>OU862912.1:27957495-29157495 GCA_917880885.1 Limnephilus marmoratus | reverse complement strand
ATGTACTTTTGTAATAGAACTGAATGCAATGCCAAAAGATGGCGCCACTTACGTAAACAGATCGCGTGATTAGAATCCCCTGGCAGGAGTAAGTACTACGGATTTGTAATAATTATTGTAACTAATAGCAGTTGTGAACAATAATACCAAGCGACTATATATTACATATGACGTCATTGCCTGTCGTGGTTAATTCGTCCCGGTGACTAGCTGTCACTGGATCACAGTGGATCCGAGAAACCGGCTATTTTTAGAACTAACGGATTTATAAAATGGTCACCGTCACCAACACTCAAACTCGGCGAAGCCGAACCAAAAGCCGCCCGCTGGGCCCAGCAGAAAAAATCGGCGGAGCGGGTTTTTAACTGCTAGTATTATTTATTCTCTTATTTTGTACGATATAATTTTGCAGTCTCATTTTCATGTTTTTTGACGTTACGTTTATTTACAGGAACAAAATAAATATTATCGTCGTAATGTGTTAAATAATAATACAAAGTAGCAAATTTTTTAATTAATTTAACCTAAATAATGTAGTAAATTTAATATGAATGATTAAATAAATCAGTTAACGGAATTTTAAATGTCTGCGTGATTACCGAAATTTATCACGTTCCCTGCAAAAACAATAACTTTATTGAATGTCATACATTAATGAGATTTCATTCAATTTAGTTTGGTTTCCAGCAGCTAATTTAAATTCTGAACAGTTTTTAACACCAGCAGATCCGCAGATAAAATGATCCACTGTTTACAAACGACTTCCGCTCGCGAATTACAATATAATATAATAATATCACGGTGCAAAATTATTATAATGTCCGAAAATTTTTTTATCTCTTGATTTTGGATAGGTATATACCAGGCTACACCTGATAATTAGTTGTTTATAACACAAAAAATAATTAAGGAATTTATTGAGGCATTGTTAATTAACTAACCATCACGCCGTTTCCCTCTTGGGGCATGCAGTTATTCTTCCAATCTCGACCCCTCCCCCCCTTGGTGAGATAAATTTGGGCCATTTCATATATTCTTTTCAAGTAACGTGAGATTTTGCTAAACCCCCCCTTTTATGCTCACGTAATTAATGTATGCCCCCTTAGGGGTAGACAGACAGGACGGACCGCCAAACAACAGGCTATTTGCCTCATTCACATTCATACATCGTTTAATGCTCTTCTATAATTCTGACTCTTGACATGGCCCGACTCAGTATCTAATTCACTAGATCGTATGTCTTCCTCGAGCGTCCCTAACTTCTTCTACCATTCACATTGACTAATATTCTTCTTACACTGCATTCTTCGTTCATTCGCTCTATATTATTAAACCAAATCGTACCTTTCAAAAACACAGCAAATCTCAGGCAAAACTACATGTTACCAATTCCGCTTTGTAAAATAATTTTGGGTCTACAAAACTACAAATACTTGGGAACAAATTTCTTCAATAAATTGCCAGAAAATATAAGATCCGTTAATGATAGATTCAAAGAATTCAAAACACAATTAAAAAAATATACTGAAAATCTAACGAAAATGAATAAATAAACAAATAAATTAATAAAAAAATAATAAAATAAAATAAAATTCTCATATTCTTTTTATAAAATAAATGAAAAAACACACTACAAAATAAAAACAAAAAAAATCAAAATAACTACACAAATAATACCTCCTCACATACACAGAAGCTGCTTATTATGGGAGAACATTAAAAAAATAATTAATAAATAATAAAAAAAAAAAAAAATTGTAAGTAGACTAACTACCCCAGTTAGACTCGAGAATAATTCTCCACTAACCGGGAATGAAATTAGTTAATTAAGATTGTTATGTATTATTTTATTATATTGTCTTTTATTATACAAATAAAAAAAATATTTAAAAAAAAATGCCCAAGTCATCTAAGGATCATTTTCTTAATTTTACTCATTACGTTTACGTCAGCCAGATCTTTGCGGATCTCCACTCATTGTCTTGTTAATAATTTCAAATATGTACCTATCTACACAACATATTAGAAAAAACCGTGAAAGCTTTCGCGATGTGGATGGCGCAATATCCCGAGTTCAATTTTCGGTACCTTTAGTTTAAGCCAATTAAAATTAAAAATTTAAATAATTACATATTATTAATTAAAATCTAGTCAGCTAAAGGTTCCAACTCATATTTTTTTCTTGAGTATTTTTACAATGCATTCATGATTTGGCGATTATTCATTAGTTTCAATGTTAAATATCATGAGCTACCTATGCAAAGTGCATTAACTTCGGGAGGTGATTCTACATGATGGTAGGAGTAAAAAAGATTAACAACTTTTTCCGAAATTCCAACATTTTTTTTCCCATACAAAAGACGTACCTACTAAAAATCCTTAGTGTGAGGTACGATCTTACTTGCTGAGAGTCTGCCGGGCGCCCGACTCGATTGTGATTGGCCCGTAACAGCGGAAAATAATAAATCTGGCCGCACACGCCGGACTAATTTTATCATTTTACCTCAAAACTACCCCCAAAAGTTGGAATTTAAAAAAAAGTTATTTATCATTTTTACTTGTATTATCATGTAGAATCACCTCCCGAAGTTAGTGCACTTTACCCCCGGACACCCTGTACAAGGGTGCAGGGTGATATGTATGGTTCCACAGTGTATGAAAGTCGTAATGGTTTCTGTGCAAATAATGGAATCTGCTTCAATCAGCGGCGTCGACTCTAAAGCGTCAACTTTGAATAAACTTCCCCCGCTATCTTCACTTTTTAACTGGACCGATCGAGCAGTGATTGGTGGCCGCTGTAGATTCAATAAGGAGCAAGTATGCCTCACAAGTAGCAGAGACTAAAGGTTGGCTGTTACTAACGAAGATGGCATGTAGCGAGATAGCGGAATCCCACCAGCAACCAATCTAACTTGGAAAGAAACTCAATTAGTCTGCCCGCTGATAAGTCAATTAATGGCCTGAGGTGGAAATACAGCATCCATTGATGTAACTGCCGTAGGAAGCCGGCCCGGCGCGCGGCGAAGGAGGAAAGACAGTGGAAAATCGAAAAACAGAATGAAAAATCCCAGCAAATTAGATTTTTACTTTTATTTCATAGTAAATGCACCGTGGCAAGAATTAGAGGTACAGGAATACATTGTATACAAGTATCCGCAGGATCGACCAATTCCAAAATCATTCAGATTTTAATATCATAATCCGTTTAAGAACACAACATATAATAATGGCGTAAATTTTAAGCAGAAAAAGGATCAAAATTAATTAACACGCAATTTTAGTGATAAAATAAATTTAAATAAATTAACGGAATCATTTCATCACTTTCTCACAAGCGCATAATATTATCATTCAATTTGCGTTTGATTTATGAGATAGACGTATTATAAGTATTTTTGAAAATATCAGTATTCGCAGAATTGAGAAATGATAATTGAGCGTATTAAATTTTTTACGTCTAAATCATTAGTAATATAAATTATTACAGGATGTTATAATTGTAGGATTTGTGAAGCCGATGAATTTATAAAGATTTTGGCTTCTTCTTCTTCAATGGCGCTACAACCCATTTCGAGCCTTGGCCTCCTTCAAAATAAGCCTCCACCGCCCTCTGTCCTCGGCCGTCGTCTTCAATCTGCATCATGGAGTAAGTAAAGATTTTGGCTATCAACAATAAACATTGTCAATTTTCCTTATAATTTAATCATATTTTTTTGTTAACAAAAGTTTTTACTGTTTTACCGTTTTGCTAGTAAACTTGAAAAATCGGCTGTCAAAAATTTAAACACAAGGAATTCACATTTAAAATATAAATTATTACGTAATCGATGAAAGCATTATTAACCTCGTGGATTAGAATTAGAATATTAAAACCATAATTAAAAATAACAAAATAAAGCGGTTTCGAACAAATCTGTGTTTATATTATAGAATTACTAGCTGACCCGACACACGTTGTTCTATCATAGAAATTATTTCCAGTGAATATTTTGATTGTTAAATAAAAATAACGAATGTAGTGTAAGTGTGTGTGGATGGGATCTATGACAGAAAGAGGAATTAAGCGCTGTGGACGATGACCGCCGATAAAAACAAAAAATCACCAATTAAAGTAGGAAAATGAAATAAAGAAAAGCAATATGAATTACAAAGAGCAATTGAGTGTACGATATTTTTGTCAGTCCGTCTTTAGCGAACACAAATAAGCTCGATGGTTTGCCCAGCGAGAACATGATGCCGAATGAAATATCAAAATGACGCGACGCTTCTCGTGAATATCTTGCGCATGTGTGGATGAAAGTTCGATGATGCGGACGTAGCGCCATCTGTCATTCAACAACATAAATAAGTTCGTTCTTTTCGAAATACGAAAGACGGTTAAATTTGTTGATGTAAAAATACTAAAATCGCGATTAAAAAATTGGAGGTCGGGGGTACGCGGGTTAAAATTTGGGGTTATAGGTATTTTTTGATGCCAAATAAAAAAAAATACAAAAAAAATTGTTAAAAAAAATAGTTTTTTTTCTGGATAGGGATGCCCTAATCACCTAGCGGTATGAAATATACTTTAAAACCTATTCTCATACCTACCAAATATACATAAAAAATTTCACACAAATCGGTTAAGCCGTTTCGGAGGAGTGCTACCACAAACACGGTGACACGAGATTTTTATATATAAGAAGAAGATTAACTAAATAAAAATAAAATAAACTTCTAATTGTAGGTGGGTACCTACTTTATCCCTTGACTAAAATCACGTGAACACCGGTTCCAATTTTTGGAAATTTCAAAGCAAATATGAGTCGATTGCGCAGGAATATTTCAAATCACAGAAAAAAAGGAAGTAGTAAGTTTAATAATAATTATGTTCCTGAAAATAAAAAGAAACAATATTAATTGCTCTGTTCGAAAACTAAATAAAAACTTAATATTTTCTTACGATTTCATCATACATCAGAAAATCATCAAATAAAATAGGTATTGTCTTATGATTTCATCATACATCAAATCATCATCAAATAAAAGTTAAATATTTTCCTATGATTTCATCATACATCAAATAATCATCAAATAAAAAGGAAAATATTTTCTTATGATTTCATCATACGTCAAAGATCATCAAATAAAAAGCTAAATATTTTCTTATGATTTTATCATACATCAAATAATCTTTAAAAAAACTTAATATGTTCCCATGATTCCCATGGATAAAATACTAAACATATTCTTATGATTTCATCATACATCAAATAAAAAACGAAAAAAAATCCTTATGATGTCATCATACATCAAATAAAAAAACTAAATATTTTCTAATGATTTCATCATACTGAACTGAACTGAATAGCCACTGAAGTTTGGCGGCATGAGCGCGGAACAAGTTGTACGAGTAAATCCGATTATATTTGTGGATAAACATTTTGAGATAGATAGATACTAAATATATTATTTATTATTATGTACACGGAAGAGTAGTATGCAAATCTGTTTAAAAACCTTATGGGTATAAATCCTATTTTACATGTACTTACGTTAAATTTCTTTTTAGCGGAGGAAAACTTAATTAAGATGTTTCGTATCAACAAATTAGTGAAATCCAACTTTACTTAACAAATTTCTGCGTACTCGGCTATCAGACATCGAGTCAATTCAATACTGTCCATTATTCTTATAACTGACTTCCCATCGGTGTGTTTTGATTCTTCCCCTTTTATTCTTGATAAAGTCACGTCCCGTGGCAGGGGCGGTTCGTATTACGACGCAAACAATACGCTCCTTTGCGACAGGCTCCATACGTGATTCTCTTTGTGGGCGACTATCCCCCAACGCAGTTTTGCCATGCATATGGATGCTTTTGTGGACTGATGCACTAAATTAAATATATGCACAAGACAGCGGTGATTTTTTTTGTTACAAAGAGACGCACCGCATGACTGAATGATATAGTCAGCGGTGCGAAGCCTGATAGACACATACGATCTTTAAAATGAGAATCAATTAATTTCCTGACATTAGTACTTAAGTCGTAGAATGTTTCTTTTTCGGCACGGAACAAAATCTGGTGAGGGGGGTACAGCGTGCCATATTAAATAAAATATTGCAGTAGCTCTGAACAAATAATGCTCCCATTGAATTTGTCGGCCTTCGTAGGTAAGACTCTTGACTCACAATCCAAAGATAGCGGGATCGAACCCCGGCGTGTGCAAATAAATTTTATTTGATTAGTTTGTGTTATACCACAATTAATTCATTAAAAAAAATAATTGGTATTTTTTCCGGCACGTTCCAGAGTGAAAGATACTCTCAGTATCGCCCTGGTGTAAGACCACCATTCAGAATTGAAATGTTGCTAGAAATGGCTTTAGCCATGTTAGGTGACCAGATTTGCTTAGACAGGTACTTCCCCACCTCCCTCTTCACCGTCTCCTTCCCTTCCCCGTTACCTTCAGCCTCATGACATACTCCAATTGGGGATGCCATAGTCTCACTGGCTCCAGACGGAAGCAGCTGGGACTCCTGTGAGGTATTCACATAAAAAGTACGCGAAGACTAGACGTTTCAAAAATGTAATAGAATTAACGAAGATAAATATATCTTATGTACAAAAATCTCGTGTCACGGTGTTTGTGGTCGCACTCCTCCGAAACGGCTTGACCGATTTGAATGAAATTTTTTATGTATGTTTGAGAAAAGGTTTTTAAAGAATATATCATATCGTTAGGTTATTAGGGTGTCCCTATCGAGAAAAAAAATATTTTTTTTTGTTGGATTTTTTTTTTAATTGTCATCAATAAATACCTGTAATTCCAAATTTCAAACTCTCTTACCCCCACTCTCCAATTTTTAATCGCGATTTTAGTATTTTTGTATGCAAATTTAAATTTCGTGTCACAGTGTTTGTGGTCGCACAACGGCTATTTTTATGTACATTTGGTAGGTATGAGAATAGGTCGTAAAGTATGTTTCATACCGCTAGGTGATTAGAGTGTCCCTATTCCGAATTTTTTTCTATCTCTTTGAAAAAATTTTTTTGGCATCAAAAAATACAAATAACTCCAAATTTTTACCCTCCCACCCCGACCCTCCCATTTTTTAATCGCGATTTTAGTATTTTTGTATGAACAAATTTAACCGTCGTTCGTATTTCAAACAGAACAGAAATTATTTATGTTGTTGAATGACAGAGGGCGCTACGTCCGCCTCATCGAACTTTCATCCACACATGCGCAAGTCATTCACGAGAAGCGTCGCGTCATTTTGAAATTTCATAATAAGTGGTTATGAAGGTTGGGTAACCATCCAGTAGATGGCATTGTGTTTCGTTAGCCACAGCAACGCGTCGCCGGGTCAGCTAGTACATATAAACCTTATCAGTAATAATAATAATTTGCAGAGCGCCGTTTTCGTGAAAAATCACCCCATGGGCGCTGTACAATTTATTAAGAATTCTTAGGTTCTATCTAATTTAACTATTTATAAATGGATACAGAAACATACTTTACCTGGCAGGTCACTTCCGATAAACACACTTTTAATTAGAAAGTTTAGTAGGTACACGAATAAAAAAATGTACAAAATAAAGTAGTGTGGTTTGACCGAACGATTATGATCATAATAGCAAGCCTGGCGAACGCGTGAAAAACGTGAGTCCCGTGGAATAATTTCACTCCTAAATGCTAAGCCAGGCATCAAGGAGAAATTTCCTCTTAAGGAAATAAAGTTGAATTTCCAACCTGTACGGCCGCCGCGTTCTGATGGCGGGTGGGACGGCGCGGCGGTAGAGGGAGCAGGGAGTAGGGAGGCGCTAGAGTGACGTAGACAATTATATTTCCCGGTTTTAATTGCGTACTTGCGAAGTAGATGGTGCAGCAGGCAAGGGGTGCAAGTCCAAGGGTGAAAAACCCACGGCGACTAGTTTGGTTGAGTGGGCGCAGACAATTGATTGAGAATCGAAAACAATTGCGCGGAATTAGACTTAATCGGTTTTGACTTTTCAAAGATAAATAAAATACGATTATGTGTATAAATGAATGTTTTTCAAGTAATGTCAACGATAGGAAGATATGTTTTAAACGACATCAAAAAGGAGGAGGTTCTCAATTCGACTGTATTTTTTAATTATTATTTTTTTATGTTTGTTACCTCAGAACTTTCGACTGGGCGAACCGATATTGATGATTCTTTTTTTTATTTGAAAGCTGGTGCTTCTCGTGTGGTCCCATTTCAATTTGGTCCAGTTCTGACAATGACATCCATGAGAAAACCATATAAGTTTTAAATTTGCATTCAGTATGTGCGCGACAAATGGATGAATAACTCAATATCACGCCAACCGATTTCGATGATTCTTTTTTTATTGGAAAGGATGTACTTCAAGGGTAGTTTGATGAAAGTTTGGTTTGGTTCTGATTATGGGATCCATGACAAAGTAACAGAATTCTTAGTAGCAAATTAACGATACTCGGCCGAATCTTTTATAGGCTATCCGGATCTTCGGCTCACCTACCGCAACGTCGTTATGGTCAAGTAATGTCTGTCTCATAAGAGCAGCACGTTTAGTAGGTCTACCCATATTCAGACAAATTAGTTAGTGTACTTCAGATTCACTAAAAATAAACAAAAAATTTAACAAAACAAAAAAACGATTCAGAAAAATGCTCTAAAAAGTAGAAAAATAATTTCGTATTCTTCTACAACTTAATAATCAACTTACTTTTTCTACTCATCAATATGTAGGTACGATTGTTATTTTTGGAGTCGGTGTCAGCCAGGGTATCCGGCCCGGCGTGTTCACTTGACAGCTCCTCTCCTGCCGCGGCCCCACTCTCGCCTCGTTAAGTCGCGCGTGTGACACAAGCACATCTCACCTATAACTATGTATGTAGTTACAAACCTACCTTGGCTGACACTGACTCCTCAAATAACAATCGTACGTACACGTTGATGAGGAGAAAAAGGTAGTTGATTATTAAGTTGAAGAAGAATACGAAATTATTTTTTTACTTTTTAATGCATTTTTGAAGTCGTTTTTTTGTTTAGTTAAAATTTTTGTTTATTATTAAACTACTAATTATTGAAAATATTTAGCGTTTAATTCAAAATTCTACCTAATCTTTATTAGTTGTCTCCAGCTATATAACAGCATAAACCCTTTCATTTCTGGTTATATTTGTTATATGTGTTGGCCTTGTTTGCTGGATTTACGGATACAATAATTTATTCCTGAAGTTCTAAAATACAAATACAGAGAAAACTAAGTGATTGATTCTACAACACTTTAATTCAAATTATATTATAAAAGATGGAAATTGTAAATAGCTACACATAGATTTATAATTCCTATATGTATTTATAATTCCTATCTTCCCACCTCAGGATTGTCAAGCTCATTGTGCATAGATAAATTGCTCGTATTAGCTCGAATCTTTTTAGATTATTATCGATTATTATTATCAACAAATCTTTAAACGACTATAAACGTAGATCCAATCAGAAAAAATTTTGATGAATTGCAAATTTTAATGAAATATTTAAATATCAATCTACATATACTAATTCTTACTGAGTGTTGGATAAACCAGAAGTACTTGAATTTGGAAATAGCTGGATACACAACCTACTCAAGTTTGAATAACATAAAACAAAATGATGGTGTAATTGTATACATAAAAAACGAAATAAAAGCTGAAGTTGAGGAAATTATTGTTGTAAATGCCAATTGTTTAAAAATTAAAATCAGTAAAGAAAAGGCTATATTAGCAGTCTATCGGTCTCCTTCAACAAGAAATATAGACCCATTCCTTAAATCGATAGACGAAGAACTCTGCCTACTGAAAGACACAAAAAACATATTTTTTATTGGAGATATAAATATAAATATACTAGAAAATGGACATCCCAATAAAATACAATATCTGCAGATGTTAGCCTCCCATGGACTGGAAAGCCTAATAAATGTACCTACTCGAAAAGTGGACGACACACAAAGCTGCATAGACCATATTATGAGCAAAACAAAAGAAATTACTCAAACTGTTGTATTTAACTCGACTATTACTGATCATTATACAACTATGCTTTCAATAAAAATAAACAAACCAAATAAAATTATGGAAAGACCGCTAACAACAGAAAAACAACAAACCAACTGGAATGTCATTAAACAAAATCTACAATGTACCGATTGGAATAAACTACAAAGTATGGACAATACAAATGAAGCATGGAATTATTTCATAGAACTCATACAGCAAAACATTTTATCTAATACTGTAAAAATTGTTAAAAAAATTTCACATAAAAATATACACATCAAACCATGGATCACACAGAATGTTATAAACTGCATAAGAAAAAGAGACGAGTTACACAAGAAGCTAAAAAATAATCCATACGATATACACATGTTAAGATACTACAAAAGATATAGAAACATATGCAAAAAAGTAATTACACATTCAAAAGAAACTTACTATAAGCAAAAAATAGATGATTGTAAACAAAATCCCCGTAAGATGTGGCAAATAATAAATGAAATAACTAGTACTAAATCTACCAACGCCACATCAATTGACGAGCTGAATATAAACAATGTCCCCAGGAAATACGCTGAGAATCCTGACGAAATTCTTGAATATGTCAATAACTTCTTCATAAATATAGGATCTAATTTAGCAAAACAAGCTACGCAATGTGATGGAGCAGTACAAACAAATGAATCTCCTGAGCAAGGAAAAAAGCTCGAGTTTAAACAAATCACAGCTGATGAAATCAAAAATACAATTTCTTCTCTAAAATCAAATGTATCTTCCGGGGAAGACTTAATAACAACAAATGCAATAAAATTTCTCTGTACAGAACTTATCGTACCTCTAACATATCTAGTAAACATGGCTATAACTGAAAGCGTATTCCCCACAGCTCTCAAAAAAGCTATTGTAATACCAATATATAAACAAGGATGTAAAAGTGACATAAACAACTATCGACCAATAAGCCTACTCAATACATTTTCAAAAATATTGGAGAGAATATTAAAAAAACAACTCCTTTCCTACTTAGAAGAAAATAAAATATTATCAGAAACACAGTACGGATTTAGGGAGAATCTAAGTACTGGTGACGCCATAGAAACTATTACAGATATGATTATAAAAAGTTTAGACAGAGGAGAAAAAACACTGGCAATCTTCATAGACTTACAAAAGGCATTTGATACAATAGATCACAAAATCCTTTTTGCAAAACTTTCAAAAATTGGTATGTCAAATAGAACTCTAAACTTATTAAAAAGCTATATGATGGAGCGTACACAGAGTGTTCAAATTAACAAGAAAAAAAGCAAACCTCTCCTCATCAACCATGGAGTACTGCAAGGAAGCGTACTAGGACCGATATTATTTCTAATATACATAAATGATATCGGTAGCCTAAGAACGAGAGGAAAAATCATAAGCTTTGCTGACGATACAGTAATTGTATTCAACGAAAAAGACTGGAGAAGTACCTACAAAGAAGCGGAACATGGACTTGGTCTACTGCAAAACTGGCTTAAGAGAAATTCCCTTACACTTAATGTCAATAAAACAAAATATCTGACATTTTCTATAACAGCCAGAGGACAGCCAGAGAATGACTTTAATCTCAAATTACATACATGCCAAGAAAACAATCAAAATCAAGGCTTATCATGCCACTGTCCTACCATAGCACACTCCAAAAGTATCAAATATCTTGGTATTGAAATTGATGATAATCTCCGATGGAACGCACACATTGAAGTAATCACAAAAAAACTCACCAGGTACATTTACTTCTTTAGAGCCATCCGTAACATCCTCAACATAAACGACATTAAGAAAGTGTACTACGCTTTATGTCAATCACAAATAGAGTACGGGATAACTGGATGGGGGTCTGCTTTGAGCACTCACACAGAGCGACTCAAAATAGCCCAAAAAGGAGTACTGAAGACAATACTGAAAGTTCCGCTTAGAACTCCGACGGAAGAAATATTTAATAACTTTCAAGTCTTCAATGTACAGAAACTTTATTCAAAAAATATTTTATTTAAACTGAAAAAAAACATATATGTATACTCCACTGCCCAACATAAATACTCAACCAGGTCAGTAAGCAATAACATCCTGGTTACTCCCAGTTTGAACACATCTTTTGGACAGAGAAATAATAAATTCCATGCTATAAAATTATACAATGCTCTACCAGATCAAATCAAAAATATAAAGGAAATGAATATATTTAAAACAAAAGTAAAAACATGGCTGAGAGATCAAAGTGATAATAAAATTACAAACATCATGAAGATGATATAAAGACAATCCATAACCAAATACAAATATTTTAAAAAAACTACAGGCCACCTCAGAACAGGAAATCCTAGTGAGGAGGTCTGTGAAAAAAAAAATGAATCTATACTTATTATATACATCATACATACATGTACAAACCTTGTTATTGAAATTAATAAAAAAAAAAAAAAAAAAAAAAAAAAAATCCTTATGAACACAAACAGAACGATATAATGAAAATGAATTAATATTTACATTAGATTCACACAGGATATCTTGAGGAAAAAAATCCCTCAGGGCTTATATCAGACAGGTATCAGCGGTGGGTGGGAATTAGGGGGACAATTTGTCCAAGAGTGACGGACGTACGAAATCTCATCTCTCCCACTAGAGTGCAAGACGATGGGTCGAGAGAGTCCGGCTGGAGAGGTCTGGGTTAGGTCTCCCTAAACCAATCTCTCCCGACCCGGCTCGCCAGGCAGAGTTGGGCAAACGCATTCGCCGCCAAGACCTAGACAAAGCTCACCCTATGAAGTCGGATACCCCTGCTAAGTCACCAAATGTAGCGAACCACTTGGGGTGACCTATGGCAGGGGTGTTGGTTTGAATGGTTTCCAATAAATGTTGGTTGATAAATGGTTTCCGGGACGGCGTTACCCATACCCGTTTCCCAAATTGATATACGAGTATTTATGTCAAGACCTGAGACAATTTAGTACATTCATTTATCGTTGGAATGCACTCTTTTTAGGGGAAATTGCCTATTTAAAAAAAAAACTTTTTTTCGTTTTATCTTTAAAAAAAAATTAACAACCATAACATCACCAATCAAAATGTTGTAACTTCGATTCATGTCAAATCAAAATTAACATCACAACATAGTTTATATTTATTTGTATACACTAAGCAAAATATATGTTACAAAAATGAAATAATAGTAGTTTATATATTATATTTATATATAGTTAATATTTATTGTATACTATAAGTAAAATGTATGTTATAAAAATGAAATAATAGTAGTTTATATATTATATTTATATATAGTATAGATTTATTGTACACTGTAAGTAAAATGTACGTTATAAAAATGAAATAATGTAAAATAACTCCTATGCCAAGCTCAAGAGCTAGTACTCTTCATTGGCGTAGAAATTCATTAAACCATGTTCTTTTCATTAAATAAATTAAAAAAAAAAAAAAAAAAATCGTGAGAATGTAATCATTGTAATTAAGGCTTTAATTTAATCGTCCGCAGCAATGTGCGTCAGGGAGGATCTTCCAAATAATTATTCCTGTCAATTGAATCCGAATTGAAGGATTTTAAGAATCGGTAAATGTTTCACAAAACAATCCACTTTGTGGGGATTATTTAAAATATTATGTTCCCCGAGGAAACTCACTAAGCTTTTTAACATGTATTCTTTTATATTGTTATCTACACTTATTATCTATTTAGTATATTGTATATTTATTTTATTCTTATTTTTTTAGCTTTAGCGAACAATTTCCATAAATTAAAATTTGTCTTTCCCCATAGCACACTCAAATTAGTATATTTTTCATTGGTAAAATTTAATCTTAGATATGGAATTCGAAGCTGGGGAAATACAAGCATGACTTACGAGTATATTAAGTATCTACAAAATTTGAAAACCTCTATCATAAAACAAATTGTATCACCTAATACATATAGATAAAGACACAATATATAACTCTTTCATTGTGTTGAGGGCCTGCTCCTAATAAAAGGTATATTCTGGATCCTTACCATTAAGGATAACTGGAAAGATATTACTTATAAAAAAACCACTGGTATAGGTCAAAGTCATAGGACACGTCCTACAGAAAAAGGCATGAAAATACCTAAAATATTTGTGATTTTTAATAAGCTCAAAAATGTATTTGCTTTTGAGGAAAATGAGAGTTTAAGCATGAAAATGTATAAAATCTATATATCTGTAAAAAAACAAAATAAACAAACAAGAAAAAAAAAGATATTATAAATAAGTTTTTACTTCTAATATTAATGAATGAATATTGAGGTCGAACCTGCAGATGAGCAGCCATGTGGCAGCTTCGCGGGACTACCTGTTTAATGTCTAAATTATGTATGTTGTTTTGTTAAAATAATAAAAAAAAACAATACTATATACGAGACGAGATATATTATCTTCTAACATGTTTATTGAGAAAAAAACCCACTGGATATCTGTGTACAAATGTACCAATGTTTATATTAGACCACATGAAGTGGATCTATTTTAAATAAATTAAAAAAATGTTTCGAACACTTAATTTATGATAGCCGGCGCAGCCTTATGATAACATCGGGGCAGATGTACCTCAATACTATCATTTATTTGTGACTTATCTGCTCTGAAGAAAGCAAGATGAAACCCATGTTAAGTTAGGAGAGTTATTTCTACTAATGACTAAGCAAACAAGGAACACGATGTTATATAATATATTTTGCAAAAAACAGCCAACGAAACTTTGTTACTTGGCCTAAAATAATTATTTAATGTTACCGGATAATTTTCACATTTACGGTTGTTTAAAAAAATTTAAAACAATTCATCAAATATTTGAAGTTAATTTTCACGTTCTGTGTAAGTTATATTCAAGTTCTGGTATTATGTCATTACTAGCTGACCCGGGAAAACATTGTTCTGCCATATAAATTATTTTAACTACATAAATAATATCGCTCTGTTTGAAATACGAACGTCGCGTCGGTTAAATTTGTTCATACAAAAATACTAAAATCGGAATTAAAAATGAGAGGGTGGGGGTAGAAGGGTGAAATTTTGAGATTATAAAAAAATTGTCAAAAAATATAAAAATTCTGGATAGGGATACCCTAATAACCTAGCGGTATGTAATATACTTTATGACCTATTCGCACACCTACCAAATATACACAAAAATTTCATAAAAATCGGTGGAGCTGTTTCGGAGGTGTGCGACCACAAACACCGTGACACGAGATTTTTGAAGTAAAACTTCTTTACGCACGCTTGACTTGGTGAATGCGTGACGAGAGCGTTATGAAAAATGTGATCGGGCGAAGCGAACGGTCGGGCTTTTGCGCACGCTTGACTTGGGGAGTAAGCTGGTGAATGCATGACGAGAGCGTTATGAAAAGTGTGATCGGGCGAGGCGAACGGAAGTTGAGAGGGAGAAGTAAGTGAAGTTTTACTTCAGTCGTTAGGTCTAAAGTACACTTGTTTTTATATAAATATAGATAGGTCAAGTGCTTTATCTAAACCAAATGAAATAATTATAGAACTTGAATAGAACTTTCACAGAAGGGGAAAATTTACTTAAAATATTTAATGAATTAATTAAAAATTTTTGGAACAACCCTTTGAGTTTTTTTAGAATAGTTTCAAATAGAATCCATTTTAATACTTAAGGGCCCTCAACCCGGATTTGTACCGATTTATTACATATTTCCCTTAAACACTGTAAGTTTTAAAGCTCTTAAAAAAATATATGTTATTCTTGAAAATAATATCTAGACTTTGCCCACGCCGAAACGTAAATTATACAAAATTCCCTCGATAGAAAAAAATCGCAAAGTATGCTCCAAAAATTATTATTAACTCATTTGTTTCAGTTATTTTACAAGTTATATATATGAAAAAAATTACAGTGTTTCTTTAAATGCTGTTTAAGATAATGCCCGCGAGATTTTTGCTCTATTTTAAACGAGTCGTATTTTATTAAACATTTTCGCAATTTTCGCATCGATTTTGTCGCTGTAAATGTTAGCGCTCTCCTATAACATTCGTAATTTCGTATCTCTCCATCTTCTTCTTTTCGGGCCCGGTTGCAGAGACATAAGCTCTACATATCCAAAACAAACCTAACCTACTACTTTAAAAAATATTCCAGATAATACGTAGGTACCCGCAAACCGCAAAAAGGTTGAATTTGACATTCCGAAATAAATACCAAAATGCATTGCCGAGGTGTATGATTTCATGTCATGATGGAAATAGAGAAATAAGCGGAAGTTAGCCAAGACAGTCTAGTTTCAGATTTCAGTTGTCTGCAAACCCCACCACCCCCATCCCGCCCGTCCTCCGTCCCCCGTCCCCATGCATTCGTAATGGTGAGTCTAGTTTGGCGGGAAAATATTTCCAGAATGTGCATTTCTCCTGTCTAATTTACACAAGAAGGATGGAGATTATTTCAATGCAGAGATAAGGAATTAGCGAAGCTGCTTTTTCAATGATATTCGGAATGCCGCTGAAACTTCGCTTGTATCAGGCATTAACATCGCTCGGACTCGCTAATCAAATTATTATAATGGCTTCGCAACTTGTGCAAAGCGGCGCGGTGATTTAATATCTAAATGGGTAATAATGTTGCCATTCCAATGAGGGAAATTTATAATTTAAAGAAAATCATACGATTTAATAAGACTGAAGGGGAGAAATGTCAATACTTGTCATTTGGATATTGTTATTATAGGACGCCATGTTATAAGATTATTAAATGGTCACGTAATATTATTACATAATAATTACAGTGATGAAATAACGACGGTTTTGCTCACTCCATAAATGCAAAAAATATGAAAACTAATCAAAATATAAGAACTCTTATTAAATTATAATTATCTAGATGAATTTATAATATTCTTCAAAAATAAGGGAATGCACAATATTTGTTAATTTAAAGTTAATTACTCTATTTTATTATTATTATTTTTTTGAGTACCGTACAAGAGTCCCAACTGCTCCCGTTTGGAGTCAGTGAGACTACGACATTCCCAAATTGGGGTATGTTGTGAGGCTGAAGTTAGTGGGGATGGGAAGGAGATGGGGTAGAGGAAGTTGGGGAAGTACCCGGCTATTTAGCCAGTTACCAAACACAGCTAAAACCATTTCAAGCAATGTTTTAATTCTGAATGGTGGTCTTACGCCAGGGCGATACTGAGAGTATCTTAAACTCTTTAACGTGCCGTAAATATACCATACATTATTGTCAATGAATTAATTTTGAAATAACAGAAATTAATTAAATAAAAATTATTTATGCACGCCGGGATTTGGTTCCGCGACTTTCGGATTGCGAGTTAAAAGAGCCTTACCCCTTGACCACGGAGGCCATTTGAAACCTTATAAAGTTTACCGTTTCGTTGGCAGGGCCGGCCCTGATCCGAACGGAGCCTGGCCCCAGTAAAAACCGTGAGACCGCTGTGTTAGGTATTAAATTTTTTTTACTGGAGTAACTTTTTAATGAATTTTGAAGGTTACTGGTAAGACAACAGATCCTGGGTTCGAGTCCCATTTGTTACTTTTTTTTTATTTTCTGTGTCTTCTTCTGTTTCATATTAGGTACTAACAGCGCCTTAGTTCGTTGGCGTTGGCGTCCGGAGCGGATTGCTTACAGGGCCGGCCCTTTTGCTGAAGGATTATAACTCCACAGGTATCAGCCATGACTATGATAAGTGAAAAAACTTTTTAAGATAATTGAGAAAGATTTTTAGAATCGTAAGGAACTTTGGACGACTTGTTTCACGGAATTTGAACAATTCATCAAATTTCAAAGTAAAAGTTCTACTATAGTGAAAGTTCTATCCAAGTTCCGTTATTATCCAAGTACTGGAAAGCAACGGGCACAAGATTAAATAATAACAGAATTTGAATAAAATTTTCTCAGAACATCAATTTTAACTTAGAAATTTTAGGAATTGTTACTTATTGTGTGAAAAACCCCTCAATATCATAACTTTCATATCTCCACAATCCCCATCTAATTTTCCTAATTTGAGTACTATGTGAAATATTTTTAACTTAATCTGAATTATGTAATCGAATTACTATTATTGTAAAGCATATTATTTATAATTACAATCTGTTAACTACTCCTGCCATAACACAGGGACATCCCTAGCATGGCAGGTGAAATAAAACTAAAAATGTAGCTTTTTTCGTAAAATAAACAAATAAAAAAAAATAAAAAAAAATGACCAATTCAATATTATTTTAGCATAATTCAATGTATTTACTATTATTTGTGTTACCTTTAGTCAGTTTTAATCCTTTAATAATGATATGTTGTGAATTTAGTTTTGTTATCGGTAAATGCCAGGTTATTTCTGAAATATTATTCTTTAATTGACTTTTACCGCGTTAATTTGATAATACTGCCATGAAGGTGATGTTTTTTAATAACATAAACACCACCTTAAGAGTGAATGACCCAGCAAACCAAAATTCCGATTTTGTCAAAACGCAGCACTCTGCCTTCTGTTTCGCCGTAAGATTTCGGTATCTACTTTCCCCTGCATCTGGGTTTCAGTACAGTGCGTTCCGACAAAATTATTGAATATTGTCTATGAAGTGGAAAGTCGTGTATTATTTTTAAACTTTTAAAAAGTTCATATGTTTTTCGTTCACAATTTGTTTTAAAATGTTGTATGTGATAGGTCGCACGTATAATAAGTATTTATTTAGAAATTCCACATATTTATTGATGTGAACTTTCTTTAGCCCCGTTGTGATTTGAAATTCGAATGAATTTGAGAGCATTAGTTTCTATGTTCCCGATGGTTATCTCCGTCACCGTCAGCATAGACTGTTTTATCTCCCGGCTTGCAGAACTAATTTGCCAATGGTCATGCTAGTCGGAAGAGCTGTCCTGTTGTTAAATAGAATTACTTCGAACGCTTTGAAATTGTAATTTTGTAATGTTTTTAAAATGAATAAATTGAATTGAAATCAAATGTACATAATATTCTCGACGTAATGGCCGTTTTACACCATCTCTTTTTTCAGCCCGATTCCAATTAGAGACCAAAGTTAACAATTTTCGCTTTACGCGATCGATATTTTCATCTCTATTTTCATATTTATGATTTCAGTTGTCATCACTGCAAACAACACGTGAACAATGGTGTTTGCTGTAATGCCAACTGAAATAGTAGATATGAAAACAGAGATGAAATAGCGATTGCGTAAAGCGAAAAATGTTGACTTTGGTCTCTAATTGGAATCGGACTGAAAAAAGAGATGGTGACCACCATTATGTAGATTGTTAAAAGAGAAACGGGCGAATAGAAATCAAAACTTACCCTTGCTTTTCATAAGTTTTCCGTATTTTGTATTATTACCGTATAAATTGTACTATGTCTGTACTAAAAGTAGAGATAAATGATATCCTAGTGAGGATATCATTTATCTTTAACACATAACCTAACATAATCATCTCTTTATCTTGTAAATCTCATTGTAATTCCCCCAACTTATTATCAGGTACCTGGTTTACACTTTTCAATACCACTAACTCACCTACTTATCTCATACACTGTAAATCCGAATATATTATATGTTACCAGGTTAATTCGGTAAGTCCGAATATAATATATGCTACCAGGTTACTTTTTCTTTTTTTTTTGTTATATACTTATGCACATTTCTTAAGGAATGATATAAACTAAACCTGTCAATTTGTCTGTTCTGGAACGGAAAACTTTCCTAGTTGGACAGGCAAAGCTTTCTAATATGTAATTTGTACTTTCTTTTGTTTTTGAGGCGCATCTTCGGACCGGTTCTAGAAAATAGATTTTGGCGCAGACGTTATAACAATGAGCTCTATACTTTGTTTAAGGAGCTAAACGTCGCAAAATTTATAAAACCGGGAAGACTTCGGTGGCTGGGTCATGTGGAGAGAATCAATCATTTGGTCAAGCACCAAAGTCCCTGCTGAACTCAAGACCAATAGGGCGAAGGAGCCTGGGAAGACCAAGACTAAGATGGAGCGACAACGTCCTCAAAGACATATTTATCTTGGAGCTTCTAAACTGGAGAGAGTTGGCACAAAACCGAGATGAGTGGAGGAAGACTCTTGAGGAGGCCAAGACCCGCCAGGGGTTGTAGAGCCAATAGTGATGAGTGATGATGCCTTTCTTTTGTATCTGTCTATAACAAATAAATAAAAATTCATAAACTATTACTCAAAAGGGAATTTGATGCGTGGGTTTTCAACATTGCAATAAAAGTAATCTACTTTAATAAAGATGCATGTACACTTGAAAAGTTTCCTCTATAAAAGTCCACAATAAAGCAACATTTGGAAGTCTACAACGTTCTTCAGAACTTCTTGTGGTTTGTAGAATTCCATACATCCCAAATCCGTGGGTGGGATTTAGGCTTATTATAAGTGTAACTATTATTACTGCCCGTAGTGGAAATAAAACGGAAAACAATTTCCCTTCATATAAGACATATATCAGCGCTCCCTCAAATCGCGAATAATTCACGAAACAAATTGCAAAAGAATCACATTGCTCGGCCGTAACGCGAAATATTCAATGATAAAGAAGCCACGCAGGACGCGTTACTATAATCGCCAGAAAACCGCATTTTTATATCTTTATTTTATTTTGAAGTGAAAACTTCTTTAACACCGTTGTGATTTGAAAGTCCATGAAACGAAAAATAGTGACACTTAAAAGAGACAAACACGTACACATACATCTATAGGATGTAGCCTGTGAGAGAATGAGGTACCTAGTATAATCGATCTCCCATTTGTGCTGTGCTTCGTAGCCCATCGGTCTCCTCTTTAGCTTCCCCACTATTGTCTACTTTAATTTATTTTTTAAGGTTTTACTTCTACCGCGTGTGAATTGCACACTCTGTTATTTTTTTATTAAAGAAATAACGTAGTACATATGTAATATAGGAAAAACATTAGATTTTTACCAGTGGAGTAGCGTGCCTAAAAATGTAAGTGTAATCAAAATTAGTTGGGGGGGGGGGGGGGGAAGATTTCTCACAAAAGAAACAATAAGCCTCTGTAGCCCCGGGGCCCCGTATCATTGATACGGCTGATACGGTAGCTTCGCCCCTGGTTTTTTACATATTATAAAATTATATAATAATACTATTCTTCCACGGAAGCGTTAGCTTGTGGTTAAAAGGCGAGTTACACTATGTACAGTACATCATTGTAGTTATTTATCACCAATTCGGGAGGCGGATACGGGTACCGCCACCTGGGAACCATTTATTCGTTAAGACGACAATACGCCCTAAAATATATTCAGAATCTTAACGACCGCGACGTAAGTAAAGAAGCCGTGTGTACAAATTGCGACTCGCGACCCATCTATTGGACGGTCCTACGGTATTGTACGAACGTACGGTCGAATTCACCCTAGCAGGCCTGAATGGAGATTTGACCTTTCTGCCACGCTCATTTTAGTTAATTCTGAAGAACGTGTTACAAATATTTAAAATGTGTCTCCATGTTGTCCTCCCAAAGTTATTAATTCATCGTGTATAAAAATAAAATCTGGTGCTGACCGCTAACTTTATGCATAGTTGAAAACGGGTTATAAAGTTTTAAAATCGTTGAACATAAAATATATTAATGGTAAGGTACCGTTTTTATTAATCTAAAATATAAATAACTCGCATTCCTTGTGCGACATGGAAATAAAAAGTTATTACAGTTGCGAATTCGCCGGAAATTATTAAAATATGAGTTTTGAGCAAACAAAAATTATTAGGGTTGTGTACCTCCTTAATCAACACCTCTGCCGTAGGCCACCCTAAGCAGTTCGATACGTTTGGGACTTAACAGGGGTGCCCGAGTTCATGGGGTGAGGTTTGTCCAGGTCTTGGCGGAGGATGCGTTTGCACATTTATTGCGTGGCAGGCCGGATTGGGAGACACTGGTTGACACAGCCTCTCCAGCAGGATACTTTCGACCCATTGCATTACCTTGCACCATAGTGGTAAGAGTGAATTCACTCGTCACTCCTGGACACACTGACCCCCAGATTTTTACCCACCCCTCACACCATTTTCCTTCTCAGAACCTCCTCACCTTAATATTCTTTAAAGGACTCTCCACACAGCATCTCCAAAGATGACATAGGCCATGGAAAATTACTTTCCTCAGGGCCTTCTGCCTGGAGGTAATGCAAGAAAAATAATAATATTATAGGTACACGTATTATGTGCTGTAGTTAGTTGGTACATTACAGAACTGGGGTCTGCTTAGATTTACAAAATTGGATTGATTGTGGGAATGATTCAGACAAGCGATAATAAAGTACGAACCAAAAGTATTTTAGCGCAATGTATTAATTTTATTTAAAATTTTATCAGAGGTCGTAATTTTTCAAATGTATTGCCTAATTTATGGAGTTCATTCGAAATGTAAACTTTTGATCATCTTTCAATAGGCAATGGTCGTGCAACAAATATTTTTTTTTGTAAATACTCTCAGCCTCACAGATCCTAGAATTTTTTAAATCTCAGTGCTAGTAAATCATAAATTACATTTTGTTACAAAAAGTCTTTGTCAATTAATTACACATCGTTTGGATTCATTCTTAATCACCAGGAAGAGATCCTAAATATTTACGTACACACGACACCACACAACGGGTACAAACAACTATATAAATACAAATAGGTACAAACAACTTCATAAATCTAATCAGAGTGGAAAATACTCTTAGTATCGCCCTGGTGTAATCCCACCATTCAGTATTGAAACGTTGCTTGAAATGGCTTTAGTCGTGTTTGACGACCAGATCTGATAGCCAGGTACTTCCCCACCTTCCTCTTCCCTATCTCTTTCCCCTCCCCACTACCTTCAGCCTCACAATATACCCCAATTGGGGATGCCATAGTCCCACTGGTTCCAGACGGGAGCAGCTGGGACTCTTGTGCGGTATTCATGTAAAAAAAAGATAGATTATATGTTAGTAAATATTGGAATTTTTTCTATTAATTAAAAAAAAAACAATAAAAATAGAAAATGATCATAATACATAAAAGATCACTCGAGTGACAAATAATACAAATAGAGGCAAGAGACACAAGAGACCCAAGAGACACAAGAGACAAAAGAAATACAAGAGACGCAAGAGACACAGAGCATCTGAGATCATCATCATCATCAGACAAGTGACATCCGAGCCGCGAGACCTTTCAAGTAAGATAAATACTTGAACATTGATGAGGAAGAACCGTACATTCTTTTGAACTTTTGTTAGTTGGGAGCGGCTCATCGCGCTGTACGGGTTTCGTGCGGGCAGAACCTGAGAATAGTCAAAATTAAGAAAAACCAAGAATTTTTCGTACCGTTTCTGTGTATTTTTTTAAAGTATCTATTTCAACTTGCAACGCCATGTACATCGTTGAAATATACATTGAACCATATTTTTTATTTCATTTCCTATTATTCATTCCAAATATCGGGCGAAGCCTGGTAAAGCATTTTTCTAATAAAGTCTAATGAGATCTCCTTTGAGTGGAAATAAGATAGAAGTGAATCAAATAAAATAAAGTTTTAGAAAATATCGCGAAAATCTAAAATGTTGTAAAGGAGAGTAAATCCAAAAATTAGTTAAACATATTATTCTTTTTGCGTATTTTTTTCAAGAAACATTTCAAGAAAAATTAGTGCGTCTTTTAAGTCGTGCATTTTAAAATGATTTTTTTCTAAAATATTAAAAATTAATTAAATAATTTTTATGGTTTATTATGGTTATTTTTATGGTTTATGTGTATGAATGTCTCTCAGTATTTCAAAAATCTCTATTCTTGACAATGCATCTTTTTCTTTTCTTTTTTTTTTTAACTTGTAATATCTATGTAATATCCATGTAAAATGTACTTATATGTGTCTGTCCTTCCCGTAATGAGTTGTTTCTTAACTCATTGGGAATAATGTGTTACCATGTTTTTTTTTGTAATACATTATAATTAATTAAATAAAAAAAAATGTTTTTAGAGAAATTTACCAAATGTTTTTAGAGAAATTTACAAAAAATGTTAACCCTTCAGAAATTTGGCGTAGTTTTCAGATGGTCAAAATATTTCCGCTTTATAATAAAATGCAAATAAATGGAAAACTTCTGAACATATCCCAAAACTAAAAACTGTTTTTGGAAGGTGATAAAATACGCTTTCAAATGTTACAAATCAAAATAAACTAATTTTTTTAAAAAATATAAATTTTTTGCATTCAAACAAAAAAAGGTTAAATAATGGCTCACTTCACGTTTTTTGTAACTAAAATTACTAATTACGAAAAAAAATAAAAACACATACTTATTAGAAAAATATATTATTAACATTATTGTTACCTTACTTATTGGTCTTTTAGTATGCAAATAATTAATAAAAGAATCGCAAAGTTTCAATTTATTTTTTCAAATTGCGATTTAAAACTGTGATTTGACTATAAAGCTCAAGTGTGTTGCCTTTCTAACACCGTTCTTACTCTTATATTAAGTGAGTTATAACGATTTATACGAGACATACGTGAGATGGGACAAATATGATTTAAATTTTCCTGATGCATTGAAGAAATGAGAAGAAATTTCATTATATCTCTTTGAGTAGAGAATATTTATTCAGTCATCATTATATCTACATCACTACGTCAGAAGTGTCGTAAAGTTACCTTTGATTATGACATTTGATTCGAAACTCTCAACATAATGTTGCATCATGTGCAGTTCTACAATCGAAGGCATCCAGTCGCGCCATTAAACATTTATAGGGATTCTAAAACCGGGAAAGCTGTACGTCTCTATCGCGGGAGCTACGTACCTTTCTGCCTCTCCGCTTCTCCCCCCAGACTCTCTACCTCCGCTTCTATTCTATTTCCTCTAACGCCCTAACGCCTCTAATGGGAGCCTGACCCATCACACAGGCACATTTGCAGCTGGATCAAATATTTACATTCATATTATGATGACGTTCTTCATGTCATGTCATTAAACATTTATCTTAAACCGGTTATCACGTTAGAACAATTTGTGCAGATTTTATAAATATCGGTGCCATTCTCTGTAGTAGAATGAAAAATCTTTATTTTATTTATTTATTGTTTATTGTGAAAAATAGCACACCCAATTATATAATAACAATCGATAATTTTTTAGGATTAAATTTTTTTCCAGCAAGCGAGACTGGCAGTACTTTTAAGGAGAAATTTTTCATGCTTGTTATTTGAATAAAATAATCAAAAGTTAATCTTTGTTAATATGCTTAAATCGGTTTTTCCAGAACCATGCTGATTTAAAATGAATAAAATAAATTAAAATTAAATTTGATTTAATTTATACCTACATTCAAAAATGCTGAAAGGCGTGATGATAAAACTATTAAAATTATTTACTTTTTGTAATTATTTTTTGTTCATAAGTATTTATAATTTTTTAATGATGTCTAAACAAAATAAGAATGTAAAAAAAATCTTAAATATATTAGTTTGTAAGACCGTAAATAAATAGATAAACTGAAGTATTTTCGTCACAAAACACGTGTACGGATCTTTTCTTAAATAATCTTATTTTAACTAAAATTAAAATTCTGAAACATAGCTTTTCAGATAATTTATTGATTTATTTTACTGCATGATTATATGATTTGAATGTGTGTTGTATAATACAAAATTTGTTTGAAAGTTTAACAAATCTGCCAACGACCTACAGTCAGACCTTATTGTACTAAAATAAACATATTTTCTCAAAATTTAAAACATGGCTTATTAGCTAAAATAACAGTCTTTCGAAATCTTATATACAAAAACTCGTGTCACGGTGTTTGTGGTCGCACTCTTCCGAAACGGCTCGACCGATTTTTATGAAATTTTTTTATGTTTATTATTTGGAAGGTATGAGAATAGGTTTTAGGTAATTAGGGTGTCCCTATCCAGGAAAAAAAATTTTTTTTGACAATTTTTTTTTCCGTATTTTTTTTTTAATTTGGCATTAAAAAATACATATAACCCTAAATTTTGACTCTCCTACCCCCACTCTCCCATTTTTAAATCGCGATTTTAGCATTTTTGTATGAACAAAAATAAATTATTTATGTTGTTGAATGACATATGGCGCTACGTACACCTCATCGAACTTTCATTCACACACGCGCAAGATATTCACAAGAAGCGTCGCGTCATTTTGATATTTCATTCGGCATTACATTCTCGCGTGGGCAAACTATCGAGCTTATTTGTGTTGGCTAAAGACCGACTGGCAAAAAATATCGTACACTCAGTTGCTCTTCGAAATTCATACTGATTTTCTTTATTCAATTTTCTACTTTAGTTGGTGTTTTTTTGTTTTTATCGGTGGTCATCGTCTACAGCACTCCATTCCTCTTTCTTTCATAGATCCCATCCCCACACACTTACATACAATACGTTCGTTATTTTTTTACTTAATAACCAAAATATTCACTAGAAATAAGTTATGTGACAGAACAACGTTGGTTGGGTCAGCTAGTCAATTTATAATTTTTTCTGGAAAAGAGTCAAAATGTCTAAAATTTGATTTAAAAATCATATATTTCCGGTTATGTCTGGTTATTCTCTCTTAAGGTTCAGAAAAACCGAGACGTCATAACTTTAAGAATTTTATTTTTTATTTTCAGTGTTCGAATAAAAAAATCGGTTATTTATTCTTTTTTATCTCGATTCCATGGTTTTACTGAAAAGCTAAGAAAAACTCATATTATACTAATAATAATTATAATAAAATAAGTTAGTTTGAATACCACTTTATGGTTTATTATCTATAATACGATTTCACTTTCTGAACCTTTATCGGGGATATCTTAAAACATATTAAATTAATTAAAAACTTACAGTGAATTTATAGGTAACATAAAATAGAAAGAATAACTGTGGAGTGGGGGGGGGGGGAGAAAGAGGGAATAAAATTAGGTGTAGGGAAGGGGAATATGTTTAAAGTTGAGCTATTTGATAAATCTAATTATTTACAAGGAATTTTTTCTCTTTCAAATATACAAAACCCTCAAAAATATTTAGGCTCAGGTTAAATCGAAACCGGTTGGTTTTTTTAATATTAAAGATATATAAAATAAAGGGTATTCACACTAAATTATTTTAATACAATTATTGTAATTATGTATACCCACAAAGTGTGTTGTTTTGTGTCGCTGCTTTAAAGTAGGTATTATTTTCTCATGCTACTAAAAAAATCTTAAATCTTTTCCGCGAAATTCCGTTCTCATAAAATCTAGAAATAATGTAATTTATCCGATACAGCGCTTTTGACTGTAGGCCTCCGTGTGAAGCCGCCCGGGGCGCAAAGGAGGCGAGGAGAAATATCTCCCAAGTACCCCTTTACATCAAATCATCTCTGGTGTTGCAATAAATCGGTGAACCGGCAGAACCTATGACCTGGCTGCTTCTACCACCCTGGTACCTGCACGGCTGCACGCCCTACTACTTCTAGTGTGTCTGTGTGTCTGTGTAGTGTAGTCACTAGTGTATGGAGGATTGAGGATGGAGCATGAACGGCAAAGGAGTATCGTGGGAAAAGGCAGAGATATTTATTACCTTGAAGAAACTTTAAAACTGTAAAAGATTTTTTTTATAACTTGAAAATTTGTAAGCTTCGATGTAGTTTTAAGTGAAAGTGTAAGCAGATACTTGGTTTGGTATTGAAATTATGTAAATTGTTAAAAATTACTCACTTTAAAAAAGCAATAATTACCTAGATGTAGGATTGGCGTCTAAATAAATAAATATCCATCTTGATTAGATTCATTAAACAACTAGCTATTTTATATAGTGAAACTTTTTTTAAATTTTTTTTTTTATTATTATTAAGTTAAAAGAAACATAATATTTCGCTTTCTTAACTTAAATACAGAGCTTATATTATAGTATAGTAGTAAGAAGTAATATTTTTAATTTTGTTCCAACATTTTGAGTTTAAATAGTTTTTTTTAAATGTTTTTATATTATTTTCCGTTTTTAGGTTATCTGGAAGGAGATTATATATATGAACTCCCTCGTGACCAATACTTCTCTTGCCACTTTCAGTCTTGATAGTATTTGTGTACAATTTATTGTGTTGTCTAGTATAATGTTCGTGTACTTGTGATGTTTTTATAAATGTTGTGTTTGTGTGTATAAGTCCATTTTGTATTTTGTAGATTAAAAGACATATGTTATATTCGTACAATGTTCTTATTTTCAAAAGGTTCATTTCCTGGTATAGTTTTTTTGTGGGGGTGTCTGGGTTATAGTTGAAGAGTTTTTTAATAACTTTGTTCTGTATTATTTGTAAGTCGTTTAAGTACGTATTAACGCGCCGCTACCCGAATTTCTACCGATTTCTCACTCCCTTAAAAATTTGAAGTTTTTAAGCTTTTAAAAAGATATATGTTATTTTTGAAGATAATATGTAGACGCGTTCTACGCCAAAATGTAAATTATATAAAATTCCCTCGATAGAAAAAAATCGCAAAGTATGCTCCGAAAATTATTGTAAACACGTTTGTTTCAGTTATTTTACAAGTAGTTGTGAAAAAATCACAATATTTCTTTAAATGATACTTAAGATACCTTCCACGAAAATTTTGCTCTATTTTAAATGTGTCGTGTTGTATTAAACATTTTCGCATTTTTCGCATCGATTTTATGGTTTCAAATATTAGCGCGCTCCTCTAACATTCGTAATTCCACCTTCTTCTTTTTGAGCGCGGATGCGGCGCCTTAAAGTAATAAATAATTTCCACATGTTGATACATTTTTCATTAAAATAGTTCCGAGCAATTAAGGGTTTTCATGTTAAATGTGATTCGCTTGCATTAATTCAATTGCCAATATGTACTTAAAATGGAACCAAAAATAAATTTTGAAATTCCTAACGCTTGTATTTTCTCGAAGTTATTTTATTAATTTTGGAGGCGAATATGGGTACCACCGCTCCGGGAACCATTCATTTGATAAAAAACGTCTTTGCCATAGGTCATCCAAATGGTTCTAGCTGCGTCTGGTGACTTAGCAAGGGTGCCTGGATTCATGGGGAGAGGGTTTTCTAGGTCTTAGCGGCGGACGCATTTGCCCGACGGAGTGGTGGACCGGATTGGAGCAAGGAGACTTGTTTACTTTTACAGCAGGACCCTCCCAACCCATCGCCTTGCGTCGTACCGGGAAGGATGAATTCAAACGTTCGTCACTCCTGGAAACGTTGACCCCCAGATTCGTACCCACCTCTAGAACCTTTTTCCATTCCAGATCTTCCTCTCCTTATTTTAATTTTAAAAAACCCTCCACACGGCATTCCCAAAGATGACGTAGACCCCGAGGGAAATTATTTTCTTGGGGACATCCTACGTGGAGCTAATGTTAAATGGCTTCCTTCACTCCTTACTTTCTGTTGGGTTATTAAAATTATGAATTGATTCAAATAAATTTATGCACAATTTAGGTAATTCACACCAATAATTGCACCATGCCTGCAAATGTTACGATCAGTCGAAAATAAGTTGGGTACGTGAACAAATGTAACAAAAACAAGGTTTTTACAAAACCGCACACCGAACTCAATGGGTCTAACTACCAAACTCCGCAGTTTTGCTATGACATAGTACTGCTAGGGAGGCCTCCGCCCCCGCCCCCGGCCCCGGGCCGAATCCGCCCCCCGCGCCCCAAGGTACGAGTACTTCAGCATACAGGCTAGTGTCTGATTAAAAGGAACGGCGACTATATTGATAGTGGAATGCTTGGGAAAGTGGTAGAAAAGATTTAGATACGACTATCTGCGATAAGTAGCGGTGTAAGTATAATAAAATTATTCATAACACAGGATCGGAAGAAGTAGGTTTGTCGTTTTACCATTTAGTTTTGATCGGTTTCTGGTTTCGTGAAGTAAATGCATTTACGGATACTATTTTAAACTAAGTACTTTAAAGAATGTTTGATTTAAATCTTAAAATTTAGAAGTATATATTGGTAAAATATTTTAGTGTCGATGATCCTTAAAAGTTTTTTGAACTAGTTCGGAACACCCGCCCGCAATTTCCTCTTAGCAAGGGACTCTTTATACTGATTTATCTATACATTGCTATAACACGAACGATGTCGGGTGGCAAAATCAGTTTATTTATAATAAGGATACAGGATCACAAGATTGAAAGGAGGCTCTCGGTTCGTTACAGAGCTGCGTGGTCTGTGAAAGGTCGCTGCTTGAAATACTTATGTGTCAAATGAGTACAAAAAACATGTTACCAAAAGTTAGAAATGGTCTACAAAAATAAATATGTTATTATACATTGATGCTTCAGATATCACAAAAGATCTGGCAATGGTGTACGTCGTGCCAACCAAAGTTTTTAGGTGATAGGAGTGTATATTGTAGTGAAAGGAATTTTTATTTTGAAAAATTGTTCACATCATCAAAAAGGTTCCATTAAAAATATAATTTGTTGGGCCAAATCGGATTTGCGTTCTGTTTTAATGAATCATTAAATTTAAAGCTTGGTCGTAAAGGCAAACTCATATAATTAATATCATTGACACTTTCTCATAAACGAAGAACACAAGAAAGATAAGTTACAATGGATCTCTTAGTCGCAGAACCCACAGTTTCATAACACATATTTTTCATGTATCTCATTTCCATTATAGTTTCATAAACGAAATAACGCTTTTTGCATAAGAATTATTTTTTTTTACGCACCAGATTTAAATGTCCGGGTTAAATTTTCCCCACAGGAAAAACTAAACCCTTTCACACACTTCCCATATGATCATCTAGTCAATCCACGCTATGCAATTGCACTATATTAGTATTATAAATAGAAAAAAAAAATACAAGAACAACATGTCAACCTACCAGAGATGAGAAATGGGAAAAAAATTCACCGACTCCAGATATTTTCATATCAGAGGGTTCGGCTCTGTGGAACTCCTAATTGAACCCATAAATCCTACTTATTATTATTATTTTTTTATTTTTTTTTATTCACAACAAGATACATAAATTACATAATACATGTATTTGATTTACCCCCATAAATAAGCAGGGCTTGTGTGTATGGGGGTGTTATTATATTGGTTTAATATTTTTTATTCAGTTTAAATTTTCAGTATAATTTTTAAGCTGAGTTTTAATTTTTTTTATGTTACTGTTCATGTTTCTGATTTTTTCAGGTAGTGAATTAAAAAATTTAACTCCGAGATATTTATGATTCAACTTTGGAGTAGGAAGTATTGACGTTTGTCTAAGATTTCTGTTATTTTTAAAGGGTGCAACTTTATTTTGAATATTATCTTTATAAACTTGTAATGTTGCATGATAAAAGTATAATGCACTTAATATACTTATTCGGTCATAAAGGCTATCGATTCTATCCAAGAAGCCTTTCCCTATTCATTCGGCAGCATTTCTAACGTCACATAAGAATTCGGCGCCTCTGACGTGTGTACGGTTTGGTTCCACATCCTCTTTAGGCAATAAGGAAATGTGCCGATTCTGCCCAAAGTGTGCCAGCAACTCTTATCTTCCAAACAGCGAACAGTATTGCTTTGTCTCCGCATTGGGGGATGGCGTCCACTACTACAGGTTATCAATAATATTTATCATCCAGGATAAAGTAATGGATGCAAATTGAGTTTCCGTATTCCGAGTGCTCTTTGCCGATATCCGACGGCGAGATTCAATATGGATATGCTAATTGCCTGATTGGAAATTGGACGTAACGATTTGGTGAAGATGTTTTAAGTGCCAGACCTAATAATTGGAAATATTGATATTAAACGGAACGAGTACACATGTTTTGTTAAATCGGTAATTGGACCAGGTTACGAATAAAAGATATCGTTTTTATTTCAATAAATACCGGAATTTAAACAGTATACTTACCTCGCCATAAGCTGTTGAAATGTTTGCGCCTTATCGTATTTGTTTGAGTTAAAAAACATTCATTTGTTCGGTGAGCAATTTCAGACAAATGCGATTTTTCAGTAAACATTTATTTATATTATTATCATTATTTTATCTAAGTTTTTAATCCAGTAGGACTGGGAAGGTAGTGCAATCCCGGTCTGCCATATTACATAAAATAATCCAGCGGTAAGGCTCTTGACTAGCACTCCGAAGGTCGTGGGATCGAATCCCGGAGAGGCAAATCAATTTTATTTGATTAATTTGTGTTATTCACAGTTTATTCATTTAAAATAATATATAGTAAATTTGCGGCACGTTCCAGAGTGGAAGATACTCTCAGTATCGCCCTGGTGTAAGACCACCATTCAGAATTGAAACGTTGCTTGAAATGGTTTTAGCCGTGTTTGGTGACCAGATCTGAATAGCCAGGTACTTCCCCACCTTCCTCTTTCCTAACTCCTTCTCCTCCCCACTACCTTCAGCCTCACGACATACTCCATAGTCCCACTGGCTCCAGACGGGAGCAGTTGGGACTCTTGTGCGGTATTCATGTAAAAAAAACGCTATTAACTATAAAAGAAAAAAATATATATATCTACATATTAGGTAGGTACCTTATTAAAACATAAAATGAAAATAAAATTGATCACATAAATAACAAAAAAATAAGCATATAATTAAAATTAAATTAAATTATACGCCTATACGAGCTTTACAAACATTTGATATGTATAATAAATTTGTGGAACAGTAATCATGAAGAAAATATGTTATTTCAATTATATGGAACCCGTGCATAAGAAAAGGATTACGCTAACTTTGATTAATATTATTGAGGTATTTTATTATAACCTTCTTATAACTATATTCCGTGCACCTGAACACACATTCATTGCACCTACTCTGTTCTTTGGTTAATATTAAAAAAAAACGTTTCTTCCGAAAAAAATTCCAAAAGCTTTCCGTTTTGCGTACGAACCAAATGGTATTTATGCAGGATTTGGTTATAAAATCACTTTTTTTACTTAAAAAAACCACTTAGGTATAATATGTGTCTTAACATAGAATTCACAATAAAATAAATTTTTATTTAGTGTTTATTATAAAAATTAAAGTTATATCATTCACGAAATTATTTTTAATATGTTTGTAGTAATAATTTCACTTGGTGTTATACGAAGTGTCTCAAAAGAAAGTTTATATTTATTTTGTTTACTGAGTGAACGCAACTTTTCCGAGGGGCTCGGGGGGTATGTCAAGGTGGCTCTTGCTTGGGAATTCAGTCACCATGGAACGTTTCTCGGGAGCGACCATGCATTTTGCGTGCGTGAGTTTTACAAAAATGTTGATTCGGCGACTGTAGCGCGTAGAACATTCTGCGATATTCTAGGTTTTTGTCACTTGAATGATGCGCCAAGCATTCTTTTCATTCGAAAATCGGTACAAAGCTGGCAAAACCAAAATCCAGGCGACCAAGGTCATCGAGAATGGTAGAAAACATAGACCCTTGCCATAGAGTCAGGTAAGTTAGCGCTTCTTTCAGTTTTAGATATGAGCGCCGCATTTGACATCATTGACCACGACTTTCTCATTAAGAGACTAGAAGTAACATTTGGTTTGCATTCTAACGTAAAAAAATGGCTACAATCTTATTTAACAAATCGCTCACAAGCAGTGAAGGTGGGAAATAAACAATCTAACTTCACAAAACTCTCTTCAGGGGTACCCCAGGGATCCGTTTTGGGTCCACTTCTCTTCATCCTATTCACAAATGACGTCGCAAGAATTATCGAGTCATTTGGTCTCCTTTCTCACTGTTACGCCGATGATCAGCAAGTCTACTTTTACTGCACACCAAATGAGATCACCGGCCTTAAAATTCGCACAGTTGAGTGTCTAGAAGCAATTAATTCCTGGATGTCCTCAAACAAACTGAAGCTCAATCCATCAAAGACTGAATTTCTGTGGGCAGCCACAAATAGACGTCAACATCTAATAGACAACTCGCCAATTGCTATTTCCGGCAACGACGTAATTGCGAAAACAACCGTCAAACTTCTGGGAGTTTATCTGGATTCAGACCTTTCATTGAAAAGTCAGGTGAATAGGACCGTTAGCACAGGGTTCTTCTACTTAAGACAACTTAAGTCAGTTCGTAGGAACCTTTCAACAGAAGCAACCAAGCTTCTTGTGAATTCATATATAGTATCACGTCTTGATTACTGCAATGGTATCTATGCAAATCTTCCTAAATGTCAAACTGATAAACTACAATCAGTGTTCAATACCGCAGCACGACTAATCACTGGGGTACCCAAGTTTTCACACATTTCGGAACACCTCCGAAATCTTCACTGGTTGAAGTGCCCTGAAAGGATCCAGTATAAGTTATGCTGGATTGTGTTTAAAGCTATTAATGAAATGGCTCCACCCTATATCTCTGAACTATGCATTCCGGAAAATATAGGTCTAAGGCAGTCATCTCTTAGATCAGCGACATCGTCTGCAATTGGAAGGTTGAAAGAACCCAAGCGAAATCCGAATACTAATTTTGGTGATCGTGTGTTTGGAGTATCCGGCCCTGAGGCTTGGAATAAACTTCCCATGGAACTGAGATGCATAACCAACCCAGCGGAATTTAGATTCAAACAAAAAACTCACTTTTTCAAATACTCATTTCCATAAATTCGTCACTTGATTTAAACTTCGTAATTTTATATATTTTTATTTTTTTATTCCTGTTTATTTACACTCTAATAATTGTTGATGTCCACGAATATATACTATTTTATTTGCTTTTCCCTACAATCACTCAAAAGTCAAAATGCTCTTGATACCTACCAATAGACTATCAGTGATAGCCTAACACCTCAATCTGTTTAATGTTGTGCGATGAATCATCTTAATACGGTAAAGATCGGCGATTGATTTCAATAATTTATTTAACATATCCACACGTTTTCGCAAATCCGATAATTTTTGCATCCATGTCCTTAAATAGTAATATTATGTAAAAACTTCCTTCTTCTTCTGGCGCTGTGTGTGATTCTGTCGAATGTATGACATGTATACTTCATACGTCGATGCATGTATAAGATGCGTAGAATTATTTTTAAATGTAAATACATTTGTTAGTTTTAAATCTCTAACTTTAAGTCATGATTGTAAATATGTATGTCATTGAGTTCAGTTTTAGGTCAACATTTATATGTCTTAGTCATAAGTCACTAGCTATAAGTCTTAGATGTAAGTCACTAGTAATAATTTTTAACCTTAGTTGTAAGCCAGTAATATAATTATGTTATATATTTATTTGTACAGCGCCCTTGAGGTGATTTTTCACGAAAACGGCGCTGTATAAATTAGCCAAATTATTATTATTATTATTATATAGAGTGTTAATCAGTATTTTCGTGACGACCCAAACCTTTCGATTCGGAAGCGCGCAAGTTCTATAAATATGCATAGATCATCATTACATAGCATTTTGCACCAAAACCTAAAGCTGCACCCCTACAAACATTACTGCTATAATCAAAGAACATGGTTCCAGCAAGACGGAGCAACATCACATACGTCCAATATTCCCTGGAAAATTGTTCTCCAGAGGTGACATAAATTGGCCTCATTGATGACCTGATTTAACCCCTATGGACGTTTTCCTGTGGGGTTATATCAAATCTAAAGTGTTCGCCGACAATCCGACTTCCCTGGAACAATTAAAAGAAAATGTCCATCAAGAAATGGCAGCCATCACGGAGCCTAACTGCTGAGCTGTCATAGGAAATTTTACTATTCGATTAAATGAATGCCGCGAACGCGAGGGTTTACATTTGGACGATATTATTTTTAAGAAATAAATTCCCAAATGGTGTATTTTGATATTTAATAAACATTTTTTCGATGGACTTTTTTTAAATTGATCCACTAAATTTAAAATGTCTTTTGAGACACCTGTTAAATATGTGCACATGAGACCTACCACCATAATAAAGCTAGGCTTGTGTGTATGGGTGGTTTGTTTTTATGTTCGTTATTTCTATATTCAGTTAATATTTTCTGTACGCGTTTTTTTAAATTTTATTTATATATCTCATATATCCCTAATGTATTAAATAACTTTACTCCAAGATAATTGAATAGACGTATTGTTTTACTGAATACTATAATTTACTGAATAGACGTATTGTTTTTTTACATTTGGGAGTTGGGAGATATAATGTTTACCTGAGTTTTCCATAACTTCTGTCTAAAATGTCGCAGTTTTATTTAGAATATTATCTAAGTATTTATTATATTTAGTAATTAGATTTCTGACTTTACATTCTTTGAACAGAAATAAAATTATTTTTTATATTACTTTTTGTGCTATGTAAAGCGGTTGTTTTAAGTAAGTTCCACCCCATCCTACAATACCATAAATTGTATTATACATTGGTAGAAGACATGACGAATGTCTTGAAATATTACAAAAACAATATTATCTTAGTATTTATTATATTTCATAGTTAGATTTCTGACTTTAAATTCTTTAAACAGAAATAGGTGGTTTAAATAAAATTATTTTTAATATTACTTTTTGTGCTATGTAAAGCGGGTGTTTTAAGTAAGTTCCACCCCATCCTAAAATACCATTAATTGTATTATAGATTGGTAGAAGATATGACGAATGTCTTGAAATATTACAAAAACTATTAATAGTCACTTTCTTTCTTTTTCTGACAAATTTCACATAATTTCCTCACGAAATTATATAATATCAAAATATGCAGGGCATTGCTTGTTAACAGCATTAATTATCATGTACCATATTTATTTCCATTTGAATTTTAAAATACGTATGCAATCTTTTTATGAAAATACCTTCATCAAATAACAAATTTTAAATGCGAAGATTTAATATAACAACATTATATATGTATGCATGTGTATATGTTATACATGTATATGTTTTCATATTTATTTTTTAATTTAATTTTGTTTTGTCTTTTTATATTTTTATCTTTATATACCCATGTCTACATTGATACATATCTTTTTTACTAAATAAAATATGTTATTTATCTTTCTCGGAACAGACTTTGTCTGGTGAGGTGGGTAAAAGAAATCTATGTACATAAATAAAAATAAAATAAACGCCCGGGTTGCCGGCACTGAAACTGAAACTGATTCCTCAATTGAGTAAACTTAAAAATAATATGAACTCCACCCAGGCAGTAATTCGATCCTTGTAGGTAAGGCTATTAAGAGTAAAGCACATTTTAGTTATTTTTTTACATAAGCTCTACATAGAAGGCCCTGAGGAAATTTATATCCTTGTCGTCTGTGGGGATGCTATGTGGAAGGTCTTGAAACAAAGGAAAGATAGAAAGTTCTGGGAAGGAAAAGGGTATTAGGGGTGGGTAGGAAACTGGGAGTCCATATGTCCAGGAGAGACGGACTTGGAAGAGAGACACCTGGAGAGGTCAAAAGGTCTCCCTCAACCAGTCTCTCCCTATCCGGCCCACCACGCAGTAGGTGGCAAAAGCATTCACCGTCAAGACCTAGACAAACTCCACTCCACGAACCTGGGCACCCCTGCTAAGTCACCAAATATAGAGAACCATTTGAGATGGTCTATGGCAGGAATGCTGGTTATCGTACGCGCCTCCTAAATTAATATTGACATTAGCTGGAATGTCAATAAAATGTGCCTCATAAACTCGATGTTAATATTAATTACTAGCTGGTTCCCGGCATGCGTTGCTATGCCATTTAATAAAGAAATTGTTTCACCCTGCGTGTCCTTTCCCATTCGTCCTGTTCCCCTTCCGCCTCCCCTTCCTCTCCCGCGTCTCCTTCCCCCTCTCGCGTTCCCACACCGCCTCCCTTTCCCCACTCCCCTCGCCCGCTTCCTCCGTCCAGCTAATCCTCCTCCCGAGTTCACCCTCCCGCATTCCATTCATTCAGTCCCGGTACATTCAGTTTTCAAACAGCTCGCGTGCCACCTATTGCAATTTTTTAAACAAATTTCGTAATGCCAGAAGTCACCAGTAGTTTTATACAAACCTTGTCCTGACAATAACGAACACAACAAAAATAGAATTATCCAATTTGGTGCAGTCGTTCGGAAGTTATGCGCGTACATACATTTCGGCGATTCATTTTTATGTATATAGAAGATAGAAGATAGATAGATAGATAGAAGATTTTTTTTTTTTTTTTTTAAATTTATTGAGTTAGTTTATACTACATGAATATAAACTAATAAGCACAATATAACATTTCATTTGATAAATTTAAATATTTTTACAGTAAGCATAACATTTCTTTTTAAATACATTCATTCTTTCTTCATTCTTCATACTTTCAGGCATTTCATCATACATCTTTAGTCCTCTGTACATTAGGCAGTTCTGTGATTTTGATTTCTTCATTTGTGGCAATCGAACTCTGTTTGTATTTCTTGTTTCGTAATTATAATTGTCTCTATTAAAAACAATTTCATCCTTAAAGTATTTTGGCATTTGGTTTTTCATAATTTTATGAACAAAAATTAACACATTAAATAGTAGTCTCTTTTTTATTGGAATCCAATTTAGCTCCTCTCTCATTTGATTAATCCTTGCATATTTGCCTTTCCCCAGTATACATCTCATAGCTTTGTTTTGTATAACTTCTAGTTTTTTCAAATTTCCTTCATTGGCGAAATATAACATCGTAATGTCCAAATGTGGAGCAACGATAGTTTTATAAATAAGCTCCGTAGTGTTTCTATTTAATTTATGTCTTAGTCTTCTAAGAAAATTTACCTTTTTTGATACCTTTTTTAGCACATATTCAAAGTTTGCTGTGAAAGTCAGTTTTGAGTCGAGTATTACACCCAGGTATTTGATTTCATTTACTTTTCCAATTTTTTCACCATTAATTGTCAAATTTAACCCTGTGTTACGTGTTTTATTGCCTATTTCCATATATTTTGTTTTGTTTACGTTCAGTTTCAACTTGTTTAATTTCAGCCATTTTGCTATATTTTGTAGGTCTTCGTTTATTTTAATAATTGATTCTATGTAATCTTCACACGAAATATAGATTAAGGTATCGTCTGCAAATAGTCTAATTTTGCATTGTTTAATAGTTTTGATAATATCATTTATGTAAATTATAAAAAGAATTGGACCTAATACCAACCCTTGCGGAACACCAAGGTTGTTTTCTATCGGTTCTGATTCTGAGCTTTCAACTTTCGTTACCTGTTTTCTTTGCTGGAGATATTCTTTAAATAGATTTAGAGCTACGTCAGAAAGACCTATGTCTTCTAGTTTTTCCAATAGTATTTTCCTTTCTATCGTTTCAAATGCTCTTTTGAAATCTAAAAATGCTGCAATGGTGATTTTTTTTGTTGTCTGTTTCTTTCTTCCATGTATCAATCACTATGTTTATCGCCGCTTCGCAAGAGTTGTTGTTCCGGAATCCCGATTGCTCCTCACATAATATGTTATGTTTTTCCAAATACTCAACGAGTTGTTTTTTTATTACAATTTCTAGTACCTGTTCGTATTTTGGTAACATATTTATTGGTCTAAATTCTTCACATTTTCTGGTATTAACAACTTTCGGAATCGGGATCACAGTAGATGTTTTCCATGTGTTTGGAAATTTTCCACTTCTTAATGATTCATTTATTATATCCAGTAGATGAGGTCCTATCACTGGCATTGCATCAAAACTGTAAAACTTATTCCATCTGGACTCGCTTTTGATTTGGTGCTGTTAAGAATCTGTAAAAGATATGTTTTATCAATCTCTTTAAACACAAGTTTTTCTCGGTTTAGCCGAACATTTCTCACGCAGATGTCTTTCTTCAGTATTGGTATACTCTGATGCAATTCAATTATGCTGTTTACGAAATATTCGTTGAAGCAGTTCTGTATGGTACCCTGTATCTGATGTGGGAATTCAATGTCGTATTTCATCTCTTTATCTTCGGTTTGTAGTAATCCTTTTATGGTTTTCCACATTTTTTTAGTGTCTCCCTTTTCAGAGATAATTTTGTTTTTGAAGTAATCGTTCTTACAAATTCTCAATTGTTTTGTGTATTTATTTCTCATATTTTTGAATGCTTTCCAGTCTTCAGAGTTTCTTGAGATTTTTGCAATTTTGTACAATCTATCTCTTTCATTTTGTATTGTTTGTAGTTCTATATTATACCATTTATTTGTTGCTCTTATTTTAGTAGCTTGGATTGGTGTTAACTTATCAATTACTTCTTGTAGATTATTTATTAATGATTTAGACTTTTCATTGATGAAGTTCATCCATATCACCCAGAAGTTCAATTAATCTTTCACTGCTATATTTTTTATAGTTTCTGTATTTTATTATTTTGCTGGTTTTCATCTTATTTCTTTTTATGTTATCTGTAATGTGGATAAGGTTATGATCGGTTATTTTTGGTTCATCAAGAACTTTTACGTTCAAATCTAATCTATTTGATATGACAAGGTCAATTAACGTACTGGATTTATCTGTTATTAGTGTCTCACTTTTAACAAGTTGTTTCATTCCCAAAGTTTGAATAATTTGTTTTAGTCTTTTAGTATATGTATCCTTAAAGTTTTTGAAATTTATATTGAAGTCACCAGTTAAGATATTATCTTCTTCTTCTTGGAGATTTAGATAAGATAGATAAATAGATTTCACCAGTTAAGATATTATCTTCTTCTTCTTGGAGATTTAGATAGGATAGATAGATAGATTTTTTGCTAGCTTATCGTAGGCCTAATTCTGCAAACAAGACTTTTTCATTCGTATCTAGCGGTAGAAAAGAAACCAGAAAGTCGCTAGATGTCGCTTTCATTGCTCATTTAAAAGTGGTTTGAAGATTTGATGTTGATTTCACAAAAAAAAAAAAAATTATATTATATTAGAACCGAGTATTTGTGTCGAATTTGTGACGCATTTCCGCTTCATCCGAATTTCAAATCACTAACGGCGCTAAAGAAATTTCACTTCAATAAAAAACATTGAAATTGACAAATTAAATTGTTAAAAATGTCTATTCAGCGTTTTGCTAAAATTACCTAGGAAATACGAAGAGCTCTCATTACGTTCATTCCGCTATAGAATAGGCAAATAACTCAAAGTTTATAACAGTGATTAAAAAGAAACATTCAGTGGGGTCATAAGCAATTATTGTTTACTCCGGGGACATATTTCCAGCTCCTATTAGACCCACGAGACTAATTGAATTAATCGTTAACCGTAAAAAACGATATATCGGTCTAGACCTGCCAGTGCCAGGCGGTTAATTAGACGTGGGAACGTTAATGTGTTTATGATTTTATAGTTTTTAAAGATGACTTGACTTTGGGTTGTTGTTACAGACAGACATTAGTTGCATACAGACGGTCCGAACAACGCACGTGAGGCGCTCCCAATTAGCAAATATTAGCCAGTAAAAAGAACAAAATAAAGTGTATGAAATCAATTGTTACTGCGAGTATAATGGTGCCTTCCAGCCTTACCATCAACGTTCAAGTATTTATTAACTTACTAGCTGGTACCCGGCATGCGTTGCTATGCCATTTAATAAAGAAATTGTTCCTCCCTGCGTGTCCTTTCCCATTCGTCCCGTTCCCCTTGTTCTCCTGCGTCCCCTTCCCCTCTCGCGTTCTTACTCCGTCACCTCCACCTTCCCTCTCCCCATTCCACTCCCCCCCTTCCCCCGTCCCGCGAACCCCCCTCCCGAGTTCCCCTCCCCCTCCCAGTTCCCTCTACCCCCTCCCAGGTTCCCCTCCCCCTCCCTGGTTTACCTCCCTCATCTCTCCCTCCCTCCCGCTTTCCATACATTCAGTTTTCAAACAGCTCGCGTGCCACCAATATCAATTTTTTTTTTTTTAAATTTGATAATGCCAGAGCTCACCAAAAGTTTTATACAAACCTTGTCCTGACAATAACGAACACACAAAAAAAAGAATTATCCAATTTGGTGCAGTCGATGGAAAGTTATGCGCGTACATACATTTTGGCGATTAATTTTTATTTATATATAGAAGAAGAAGAAGAAGATATTATGTTAGTTCAGAGCGGCTCACTTGCGTTGTGCAGCCCGCCTGCAAGCATCGAGGAGGTCCTAAGGAAAAAAATGTCTCGGGTCCTATATTGTTATCTTTGGGATGATGTGTGGAGAGTTGTGCAGCCCGCCTGCAAGCATCTATTTGTAGAACTTCATTCATTATTACTATTATTTTTTTTACATTAGCTCCACACAGGAGATCCTAAGGAAAAAAATGTCTCGGGTCCTATATTGTTATCTTTGGGATGATGTGTGGAGAGTTGTGCAGCCCGCCTGCAAGCATCTATTTGTAGAACTTCATTCATTATTACTATTATTTTTTTTACATTAGCTCCACACAGGAGATCCTAAGGAAAAAAATCTCTCGGGTTCTATATTGTCGTCTTTGGGATGATGTGTGGAGAGTTTTTTTTGTGGAGATGAAGTTCTGGGGAGGAAAAGGTATGAGGGGTAGGTAGGAATCTTGGGTCAATATGTCCAGGAGTAACGAACGCATGAATCCATCCCTCCCACTGCAGTGCAAGGCCATCGCCCTCGAGATAGTCCGCCTGGAGAGCTCATAAGGTCTCCCTTCAAGTCTTTCCCGATCCGGCCTGCCACGTAGTCGGTGGGCAAACGCATCCACCGCTAAGATCCGGACAAACCATGAACCCTGATCATGTACCCGGGCACCCCTACCAAGTCACCAAACGTAGCGAACATTTGGGGTGACCTATGGCGGAGGTGTTCGTAACTGAATAAATGGTTTCCGGGGTGGTGGTACCGAAACCAGCCTCCCATTATTATTGCAAAATGTCTTAAGCGATTGCTTGCCATAATGTGCCAAATTTATCAACTTTCCGTAAAACATTTAAATATATTTTCAAACCTTCCTGCAATCTGCTGTCTTGTCCCAGTCCTGTTGGAGAGGTTAAAAGATCTCCCTGCTCCGATCCCGCCCGCTAAGTCACCAAATGTAACGAACGTCTTGGGGCGACCCATGGCAGGGGCGTTTTTTAACCAAAAATGGTTCGCGGAGCGGCGGTACCCATACCCGCCTCCCAAATTGAAACAATGTTAAAGAAAATGTTTCACACTTGCGTCAAAATTAGATTATAAACTTTATAACTATTAAGTCAACCGGGGAAAATGCGTTACATTTTTAGAACGCTCATTTTCAACAAGTTACTGCGATGCTAACCATTATTTTTACTTAATAATATGTCTAATACACTCAAAATTTATGTTTTATTTTTAATATTTAACTATTGCGTACAACTTGAAGACAGTATAATTGAGATAAATGCATCCATTTATTTTATTGTTAAATTTAAAAAAAAAGTTGAACCCGGGAATGTTTATATTGATTTATAAAAGTTAGTCCAAATATTTATTGGAAGCATTGGTGAAAATCACATATTGTTACGTATATGTACATCTATAAAAAATCAAGAGTGGAGCAATAGCGTCTATTTTTTCCTGGCGCATTTACCTCAAGGGGATTCCAAGGGCTGTAAACTATGAGAAAAAAAAATAAAAGCTGTAAACAATATTATGAATTTCAGACAAACACATTAAAAAAAAATACTTTGATCCAGACCTGGGGTCAGTGGGTGAATACAGTGAAACACCCATTTTACACTTTTCACGGTACAGCCAAAAAAGTGTAAGCGGAGGAAAAACCAAAAGGGGGGAAACGGATTTTCCACCAAAATATTACTGTTTTTTCACAATATGTAACAAACTCACTATTTTATGGAAATTACGTATGATCATTTTTCAAAGTTATTAATAATTAAAAAAAAATAATGTTTTGGTGGTTTGGGCATGTAGAGCGAATGGATGAAGAAAGTAGTGTAAGAAGAATATATGACGCAGATGTGAATGGTAGAAGAAGTCGGGGACGCCCGAGGAAGACATGGCACGATCAAGTGAATCAGACTCTTGAGTCGGGCCATCTCAAAAGTCAGAATAATAGAAGAGTATGTATGAGACGATGTATGATTGTGAGTGATAGTGAGAGTGTGCCAAGAGCGAGTTGTTTGGCGGTCCGTCCTCTCTGCCCACCCCTGCTGAGAAACGGCGTGATGGTTTTAGTTAGTTTGTTACGAATGTTATAAATTACGAAAAAATATTTTTTTTTGGTTCTCCCAAACATCGAGTTTTAAAGTGTAAATTACTACATTTGGACACAAATTGGCAAAGAAATAAACGAAAAATTAGTGAAATTCACTTGTATTTCATACAAACATAAAATTATTTAAAACTTTTATTCAAATTTAGGTGTTTTTAACATGAAAAACGTAATTCATGTCAACCCCCTTATTTACATCACGCGCTATCCGTTTAAACCCGAAAATTAATTGTCCGGAATCGAAAATGTTTACGATTCCTGTACGTGGGGCAAATGAGTGACATACACCCAATTACCAAAAATGACATCAAGTTTAGAAAAGAATTTTTTTATAAATAAGTTGATCTGAAGAGAAAATAATGTATTCTACGTGTTATTTTAACAATATTCGTGTACTCACCCACAAACTTGCTCAAAACACTCGGTAGTTTTGGAGATAAAAAAGATTTAAATGCACCCGCCTGTGATGTCACAGACGGAAAAAATGATGTTATTCAAAATGGTAAATAGCTCCACATTTGTGTTGTGTAGAGACATCTATGCCCCAGTGGTTTGAAACTTTAGTAACAATGGTCTATAATTGATGGCAGTAGTTGTTTAATTTTAACAGATTTTCATCTATTTTTTAAAAGACTCAATTGCCCCACAGACGCATTTATCCGAGATGATCGAAACTTTTTTTTTCTTGCAGTGATTTCAAAATGGGTATTTTCCAGAGCCACAATTATAGCAAGACAAAGTGAAGGACAATCTGCCTCTTTGGAAAAATGCGCGAACAGGAAGAATCGAATAGTGCAAGTCACTTTATGTCTCCCTCAGGGTCGCTAGTAGGTTTCAATCTTGGTGTTCTACTTGATAGTAGACTTACATTCGAGGCACATATTAACATGATTGTGAAGAAAGCCCTTAGAATGTTAGGATTCTTATTCCGTATTGGAAAAGAATTCAAGAATATTCAAACACTTAAAATATTGTATTTCTCGTATGTTCGCAGTCATCTTGAATTTGCTTCTGAGATATGGAATCCTCAATATAAAATTTATATTAAAAGCATTGAAGCCATCCAAAGAAAATTTGTCCATCATTTAAATTTCAAGCTTAATATTGGTTATCGTGACATAAACAGCTCGCTGGACTTTTATGGACTTAAAACATTAAAAATTAGAAAAGACTCTGCAGATATAATATATCTTCATAAAATTGTCAATGATTTTATTGATTGTTCGCCCCTTTTGGCTGAGATTAATTTAGTCCCAGGTGTTTTAGAGAACCAGGGAAAAATCACCTTTTCATCTTCAAAAATGTTCCACTAATCTCAGACAAAATGCTTTTATATTCAGAGCATGCAATGTATTTGATAAGAATTAATAATATAGACATATTCTCATGTAATTCAAGTACCTTTAAAAAGTATGCCATAGCTAACATTAAATAATTATTTGACCGTGTTGCAAGTTATTATGTTATTGCTGTGAATCCTTTCCATTTAAATGCTTGTCATTTGACTTACTATTGTGTTCACTCTGGGTTGTAGGTATGTACATATTATTATTATTGCTGTTGTGGAGTAAAAATAGATTTCTGACTCTGACTACTTTATGTTTTGTAATTTAGTAAGCAGATTATTAGTTTATATTAAAGTTTATATTGTGTTTATATATCTTTTTTTTTACAATTTTCAAGGATATAATTTTGTTAACTTCTTACGGGTACAGGACCCTTACTTTTTTACTTTTTAATTATAATTTTAATTACTTTTGTGAAAATCTGTTTTTGGATATTAGTGTATTGTTAATGTTATTATTATAAGTGTAAAACATCTGTTGATTTTCCCCAATAAATAAAAAAAAAAAAATAAAGACACGGTGCGGAGCGGCCGAGCTTGAAAATGCAGTGAAATAAAAAAAAATGCGCTCGATGGTAATAAACGTTTCTGAAAATGTTACCTAATTATTTTTAAGACTAAAGATTAAATTAATCAGATTTGAGAATTTACCTTACTGATTTTTTAACTTATTTTCTTGTAGTACTTACATATCGAGAAAATTTGGTGGAAATTGTCCACAGTAACCGCAAATGACCGACCGTGATTATTACTGTATAATGCAAGTATCTAGAGAGTGTGTTTTCATTCATTTTCAACATTAGTAGCTATTTCAGTTAATAAACTGAATAAGTAACATCTCTAACGATTCATGAAATTCAAATGACTAAAATAATCGAGAGCTTAAAAACATTCCAGTCGAGGAAGTGTGCAAATCGCCCTGTATAATTATCGAAAATTGGCCACGGAGTGATTCTATCAATGGACCACAGCCTCTGCATAATCCCCGCATGAGAAGAACCGACGTTGGATGCACCGGGATAGATAGGAGACAGCCTGCAGTAACATGCACTCGCACCCTCACACTTGCACCCGTGCGCCTGTATGTAGTCCTAGCCGCTGCACCTCAGCCCCCCCTTTATGATATTCAGTGGAGTTATAACGACTCAGTAAACTGTGTATTTAAGCTCAATCTCCACATCGCAGGGAAAATGTGCAAGTTTTCCGCTAATTTGTGAGGATTAAAATATAAAATTGGATGTAATTATTATTTAGTTTTTACTCAAATGCCTCAAACGCATACCGAAAGAATGTCGGGAGTAGCGATATAAAGATTCTAACTATGATGTTTACGGTTTTTGACAGAAAATAAAAGCAACTCGTTTTACTGCGTAACACTAGAGTGAAAATATAATCTCCTTTTAATTTGTAACCAAGAATTAATTTTTAAAGATCAAAAAGCTATTTCAAATATGTGTGTGCCCATAAAGATGAATGAAGAAAATCTATAGTTCTAGAACTAAACAAATTTAAAGAATTGTGAGAACAGAACATGAGAATTTTTCGAGTGAACATATTTTGACAAAAATACTGTTGAAATCTAGTAATGGAAGATACTGTCATTATCCCCTGGCGTAAGACCATCATTCAGAATTGAAACGTTACTTGAAATGGCTTTAGCCATGTTTGGTGACCAGATCTAAATAGCCTGGTACTTCCCTACCTTCGTATGCCCCCCCTTCTCCTTCCCACTTCCTTCAACCTTAGAATATACCCCAAATGGGGATGCCATAACCAAAATGTCTCCAGACGGTTGGAAGCAGTTGAGACTCTTTTGCGGTATTCACCAAAAAAAATTGGAAGAGAAGGGAAACTAGAAAGTCGCTAGATGTCGCTTTCTCTTCTTTTACCTTTTTATTTAAAGTGGTTTGAAGTTTGGATATTGATTTTACAAAAATAAAAATGTTTTTTTTTTGGATTTGGTAGGTTTCGAACCTAAGTTCGCTGGATGTCTCTCTAGGCGCCGAGAGTCGGGCGCTTCATACCGCGGCACAGTGAAGGTCCGTGCGTAGTCTTGAATTTACTGCATTATATTAGAACCGAGGACCGTCAAATAACGTTTTTGAGACGCATTTCTGTTTTACCCGAATCGCTAACGGAGCTAAAGAAGTTTCCCTTAAAAAAATTGATAAAAATATATTTTTATTTTATCAAGTAGTTAAAATGTAAAATAGCTTAATTCCTGTTGAGGAAGTAGAGCAGGAACTGAAATCCATTTGGTTCATTTCCAGATTGCTCCAATATTAAGGATATTCAGGATTATGTTCCACAGTAGAATGAATCGAAATATTAGCGAAAAGCTTGGAGTCTGGTTCCATCATTTGATAATAATGCGAGTAATAATTCTACTTGTTGCTTGGCAGCAGAGCGTGCGCGCATTACGTACCACAGCTTTGACGTCGCGTGGATTACCTATGGAACTACTGATGCGTCGCCCTTCCACAGTATTCCCGGGAACGACGGGTACCCTCCAGGGAATCACAACCAGTGATCCATGGACCCTAAAACTTTTCCCACCAGAATAAGTAATTAAAAAAAGGATTTGGAGTGTTGAGCCCCACTCTTATTAGAATCACAATGGCCCCACTCGATTTATAATAACAACTGTAAACCTCTCAATATCAATACATTTAAAAAAAGCATTTGTGTTCTGACGGAGTTTATATTAAAAAAAATATATGTATTTCTTGTATTTCTTGGGCATTAGCTATGTAACAATTTCCCGACATTTGGTTTAGAAAAGTTTTAATTTTCAATCTATGTACATTTGTTACTTTAATTTTAAATTTTTTACGACCGGTTTCGACACATCCGTGTCATTCACGAGCAAACTTAAAACTAACTTAAAAATCTATTCAAGTACAAAAAATTAATTAGATGGCGGTAGTAAGAGGGGTGATTTTGGGGGAGGGGGAACGGTGGGAGGAGTCAACAATACATGGAAACATCGTAAGTAAAGGTGATTTACATGGTGCTATTATTTTATTAAATAAATTTATTTTCGTTTTATTTTTTTTGGTTATTTCTGAAGTTTCTAAAGCGCACTAATTAAAATATGAATTTACATTGCAATGTTTAAACTTAGTTTTTTCTTTTTTTTGAAGCTATGGCCTGTCTCTATTGAATGGTTAGCAAACTCGGAATAGTTATTATTTCGCAAACAAAGTTCATGTTCCCTGATTCTAGTTTTAAAATTTCCAGTGGATGTGTAGAAACCAATCGCAAAAAAATTAAAATTAAAGTACCTAACCAATGTACATTGAAAATTAAAACTCTTCAAAACAAAATATATTTATAATTTTGAATGCAGCTACTATAACTTTATGGTTACGATTTATAAATAAATGAAGCAATGTTTCTTTCTTTAAATTTATTTATTTTATTTAATTTTATTTAAATGTGCAAATTTCAGAATTATAAGGAAGATCAGAGTCGAATTCAGACTAAGAGGAGATGAGATGTTCAATAGACGGGATGCAATTTTTGATAAAGCTGATGGACCAGAGGATATTTTTTTATTTTTATTTTATTTTATTTATTTATTACATAAGATACATTTATACAGCAAATATAACATAATAATAATATTTCAAAATAACTGTAAATATTAAAATGTATACAAGTGTTATTATGTCTTGTTTGTCTATATTAGTTCCTAGCTAGGCAGATTGCCCGTTCTAAGGAACCAAATGCTGGTGAAAATTTCCAAAAATGTATTCTGTACCAAAAAAAAACAAAGTGTTTTTTTTTGTAGATTAAATACAATGACGTTACATACTATATTAGACGAGGGGTAGAAATCTCAAAGTGGGAAGACAATGGCAAGACAATTGTACCGGTCTCGATATCTAGTACTTTAGTACTAAACTGCTACGCGTCGAGTAAGGTTGCGTCTTACCAGTAAGTAAATTGCATTTTAAAAAGTGTCAAAATGCCCTCCTGTGTGATGAGAAAATGTTTTAATTACACTGCAAATAACAGTAAAGGCGAATGAATAACATTTCATTTGTAAGTACACGCAAATTACTTAATATTATCGATTATTATAAATATTACAATTAATTTTCATGTTTCCAGCTCGCAGTTTTACACGTCATTACGAGGCATCAAAAAGTAACAAGCATAACAAAGACAACCTGCTAACAGTAGGTCGGTTCACACAGCGTCCCGCACTCGTTTTCTTCTTTTGGGAAAGATGGGGTAAAACGTACAAATTTAGAGAGGGACAATCAGACAAATATATGATCTAAAGTTCCCACATCTCTAGACCACAGAATGTACAATCTGGGGAGTCAAGGGCGTGAATTTTAAACACGTTAGAAGGTACGAACAATGTTCGATTCTCATTCGAATAAGTGAGGAAATTTCTTTTTTGGAAAAATGGGGGAATTGTTGAAACCACGGTTTTGATGCGATAGTCCTTTGTACTGAGGCGTAGCAGGCTCCTTTGGATTGACTAGCAATGCTCCAGTACCCTGCCCAAACATTGCGGGATCTATCTTTGATGATGGAAAAAAAACCGTGTTTCTTTGTTAGAACCACTATATTTTTTATTTATGCCGACCGGTTTCAGAACGACCGTTCCTTTCTCAGGGTAAAAATATTAAAATATAAAGAGTATCAAAAAACACAATATACGAACTTCTAACAGATTTTGCGAGCATCGGAAGGCGTGGAAAACAGCTGCCCCATTTAATATTTCATGTTCTAATCACTTATCTGATTAGTGACTGTAAAAGGTCCCAAACCTCTGTCGTAGAGCCAATGATGCGTCGAACCATTTCTACCCGGAGCCCACATAATAAATGTAGTGATGCGGTAGACGGATAACCGTCGATTCGCGATGGGATCAGCTTAGGAGATGATTCTTACACTCGGTGCCCAGATCGGAGCCGGACGGTGCGGCTCCACGGCGTTCGATCCTTTCAATGGACTGATCCGATCACCGACCGATCGAATCAGACACCGTCCGTCGAATGTGGTTATTCGAACCTAGCCGAGTGTTCTAATTCAGTCAATTTATGCGGCGATGGATGCATTCGGCGAACGCGGGCTTTACATAAAAGGGCCCATAAAAACTGGAATGTAGAACGTAATGTTTTACAATATAATATTCGATCATACAATTTTAAAGAGAAAACATTTAAATGTCTTATAATTTAATGTATCAGTAACATGGAATTAATAACATTAAAATCCCGAAGCATTATCAAAACACCTCACCAGGAATATTTTATTTTCCTTTAAATCTAAAAATTTTCGAAAATATCGTGCAGCTTAAATTGAAAAATCTCCAAAAATAAGAGTCCTTATTTGAAATTATTAAAAAAATATATATTTAACCGTTATCGATAAATCTTGTGTTTTTTTCATATTTAGTTTTTGTTGTTATAATTATTTATTGGTGATATTTTATTACTTAGTTAATTATGTGATTTTATTATTTGAGCTTCAATTAACTCAATAAACATAAGTGCCTTTTTTATGGTAACTGTAAAAAAACCTTTATTTATTATAAAAAATACATACCTACATGAAATAAAAAAACAAACAAAAAAATGTAAATACCAATATTTCTTACAAAAACGATTGAACCCTCGAAGGATAATCGATCAATAATCATGTTACGTTAAAGATAGCCATACTTTCGAGGTCCATACTAAAATAGCATAATAGGTTTTTTCATAATCTTTCATGATAAATGTCATAATTATTATCATTTTTTAACACGCGATGCCAACTCAGCCACCGGTCGGTGGCTGTGTTTTGATGGCGTTTGGGTCCCACGCGTGTTCGATTCCTCGGCTGGCTAAGTTCTCCATTACGACAAAAGCAACATTTTCCGCTTACTGTGGTGGTAGTAGGAGTTTTTAAAATATTGTCGTGTTATTCTTTCTTGAAATGTTTAATAAAAATAAAATAATTTTATGTTTTGTGAAATTTTTCTATTTAAAAATTTCACTGTTATTGGTGTTTTATTTGTTATTTGTGAAAATGGTAGCACAAAAGTCATAACATTATCGGAAGAAGCTCTCATTTCTGCAAATGTTATCTTATGTCATCACGACTTTGACATTTTTGTGAAGCAAACAGAAGCAGAACGTTGACAAACTAATAAATTAATGTATTTTAATGTATTAACCACCAACTGTAATATATAAATAAAAGTCAATACATTAGACAAAAAGATATTTCATGCAATAAATCTGCTCATTCTGACTGTCCAAAAACGGGTAAAATTCCTAGTTGGACAGCCAAAGACCATTGTAATATGTAATGTTTTAAAAAAAAATAAAAAATTTAACTATGAATCGTCCAAGAGCGTGCATTAATTAATATTATAATAATTGTTTTTATTTACAACTTCCGATATATAGATGTATTTAATACCAAGTTAATATTATTTATAAATAAAGACATCATTTTAATACGAAATTGGGTTTAAACGGTTTTTCCCATGAAACAAAAACGCGAACAATGTTTTGGATTCGGAGTAAAGGAGCCCACCGCTCTGCCATAGAGAAATCTTTCAGAAAATCCGAAGACACATCGTTAATTTAATAAACCATGAATTAATCTTTAATTTTAAATACCCATGAAAATAAAGTGTGGTGTTCAGAATCATCGAACACCACGTGCAATTCGCGGCTAGCGAGAGAACCTCACGTCGAAAATGATTATTCAACCATCAAAAATTAATGACGTAATCTATTGATGTTAATTGCGGCATGAAGAGAGGTTTCCGTAAAATAAGGCTGTGTTATTGGAAATGAGGGTGTGAACCGGCTTCTCGCTCAACGCAAATCATTATATCTATAATAATATTATATCATGCACCTACCCAGTACCCATTTACCAACTCAGCGTTCATTTTCCTTTTAATTTTATGAAGGTTGGAGAACTTGTCAACTATTGTTGTATGGGTTTTTGTTTTTGTGTAGCTGAGAACGTTATTTTTTTTATATTACACATATTAAACACTTTTGAGCAATAATATAACAATCACACTGAGTGATCACTGTGATCAGTAAATGCATACATAGACACAATTCAAGTGCAGTATGTTTTTTGCCGTGGAGGGATTCAAATCCATAATTTCCTGAACTAGAATTAAAGTTTATTAAGCCGCGAAGGTTGCCACAATTATTGGATTTAAATAGATTTTGTCTTCACCCCAATCAATTGATTTATATATAGGGTGTTCTAATGTACAAGGAAGATGCGGGAAAATGGCCGTACTCTATTATTAGCTGACGCCAAGATATTCCCCCTTTCTTATTTCTTCCCCTCGTTTGTCTAAAAGTAAGCTTTTCAGAGAAATGTCGCAAGTATGGGCTCGTAATTAAAAGAACGTCATTTCTGGCTTTCACTCGCACAGAGTGTGAACGGATTGTGAGGGTTTCGGGGTCTCCTTGAGCGCTTCTTTGTCACGCTAAGATGTGGATTGTCCTTGCCGCTCCACCTCCGCTGCCACCCCCGCTCCTCCTTCGCTCACCGCCCCGCCCTCGCCCCGCTCCCATCCCGCTCTCGCCCCGCTCCCACTCGCCCTCTCGAGCGACGGGTTGAGGGGCTTGTTAGTACACCACGAGTGTCCTCTCTTTGAGCGACTTGTGCCTCATTGCCACACTTTTTTAATTCAATACAAATGGTGGTTTTGTGATTGCACCGGGAGAAGATCCTTTGAGAACGTATGTATCTTTGTAAAATTTCAAGATTTTTAAGTGAAAACTCTTCGTGGTATTACAATACTTCAACATGCGAAAATAATCACACTGAGGGAGGAAAAGCTTTATTCACTTTACACGTGTCTGAATTAGATGTGTGAATTTAGGCATAAAATATAAAGCAATCCTAAACATCTTCAAAACCAAAGCAGTATTTATTTATTTATGTCTATATATATATATTACAGTTTTTACCTTATCATAAGTTACACGAGTTACGAGTTACAGTTACACCTACCAACAGCAGACGTCAAGTGTAAATTTGCTCCGTATAAAATAACGAAATAAAGTGCTAAAAGTTATATCAATCAATACTAATCCGTGTAAACAGTGATAGAACAGTGTTGCGGTAGTATTGGAGTGAATTTCATGTATGTACAGAACTGTTTTTATAAGTGAAGCTCTTTATAAGAAAAAAGTCTAATAACCGTGATTTTGACAATTTGAATACCCTACCTACATATTAAACACTGTGAGAAGTAGTGAAGGTGTTGCGGATTTTGCCCACCAACAGGCGCAAAAATAAACATCCAAGGATACCAGTGAAGGTGTTGCGGATTTTGCCCACCAACAGGCGCAAAAATAAACATCCAAGGTTATTAATCTATTTATTATTCTATTTCAAGGATATTAACCTATTCACTATGGATTTCCAAGTAAAGTCTTTAGAATATATGACAAAAGCAAAGATAATGATAACGGAACTATTAACTATTTTCAATGATCCATCGAATAATTTCACAAAAACTCAAATAGCGAAAGTAACGCCGAAAACGACAGACATATTGGGAACTATTGGAGAAATGGCTGTTACTATGGGAATTGTAGTTGGTGAATTGACTGCATCCAAAAATCAAGCAATTATTCAGCCACAGGTGGAGGAAAAAATAAAGAAACATGAACCAATTGTGATCATTAAACCGAAAAATCAGGATCAGAAGAACAAGAAAACGCAGGATGAATTAAAGAGTCACATAGATCCAGTTAATGTGGGCGTGGCCGGAATCCGAAATTTTAAAAAAGGATCAGTCATAGTTGAACTGAAGAACACAGAGTCAACTGTAAAAATCCAAAAAGAAATCATCAACAAGCTTGGGGATAGGTATGACATTGACATTCCTAAACCCAAAAATCCAACGGTAAAAGTGATAGGAATTACAGATAAATATACCGCCGAAGAAATTGAAAACAATATAAGGATGCAGAATGATTACATAGATAAAGAAAACTCTAAAATATCAGTAAAATTTATAAAAGAAAACAAAAAAAGTAGTGGATACAATAATTTTACTGTATTCATAGAAGTAGATGGAAAAACACACTCTAAAATGTTAGAAGAAACTAAGATAAATATTGGATGGAACAGATGTGCTGTCTACGATCATCTCTCAGTTCTGAGATGTTTCAACTGCAACGGATATAGACATAAGGCAGGGGACTGTAAAAATAAAAAATCTTGCGGAAGATGTTCAAACGAACATGATACGTCAGAATGTAAGGAAGATATTGACAAAATGAAATGTATTAACTGCAAACTCACAAATGATAAACTTTCATTAAATTTGAACGATAACCATCAGGCATGGAGCAAGGAGTGTCCTATATACAAAAGAAATATAGAATCAGAGAAGAGAAAAATTGATTTTTTAGGATAAAAAGAAAAGCAACTGTATACTACTTAAATATTGCAAGCCTGTTGGCCCATGTAAATGAAGTTGAAGTATTATTGCAAGAAGTCAAACCAGAAATTTTAATGCTAAGTGAAACGTGTATAACCAACGATGTATACGATTCCGAAGTATCATTTATAGGGTATTCAACTGTAAGATGCGATTCACATAGTCGACATACGGGAGGAGTGATTATGTTCATTAAAGATTGTATATCCTTCAAAATAATATCAAATGAAGTATTTGATGGAAAAAATACGTGGATTCTGGCAATACAAATAACAAAAAACTTGATTAAAGGAACCTACTCTGTATTATACCACTCACCAAACCAAAGCCATTCAAAATTTTTAGATTTCTTCGAAAGTTGGTGTATTAAAAATATGAAAAACCAAGATATGTTTTACATAGCTGGTGACTTTAATATTGATATGAAAGTAAAGAATACCTACAGTAATAGACTCCAAAGCTTAGTGAATGATCTAGGAATGAAACAACTTGTGACAAAACCAACGAGAATATCAAACGCATCAGCAACCATTATTGATTTGGTTATATCAAATCATTTTTACTTGAACGTAAAGGTTGTGGATACACCAAAAATATCAGACCACGAAAACATAATAACACTACTTGAAACGAGTGTAATAAAAAATGAGTCAAGGGAAATTATGTATAGAGATAAAAGGAACTATGATCACTTTAAATTCTGTGAAACTTTAAAAAATGGTATCTCACAAATTACTGAGTCTAATTCGTTAAATGACAAAGCAGAAAATTTCGTCAAAATTATGACGTCCGCAATCGATAAAAATATGCCGATAAGAAGGGTTAAGCTTAAAAATACTAACAGATGGTATTCGATACCGTTACATAACCTTCAAAAACAGAGAGATAATGCATATAAAGCGGCAAAATTGGAACCATCCAATGAAAAATGGAATGCATATAAAAAAATTCGCAATTTTTATTCAAAACAAATTAAAAAACATAAGTGTGATTACTAAAACAAAAATTAGAAACACAACAGAATGACCCAAGAAAACTTTGGATAACACTAAAAGAAATCATAAAGGGCAAACAAAAAGAAGTTGTAAAATCGATTGATTTCCCAGATGGAAATGAAGAAGAAATTGAGAATATAGCGACAAAATTTAACAAGCACTTTATTTCGAGCATAGATCTTATAAGCGAAAGTATTCCAGAATGTCCTGTTAACAAACTAGACATAGACAGGCCTGTATGCACCGATGAAGAGTTTAAGTTTAAAAATATAGATTTACCATACTTAAAAAGAGTCTTAAGTAACATGAAATCGAAAGAATCTCCAGACGGTATTACAATAAATATAATCAAAGACTCCATTAATATTATTGGCGAATCGATGGTCCAAATTATCAATGAATCTCTGAATAGTGGAGTGTTTCCCAAAACTTGGAAGACATCTGTAATAACTCCTATTCCGAAAATCGATAACCCAAAAAAATTTGACGAATTCCGACCGATAAATTGCTTACCCAAATATGAACAAATACTTGAATACATTGTAAAGGAGCAATTAACTGAATATATTGAGACAAAGCAGATATTAGTTCGACAACAATCGGATTTTAGAAATAAATTTTCTTGTGAAACCGCTATTAACTATGTAATACAAGAATGGAAAAATTATAGAGATAAAAACAGTAAAATTATTGCAGTATTTTTAGACTTAAAAAGGGCATTTGAAACAATCGATAGAGACAGATTAATAAAAAAATTAAGAAATATTGGAATTAACGGTAAAGAAATTAATTGGTTTGTTGATTATCTATCAGAAAGAAAGCAAGTAACAAAATATGGTGGAATAACATCTGATCCACGTCATACTAGCAAAGGCGTTCCACAGGGATCTGTCCTAGGTCCATTGTTATTCATTATATATATAAATGATATTGTTAAAGTTTTAAAGCATTGTGCCATTAAATTATTTGCTGATGATACATTGTTATATATAGCCAGAAAAAATTTACATGATGCCATTGAAGAGATACAAAATGACTTAAATAATGTAACGCTTTGGTTAAACATAAACAAACTAAAACTGAATGTTATGAAAACTAAATTTTTGATTATGGATAGTCAAGGTGGAACTGAACATGCAATACTAACCATTGATAACATAAATATAGAAAGGGTTAGCAATATTAAATATCTGGGTGTAATATTAGACGATAAATTAAAATTCGACAAACACTTCGATTATATATCTAAGAAAATTGCTAAAAAAGTTGGCTTCTTAAAAAGGATTAGGAATAACTTGGATCTCAAGACAACGCACCTTGTATACAATTCTATTGTAACTCCTCATTTAAATTATTGTTCTAGTATTCTATTCTTATGTAACGAGACACAAAATAATAAACTACAGGTTATACAAAATAGGGGAATGAGGATGATTCTGAAATGTAATATCTTTACTAGAGTTAAAACTATGTTACAAAACCTAAATATGATGACAACTAAACAACATATAATATATAATACGTTAACAATGATGTACAAGCTTAAAAATAACATGCTCCCTAAATATCTGCAAACTAATATTATGTACCATGAAAATATTCACAATTATCCTACGAGGAGTTGCCGAGACTTCAGGCTTCCCAAAACTAAACTTACGTGTACACAGAACAGCGTGTTTTATAAAGGTCAAAAACTTTATAATAACCTACCAAATTCCATAAAGGAAGCCTCAAGTCTTGGCACTTTTCGGAAAACATGTGCAACATACATTAAGAAAAATTTATGAATTGTATTTATTTGTATTAACTGTATGTCTTAAACCCTATTGTTTGTATTTCTAACTGGAGTAACTGTATTTCTTTTTTTAAGCTGTATTCTTTCCGTTATAATTTTATGACTCTATTTATTTTATTATGTATTTTATATGTTTTTTAATACTAGATGTATGAAATTTGCTTACATCTAAATAAAGTTACAAAAACAAACAAAGTTACAAAAACAAACAAACAATTTTACATAATATATTTTGAAAGAATTTTTTTTTACATATTAATATTACATTTCATTATATTGGGAGTAAGGTAGGTTTGAGAAGGTGAAACTGTTGGTTGGTAATATTGTATTTTTCGTGAACACCTCACTAGGAGAACCTGTGCTGAGGTGTTTACGTGTTTATGATTAAGTGTGACAAGTACAGGTATTTATGTGTTGCAGTAGAAAGTTAGTTTTTTATTTTCTTTTTTTTTTTTACATTTTAGTGGCAATTGTACATTGATTATTTAGAAGAAAAAAAATACGTATAAGGTATATATATGTACATATGAATATTAAACAGAGGCTATAATTAAATTGATCACATCCTACAAATATTATAGAAAATTCATGATTTAAAACTAACATGTAACTAGTTGTGACAGAGTTACATTGGGGCATGGAGCATTTAACCTGGGCTTACTATAAAATAAGTTTAGCAGAAATGATATTATAATATTGGACCACGCTTCCATATTAATGTTATTATTCATAATAAGGTGTATATTCACATTTAAAACTGTTCGGAATTTTTTTTGCCGGCATTCCTAAATACTTTATCAACAAAAAAATTGTGGATGGGCATTGTTGGATACTGCCGCAGTTATTTTAGTGTTATGTAAATCTGGTTTATAGTGTATTGAAGTAATAACATTTATTGATTACAAGGTAATGCTATGAGAAATATAACTCGTTTTTCTCTCCAAGTTTTCTCTTCCGTTGACTAGATGGATAAGAACCAAAATAAAAGAAAGGTTATCAATCCATTTACAGAATGTTCTCTTCCTGCGTTGAGTATTGGATAAAAAAATATTGTGTTAAAGTAGAGAAGATTTGATAATAGTGAGTGCAAAATCAAGGATAATACCACTTTCTCAAAAAACAGTAAACATTCCATTATTTGTGTTAATTTTACAGGTGAGTTGGAGAAGATACGTAGGGGGACACCAAAGGAATGAGAATCAAGCGGTAGAGGGAAAAAGTGGAGGGGGTCGGGTTTGGTGCTGTCGGCTGTTGTACGGAAACTCAATCTCGATCAGTGTGTGAAGCCGCGTCGCTGTGGGTTCACACGTTCGTCCAAAGTTTAATTTTAGGAAAATCAAAATTTCGTCTTTCGGCGATAATGCGAAAGTTTCCTCTCTTAGGATCAAAGGGAGTCTTCGCCTTCAAGTCTGCCACGAATTGAAAAATCAACTGGAAGAGGACACAATTTTTTTTCAGGGTTATTATTGGTGATGAGTGATGAGTCATGGTGTTATGGGTATGATCCCAAAATCAAGCCAACAGTCAAGCCAATAGAGAGTGCTCTCTATCCTCTTCAGAAAAAAAGTCAGGTGAAATCGAACATCAAGACGATGCTCATTGGTTTTATTATTGAGTTTGTTTCTCCAGGCCCACAGGGGACTGGTTCTTCAACCAAGACAACGCACCAGTTCACACCGCGTTGTCTGTGAAGCAGTATTTAAGCAAGCATGGAATTACCCAAATTGTTTACCCTCCCTATTCACCCGACCTATCTCATGTGACATCTTTCTGCTGTCTAGGATGAAAAAGGGACCTGAAAGGAAAATGTTTTCATACTGTTGAAGAAATACACTTCAATGAGTGGGTTTCAAAATTGTTTTGAACAGTGGAAAAAAGGTTGGACAAATGCATACACTCTAATGATGAACCCTTTAAAGGCGACCAAATTTTGGTGTGAAGATATTGAAAAATAAAAAAGTTATGAAGAAATTCTCATTTCTTTTGAATACATATCAGTTTGATCATACCATTTTTAGTACACAGGCGACATGTGCAAGAGAAAAAGGGTTGAAAACTGCAATATTGCCGTTACACGTTTCTAATAATATAATATTTTATTTGTGCCGTGGTTCAATTACACATACAGTCTTACTGATAAATACTTCCCAACCGTCAAACGGTGTTTTAGTTGCAAAATTTTCCTCAACTATGCTGGGAAAGAACTGGCAATATGGCATTTTGTTACTCTGGCGCATGGGCCATTCGCGTGAAATTCCCGGCAAAATGACAATATTGGTTTGTGATTATGACGTGTGATACAAATCATATTTTTATTCAAAATTTCTAACCTTTGACTAATCGACTATTATATTCATAAAATTCAGTATTAATATATTTAGTATTATTTGTGTTATTTTTCGTTAGTTTTAATCCACGATTAATGTCAAATTGTGAATTTAGTTTTGTTATCGGAAAAGCTAGGTTAATTCTGACATTTTTTTTAATTGACCTTTCCCGTGTGAATCGAATAACACTTCCATAAAAGCGATAATTTTTAATTACATAAACGCCTTATGCGTGTATAAATATGTACACATTCAAGAAATCAATGCTCATATTGCGCAGCAATGAATCCAAAAAATCGGGTTTTTTGGTTTTTCTCGGGGAATTATTATTATAATTTTTAATTCTATGAACGAAATAAAAAGGTGACAGAATTTTTGCAAATTCCTTAAATGAACTGACTTTTTAAAATTTTGAATTTTCTGAAAATCGTTCGTCATTTTGATTAAAAATATTTGTGGTGAGCTTTCTTCAAGTTTTTTTGAAATTAAAATATTGCAATTTTAAATTTTAAAGTACATTTCAAATACAAAAAACTAAAAGGTAATTTTATGTAGTGTCTGAAATAGTATTTGCTTATTCAACATTCTCAAAATTAATAAGTAAATAGAACATTTAAAATACACTGGAGAAATTCCAAAATTCGATTAAAAACGGTACACAAAAATATAAACAACCCCCTTTGGCTGGAAAAGTAGTATATCTTTGCATGAACTATTTTTTGTCAGTTTCTATATTAGTAAGTTTTCACCTACACTCTTGTATATAAAATATTTACGACGTTTTCTACTAAGGCTGATATTGTTTAATTTTTTTTTATTTTACGACATGTTAGATATTTAATTATTACTTCTTTTTAATTTAGCCCTGTAAGCCCGTCGTCCCACCGGCTCAGTATGGATGGAGATTCGACAAAAACCGAAGACCTTCTGCAGACAAGTAAAGTTGTAAAAGTGAAGTAAAGTTCACTTTTGTTTGCAGCCCAGCCTTACCAAAACTTTTAAACTTTTAACTTTTAAACCGCTCAGTGTGGGCGGAGATTCGACAAAAACCGAAGACCTTTTGCAGACAAGTAATGTTGCAAAAGTGAAGAAAAGTTCAATTTTGTTTGCAGCCCAGCCTTACCAAAATTTTTATGTTTGAAGTATTTTATCCATTCATTGAAGTTATTGTTCAGTGAGGACACTATCTGAAGTTCCAGGCATTGCCCAGCCTTAAAGTTTTTGGAAATCAATTGTAGGGGAAGGCAGGGTAATCACGAACGCTGGGTAATCCCGAACACAGCATTTTCACTATGTTAAAAAGAGAGTGCAACATTTTACTTATCGCCATCTTAGAATTCAAGCCGCCACTAGTGCCAGGCGAACAGTGGAGCACTTTAGACATACGCCACGTTCAAGGTATGAATAATTACAATATTTCATTCTTTTCGTTGCAATTTTTCCATAAATGAAACGTAGTGTAACTTATCAATTACTTGTAGTGCCAATACGACATTTACAGGCATAGATAGTTAGCAGTTTAAGATTTTATCACGATTATCAGACGCGGCCGAGCTAAATATAACCAAAAGTTATAAATTATTTTATGTTGTTTTACTTTGAAGGGTATTGACGAACGAACTGAGTGGGTCAATCTCGAACGTTCGGCATTGCCCCACATAGTATAAAAGAAGCAAAGTATAATAAACATTTTCAAAACAAAAGAAAGAAGCTGACCAAAAACAAATAATAAGAAACACATTAAAAATAATGAAAACTAAAAAAGGCGAAGAAGCAACACAAAAAAAGAGACTGACAAAAAACGGGAAAAAAGCAGTAATACATTTTAAAAATATAAAAAAAATTTTTGTGAAGAAAAGAAAGACAAAGAAAGAAAGAAAGAAAATATAGATTATTATTGCATTTTTTGCAATGAAAAATGTGGAGACAGTCCACTTGGTGACGATTGGATGACGATCGGGAATAAAACTAGTAATACATTTTTAAAATATTAAAAATTTTTGTGAAGAAAAGAAAGACAAAAAAAAGAAAGAAAGAAAATATAGATTATTATTGCATTTTTTGCAATGAAAAATACGGAGACAGCCCACTTGGTGACTTGGTGACGACTGCTATGTTTGTAAAAACTGGACACAGAAGGGCAATCATCTTTCTTTGTCTACCGTTGTGATCTTTGCCCCACACACTGATCTCAAATTTAAGTTAAATTGTGACTAATCTGTCATATATGATCTCATTCTTAGGCTAGTCTGGGTTAATGGCGAACAATCGCAATTGCCCCACCAGGTGTCCATGATTGTGTCGGGTAAACACGAATACTAAAGGTTTTGTTGTTGTTTAAAAAGTTGATTATACGAAGATAAATTAATAATGTTGATTATAGCAATCTAACGTATATTAATGTACCTTTCAGAAGTACTTATTAAATTTATCCTATATCTCGTATCTTTGGATTTATTTTCAAACTCCCTTAGATATTCGTAATTACTCCGCCTTCCCTTAGAAGTAGAATTTTCCGATTTCTTATTTTGAATGTCAAGTGTGCAAAATTTCATAAAGAAGTATCATCATTAGTAGAAAAAAGGAATGGGGGTGGTTTTCTAACTCTCAGCATCTCGTAAACTGTCACCTTCCTCTTGTTTTTTTATTTATTTATTTATTACATAAGATACATTTATACAGCAAATATAACATAATAATAATATTTCGAAATAACTGTAAATATTAAAATGTATACAAGTGTTATTATGTCTTGTTTGTCTATATTAGTTCCTAGCTAGGCAGATTGCCCGTTCTAAGGAACCAAATGCTGGTGAAAAATGCCAAAAATATATTCTGTACCAAAAAAAAAACAAAGTGTTTTTTTTTTTTTTAGATTAAATACCTATAAGTATACTAAGATTTTACTGGTTGTGCCATTTAATAGTTAACCATGTAAAAGTTTAAGTTTTAAGTGACATTATTTAATAATTTTTCAGACTCAACCCTACCTAAGCCAATCAACCATTTATTTATTATTGAACCGATACATGTCATTTTGCATGTTTTAATGTTTAATTCTGGGGGAATTTTATTGTATAATTTCGGTCCCAGATATGTATGTGTCATTTGGAACTTCGACGTATTGCTCCCTGGGACTACAAGATCTTTTCTGGTGTGACTTCTTGTGAATGATCAATTTTATTAAGTTTTTCTAGATTTTTGTGTACGTGGATAATAACCTTTTTTATGTAGTTTTGGCGAACATCAAGTACATTAAATTTTTTGTAGAGCTGATCGCTAGAAAACCTATAGGGTTTACGCATAATGACTCTAATTATGGATTTCTGGGCCTTCACTAGAGGATCTAAAATTGTTCTACCTGACGCTCCCCAACCAATACAACCATACGTTAAGATGGGGTTGCATAATCCGAAATATATTTTTCTTAGGTCTTGCTGTTTGATTATATTTCGTAATACAAAGAATATGTGAATCAATTTTCTCACCCTTATTGTGAGGTTGTCGATGTGATATTTCCACTTAAGGTGATTGTCTATAATAATGCCTAGATATTTGATGTTTTTCACACTTTCCAAAACTTCACAATTGCAGATAGAATCAGTATTATCGGAATTACAGTTACGCTTATGTGTTTTTATTGTGTGTGATGTACTAGGTTGTCCTTTTATAGTTGAGCTGAATCTTATGTATTTAGTTTTTGCTATATTTAATGTAAGTAGATTTTTGTCAAGCCATTGTTTTATTGCTTTGATTCCACTTTCAGCATGTTTATGTGTTTGAGTCCAGTCGTCTCCTTCAAATATAGCTACCGTATCGTCAGCGAATGTAATAATTTTTCCGCCTACTTTTAGCTCGCATAACTCATTTATGTAGATTATAAATAGAAGAGGTCCCAATGTGCTTCCCTGCGGTACCCCAAAGTTAGTCTCTAGTGATTTACTCACTGTTTTGCCCATTTTGAGTTACTGGCTTCTACCCGTTAAGTAACTCTTTAACCATTCGTAGGGCATACCTACAATGCCAATATTTTTTAATCTTTTGAGGAGTAATTTATGAGAAATTGTATCAAAAGCCTTGGCTAAGTCTAAGAACAGTGCAATGTTTTTCTTTCCGCGATCTATATTTCCAGAAATATGTTCTGTAAGTTGCGCTATCGCGTCGTCCGTTCCCCTCCCCGGCCGAAAGCCGAACTGATTTTTGCTTAAAAGTTTTCGGCTCTCTACATAGTTACTTAATCTGTTTTTAAAAAAATTTTCTATAATTTTTGAGATAGCACTCAACAGGGATATTGGCCTATAATTACCCACTTGGTTTTTGGGTCCATTTTTGTAGATTGGTACTACTAAAGACTTTTTAAGATGGTCGGGGAAAACCCCTGAAGTAAAACTTTTATTAAAAATGTTCGATAAAGGTGATGCAATATTGTGTTTAATAATTTTTAGTATATGTGTGTTAAGACCGTCAGGACCTTTCGAATGTGTATTGTTAAGATTGTCAATAATTTTTAAAACCTCTTCTTTTGTCGTAGGTGAGAATTGAAATGAAAAAGAATTGTGTTTTGTTTCTATTGCAGATGCCAGTGAATCTTCAGTTTCCTTGGTGATACTTAAGATGTTTTCCGCAAGGTTAGACCCAACCTTTGTAAAGTATTGGTTAGTGTGGCAAGCAATTATTTCCGAATCGGTGGCAGTTTTGTAAGTCAAGTTTGCAAAATTTCTTAAAGAAGTATCGTCATTAGTAGAAAAAAGGAATGGGGATGGCTTTATAACTCTCAGCATCTCGTAGACTGTCACCTTCCTCTTGTTTTGTAAGTCAAGTGTGCAAAATGTCATGTCAATCTTGGAATAAAACTGCAGCTTTAAAAAAAAAGCAAAAAGCAACTCCGCAAAATACACTCTTCTTTATAAAATATTACTAGCTGACCTATACCCGACATAGCTCGGGGCTATGAATGGTTTGTTCTAAAGTTTTGAGGTTGTGCATTTTAGTTTTAGTGTAGTTTTAAGATGCAAATAATATTACAGTTAAGAATTGAAAATAAAATTGAGTATTTAATTTACTTTATGTGATCTTCGGGCGTCCCTGAATTCTTCAACCATTCTCTTCCACCTCATACATTTTCCTTATACCCCCATTTTACCACACATAATAATGTGATTCACTGGATAGTGCCATGTGTTCCTCAGGCGTCCCTCAATTTTTCTGCAATTCGCTTTTTATTTATTTATTTTTATTAATACACAGGGGGTCTTGATGAAAATATTTTAGTCGTAGAAACGACCCGTTCTTATGTCACGTATGTCAACTGTGCATACTTATTGCCAGAATTTCTCGACCCATCGCCTTGCACCGCAGTTGGAGGAATGGATTCATACGTCCGTCACTCCTGGACAGATTCACGTCACTCCTGGACGTCATCCCCCAGATTCCTACCCATTTCCTTTCCAGAACTTCCTCTCCTTTTTTACATGAATACCGCACAAGAGTCTCAACTGCTCCCGTCTGGAGCCAGTGGGACTATGGCATCCCCAATTGGGATATGTTGTGAGGCTTAAGGAAAGTGGGGAAGGAGGAAGGAGATAGGGAAGAGGAAGGTGGGGAAGTACCTGGCTATTCAGATCTGGTCACCAAATACGGCTAAAGCCATTTCAAGCAACGTTTCAATTCTGAATGGTGGTCTTACACCAGGGCGATACTGTGAGTATCTTCCACTCTGGAAAGTGTCGCAAATATACTATATATTATTTTAAATGAATAAATTGTGAAAATAACACAAATTAATCAAATAAAATTTAGAAATCTAGATTAGCACTCCGAAGGTCGCGGGATCGAATCCCGGCGTGGAAAATAAATTTTATTTGATTAATTTGCGTTATTTTCACAATTTATTCATTTAAAATAATATTTTATTTTTATTTTATTTTATTTATTTTAGAGAAAGTTGACAGCAAATCAGAAAGTACAACATAATACAATAATAAGTTGTTAATTATGCCAATTATAAACTTTCCACTGAATAGTTATTGATTAAGTGTGACATTGTAAGGGTTGTTCTTAATTAATTTATTTTTTAGTTATATATTATATAGTATGTTTGCGACACGTTCCAGAGTGGAAGATACTCTCAGTATTGCCCTGGTGCAAGACCATCATTCAGAATTGAAACGTTGCTTGAAATGGCTTTAGCCGTGTTTGGTGACCAGATCTGAATAGCCAGGTACTTCCCCTTACCGCTAGCCTTACCGCTGGACTAAGCCGGCGGTCTCCTTTCTTTCCTTAAAAAAAAACCCACGCAGCGTCACTTAAGATGAAATAGGAAAAAAAATCCCTCAGGGCCTCCAGTTATCCATCCTATCAATCCTTATCGATCGACTGATCGACTGTGCTAGGAGTCATGCAATCATGTTCTAGTGTGCTACGAACCAGGGCTACATAATTTTTGGTAATGACCGATATTTAGTGTATTCTTCTTCTCCTTCTTCGATGGCGCTACAGCCCATATCGAGCTTTGGCCTCCTGCAACAGTCGCCTCCAACTCCTCCTGTCCTCAGCGGCTGACTTCCAATTTGGTACCTGGAGAAGCTGTGCTGCATCCCCTCTTACTTCGTCTTCCCACCTCAATCTGGGTCTTCCCACTTTTCTCTTTCCACCTGGGTGTCCAGTCAAAATTCTTTTTGGACGCGTGTATCCGGCATTCTCTGTACATGCCCAGCCCATCTCAGCCTGAGGAGTCTCATATGTGTTGAGATGCTAGGTGCCTTATATATATCATACAATTCTGTATTGTGCCGGATGCGCCACTGTTCACCCTCTTTTACGGGTCCACATATTCTTCTCAGCACGTTTCTTTCTAAAGTATCCAGCATTTCAGCCATCTTTACCGTCAGTGTCAGCGCCTCACATCCATACGCCAATACAGTTCTAAAAATGGTCTTATATATGGTTATTTTGGTTTTTCTGTGGACACTACGTGACTTAAACACTGGCAGCAAAGAGAAGTATGTTTTGTTGGCTGCTGTGATTCTCCTTCTGATTTCTGCTGGATCCTCATTATTCTCTGTCAGACTAGAGCCCAGGTAGGCAAATTGGTCGACCACTTCGTATAAGTAGTTGTCTTTGAATTGTGCACTACTTCTTCTTCTGTGTGAAGGGTTCCTGCTCTGTATCATCATTTTCGTTTTGTTGACATTAACCTGCAGTCCTACTTCCCGTGCCGCTGTTTCTAAAGGATCGAAGACCTCCTTAATGGCTGAAATTGATCTTCCGACAATGTTAATGTCATCCGCATATCCGACAACTTGACTGCTCTTGAAACAAATACTGGAGCCAGTGTCTATTAGCGTTTTTCTTATTACATGTTCGAGCACAATGCTGAAGAGAGTGGGAGCCAGACCGTCCCCCTGTTTTAGTCCCTGCAATACTGTGAATTCTTCCGACAGTTCCCCATCTATTTTAACCTGACATCTTGAGTCTGACATTGTGGCTTTGATGAGGCTAATCAATTTAGGTGGAATCTGGAATTAAAGTAGTATGTCATATAGACACTCCCGATCTATGCTATCATATGCTTGCTTGAAATCTATGAATAGTTGGTGTATGTCTATATCAAACTCCCAGCACTTTGCCAAGATCTGCCTGACGGTGAACAGTTGGTCTGTTGTGGATCTACCGGTGCGGAAGCCTGCCTGATACTCTCCCAGTAGGTTTTCTGCGTACTTTGATTCTTTGTTTCAGTATCATGGTGTAGATCTTATATGTTGTGCATAGAAGTGATATGCCTCTATGATTTTCGCATTTTAGCTTGTCACCTTTTTTATGAATTGGACATATTATGCTTATTTGCCATTCCTCTGGGATTTTTTCCAAGGTCCATATTTTGGTTATTAACTTATGTAGCAGATTTCTCAGGTGCTCATTTCCTTATTTGAACAACTCTGCCGGCAGGTTGTCTTTCCCAGGTGATTTGTTGTTTTTAAGTTTCTTTAGTGCAGCATTTATTTCTGGCATTGTTGGTGGATTCGCTGATTCTTCATTACTTGATTCAGTGGGGATGTTAGTAGGGTGGCTTCTCAGGTCGCTATTAGGGTTGAGAAGTTTATAGAAGTAATTTTTCCACACGGTTTTAATTCGTTCCTTATCGGATATAATTGAACCATCAACGTCTTTGCATAGTGTTGTATTCGGTTTGAAACCCTCCTTGAAGAAGTTTACTCCCCTATATGCTTCTCTGCTATTATTATTAACAAAGTCCTGTTCCATTTTCAGCAGAATATCATTCAGGAATTTTCTTTTCTTTCCCCTTATCAGCTTATTTGTTTCTTTTCTCGCTTGTTCGTACGTCTGTATTTTGTTTCTTGTTGGCCTTTCCAAGTACTTCTTTCTGAGTGTATTCTTTTCAACTATCTTTCTTTCACACTCTTCATCAAACCAAGGGTTCCTGGGCTGTCTGGGCATGTTTCCGACACTTGATTCCACTGCTCTTACAATTGCTTCTTTTATATCATTCCAGTCTTTTTCGAGTGATTCTTGGGAGTTCTGCTCAGTGATCTGACCTGGTAGGCTATTTGCAAGGGCGTTGTGATACTGCTCTATGCCTTCTGGTGTTTTTAGAGCCTCCGTATTGATTTTTGGAATAGTTGGTGGTTTCCGTGTCCTATTGTTTGCTATTTAGTGTATTACTTTTATTAAAATGTGAAATTATTTTCCCCGATATAGGCGAACCCTAGTAGGGTTAATAATTTCATGCTAAACAATGTATTTTAATTGTGAAGAAGCAATAAATAAATAAGTAAAATGTACAGCCCTGAAAATCTGTAAATGGCTTCGTGATTCTAGTTCTAAAACCAAGTAATTTATTTGTTTTGTTCACTAGGTATTTCTTGAGTGCATTAACGGAACGTAAGTATAGAATGGAAGGTGTATCATGCACGGGGCATGGAGATGAGGGTAACCTTGCGGCTACTCTTGCTAAGACGCTTATGGATTTCGATAAGTTATGCCCAACCACCATTGTGCACGATTCAGAAGGTGATTCCCATATGCCCGATTGCGATTGCGATTTTGAAGTCAACAGATAGAATAATCATATGTAATTTTAGCTCTGTTACATTCAGCTCCATTATATCTTAATATACTCGTATAAAACACAGTCGGGTTATGTTCGGGCAAATCTGTACCTACTCCCATCTATCCCTCCCGTCTTACCTACCTATCCTGTTACATCCATCTTGCTATTGTCACCGGTTCAAGTTTGACTCCTAACCGTGAAATCAGTACAATTTCAACACCGCGCGGACTGGCAGCCCAAATACTTTGGTGTCTCGTCGCTTATAGTCAAAACCCGGATCCGCGCAAAATATATGCTTTCAACCGCGAGTTATCTTGAGTGCATGAAGTGTGGGACCCAGGACGTCATCAGCAAGGTAGGATTTCATCTTGTTTTCGGTGGACATCCCATTTTTTCCCCTTCATCCCTTTTTCCATTCCAACAGTGATAGGTGGAGATTCCGAACTCCGCGGGAGAAAGTAACAGGCTTCCAATCAGCTATCGAAACATTGGTCCTTCGCCGGATGTACATTCTTTACAGATTAGTTAATTTACATGATTAGAAATTGTACTCAAACTAGTTTCATTACAAGACGATTATCAATAGTAGGTAGTTCGGTAGATACGGCTTATCAGTTCAGCTGGTAGGTAGATAATATTGGGGCAAATAGAATACTTTATTTGTTACAAGTAGATACCTACTATTATAATTGTTAATTTACGTATTTAAATTTCAAAATGGATAAAGTTGCAACCAAAATTGGTTCGTTAAAATTAAAACGGCAAAGGCTGTTTGGTAGAGTGCAGGTCGCATATGATCTCATTAAAGATTTAGAACAAAAGACTAAGCTATGTCAATTCAGAGCCCGAATGGATAAATTAGAGTCCACATATGACGAATTTCAAAGTATTCAATGTGAGCTGTCAGATCTGGTTTCACTTCCCGAGTTTGAGTCGAAAAATGATATATTGGAGGTTTCGCGTGTATTTGAGGAATTGTTCTTTGAAGTTACATCGGCACGTGATACCTTAGAAGCGAGTCAGAATAATCGTCATGACGTGTCAGGCGGAGAAGTACAACGCTCTGGGCCACCCGGTCGCAGCTTACTAGCTCCGGAAATAAAAATTCCTATATTTAGTGGAAATATCGGAGAGTGGCCTCAATATTTTAATTTATTCAGGAGCCTTGTTCATGACAGCACTATTTTGAGTGACATTGAAAAATTTCATTATTTATTGACCTCTTTGAAGGGAACAGCTTTGTCATTGGTTAAGACTATTCCATTGATTCAAGAAAATTATGAATTAGCATGGGAAACACTGTGGAGTCATTATTCTGAATCTAGAGCATTATTTATATATTATGACAACTCGATTTTAAATTGTAATTTTGCTAATAATGAAGAGATTTTGAATGTCTTGCGTGAAAATCTCTCGGGGCTTCGCGATTTAAACCGAGGAAAATTATTTGAAGAATTCGTTTGTCATATGGTTCTGCAAAAAATAGATTTAAAAACGCGTCGGTCTTTTGAATCTCTTGTTAAAAAAGATGAAATACCGGATACTGGAAAATTAATAGAATTTTTAGCAACTCAAAACCGTATAAATATGTTATCAGATATTAAAGAAAAAAAGATTCCTAAGCGGGTATTATTTTCAAACGCGAGCTCAAACGGGCATAATGTCAAGAAAATTATTTGTATAATGTGCAATCACACACATCACTTGACAAAGTGTCAAGACTTTCTATCACTAAATGTAGACAGTAGGAGGGACTTCGTAAAAAAGGGGAGGTTATGTTTCAACTGTTTAAATTTGCACCTTATTAAAAATTGCCGTTCAAAGTTTCGATGCAAACGGTGCAACCGAACGCACAATACTCTACTTCATACTGATGAAAGATCTCCTTCGCCAAACAACCGTGATACTGAAAGTGATAACCGCAGTGCAACGGACGCGGACGATTCTGTACAGTGTAATATTGCTTACGGGCGATCAAAACGTTCGATATTACCTACCGCGCTAGCAGAATTCCTGGACTGTTCGGGACGTAAACACCGAGCGCGGATTTTAATTGATACGGGTAGTGAAATATCATTTATGTCCGAAAAACTATATAACATTTTAGGACTCCATTCACAAAAATGGTCCGGGAAAGTTCGGGGTGTAAACAATGCTATTGTCAACAATGTACAGGGTTTAGTTACCTGTAAAATATTCTCTATTCAAAATCACTGCTTTGTGAAAGGGCAAGCTATAATAATATCAAATATTACTTCTAAAATTACGCCCGTAGATTTACAAGAATCATTTGAAGATTTCAAACATTTAAATTTGGCTGACCCAGATTTCCAAAAGCAAGGAGACATTGATTTTCTAGTGGGATCAGATTTGATTGCGAACATATGGAGAAATGGATATGTATCAAGCCTTAAATGTAATTTGCTAGCAGTAAATACGATATTCGGGTATGTTATCATGGGTTCATGTTTACAAGGTTATAATTCAGCACAACCCGTTGTGACGTCAGCGTTAACTGCGGTTGAAAATAGTGACTTAAACCACGTGGTAAGTCGTTTCTGGGAAATTGAAGAGGTTTCTAACGAAATTATTCAGAATAAGGACGATAATGAATGCGAAACCATATTTCAATCAATAGTCAACCGGGAAGAGTGCGGCAGGTATATCGTGGCACTACCTTTCAAGAACAGAGATCATGTGGATATCGGATGCACATATGATATCGCCCTTAAGAGATTTTATAATCTTGAAAAACGCTTGTCATTAAATCCAACATTGGCAGCCCATTACTGTAAATATATGGATGATTTCTTACAGCAAGGCTTCATGACAAGAGTTTCTCCATCGACTGAGATACCGAATACTTATTACATTCCACATCATGCGGTTGTTCAAAAAATAGGAAATGATAGTAAAATTCGGGTGGTCTTTGACGCCTCATGTAAATCTGAAAAACAAATTTCGCTAAACGATTGTTTATATTCGGGTCCAAAATTACAAAATGAAATAAGTCACATACTTTTAAAATTCCGTGTATACCCGATAGTACTCACTACGGATATACAAAAAATGTTTCTACAAATTCGTTTGAGAGAAGAAGATACAAATTTTCAAAGGATTCTCTGGCGATCTTCACCGTTACAGCCGGTAGGGCAATATATACTTGGTACTGTCACATTCGGGGTGACTTCTTCGCCCTATTTGGCCATAAGAACTTTACATGAACTGGTGAAGGATGAAGGTACTCGATTTCCAAAGGCTTCTAAAGCACTGTTGTCGGACACATACGTGGACGACATCGTTACCGGTGAATGGGAACCGGAAAGCGCCGCTCAGCTGCAGACGGAGCTAAAAGAACTCCTTACAAAAGGAGGCTTTCAATTGAGAAAATGGATGAGCAATTCGCAGTCAGTTTTAAATAACATTCCAATTGAGCACCGGAGCCACACGAGTGGTAAAGTTGCATTTGATGATGGAACATCTTTCTCGTTGAAAATTTTAGGTTTAATTTGGAATCCTGATAAGGATACATTTTCGTACTCGGTAGAAAAAAAATAAAAGGTTTTTACAAAACGTGCGATACTGAGCTGTGTTGCACGTATTTTCGATCCCATTGGATTAATAACACCTGTTGTTTTTAAGGTGAAATGTCTTCTACAGGAACTATGGAAATTAAAGTTAGGTTGGGATGACTCCCTCCCGGAAAAAAATTGTTAATTTATGGGAAAATTTCTTGGATGAATTACCTAGGTTATGTTATTTACAAATACCGAGACATTGCAGTATAATAAAAAACTCAAATTTTACTTTAGTAGGATTTTCAGATGCGAGTGAATTAGGTTACGCGGCTTGTATATATTTGGTTACGAACGAAGCACAGCCTCAAGTCACATTACTTACGAGTAAATCTAAAGTTGCACCGCTGAAAATATTATCAATACCACGTCTCGAGCTTATGGGAGCTTACCTACTTTCAAAGCTTGTAAAAATGACGAAGTCGTCTATAGAAACTCTAGTGAAAATTACAGAAATAATATTGTTTTCCGACTCCACCATAGTTTTATCATGGATCAAGACACCCCCTCATACTTTGAAAACTTTTGTCGCGAACCGTGTTATCAAAATTATTGATGAAATCGAGGACGCAAAGTGGTACCACGTTGCGTCAAAGGAAAATCCAGCCGATTTTGCTTCTCGCGGTTTATGTCCATCGCAAATAATAGACAACAAATTGTGGTTTCAAGGGCCTCCTTGGTTGGCTCAGCCAAGTCAGAAGTGGCCATTGTCTTTACCGGAAAAATTAAAGGTTGAAGAGCTACCGGAAGTAAAATCCCACGTCTCAACAGTTCACAGGCCGCTTGATTACTATGAGGGCCTACAATTTTTCCGATTTTCTTCTTGGAACCGTCTTCGGAATGTGGTCGCTTGGTCGCTTAGGTTTATTTACAATACGCAGCAACGGACCAAGGATGCTCGTAGATCTGGAATTCTGACCGGCGCAGAAATAAATCGCGCGGTCACCCTAATAGTAAAATGCGATCAGCAGTTTCATTTTCCCGAGGAATTCAGAATGCTGCAAAATGATGCGGTCAACTCAGTGGCATTTCAAAAATTAAATGTGTTTATTGACCACGAAAACATACTTCGCGTTGGCGGGCGGCTCCGCAACTCTCATTTAAAATATAATACTAAGTTCCCAATAATCTTGGCAAAAAACAGTAAGATTGCGGAACTGTTAATATCTTATTACCATTAGGCCTATCTACACGCTGGTTCACGAACTCTGCAATTCCTGATTCAGCAAAATTATTGGATTGTGTCGGCACGTAATAAAATCAAGAAAATGGTGTCCAAATGTGTGAGATGCGCGAGATTGCGAGCGTCCCCGCAAAATCCTCTCATGGCCAGTCTGCCAGAAGCGCGTGTCACACCGAACCGCGTATTCAATCGGGTGGGGGTGGATTTGGCCGGCCCATACGTCTTAAAGGAAGGAAAACGCAGAGGTGCTAAGACATACAAGGCTTACTTTGCAATTTTTGTCTGCATGTCAACGAAGGCGATTCATCTCGAGGTTCTCTCAGATCTCTCGTCTGACGCTTTCATCGCTACCCTCGATAGGTTTGTTTCACGACGGGGTATTTGTCAGGCCATTTATTCGGATTGCGGTACGAACTTTGTTGGGGCGAAACGCCATTTGATTGGAACACAAAATTTTTTAAATAGTTGTCGTAATGATGAACAAGTCATGCGTACATGTTCAGAAAAGGGAATAGTGTGGAACTTCAACCCTCCCTCCAGTCCTCACTTCGGAGGACTATGGGAAGGGAACATTCGAGTCGTTAAAAATCATTTAAAACGAGTAATAGGGGACACTTCATTGACGTTTGAGGAATTTACAACTATATTACATAAAATAGAAGCCATACTAAATTCTCGTCCCCTCTGTCCTCTAACCTCAGACCCTGAGGACATTCAGGCCCTTACTCCAGGTCACTTTTTAATTGGAGAACCGTTAATTTCGATTCCAGAATATAACTATTCAGAGGTTAAGATAAATCGTCTCAATCGGTGGGAACATTTAAAGAAAATGACACAACATTTTTGGCAGCGCTGGAACACAGAATATTTACAAGCGTTACAAAATCGAGTCAAATGGTATAAGGCTACCCGTAACCTTCAAGTAAATGACCTAGTGGTCATCAAAGATACTAGGAGTCCTCCATTGAAATGGCCGCTCGGCAGGATAAGGGAGGTGAAACCGGGCTCTGACGGGGTTGTACGATTAGCCTCAGTACAAACCAGCGATGGTATATATCTACGGCCTGTGGCAAAGCTTTGTCTTTTACCTGTAGAATAAGATAGCAACGTTTTTTCTTTTTTTTTTATATGAATATTGGGATAGGTTCATATATTTTTTGTTTTGTTTTTTATGCCTTCAATGGTTTCGCATTGATTGCGATTCAGCTATCTTTTGTTTTAGTTATGTCTTTCGAGTTATTATTTTTTCATTACATTCTGCACGTATAGTCTGTAGTTTCACGTGCACCTAGTATGTTAGGAGTAGGTTTCTTGGCCAGTTTCGATGGGTGTTGGAAAAATGGTATTTTTGGCGGGCGGTATATGTTCGGGCAAATCTGTACCTACTCCCATCTATCCCTCCCGTCTTACCTACCTATCCTGTTACATCCATCTTGCTATTGTCACCGGTTCAAGTTTGACTCCTAACCGTGAAATCAGTACAATTTCAACACCGCGCGGACTGGCAGCCCAAATACTTTGGTGTCTCGTCGCTTATAGTCAAAACCCGGATCCGCGCAAAATATATGCTTTCAACCGCGAGTTATCTTGAGTGCATGAAGTGTGGGACCCAGGACGTCATCAGCAAGGTAGGATTTCATCTTGTTTTCGGTGGACATCCCATTTTTTCCCCTTCATCCCTTTTTCCATTCCAACAGTGATAGGTGGAGATTCCGAACTCCGCGGGAGAAAGTAACAGGCTTCCAATCAGCTATCGAAACAGGTTATTTACACTATTTATAACTCGAGATCGGCTGGACCGATTTTGATGATCTTTGATTTGTTGGATTTGTCTCCGCCCCGGATAACAGAATAACGATCGCAAAAATTCACGAAAAAGAAAGTTATGAAGAATTTTTTTTTAGTACGTTTTGTATGGAACGAATTCTCATATTTTGAAAGAACTGCAGCAATATTGTGATAGGTAATAATATTTAACTGCGCGTGAATTCCAAAACTTCAAAAACGTCAAATGTCAATGCACTGATTGTTTTGCTTTTGTTCTTAATCATATAATGCTGCCCGTCTTTCTTACACACTAAATGTCAATAGTCGAAGATGAGGCAACCGGTGATCGTATGTCTCTGCACCCCTCCAAAGGAAAAATACAATAATAATAAAACTCTGAAATGAAACGCATTTTTTACGTAACCTTCACTCAGGACCTATGTCATCTTAGGGGATGCTCTGTGGAGGGTCTTTTTAAGGAAGGGTGGATAGGAAGTTCTGGGAAGGAAAAAGGCATGAGGGGTGGGTAGGAATCTGGAGGTCAGTGTATCCGGGAGTGAATCCATCCCTCCAACTGCGGTGCAAGGCCATTGCCTTGACCGAAATTGACCTTTTACCTTGACCTTTCCAGCCGGACTCTTTCAACCCATTGGTCGAGAGAATCCGGCTGGAAAGGTCAAAAGGCCTCCCTCAGCCAGTCTCTCGCGATCCGGCCCGCCACGCAGCAGGTGGGCAGACCCACACAAAAGACCCACACAAAAGTCACCCCATGAACCCTGCTAAATCACCAAACGTAGCGAACTACTTAGGGTGACCTATAGCAGAGGTATTGGATATCCAATAAATGGTTCCCGGGGCGGCGGCACCCGTACCCGCTTCCTTTAAAAAATTCCCGTAAGTAAGAAAATCACAAAAAATATAAATCCGTACACAACGCCATCTCTAATACTGACAAAAACAAAACACGGACAGTTGGGCATCGATAATTGCTTCATTGTGTTATTTTTAACTTAATAAAAAAACTTTATTTAATTCAAAAGTTATTGTTTCTGAGGCGGTATGAAGTTCGCCGGGTTTTATATAAACCACATCGGTCATTAGCGTATATCATGACATTACAGTGAAGCAAAGAGGCAAAGTCATTAATAAATTCAATAAATAAAAGCGGTCTAAGGTAAGATCCTTTGAGTACCCCTGATTTAATGGCCATAGCAGATGAGCTAAAACCGTAAATTATCGCGAAGTGACCAATATAATAGTAAGATTACAACAGCAATCTTCGAAGAAACCGTATGCCGATGTGGTGTAGTTTATTTATTAAAGTTGAATGACAGACTTTATCGAATGCTTTCTAAAAATCTGAACATTATAATATCTATACTTGATCAGCAACTTAAATTTTTTGTGTGTTTTACCCCTTGGAAGCATTTGCAATTAGGCATTATCAGATAATAACGTCGTGTCTCTTATTTACCTCTTCACACAAAATAAAATCCCCCTAAATATTAAACTACGCATATCAAATGAGATAGTATTTTTTTTGCCCGTGAGAGAAATTAACTTTTTGGGCTTCCAAGTAAAAATTATGAATATATATTTTTTATCTTCACATGTAGCAAACACTTTGTGGGAATACATAATTATAATAAACACAATAAAATAACTTTGTTTCAATTCCACTTTATCATTTCTTAATCCAACCGGTTTCGGTTCATCCTGAACCTTCCTCAGGGGTGAATAAAAATATTTTATTATTCAATATATTTTTATTCACCCCTGAGGAAGATTCAGGATGAACCGAAACCGGTTGGATTAAGAAATAATAAAGTGGAATTGAAACCAAGTTATTTCATCGTGTTCATAATATTTTTTTATATTAATGTAGACAATATAAGCGACTCTCATCAAACGAAAGTTTGAAACAGAAAAATTTGGCTGAGTTGGCATCGCATTTGGGTCCCACCCAGGCGTCCCGCGTTCGATATCTCGGCTAGCTAAGTCCTCCATCACGACTCAAGCAAAATTTTCGGTTTATTGTGGTGGTAGTAGGAGATTTTCAAATATTAACAGGTTATTCGTAACCCTGGAATGTTTGTCTTTCTTTAAAAAAAATGGTCAAATCTAGGAATCGAACACAGGACCTTAGCCTTGCCCGGGCGGTGTGCTACCACTGAGCTAACAGAACCCTATTGTCTTCGGTCATGTTAAATGTAACAATTTTATTGATTGATTGTCTTATTTAATTAAATATATTTATAAAATATTTCCGGCTTTCACCTTTAAGGGTGTTCTAGGCCATCATTTAAAATTGTGGAGAAATTTATTTAAATGCTTCTTTCGTGTAGTGGGGGGTCAGAGGGGGACATCTAGGTCTGCGAGCCAATCTAGGGCCTCAGGTGTTGCCCTGTGGACCTCATCAATCCCGCCGGGGAATGAATGAAGGGGGGATTCGTTGACCACATGTTCGGTGGTCTGCATCGCAACCGCAATCACACTTGCCAACTCTTCAAGCCCCCATATATGCATCATGTGAGCACATGATGCATAGATGGGAGCACATTTTATTTAAATGGGGAGATTTGAATATTATAGTGAAGATTGGAGTCGAGTTCAGACTTAGAAGAGATGAGATGTTGAATGGAGGGGAGGCAATTTTAGAAAACGCTTGATAGAGGATATTTGTTTAGAGAGGGATGCTCTCTGTTTTTAGCTCTCAATCAGGGCTAAATTCGTCCAAAATAATCTTAAACTGCCATCTAGCCCAAAATTCGTCGGAAATCCTCAAAATGCCGAAAAATTGCGATTTAGAGCCAAAAACGTCCAAAATGTTCTTACACTATCATCTAGCGCAAAAATCGTTAAAAATCCTCAGTATGCTTAAAATACTCCATTTAGAGCAAAACACGTCGAAAATGGACTTAAACAGCCATCTAACGCTAAAATCGTCAAAATGTTGAAAAATTGCCATTTAGAGCCTAAAGCGTCCAAAATGATCTTAAAACGCCATCTAGCGCTAAAATCGTCAAAAATCCTCAAAATACTGAAAATTTTCCATTTAGAGCCAAAAACGTCCAAAATGTTCTTAAACTGCCATCTGGCGCTAAAATCGTCAAAAATCCTCAAAATGCTGAAAAATTGCCATTTAGAGCCAAAAACGTCCAAAATGGTTTTTAACTGCCACCTAGCGCTAAAATTGTCTACTACTATTAGCTCTTAAGAGAGGATATTTGTTTGGAGAGGGATGACCAAAAAATATGTGATCTAAAGTTCCCACTTCTAGATCGGAACGGAACAATGTTTGATTCTCCTCGAATAAGGAATTGTTGAGAAAACGGTTTTGATGCGATAATCCTTTGTGTTAAGGTATAGCAGGCTCCCTTGTATTGACTAGCACTATACCAATTCTTATCCCAAATATTGCGGGATCTATCTTTGATGATGGGAAAAATGTCAGATAGGGGAATGTGGTTTACGGGGGTAAGAACAGGGTGGGACGCTCCCTGTTTTCTCCTGTATCCGCAATATCGTTACCCATGATGTCAACACATCCAGGAATCTAAATCAGAGTTACGATTTTTCAGAGCTTTGAATAGAGGTTATCAGCACTCTAATAAGGAATACAGAGTAATCATCAGGATGAAGAAGAGAACTGGATTTAAGTTTTTTTGGAGGGAACTAAAAGAATCAAAGAGAACTAGGTAATGTTCACAATTATTTTTGATTATGTATTTGAGAGATTCAATCACTGCAATGCACTCGGCTGAAAACATTGAAAATTGGTTTGAAATTTAATGATACATTCATTAAAATTATTGTGGTAACGTTAATACCTATACCACAGTTAGGAAAGTTTGGAAATTTGGAGCCATCAGTAAATAAAAGAGAAGAGTTGGGCCATTAAGATGAAATAATGTCATTGAACACATTATTGACAGTACGGGCTAGAAGATTGGAATGAATTTAAGGAAGCCGATTCCTTTTAAAAATGTTGGGGATAGGGTAACGTGACTGTATTTAAGGGAAGAATATCGTTTTGGATAATTTAAAGCTTTGAGAGAGACTGCATTTTTTTTACAGATGGCAGGAAGAAGTTTAGTTCGAGCTTTGATGTCGTTGAACAACGAGACTCTGGGGATAACCTGATGACATTTAGAATATAAAAATTTAAGATCAAATTTGTCAGCAAATAGTTGACGACTTAATTAAAGTAGGGAATCGAGCGTTCTACTTAAAGGGAATTAATGTGCGACGATTGTATCACCTCAATTATTATTCGCAAAGATTTAGATTGAATTTTATGTAATTTACCGAGAACAAATTTTTGACGCAGTACTCAAAAGTGGACGGGCATATCCGAGATGGCTTCGAGTAAGCGCATTGTAAATTAACTTAATGCATCGGATGATATTTACAAGCTAATTAAGATGAATTTTTTAAATGGTGCGAACAAAGTACGTTATTTTTTAACATTGAGAAATGTCAATAATACGATTTTCCAGAACTCATTCTAATATCTTATATGAATATAATTTAAATAATGTTAAATTAACACCAGTATCACAAATTCGCAACTTGGGAGTTATATTTGATTCAAACTTAACATTCATAGCACATATAGATGATATAACTAATAAGGCTTTAAAGATTCTTGGCTTCCTTTGTAGAACCCTAACTGATTTTAAGTCCTTTGGATGGCATGAAAACTCTCTACATTTCATTAGTTAGAAGTCCAGTGGAATATAATTCACCTATTTGGTCCCCTTTCTAAAAAGTACACTCTAACAAAATAGAATGGGTTTAACACAAATTTCTTAGGTAATTAAATATCAAGCTCAAAATTCAAATAGAAAACATTAATTATTTAAATTTTACGAATCGACTTAATTTAATTAAGCTGTCTGACAGAAGAATCATTTCAGACCTAATTTTATTATACAGAGTCATAAACAACCTAATTGACAGTCCTGCCATCGTTGCTACTATTAAACTCCATGTACCGACGAGGAATACTAGACAAAATATAACATTATTTTGCAACACATACACAACCAATTATCAATTACACACACTTACCAATAGGATTTGATTTAGGCAACAAAGTATTGTAGATATGAAATTAAATTTAATCTAAAATGAAATTTAAACCAACACTTTGTGGAATGCTACAAATTATTGTAAGGTGGGTATAATATATTTAACGATTTGATGAGTTATTGTATTCTTTATATTATATTTTGTTCTTCATATGTTATTGTCAAATATTATATTGTTTAAAATATTTCAAGATTCTTAAAATTTTTCACTTTTATAACTTTTGGTTTAAATTCTATGTATGTGTAATCATCGATAATTTAAATATTATTTTATAATCTTTGTAAAAGCGTCTAAGGGCTGTATCGTATTAATTTCTATAGAAGTTATTCAAAGGTTTTTTTATTAGTCAGATTTTTGTTTTTGGACTGGAAAGGTTGGCGGCATTGAGGTGGGAAGCAGAAACGGTAGAGAGTGCAAAATGGCGGGGAGAGGTTTTTTTGGGGCGGGCATCAAGACGGACAAAGCAGAGGTGACGCGTTGAGATTATTGCTAAAGCGTGTTAGATAAATTCAAGTTGCCTTTACGTTTCCCTATTGTTTAAAAAAAAGGTAATTGTTCGGAACAAACGTCAACGGTTAATACGCAGTTTTTTTATAAAACTTTTAGATTCTTCTTAATTACCATAAAAGACAACTATTTGCATTGGGGGAGGTTGAAAATGTTACATTTTTAATTTTATTTACGTAAATTGAAAATTTGCTTTCACACTGTCAAATCACTCTGTTTGCAGTTCGGAACAAACGTCAACGGTTAATACGCACGTTTTTTTCATAAAACTTTTAAAATAAAGATAATATACACAAGCCCGCTACACAAACCCTGCTTTGCCAGACAAACCATTCAAAAACGTAGGCTGTTTTTTAAAGTAAAGATAACATACACAATCCCGTTACAAAACCGTTGACGTTTGTTCCGAATATTTACCAAAAAAAAAACTGTATTTGGACCATTATAAGTGCTACGCCACGACATGACAATCCATTTTTGGAAGTTCGACTTGTGAGTAGTTTGCTAAATGATTATGAAAGTTTCTCCGTCAGCCATAGTGCTACTATCCCCCGTAACGGGATAATTGCTTCATATAAACCGTGGTTTTTGTTCACAAGTCAAGTGCTTGTGTCTGGTAAGACAATTCTCTGAAGAATTATTGACTGTCGCAGTCAGCCTGTCGAGACTTGCAATTCTGATTGCTTCATAAATCGTTGTTTTGTTCACAAGTCGGAGAGGCCAAGTGCATGTATCAGCCTATGTTCTGTGAGGAGTTATTGCCTGTCGCTTGTAGTGATGCGGTAGTCGACCTATCGTGACTTGCAGTATCCAGGGTTGGTTGAGGAGCCCGTCTGGTCTGATCTCAGAGCCGGAGGCGTAAAGCTGGGACGGTCTGCCGTTGGAGCTGGAGCTGTTGGAGTGGAATCTGCCAAGGGAGTGACTAAAATAACTGATATATCTCTCTCCGTCCTCCTTCTTTTGAGTTTACAATTAAGGTATTTAAGTGGATCATGTTTTGTTTGACAATGTTACACTTTGTTCTATTGACAAGTTCTTTTATTTACATCCAGATAGTAGCCTTTTTATCCCACTAGGGCCTCTGAAAGGATGAGAGCTCATGTAAACGGTGTTTGCGAAGTACAACAGAGCAAATACATGTGTCAGGGCGTATAACAACAATAAATAAATAAATATTTACATTTTTTCTCGTATAGTAACTAAATTATTAATATGGGAAGACCATTTAAGTTTCCCATCAAATGATAATCCCAAAAAATGAAATTCAGAGACGTTGAGGATAGAGAGATTTTAAATAAAATCTGAACGGGGGGGTTTTATGACGGTTTGAGAAGGCGACACACTGACTCTTTTGGACTGAAAGTTCAAGGCCATTTAAATTGAGCCTGTGCAAAAAGTATCCAAGACTTCAATATAATATTTGACAGTGGGAGGGATGATTTTGGATGATAAGAAGATAGCCACGAATGTCATCTGCCGACTCAATATATAGTGATATGCATATCGTACGTGTATATATTATACAGTAAGGGGGACAATACATCGCCTTGAGGTAAACCCTTCCAAATAGACCTACTTTGAGGAGTAATGTCTGGTAGCCAATGAACATTTTTTTTAATCCAATAGGTTGGACAAACGTGGGGAGTAGGCCAAGGCCTAAAAGTTTTTTCTGGATTGGAATGGAAACATTGTCAAAGATGCCTTCTTTGTCAATGTTTCCATTCCAATCCTAAAAAAATATTTGCAAAAAAAAGACTGCAAGACATGCTTCCTGGTTAGAAATGGATAAATTGATAATGGCAAGGTTATCCTGAATAGATTTTTTTTCCTAATCCGAATTGAGATGAAGAGTGAAGCAGTTCACTCTTGACAAAAATTCTAACCGGTTTTTAATTATTTTTCCATAAAGTTTACTCAGCGTGGATAAGAAAGTGATTGGCCTGTAGTTGAATCCAGAATTTGGGGATTTAATTGATTTTAGAATTGGGATGATTATTTGAGAACCGTCAACAGTTATCAGGCTAGTCTGGAAGATTTTATTGAAGATGCTTAAGTATTAGTTTAGCACATTATCATTACTATTTTTATTATGCTGTAAGGTACACCATCTCATATCTCCTGGAGATGAGTCTTTGACTGTTGATAAACATTATTTTAGCTCAATTAAAGTGAGTGGAGAGTCTGGCCAATGATTAGACGTGGGAGTATTGTAGATGGTAGTTATTTCATCTAAGTTAGGTAAGGAAGAGGGGGGGGGGGGTGGGCAATTTTGTCCAAGAATTCATCCATCCATTTAGAATGAGACGCTCGAGGAGATGTTGAACTGAAGGAGGATCGAAATCTTTGGATCATACTCGTAGATCAAACTTCCGAAATTGGATTATTCGGAGATACTTAAGTGCAGAAGTTGTACCACCCGGATCTTTTTTTTAACCTCAATACCCCTTTGCCATTGGATTCAGCGTTTTTGGGTATAAGTTAGTTCTCTACAGGAATATTGTAACAAGAGGAAAGAGATTTAGTTTTCAAAATTCTTACTTCTTTGGAACATTCGTTATCCCACCGGGAAGTTGGTTTTTTTGAGATTTAGTTTTAGGGTGAGGATTTGATTTATTTATTGCAATTATGAGCATTGATTGTACAGTTATTATAGTCATCTTTGACGGATAATATATCGGTGGTGGGTAAATTTAGTAGGAACTTTTCCATATGCAAGTTAAATTCATCCCATTTGGTGTGTTTTATTTTAATCTTCATCGAAATATGAGACTATGAGACTGATTGGTAAGAAGTTCGATGATGATCGTGAAATGATCACAATTTGTGGGTTTACTCATTAAGTTAAAATAAATATATGTTTTTTTTTAAAACAGCCCTTCTTAATTTGTTTTATTATTAAAAACATTTGTAATCAGTATGTAAACTTACCATACACCTTTAATTCTCATACTTACATAAATATTTTATGGTCGGTGTATTCTTGCAGTTCTATTACAGCTATTTTGATTCAGTGGTTTATTTTCTGTCAATATCATTTTTGATTCATGATTTTTATGTGTTTGATATGAATGGGTTTTTGACCATATTATAAAACTAATTTGTGTTCAGGGGTTTTTTGAAGGATTACTGCACGGGATTGGATAACAGAAAGGAAAAAAATGAAACAAAGAATATTGTTTGAACAATGTCCATATTATATTTATTCCCACATACACACGGCACGATGTGAACCTTGTCTTAAATCATTGTGATCGTATAGGTATATGTACATTGCACAATGTGTATACATACATCGTCATGCATCCAAGCCCAGGGGCTTCATTATTCATTCATTTATTTTGTTCATAATAATAATATTAATGTTTAGATATACATGAATGTTCCAATAACTGAAAGTGCACTCGTGCACACGGAGTAATACGGTATTGCGGTGATACGGTAGTACGGTGTACGTGGTACGGCGGTACGGCAGTACGGCAGTACGTAGTACGGTAAAACGGTAATACGGTAATACGAAGGGATAGGGTAAGAGTGTCGTAACATACGCTACCTGTACAGTCAGCTTATATGCCTCTCCATCAACGCCTTTATTATCATAGTGTAAAATTTCATCATAACGTACGTATCTACTAATTGTTATCGTAATTATGTAATAATTTCATTATAATCAAGTCAAAAGCATCCATACGAAGAATATGGTTATTGCTTTTTTATTGCAAGAAGCCGTTGTCGACTCTCAAAGTGGGCAAGGAGCAGATATATCGCAAAGGAAGTGGTAAAGTGGAGGAGAGTCTGCAGGGAGTTGCAGCCCGGAGCGTCTTTGGGGCGCTGGCTGGGTGCTGGGCGGCACTGGGCGCTGTGCCACGGGCGCGCTCTGTCGCCTTCTGTTCCCTCTCAGGGCGGGCGTACAGTGCGGACATATCCGGCGGACGTATCCGGCGGCCGTGCGACCGCGACCGCGACCACGACCGCGACCGCAACCGCGACCGCGACCACGACCGCGACCGCGACCGCGACCTGCGGCTCGACGTCATACAAACTAATATTCTCAACCAATCTTCCAATGTACTATTTTATTATTTTCAATCAAAACGCCGTTATTTAAACAGTTACATTTGGACAGCACGTTTGCTCGAGTAATTAAGTAAGGCCCATGAATAATATACAACCAAAACATACAGTAAATATGAATAAATATTGTCGAGATACATGTTCTTTTTGGAGATAGAATGTACAACATGAGACGTGGAGGAGGAGTTTAGTGTGAATGTGTGTGTGTGTGTGTACGTGTGTGTTGCGTGCTGTAGCATATAGCATGGAGCATTTAGCATGTAGCCTGGCCACATCAGTTATATATTTATGTATTGACCGATTCCTTCCCCCACGACTCGTACATACCTCTCTATGTAAGACAGAAAATGTTTATAATTACATCGATACATGTTAATATTCAATAATGGGACTATAATATATAATAAGAAATTTGAATATTCCATAAACCACAATGTATACACAATGAGATAAAATCACTTATTAATGTATTTACCATAAAAATGAGATATAAAGATTCGGTCCCCGTGTTGAGGGGCCGACAAGCGATCTCACACTCGCGCTCGCGCTCGAGCGAAACGAACAAGCGATCCATTTACAGTACAAATCGCGTCGGGTCGCGACCTCGGCTAGCTTTCATTGCAAAATCCACTATCTAATTAAACATAAGATTAAACACGTAACCCTCGCCAGTAGGAATCTAATATTATACACAATATTAGGTGTGTAATATGAAGAGCTATCGCCATCACGAACACCACCACGCTGACCCAGGCCGAGGAGGTTGTGGAGAGTTGCCGGAGCAAGTCAACCGGAGCCGGAGCCGGAGCGACCGGCCACCGGACCTTGCCCGTTCTATTGCGCACCATGTATTAGGTGTGTAATATGAAGAGCTATCGCCATCACGAACACCACCACGCTGACCCCGGCCGAGGAGGTTGTGGAGAGTTGCCGGAGCAAGTCAACCGGAGCCGGAGCCGGAGCGACCGGCCACCGGACCTTGCCCGTTCTATTGCGCACCATGTATTAGGTGTGTAATATGAAGAGCTATCGCCATCACGAACACCACCACGCTGACCCCGGCCGAGGAGGTTGTGGAGAGTTGCCGGAGCAAGTCAACCGGAGCCGGAGCCGGAGCGACCGGCCACCGGACCTTGCCCGTTCTATTGCGCACCATGTATTAGGTGTGTAATATGAAGAGCTATCGCCATCACGAACACCACCACGCTGACCCCGGCCGAGGAGGTTGTGGAGAGTTGCCGGAGCAAGTCAACCGGAGCCGGAGCCGGAGCGACCGGCCACCGGACCTTGCCCGTTCTATTGCGCACCATGTATTAGGTGTGTAATATGAAGAGCTATCGCCATCACGAACACCACCACGCTGACCCCGGCCGAGGAGGTTGTGGAGAGTTGCCGGAGCAAGTCAACCGGAGCCGGAGCCGGAGCGACCGGCCACCGGACCTTGCCCGTTCTATTGCGCACCATGTATTAGGTGTGTAATATGAAGAGCTATCGCCATCACGAACACCACCACGCTGACCCCGGCCGAGGAGGTTGTGGAGAGTTGCCGGAGCAAGTCAACCGGAGCCGGAGCCGGAGCGACCGGCCACCGGACCTTGCCCGTTCTATTGCGCACCATGTATTAGGTCTCGCATTCAATCAACTCAATTGGATTATCTCTTCATAGTTCCTTTGAAACTCCAACAAATCAGAATACTAATTTGAGTGAAATTGAATTTACTCGGAATTTCACGAAATAAAAGAAACTTATATAAAACGTATGGAAGTTTGATAGTTTGTTAGAAAACTCTGACGTAGTTGGCTGACTTGTACGAGTAGGTATATTGCAGCCTGTATGGCGAGATAAAACTTTTCTCCAGGAAAACTTTTATAGTTGGCCGTTCTGTCGCCGGAGTCCGTCGCTTTCAATCAAAATAAGATGGCGGCGGAGGTGGCAATGGCGGCCAGTGAGTGACGCATGCACACACGAATACAGAATACATACAAATAGCGGGAGGGAATCCCCCATGGAACAGAATACAACAGCCAAGAATTGTGAAAATACATCGAAATATGTGATAAAAGTTTACATTATTTAAGAGATATTTTTCTATACAATTGTAAATATATATATTATGACACCGAGTAAAATATTGATCATGTTAATTCCTTAAATAAGTAATTGATTTTTATTGCTATTGAAAATCAGTCAGCACGCGAAGCACGCAATTTAGAAGAAAACTCCAATTGGAAATAATAATTTCAGCTTTGCAAGCAAACCATACAAGTATTGTGCAAACTTCTAAAATCCCTCATTTTCACTTTATGAATTTAGTTTTTAACTCATGAAAGAGGTGTTTGAAGTTGTAATAATATCTTCAAATTACTTTTAAAATGATTTAAATTCACTTTTATGAACTCATGTAACGTAAACCACCGTTGATAAGCTTTGGCAAAAATATAATTCTCGACTGCTCTAAGGGTTAAATGATTAATTATAAGATTCAATAATAGTATATAAAGTGTCGGAGCTGACTCCAATTTGATAAAATATACATACATACATAAATAATGATAGGGCTTTGGACAGGAAGGTAAATGTCATGCATTACTCGTCCCTGACGTCACGCGACCGTGGCGATGGCGCGTCCGGAGAAGAAGCCCGTGGTGGCGCATGGCCCCATGGCCCCAGTGCCCGGACCCAGTGGTTGTGACATGTCCTCGGCCAGCGTACGTCTCGACTGAGAAGAAGCCCGCGGTGACACGTGGCTCTACGGCCCCGGTGGAAGGTTACCTTGGTCCACATATGTCTCGACTACGCTCCTACAGTACAGTACTCTACGGTGCCTTTACCTGTGCTCGATTGAAGGGCACCGCTACGATGCTACACATGTTTACCAGTCGTTTCATCTAACATTTCTATTTTCACGAAAATATACAAAAGTATACACATCGGGTAGGAAATTAAACAAATCGAATTGTTTTATTCGCGTCTTAGTACCTTTATCTCGAGATCCGTCATTCTTTTCGATGTAACATAATCTAAATGATATAAGACGGAATATTAATTGATACGAATCAAATAATTATGTCGCCTCTCTAGATTAAAAATAAAACTAAGAGACTATTCATTTGAACGATAATATCATTCAACTCAAAATAATTAAGCGAGAAAAATTTAAGAAAAAGTAATTGAAATAGTTATAACGAAATTAATGCGTTTAGAAATTTAAAAAATCAAGTGAAAATGAATAAAAACGAAGCTGCTGCTGGACACTGATATTTCTATAGAAACAACAAACCATCGTGGTTTTACCACAACTTGTAAGCCAAATAGTTAAAAAGCCATTTAAACGACACTCAAAAGATACTATCCGAATACATCGTGCATTCATATTATGAACATTGGTTCAAAGTTAGATTTAAACTTACATATTATTTATATAATTACGTAACTCGAAAAGAGAGGAAAATGCAGAAAGAAAGTGAAATTATTATCTTTTAACCCGAGCTCATTAAACATTTCCCTAGCTACTGTAGCCTGTGCAGTCGTGCAGTCGTGCAGTCGTGCAGTAGTGCAGTCGTGCAGTCGTGCAGTGCGCACTGGATATCACGGCAACATTAGTTCGACTCCTGTCGCAGAACAGAGTTAACACAGACTGCGCACAGTCCGGTCTGAACCCACAGTCTGAATCGGAAAGAGAACCGCAAATGAATTGATCACCGTTTCTTGATATCTGTTACTGATTTGATTCTACTAATAAATATCGAAGAGTTATGAAGAAAATACTTCGCGGATGTGCATATTTATTAACATCCAATTTGTTTAACTAAAAAAGTTGTACAGCTAGTTTTGTTTTATTATTCAAATCTAGTTTATTATAAACACACATTGAATTACATGATTAACTTCCTACAGATTAGCAATATGTGGTGTGTTGTTTGCAAGAGTTCGACGAATGGATATGAGTGACCGGAACTAGAGTGTTAACCTACGGAGATGGCTTGGTGGCTTGGTGGGTCTATGGCTCGGTGGCTCTGTGGCTCCGTGGCTCCGTGGCTCCGTGGCTCCGAGGTTACGAGCGCGTGCTGTGGAGGTCAGAAGACAGAGGCTCACGGAAGTGCTCACGCTCGAGTGCTAGCGACTAGAGACCGTCATGTCCGAGAAGACGGAAGACCGAAGAAGCGGCGATGGCTAGGGGACCTGCAGGCGAGCAAGGGGCGGGGAGGGAGAGGGAAAGCGATGCCGGAACCGCTCAGACGGTTATAGTAATATTACATAGCTAACTCAAAGCAAAACATTTAAGATCTTAAACCAATAGTATCAATAATTAATATATTTTATAACAGGAAACATTTATATAACATATTTATATAATATTTAAAAGATTGATTTTTTATCTAAGATTCATATTTAACCTAAACAATTATATTATACTTAACTATAATGTTTGAAAAAATGTTATACGAAAGTTCAGTACACTCGGTACCGTGTGATACTGTAGACCCGCTACGCTGTAGCCAGCAGTTACTGTCCAAGTCCAGGTGTGGTGATCTTTACCCGCTACGCAGGAGTGGCGATGGCGGCAAGACGACCTATCTGTGACCTCAGGTCAGAGCAGACGACCAGTCTGCTCTGACCATCGCCTATCACCCACAAGTGGCGCGATCAACCGGCACTCTACGGGTGTTACTGACTGTTAGTAACTCGGCTGGGCCTAGGCGAGGACGCGGGAAGCGGGTGGGATAACGACGACTTTCAAATATACGCACGTGGTTCGCTTAAAGACACGAAAATAATCATAGGTTCGCGAGTTGTCTTCTGGTATAAGTTATCTATCGTTGGCCTGTTAAGTTCGTGACATTCTCACCTATGAAAAGGTTTATTTCCAAGATGGATAAAAATAGTGGAATTTTTGAATTACACGAAAATTGAATAAGTTTTTTTAAGTCGATACTGCCAGCTTCAAAATACATTTCACATGAATAAACAAAAGAATCTACTCCTTTCTAGGTGGAAAAGTAACGATCATTGATAAGGAAATACATTCCTCAAAATATTAAAAATAATGTCGAAGTGTTTGATCTTTGAATGTTTTGTGTTGAAATAATGATTTTTACAGAAATGAATAAAGTTGTTACTTAATTTAGTAACATCACATAGTTATTATTGGCCTTGCCTGTACATTGGTTTAAATACCCTGTCAGTTTCTTTTAGTCGGAATACAAGCGGTTGTTAAGTGTTAGGTCGTTGGATCGTTGGGTCGTCAGGAACTCAACAAAGTGTCTTACTTGCGCGGAACACGGAACGAATACTAACGAAAATATAATTGCGACGATATACTCAAATAATACATAGGATTCGTCAGAGAAATAACCACTTTGATTATATCAAATAACACAAAACAAATTCAAATCGAAAAATTGAAAGATTTATTAAAAATATAACAATATTAGCGTGATCACAATCACAGGAAATGATAACAAATAGCTGCAAAAATATCATTAGAATTAATTTTAATTTTTCATAATAATCAAATATCCTAATTTAGGACTTTAATATCTTTAGAAAGTTGATTATTGGGAATTGACAAATGAACTTATATATTAATTGTAAGATACAACGAACGGCTACTGTAACGCACGAAACGTTAGTTTAGTGGTGTTGTTGTACGTGCACACAATACTGTGCCACGCCATGCCACGCCACGGCAAGACCTGGTGTCGAGGCCTGTGCCCGGTAGCGGTGCAGGTCACGTGGGTCACGTGTTGCATGTGGACCAATAGACGGTTACAAGAAAGCCATCGGAACCGGAACAATACTTAGGGGACTGTTATAACGTATCTTATCTGTCTGTTCGCGATATTCTTTTTTGCGTTCAGTCGTTCAAAAATATACCGACAACTCAATTATTATTAGTCAGATACGACTACTCTCCCGCGGTGGCTTTCATCTTCTTCTTCCTCTCAATATCATTAAGTTAATTGTATAAGTGTATTATAAATTACCTAGGGTTATTAGCGATCTTTAAGATATAAGATAAAAACATTTGCTGTTTGCATTCAACATGTGGAGAAATAACCATTAATGTTATTAAAGATTTTGTGAATTACAATGTAATTATTTCATACAATTTATAATAATATAAATAAACTATCGCCATATATTTAAGTGTAATTAAAGTTTTTTTTATTCTTTTTTGGGTATTATTCATATTAATTAATTTACATCATAATAATCTATCGTAATAGTAATAATCAAACAGTTATGTTTTAAAGATGGTACTATGTTTGCATCAAATGTGAAACACGTAAAGAGCTCAGTGTTGGTAGTAGCATAGATCGGGAAGTTGGCAAAGTGGCGGGGTCCGTCACATGCGCTTCACGCTTCATGCTTCACGCTTCACGCGTCACGTGTACCGCGGGTATGAGGTGTCCGTACTCGTACGTACGTCTCGCAAGGTGGTAGTTCACAGTTAACAGTAGGAGTAACAGAACTGAGGTTGAGGCTGAGGCTGAGGCTGAGGCTGAGAGATCTCGACCAAGACCAGTGTACTAGCAGACCAGTAGGAATGGCAGACCAGTAGGAATGGCAGACCGGTGGCCAGAACGCGGACAACACCCGAGCGTTCGAGATGCCTAAAAACTAAAAAGTTAATTTCTTTTTGGTCGGGACATAAAATACAATTTTAATTTTCTTTTCGTACTCATACCGCGATACGTACCTATGTATGTACATGCGAGATTGTCAAAAAGAATATTCATAAAGCGGTGTTCTTAGAAGCCTTTAAACATGCCATTTATTTTACACTGTATTAACTCTTTATACCTAATTAATAAAAGCGAAATAACAAATCAGCAAAAAAAAAATCATTACAGTAGAAAAGTAACATTTTTACACAAAAGGGAGGGCTGACATTTGACAATACATATCGTAAGGGAAACCTGAATCTGAAGACAGACAATACCAAGGAGGAGAAGCCTATGCGTATGCATTGACACCGCAGCGTAGAAAGAGAAAGAAAGAGTTTTGTTATTTTAAGGTAACCTAGAACTAGGTTCATGTTCCGGGTCCACACTGAGTAACCCTACTTTATACACTGATATTATTCGTATGGCTATGAGAATACTTCAAAAATGTGACATTTATATTTCATTACGAATAAAATTGATTATTTTTGACACCACATTATTAGGATAGCAGATGACATAAGAAGGTATGTAGGTACATTTGAATCGTTCTTTTGATAATGATGATAATCTATTTAAAAAAAATATTTACAGTATCGTAATAAATAGATATTTGTAGATAAGTAACATTTATGTTTTGTCGCCGGTCGTCATGTGTATGTAAGTTCAGCCACCTTCAGTCGCTTCTTAGGGCGGCTGTGCGCTGCCCGGTGAGGACGGCGACAGGCAACTGGCGAGTGGACTGGCAACTGGCAACTGACGAATTGGAGCTGGCGACTGGCGACTGGCGACTGACGACTGGCGACTGGCGACTGCGGGGTGGTAATAGGGGAATATGTTGGATGTGTCCGGCGGGCGGTGCTCCGGCTCCCGCTCCAGCTGTAGGAACCAACCAATACACAACACACACGTTAACACTACTTCTTCTCCATCTTCCACAAACTGCTGTGGTTCATCATGCATCGTATTATTTTATCATTAATATATCGCACATACTCACTTTTGCAATTTTACTTGATCCACCTTCAATGGTACCCGTTAGTGAAAGCGGCCGGAATTAGCGGGTCCTGAAAAACCTTGAATTTAGCCAAAAGAAAACAAATTCAAACAAGGTTGTATTAAGCAGACGAAGAAGTACCTATGCATAGTCGTATAAGGAAAACATGTTATTAGAGTCATGTAAGAGACTGGCCATATTTCTCGGCAACAGCGAACAAACACATTTACGATCAAATGGAAATATGAATAAAATGTTTGCCATAAAAACTTTTCTAAAAAAAGATAACTTTCGGCTTTACGGAAAGAAATCCATAACACATACGAGTATTTCTTGATATAGTGAATAAATATGTCAAAATGATAATGGTTTTTCGACTAACTCACAACTTCAAAGCAATATTTTGAATTAAGGATGATCCTCGAATAAAAAAGTGCTGAATATTTTATTCTTTAGATTTCCCCAAAAAGGTTACCTTTCTTCTTAAAAGAAATATGGCCAGTTCTTTTATTATATAAGTAGTGCGCAAGTATGGGTTTGATACATTGTTTCCAAAAAAATTACTGATCATAGACTATACTGATAGAATAAAATGACGAGAATTAAGAAAACCATCGCAGACATACATATATTTTCATTTTATCCTGACAAAGAAACCATTAATTTCGAAACATGTTAATTAAATCAGTGATGTGCGAGGGCTGTCCGTAAAATAATGTCTCCAAGTTACTGCGGTCGCAAGGAACGATTTTATGCGCTTAACGAATTTAACCAGGCTACACTGGCGTGAAGCCTGGTTTCACGCCAGTGTAGCCTGGTTTCCCTTCGCCAAATCACCACCACGTTGCACTATCTGTGACGCTTAGTCTCGGCGTGGCAGCCGTTCGCGATGGAGCATCCACTCGCCGCACCCGCCAGGTGTGAGTTATGCTCTGTAATTCGTTTAAACTTTGCTTCGGCGAATCTGAATGACGCCAATGGGGTTGTTCCTTTGTCTCTGGTGTCGCGTATTGTATCCGGGTCGCGTCCCCAGTCATAATTCAGTACAAGAATTCTTCGCCATTGATGTCGTAGCACTCAAGGAAATCTCGAGGTGCTTCAACCCGTTGTTGTTTGAGATCTTCGGTGAGCGTTTTTGGGACCCACCTTGGGCAAATTTTGTGGTCTCCCAAATGTTCTGTCAATAGTGGTCTTATTGACATCAGGGATCATATCACAGAGCTCCTAAACAGTCACCAATCGATCTGCAATCATTCTTTTTTCCACTTTGGCAATTTTTTCGTCTGAAACCGATGGCCGTCCGGCACGCTTTTAAATTCTCTGCACCTATTCACTGTTTTCCGTACACTTCAAGTAGCTGAGAATGAATTTCTATCGGGGTTTTGTTCTTTGCACAAAAAACCTAATTATAGAGCGTAATTCACACCTGGCGGGTGAGGCGAGTGGAAGCTCCATCGCGAACGACTGCCACGCCGAGACGTGTCGCAGAGAGTGCAGCGTGGTGGGGATTTGGCGTAGTGAAACCAGGCTAGACGCCAGTGTTCCCGGATCTCGCTTAAAATTGTTCTTCGCGACCGCAGCACCTTGGAGACCTTATTTTACGGACAGCCCCAGTACATAAAGTGATTTATTTTCATTTCATAAAAAAAATCACGTATTTATTTAATTATTTGGGACACCAATAATACTACTCCATTTATATTAAGGCATAATTACTAAGTCGTGTGAATTTTACCATTTCAAAGCTTTCAAGAAATAAGAACAGAAATGATATTATATATTATGATTTATCATGGAAGAAACAACTTTGTCCATCAAAGAGAAGTTCGTTTCTAAGTTTTATAAAAAAATTTGCGCTTATTTTGAACATAAACGATAATTTAATATGTCATCCAAGACTAAAACTTTATATTGATTTTTATCTGATAAAGTGGCAGAAGTTTTTTTAAAAATATTAGGTACATTAGGTACACCTACCAAAAATGTTTCATGATAAGGAAAAAAGTTCTCGAAAATGTGGAATTTTATTTCTAAATTCACTTTACTTAAATAGGAAGTAGATTTTTGTTTTTGTTTTATGTCCTAAAATATTTACAAAATTAAGATCGCAAATTAATTTTTGGTAGTCTTTTCAAGCAATGAGGTCATCAGGATATTGTGTTGGCAGGATAAAAGACGTTTTAAATTTTCATTTGATGGCTTAATGGATTTTAAGGAAACATGTTCAAAGTATCGCCATGTTCATAAATAATATATCAAATTTGTGGTGGAACGTTATCAAAATAATCTCTTTTTTAAAACACTTTATATCATAAGAACACATTAAACAGTTTCGGTACAACAACAGAATAGCAAATTATAAAAAAAATTACCGAAACTGGTTGACGTGATCTTACAAAAAGAGATAAATTGGAGTAGACGTAAACATAGAATAATGGCTGAGGAGTGGTCTGAGCCGATTAGTAAATAGGGTTGATTGCAGTAGTTGCATTAGAGTTGGTGAATAGCTAGAGAAGGGTATACTCTAGTGATGTTCCGGATTTCCGTATCCGCGGATATTTGAGGGAGAAGAAAGATCCGTATCCGTTGCATTTCTCGCGGATCTTTTACGGATCTTTTACCTCATTAATTTTCAATTGATAGGATGAAATGCTATATATAGGTGATAAGGTAGAATAAAAAAAAACTATTAAATTCCCATATGGAATTATCTTTTATTTCTTAAAATCAAATATTTTATCGTATTAAGTTGCCATACCGTCGTTGCGGCGGGCGTAATGTCATGTAATGCGACACCGATTGAATAAGAAAATAAAGTTCCGTATCCGAATCCGCGGATCTTGACACCAAATATCCGTATTCGGATCCGTATCCGCGGATATACATTTTTAACGATCCGGCACATCACTAGTATACTCTGACGGGGCTGTACTCGCAGTTAAACTAATACTCGCAGGTTGGCAGTGCACGCTGACGGGATGTCGATGAGGGGAGCGCGGCTAGCGGCGATGACTGGAAAACTGGACGGCTGAGGGCTGGCGTCTCCGCGGGCTGCATAATTGTGTATGTCCAGCGCCAGGTCGGGAGAGCTCTATTAGAGGCAGTGTAGGGGGTATACTCACAGACGGGCAGTGCACGAGCGCGGTGGCCGGCTGCGGGCTGGCGGCTTACATCTACACCTCCGAAGGACTATACAATTGTTCGTGTCCAGTGCCAGGTCGGGAGAGCTCTATTAGTGGTGATAGAGATTAAAGGGTACACTTACAGGTGCCGGCAGTGTACTCTGGCAGTAGTTGAGGTGAGCATGACGGCGAGGTGGTAAATGTCGGGAGAGACTGGTCGGGAGAGCTTTATGAGAGGTGATGAAAAGGGTATACTCACAGGCCGGCAGTGCACGCTGACGGGGCTGTAGTTGAGGGGAGCGCGGCTGACGGCGATGGCCGGGAAGCCGGACGGCTGCGGGCTGGCGGCCTGCACGTATCCCTCGGCGGGGCTGTACATGTCCAGCGCCGGGCCGGGAGAACCCGCCGCCGCGCCGGCCCCGAACCCGCGGCCCACGGCGTGCGGCGAGGCCGGCGGACCGAAGCCCCCGGCCGCGGCGGCCGCCTGGTAGTTGTTCATCACTGCAACGTACGTACCACTTTGAGTAAGCTCTAAGGACACAAAACAACACCATAGTAAAGCAAGGTTCGCATGACAAGGTCAAGCACGGCGGGTCAACGTAACCCACTTACATACATACGCATAGTCCTACCGCTGATAGCTCCAATATCTTCTCTCACAGGGGAGCTACGAGTATCAGCAGCAAGACCATACATACTCAACAACTGTGGAATATACATACATTCAACATACACATTGAAGTCATTATTTTGTTAGTGAGATAGAAATAATTTTAATTGTGCCGTAGATTGATGCATTAATTTTGAAAAATTTTCACGTTTTTATTGAAATAGATGTAAAAATTAAACAAATTCCTGCAGTAGTCTCTCCCGTTAATGTCAATGGCATTTTTTTAAATTTTAATCTAGTAGGTGCAATTGTTGATGATAAAATCAACCATAGGATTTGATAGAATAAGCCAATCAATCAATTGGAGAAGAAGCCTTAGTTTAAATGATAAAAAAACGCGACATGCGATAGCGTTGATGACCGTAAATGTTAAACGTAACGTATAGTATATAATAGAGAAAAAACTATTTGGTTTTACTGTTGGTCTTCAGAGATTGAAGCATTATTTTAATCCATAAAAAAACATTCATTTTCAAATTGAAAGGCAACCGTCAATATTTTTAGAGATTTAAATTTTGAATCAAAAGTTTTGAAAAGAGTGTACCGCAGGTGAATAAATAAATATGTAGATATCAAGCCACATTTGCATACAAAGTGAACAGGCGCCAAAATCGGTGAGTGGCATTTTTGGGGGAAATACGAATTGGTTGTGCAGCTTGAAGCGCAGAGAATAATGCATACAAATAGAACAATGAACTCAATTTTTCATACAACGTTTTTCAAAGGCGAAATGATTGAACCGATCCCTTTTTCTAAAGCAAAGAAAATTATTGCGAATAACATTGAACAAAACCGTTCTAAAACGAAAATCTGGGCGAAATAAAATGCGAATCATAGTAGTAGATAATATTGGTACTAAGGTAGTCAATATATTGCTGATGTTTAAATGTCGATTATCATATTAACCGGGGCTTTTAGCCAAAGCACATCGTCGTATAATATTTCAAGGTACTGCAATGTATATTTAGGTGATTACTTGTCAGTTCAGTACCTAAGTCTAAAGCTCTTTAACTACTTAATATTATGTACAGGTATGCAATAGTAACTACTGTTAGGGTGCAAATCACGAGTCCTGGGAAACATGCGGGGGGTGGATTCTATCGGGAGGAAGTAATGTTACCTGAGAGTGCTTGCGCCAGCAGCGGAGTGTTGTTGTTAGGCGTCAGTTGTCCGTTGCTGAGGTCCACTGCAACATACCAACAGGTCATTCCTCTGCCGCGGCTCTTAGTGAACCGCGGTGCGTATTGCGTAACCACCAACATACCTGTCCTACCAATGCGTACCAATGCGAGTATATCACCGAGTATACCCCGACTAGAGCCCGACAAACAAACAGACTACCCTGTGACGGATCGCAACAAGGTTTCACCTCGGAGTCTCGTCTGCAGTCGAATGGGCAAGGATGTTACTGATGCAACTTACTTAACGTGCAGGAAGTGTTAAATCAAATTCATTCAAAATTAGTAACAAGGAATCGTTTTGTTACTTTTTCATTCCGATGCACGTTGAAAAATAATGCATTTCATGTTGTATTATTTACAAAGTAATATACCATGCTCTGTGTGTGCTCAATTGTATAACTTAACGAAAACAGCGCGCTAGTGGCTTTAGCAACTACTGATTTGAAAGGTATTGTTCGGAGGTCAGACGGTAAATTGCATGATTAGAGATTATCTCTTCTTCTACGCTACGGGCGCGGGTGCCAAAGAAGAGGGGATGGGGTGGCAGTGGGGGTGGGATGGGAAGGGGATAGAACGAGGGCTATTGGCTGCAGGGGGATGATTGATGGTCTGACGAGTGGATCATCATCCCTTGTCGGGATCTGGTCTGCGTGATACATACACCCGGAATTCCATTTCATTATTATTAAAAAAGGCTATAATTCAACAGTGACCGGCGAAATCAATACATTAATCTGACTACGATTTTTCATTTATTTTGACCTTTGACTTGAGGATGTCAAATATGATATGTTGCAGAACGGAGAGTGACAGTGATTTATCCGTAGCATTCTGCGTTAAGCCGGAATCTGTGTGGCTTGAAAATCAAGCAATTTATTTTTGTTTTAGCGATTCATTTTGCCAAAGATCAATAAGTAACAAACAAAATTCAAAATATATAATATGTTTATATATCTTAAGAAGGTTAAAAGCAAAGAGATGCTCTTGTTTTGTTCGCAAAACCTTTTAGACGAAATATGATCATAACCCAAGGCCGAGTGCGAGAACTATGCCCGTGTCCCAGAAGCTTCTCACAATCCACCACCAAGCTTTTATAAAAAAGTGTATTAGATACTGAATTCCCACCACCTCGCGCCGCGCCGGGGAGAAAGGTACGCGATATGAAATATACTCGGATGGGAGGGCGGTGGTGAAGGGCCGAGAGCAGAGGACGGCCGCGGCGGGAGAAAAGACTCTGACCCGTGATATATTGACGTGCCATTTTCTAGCAAAACACGTGGCCAGAATCCATTAAGTGCTTAACGGTTTTCCGCCGCGTGGGAGAATCAAACGTGTTTTTAATACTAGCCATCAATAACTCACTGCCTGTGATTATTTCCATTACAAATTAAAGCCCGGGATCTTACCGCATGGCACACAGCGTACTCAAATATAGGCTGAGGAACTTGCACGTACGCAGTACAGCGGGCAGTATAGTATCTACACAATACAGTACCCGCAGTACGCAGGACCTTATCTACAAAATACATAAATAGGTTCTCCGGAAGTAACGACTCATGTCAATTGATGTGGTTATGTGACATCACATAAGCGAACAATGGAGGTTTTGTTTATATAGGATTGCGAAATGCTTCAATTGAAATATCTCACGGATTTAACGTTTGAAAAAAAAAACAAAAGTTTGTCTTTCTAGGTACAAGATTAGAATAAATTTAACGACTTAAGCAAGAATATAAAACAGAAGATGGAGTTTGGAGAATTATGTAAATTTGAAAATAAATTCCAAAGAAAAGTACAGTACAAGAAATTTGAGGTGTAAAAGAAAAGGTGTTAAAATAGCACGGTCCACAGGCATTACAGGTATGGTAGAATAGGGCACTCAATTTGGACACATTGATAAGTAAATATGCTGGTTGTTAGTTAAGAAGTCTAGAGTCAATTTTTTCACACGAAAAATAACACAAAATGGTCTAATTCCGATATTTCTAAGAATTATTATTTTTTCTACGTAACCAATATTGACATTAATAATTTGCTACCTATTCTATAGGTTATAAGTTATAAACCTAGTATTGATATAAATTTACAATAATTTTTCTTTCTACTGTTAAAATATAATTCATCTTCACAGTTCTAACATTTGTGACAAGTATAAAAAACTAGATAAGTATGTATTGAAATAAATTAGATCTTTTATCTATTACTATGATTCGTATACATTAGATTTATTAACAATGTTGTATTTATCTATTACAACTATTCAATATCATTAGATAATATATTAACACACTACAATTTAAAATAAAATACATCGTTTTCTTAAATCTATGTTCCTACATATTTTTGTTTGTAAGTAGGTATATAAGAATAAATTGAAAAAAAAACATTAAGGTATAATATATGAAACTACATTTCACACATATAATTTTTATGTACCTAAATTTTAAAAAAATATTTGAATATATTGTTAAAATAGACTAAAGCCAGATTACACCACCGTTTGTTGAGTTTGTAGTAAAACCGGATGAAAGAAATAGCGATTTCAACATTTTCACCTTACGGATACGTCTCGAATATTAAAAAAACGATTAAAAGTTTGGTTTAATGAAGCATTAGATTTAAAATAATACTGTTGTGAAATAAGTACATATTTTAGACACATTCATACATAGCTAAATCACTATTAATACTTAAGTATTGATAGTAACGTAAATAATTACTTTCGTATTCACCATAGATGTTGGTGTTCGGAAAATAAGGCGAACAGTGATTTTTTGAGTAAGGGTACACTAAGAGACTTTTGATATAATAAATATCTATTTATAATAATTTTTAAAGTTTACACACAAATAAAAACATATATTAAATTTACTCGAGTGTTAATACTTACAGTACAACATAATTTGATTTCGATTTAATATCCAAAATTTACCGCAAATTTATATCGTTACACCATTATTTAATTCAGTCTACTAAATATAATTGATTATAATAATAGCTTTCTATGCTAATCAGACTAAAATTTGACTAATTTTATTCTATGTCTCTTTGATAAATAAACCGAGTAAGATACTAATGTTTAGATATATTAAATTTCTAATAAACGCCATTGAATAAAAACTATGTTTTTAAAACTGTACTAATCAAATGTTTTATAAACCAACAAGGCGTTTGTTCGAGATATCTTTAATAGATAATCCTACTAACAAAATACACGAAGACAAATAAATGATTGGTTTGGTTACTCGCCCTCCAGTTTGACGTCCAGAAGTGGAGTTTCATCCTGGTCTTCGTATGCGCACTATGGTTTGCAACATGGCTGATTTCCATGAACCATCAACCGCTTCTTTATCATTAATAGGCCAATCAAAGGAAACTTCCTATCTTGGTATTTACCAGGAACTATTCATAGGCTCATTTATTATCAATGAGTAGAATCTTAGTCACATTCGTAGTATCAAACTAAAGAATCTTTTACAATTTTGTACCTTTACCAAATCCATAATGAATTCTTACAATATTGAACCATTTGGAGTGATAGGACGGTATGCAAGTTGGCATGTCCAATGTTAGACGTAATTCAGTAGCGCCACAGGTTTTATATGTTAAATGCTCTACGGGTACCTAGTAAACCTACCGGGAAGGGGGAGGAACGGTATAAGAAATTGCTAGACTAACGAAGTAAATACAACTTATATACAAGATTCTAAAGCAAAAACATCAATCAAATATAAACTCTGACCCATCCGAGCACCACCCCCATTGCCGCATCGTTTTCATTTCAAAATTGTTTCTAAAGTGATCGATAATGCAGAACTATGAAGTGTGTACAAAATGTTTACTAGAACTCTATTCCTATACTTGGCCAAAATAAAATAATATGCTACAATTGAAAGGTATTCAAGACCTTTCGCTAAGCATTACACAAGCACTAAATCTATGAAGTAGGTGTTGATGATTATGTACCTATATATGTCTCAGACTCGACATACCAAAGGGCATTTGCAGTACGACCGCTTTTGATCGGAATGCTCTGGCGTTTAACAAAATGTTCAAATTATCAACCGCAGTGAGATCACTTTACGGACTATAATGTGTGAAATGTAAACTACATAAAAAAATGCACATAGAAATTGGCTAAGGTGTGAATGCGTTGAGAGATTTAAGCAGCCAAAGCGTGTTGATGATATTATTTGTGTTGGAGCAGAGCGGTTATTAGCAGAGGAATAATTAGCAGTTAGCAGCGATTTGTGAGCAGCCAGCGCAAGCGGTGTTGACTGTAGCGCTGTCGTCTGCGTTAACGTAGCGGCCGCTAACATAGCTACACAGCTAGTGTATAACATGGCTGACTGTGTAGCGTAGCGGGTGCGCTCGGTCATTAGCTGCGGCGGCGATGCCACTAACGACACGCTAATCAGTCATCTCCGATCGGAAGCTGCAAATGACGCGAATCATCCGCGCCGGCTTAAATGCCTTTTTTCTATCCACCCGCCCGTATCACTCACTGTTGATATATTTATTTTGTTACTGACAACATGAAACGCGCGCGCCCGAAATTCCTGGCTTCAATATTAGGCGGGCTGACTCAAATAATCAGACATGATTTAAGGAGAAGAACGACTTGGAACGAATTAATTTGCATACCTGTTTGTGCACTATTTAAGAGTTACTTTAAAATGCTCATTTGGAGCTTGAGGACCTTGTTAAATTAATCAGAAATAATATATTTATTCTTGAAAGATGGAAGAATTTATATATAAAAGCGCCTAAAAGTTTCAAAGCAAGCGATACATTAAAATCAGAATTGGTTTATTCCCATGAGCTTAAAGAACAGATTTATGCGTTTGTCTAAGAAGTGACCTTTGGGGGTGATTTAATTCAAGCATCGTCTCTGTTGTGTTACAAGCTGGAAGTGGGGGTTCTCACGTGCACATATTGCACGTGCTCACTACACCTGCACGGTGCACAGCCTGGATGAGTCAGAATATAGTGAATTGCTTTGTCAAATCTATCAATTTCTTTTAACCGCGTGAGGTGTCGGTAGCTAAATAAACTTTTGATAGTCGAATCAATGGATCGACAAAATGTATCGTATATATCCTTCCTCTCAGTCTCTCATACGTCCCATTCAACTTCGCTTTAGTCATGACAAGGAAATTTAATTATGTTCTTTAAAAGCTTTATTCAACTTCGCCATAGTAAATTATTTATAAATATTATTATATGCATAAGACAGATATGTTGCAATGTAACATACAACCAACAACATTAAATCACATTATCCGTACAGTTTTGTATATTAGGTAGATTACGAATATCAACACCTGAATATTCCGCGTACACGTACGTAAAAGCTTTAAGATAACCACCTAAAAGTATCGATGACTTAATGAGATAAAAGTAAGATATTGTGAAGCTATTGCGAAGAGAAGTGGTTAGGTCGATGCAACGGAACGCGACAAGACCGGATTCGGGGCCCGCGCCCACTCCCCCAGGAGCGCACCCGAAGTGGTGACCTCGCCCCCGTACCAGGAATCACACCTCTCATATTGAGTTCATAGTCTTCCTTCAATATACCTGCACAGTTTCGTTTAAAATAAATACGAAAGAGAAATAATAATGATAGGTGAGATATGCATTAAGATTAGCAAGATGAATACGCAAACTTAAAGAGTATGCCCAATATATTAATATGGATGGAGGCGGGACGGCTGCAAGATAAATGTATACCGAAATTGGGAATTATTATTAATTATATTCTCAATATTCGAGCGCCTCCAAAAGTATATGAGGAAAATCTCTTAAATATATTTTTGTATTTATCAGAGTAATAACAATAATGCGCAACTAAAGCGTAACATTTTCGTGAATCTTACAGCGAAATTATATAATATCTTTGTAGAATATAATACCAAATAAGAAAATATTTTTCATGTTTATTTCTTAATTTTCGATTCACAAAGATTGCGTAATTATTGCTGTATTCGAAACATGTATTTCAGATATTTTTAACGATTCAATAAATTACAAAAGACGAACGGATTTGTTTGATAATACTTAAATTTCCGAATTTAAGTAGGTACCAACTATAAATAATAGTGGGTATGATATTTAAGGTAGAATAAGAGATTTCATTAAAATACATTGAATTATGTATTTTACAAAAAAGAAAACAATTATCAAACAAGTCCAGAACAAATTTCATATTATAAAGAACATTTTATTCAGTTTTCACCAAACGTGTTAATAAACCATTAATTTAATAATGAAATCGTACCGTAAACTTATATTATCAAAGCTCGTCTTGGTTTGTAAAGATATGTAAAATTTATTTAACAAGTTAACTAATTCGTCGAATAATCAAGAATAACATTTGCGCTAAGTTACCTAACCAATACATTTAATATAAACAAGAGACGTTTGTCAATATAGGATTTCACTCTTGAAAACCAAAGAGGACTAAATAGATAAATACCGAGCAGTTAACGCAACTATTGCCTCAGAGGAAATAAACGAGAGGTTATAAAGATTAGCAGACAATAATAACAGTAATCCTTCTAGTGACGTTACGAGTAGAACTATGTTATATACGTGTATAAATGATGTTACATTCTTACGAGTCTTTATGTCAAAACATGGCACAATATTGTAACTGCCGCGGCAATAACACTATGTCATTTGTCGGAGGGCAGAGAAAACATATAAGTCGCTTAGGGACACAATGTAGCGAGGCGAGTACATCGTTATTGGAGGGATTTCCACAGAACGACCGTTCGCTTTTAATAGTGTACAAATGAGTTGCATTGATTTACGAGCGCGAGCGGTCAGCTCCGTGCACCATTCTCCGATAAGTCCGCCCGTATTCTGGGCTCTGAGCTCTGAGCCCTGAGCTCTGAGCTCTGAGCTCTGGGCTGCCCCAACCCCATCCCCACCTCCGCACTCTCACATTGTCGGCAACTGCGATGTAATTACTAAAATGACTAACTATTAAATGGGATAATAGAGACTTTCGCTGTTATTCGCTCTTGCTGGGACAAATTTAATGCACCCCATCTCTTCAGCCAGTGTTTGTCCAAATCATCAGAAAAGAGACTAAACGGTAAAGTTGCCGGTTTACGTACAAACGAAACACAATATCGATGTTGAATTCAGCCTTGGATATTTTATCCTTTGTTAGAAGGTGTTTGTTATATCACGGAGTGATTTATTGTTCGTTACGATGCATTATTCATTGTAAACAGATACGACAACAAACGCAATATTGGCATTTCAGAGGGTATGAAATAGACGGAATCTCTCATCTCGAACGGGGCTTTAGAAACTTGAGAAGAGAATTTGTTTTCTGCGTGAGTTTGGAGAACGCGGCAAGCCTAGGCCAGGAATATACCCGGGACGTGACATTAACAAATGACCTGTTATTAATTATTATAGGGTGGCGATTGTATTATGTACACGCCGCGGCCGCATTACGCGGCCAGGGTGAAGGCTTATGTGAGATTTGTAGACAACGAGGAGTGTTGACACTGCCAAGGGAAGTGTGTGAATATCGTGCCCTACGCAATTTAAATTTCTTCGTTTCATCTTGTAAATGGAGGGAAAACTTTGAAATTAATTATAAAGGGAAAACTTTATAGTATTTAGTAAATTAAACATTTTGAGCAAGTAGCCGAAACCTGCAAAATGTAGTGTAGTGTAGTATCAGCACGAAAAAATACTTTAAATACGTAATAAACCAAAGAAGCAGAACAATGGCAACTCTATACTCTATTGGTGAAAATAAACCAAATAATCTTTCTGAAAAAGTATTAAACGTTCACCAGTGTTTGTAGGATAGAAAAATACCTCTATAAATAATTGCCCTTTTAATCCTTGATTTATGCAAGGAAATAAAACCTTCATTATAATCCTTTACGTATAGGGCTAGCCGAATAAAAACTTTTGCGACATTTAAGAAAACGGAAAATTGATTGAAGGTAATATAAGTAGGTAGGTAGGGAGTAAAGGAGTCGGGCATCTAAAATGCCACCCGGCCTAATGCATAGGGCTAATAATAAAACTACCCTCACCCTTCACAAAAATGCTTTATTGTCGTTCATGTTGTTCACAGAAGACAACTGATTGGTTGCAGTTAGAAACTATGGTCAAAATGTCATTTCCCAAAATAAACTTGTTCTAATAGAAGAGATCGTCGAATATAATGGTGGCAAACTATGGAGTAAGTTAAATCATTCAACTAATCTGGATTTTTGCAATTGATTTAAAACCAAGAAGTAATTCTTGCTGAAGGTGATTGAAACCACCGGCTTCTGGATAAATCATGCGCCACCCAATTACTTCAGTGGGCGGAAGAGATGGCTGGCGTGAGGGTGTGAAGTGGGGGGGAGGAGAGGCTTTCGCGCCGGAAGGGGTTGGGCGGTAGCGCCGGAAATCGCCTTCGTCGTTTCAAAAATCGAACGCCGAGAATGTCACTTTGTTGTACGCGTCGCGTCGGTTGACAATATTTTGTCGAAGAACGGGTAGGTATATTATTATTTTGGTTTAAGGTTTTTAAGAAGTAATTCCCAACCGGTTTACCTTTTGCTTGAACAAATAAAAATTTCTTTGAAAAAAGGTATTTCATTAACAACAGAAACTCTGGGAATAATTAATAGTTCTTTAGCAAGAGATTAGAGAATAAAGCTATCATTATTGCGATGAAAGTTTTTTGAAACAAAGTTAAGTTGGAGATATTACAATAGGCGGTGCCATGATTTGACAAAAGTACTTAACTTCTAATGACATTATGAGTCGACAACTCTGTGTCTAATGAATAGTAATGTAACCCGTGAAAACTAAATCGTTCCCCGCCGTAGCTAACAGCTACCAGCTACCAGCTAACAGCTAATGGCTGCGAAGTGGGAACTCTAACTTACTGATAACACTCGTGGCGGAAAAGGAAATCTATGCGAACATTATTTTCTAGTTTATTAAGTATCCCTACAATAGTCTTCTAAGTGAAAACGCATTACATTTTGGATAAAGATGATTATATTTATTATTATGAACTACTTGAAGTACTTAGATATGTACCTATCTAACATTTTACGAGAACAGAGATTAAAATAGTTAATTGGCTGACAATAATACCTAAATTACGACTACAAACACCTAGAAATACTAAAATTGATAAAGTTATCAAGAAAAGATGTTGATTGATCGTTAATATTGAGTTATCTATGTTTTACTTCTCTACAAAGAGTACTTTTCACTTCTTAGGTAAACCGATTTTAGGTAACTTTCCAAATTTAGAAAACTCAAAAAAGAGTATTTGGAGAAACAAGTATTCAAATGATACGATATTGGATAGTACAAAAGAAACGAATGCTGACGTAAGCCATAAAACCTTTATTGAATAAAAGTTTGATTTAATCCGGCCATCAATCGAGATAAGGTGAGCAAGAAATGATCGTTGTTCCATCCAATATTCCGTGAAACTTTATCACCGACATGAAAAATGTCACCTAGCTTTAAAAGATTTTTGTTGGATAATTTCAACCCTCTTTGCGTAGAACGCCCGGCGGCGCGGCGTTCCTTACCGCCCCTAACTTATGACGAAATACCGTAATCGCCTTTAATAAGCGAACATTAATATGGTTAAAAGTCGAAATGAAGCATGGCGCCAATCGACACCGACCCGAGATCTTCCCCTCAACACAATTAACTGCTATTAAAAACGGTCACAAATGTTCCGATATCCTTACAATAAAGTTATTATACTCGTATCTCAGTACTAACTGCGCTGGAGGAGAGAAGTAATTCTCGGTTTAGAAATGTTTCCTATAATGCGAAGAATGATTCGAATTAAGTTCATTGATAATATTACAATCCTTACAACATTAGGTTCAACATTGGATCTTTTTTTAGTACAAACATCATTATATAAAAATACAAGTATCGTGCGTGTTATGCCAAATGTGTGTTGTGAATAAACGAAGTTATTTTATTATAAGAGATGTCAGGTTATTTGTTAGTTTTAGCAAAATAATTATATTGGACGAAGAGAAAATTTCCGTTTGAATTTATTATTGCTTCAATGGTACGTTTTGTTTACGAGTATTATATGATATGCCTATAGATATACATACATAAATAGTGTAGCAATGTTTAGGCGTTATTTCTTTAATACTAAGTTACTTCACGATAGGTTTTTGTGATATGAATGTTAGGGTTAGGACGTTTTAGTTTTTGTGTATCAATTCATGCACGCGATTTGATTATTACCAGTTTTTTTGTTGCTTTAGGTAATATCGAAGCTTTCACAAAATGGTACCAACTTACGTTAATTCAACAACATTTGACGCTGATGAAGGCTCATTGCTTGAAGTCATCAGGTAGTTCAAGAAAAGTTCTTTAGGGGGTTTTTCCTACAAATATATGCAACGGAAATAGCTCATATTGCGATGGAAGTTCTCCTTAACTAACCTTATGGAAGGATCACACGCATCACATATATGGCTTGCATCGTAATATTCATGGCTATAATACGATTTGTATGTTCATTATTTTTTCGAATCATTCATTAAATTTGAACATGGATTATGATTTCAATTCAGACAGACTGAGTATAGGTGTTAGTTTGATCTCGCACCTCAGTGACAGATACTTTGACGGGTACCTCATCAAAATGAAACTAGAATGAACGCGTAAACGCGACTAAGTCGGCTGACGGAGACGGAGAACTATATCGAGTTGACCGCGCTACTCGGTATTGGAATAGTTGACTAGAATGGCGGGGTAGCGAGATTCGTGGTACGGGGGCGCGCGAGGGTGTTCACAGGTGCATGGCATGCATGTTTGCCGCGGCCGCGTACACCCCCGTCAGGTGGTCTAGGGGGTGGTACGGCAGCAGTGTGGTCAACGGGTGGTGGTGAAGGCTGGCCAGACTGTTACCTGTGGGGTAGGGGAGGCCGAAACTGGGGTAGCCCGAATAGCCCCGGCCGGCGGCGTACGCGGCGTAAGCGGCCGCTGGGAAACCTGCAACAATAACAACACATTAGTGACCGTCGGGACCCCGACCGGAAAACACACAAATTAGGAAACGAGTCTTGTAAGAAGCAACCGATACATGCATCACCAACACCAGTTCAACTTTCAATTGCTGATATCTACTATTCAATTAAATTTGTTTTTCACTTATATTTTAATTAATTGACATGGTTGAACTGTGAATAAAGAAAACCAGATAGACAGATCAAAACCTTCTAATATAAATGCCTAGACACTAATAACGAAGCAGCCAAACACGCAAATTCAGAAGAATAATTATGATTTATAAATGCAAGAAAAAATAGTTATTAAAATCCAAGTTGATTTGAACATAATGTGGTATAACCCATCTGCCAAGGGAAGCGCTATCAGTGTCAACGAGTGTTTATAGGACGGTTTTAATCATGCAACATAATATTATTCAAGTAGGAAGTAAATTGTGTAATTCCGTGGTTTGTGTAATGAAAAAATAATAGTTCAATCAGCGTCCTTGGGGTGATTTTTCATAAAAACGTTGCTATGCAAATCTTCCAAATATTATAATTATCTATATTAAGGAACTAACTACACTACCAGTGCCGCTTGTCATGTTGAAATATCACCCAGTAGTCAGAGAGACACCCTTAAGAAGCATAATTCTTTGAAAGTAATATAAATATTATTCAACAGCAGTCGGTAATGAACATTTTCAGGTACGCTTTGGTAGTTTGATAATAGTAATTATAATTACAAAGGAAGGTTCACATGTTGCTCGCGCCATGATTTAGTGTGATGCTGCGGGTGCAACGGGAGCGTAATCTCGGTTCTGTTATTACTCCAGGAGATTATGGTGAGTTAATAGCAAGAGCCGCCGCCATCAGTTAGCGCGGTGACGAGGTATTTGTATAATTAAAGCGATAACTGGCGGGAATATATGGGTGCATAAAGGCGCGAATTTGCCGAATTTGCGAGGTGCGAGTTTTTGGGCCGTGAGAACTTATACAGCACGGGTGCAGTTGCCTGCGGGAGGTCGTCACTTCCGTCGCGTGATCTGGTCCCCGGAGGGACTGGGAGACGGTGGGACTGAACCCCCCCTGGAACGGCGTGGGCGTCCAACTTGTTGAGGCTGGGAAATATTGTGGCCTGGGAGTTGCATTTAGTGCACAGGAAGCTTTTGTTATTTCATTTACTAAATGTAAAAGTGAAGCAGTAATAACAAAGTGTTCGGGTATGATATTATGTAATGTTCGTGTTGTTTGTATGTGTATTGCGTATGAATAATTAGAAGGATCACTTACCGTCTGGAAGAGCTCCCAATGACCACATGAAATCTAGAAATACAAAACAAAAAAGTTTTAATTTACTTTTAGCGGACCGGATTTTGATTTGAAAACATTTAAAATTGTGAAATTATTAAAAACGTAATAAATTGAAAATCTAAAAACTACAGTGAGAAAATTAATAAATCTGTCAAAATCTATCCAAAGCAAATACTAAGCGAAAACCACACACACACATTCACAAGGAAAACATTGTTATCTCTATAGAGAAAACAGGATACACGGAAATATAGAATAATAATATCTGCCGTGGCTTAACATAGTTCTTTCTAGTTTAAATACCTGACTGAACTATTGTTTTCTTCAGAAGACTATAGATATTCTATTAATATTAGATATAGATATCTAGAACGTTATTAGTGATAAGTTGTTGTCTAGTAATTATCTACCAAAAATAATAACCACAAAGATTTATGATCCAAACAATTACACATTTATTTATTTTAATTATAATTTGGTAAGCATAATATATTTTTGGAATACATTGTAATATAATTTTACTAATGATTCTAAGTTATTTCCATTGAAATTGATAATAAGTATATTAATAAATAGGCAGTGTTAAATTAGGGTACAGACACTTTCACAAAATTATAAAAATGAAGATATTTATTCATAGCGTGAAGTAGCCGAGTAGCCGAGTGGGTTGATAGCCGAGTAACCGAATAGCTTAGCTCAGTAGCTCACTAGCCGAGTGGGGACAGATAATGTGCACACACTAACGGTAAAGCAGTGAAGTGATATTCAGCCGTCTTCAGCTACAAGTCGCAGTAGTAATGGCAAACGAAACATAAAAATAATGATCGTGAACATTATAATGTTTTGTGAAAATGTCTGCACCATTATGTTGTAACTGGCGTACCGTGAAATCGCCGAGGTAGACCACATATTTCCTTTTATTTATGTGCCATTATTTTAATGCCGTTAGTAATATCGTCCCCGTAAACGCTGTATTCTTGCTTTTTGTCAGCGGCGCGTTGGACTTTTACAAGGATTTTTTTAAAGGTGGCCATAAAAGTATATGACAACTTTAAAGAATATTTATCGCGTTTTTACCTTCGGGACTTCGCCGTACGCCGATGTTGTACGCACTTTACATTGTATTTGAACACTAGAGAATAAGTATTATTTAAATTCCAGGATACACAAACAAGAGGAGGGGAGAATGAGTGTTCAACTTTAGGAGGGTACCTTCTTTGTACTTTCTCGTGTTCCTCTCGTCTTGTTTACGTTTAATCCGCGAAGAGTAAAAAGCTATTTTATGATATTTATCTTTTCTAAAAACTAGAGTTTGTCTAAGACAAACGCAGAATGTTTAAAATTGTAGGAGTATTTATGTTCTCCTTCTAAGTTTCAAAGACACCCATTAAAGATAAAGATATATGTTACATTTGAATTATACCTATACAAGAAGAATAAACAATGTTGCCAACGCTATACCTTCCATGACCCAAAAGTTGTTGATCTCCTAAAACTAGATGTTCTAGTGAAAATAAGGCAGTTTTAGTTATAATTCATTATGGAAATTATATTATATTGGTCAGTAGCTAGAAGTGATTAGTAAGTTAACGCAACTGCTCTAGAAACCATATTACTCTCACTGTAGTTGATTTTGACTAAACTAAATAAAAATTCTATCTGAAAATAAATTCTCTCTACTGGAGTTTTGATCAAAAATATTATTGAAATATTCCCAACCGATTTCGCATAATCCATCAACTTTTTTCGTTTTGTTACGAGCTAACTGACATTCATTCAAAGTTTTCTGTAAACGAAAAGTTAACGGAATACACAAAGTCCCTAAGGGTATTCCAAATATATTTCATCCATTTAAACATAGGATGACCACGTCACTTTTTTGAAGTAAACGATTTGCAACACAGGTCAAAAAATCTTTTTAAATGCTTCAAAGATTAGTTTTTAATGAAAAAGGAAAATGATATTCAAAGACAAATTAATTTTCTTCATAATTAACAAGATAGGTATAGGAATTGGTTATAATCTTAATGGTAAAAGTTATGCTTTAAACAACTTTTTAAAGAAATTTATATAATTATCTTAATTGTAACACTTTTAATTATATTGGAGTATTACAACACAAATGCATGACTTCTGAAGCATTAGGAATATTTTTGAAAATACATAATTTCCCACCAATAAATAATTTGAAAGTTACTTTGATATCGTTTTTTCTACATAATTCTGATATGTTTTTTTGTGAGAAAATACCGATTATGCTCTTTTTCTAATCTTTCAACTAACAGTCTTTTTTTAACCAAAATTATATCGAATTTTCTTAAAAAGCCTAATATTTTGTCCAATTATGTATTACACGAGTATTTTGTTATAAATTTGTATTTATTTTGTTATTTATTTGTTATAAATTTGTACTCCACCTAGCATGAGAGAATGCATTGGATAATAATTATTAGTAATGTGAGATATATTAGTAAAATGATGTCGCGAGCATATCGATTACGATTATTTCGAATCCGAATGTTTTACCGTCAGCTGCACGCGAAAGCTCATTTGATCGACCGTTTTTTTCACGACAAATAAATTACATTACCTCTTTCTTCTGGAATGACTAACCATTAGAAAAATATAATGACGGAATAAGGAATTGCGTATGAATAAGAAGACTATATCTCCGATAGGAATATGCAAGGAAAAAATCGGAGACTTCCGCAAATCGAAATTTCATAATATCGAGTGTTATTATTCAATTCGGTTAAAAGCTTCGCGAGCCCTGAAATTAAAACTTTAGATTACAGTCTCTTATTAGATCTGACGCGTTTTATGGCATCGAAACGATCATGTGACTGGTAAGAGTGTACGAATTTGGTGAGAGTTGTTTCAGGCTGCAGTCTGCAGAGTGAAGAGTTGTAAGGACAAAGGAAAGAAAGTTGGTGAACATAAGTGGTGGGAATCGGTCTGTTTAGAGCTGGTGCAGATGCTGGGGCAGATAGAGCGCGGGTCATAGGAGCGGAGCCGAGAAGTGCGGAGCGAGGTGCGGGGTGAGGTGCGCGGCGAGGTGCGCGGGCAGCTGCGGGGCTTGCAGAGGAGCATAGAGCGCGGCGTGCGCGTCCAGCCCGTGCGCGCCCAGCAGCTCGGCTAGGCTGAGCGGGTGCGCGGCGGCGTGCTGGAGCGGGGCGCGCACGGGCGGCGGCCGGAGCGCGGCCAGGGCGGCCAGCGCGCGGCGGTAGGCGGCGTGCGCCCCCCCGTGCCCCGGCGGCGGGTAGGGGGCGTAGCGGAGGGAGGGGCCGGCGAGGGACTCACCGTAAGCGCCGCGGCCCGCGGCTCTCGTCTTGGCGAGATTGGCTGGCAGCATTACCTCTTTGGGCTGCGCCTTCTTGCATTCAACCTGAAAATAAAATAACAATATAATACGCCACAAATTAAAAAAAACCGTAACAATGCCTGTAGTTTCAGATTCATTAAGAAATGTTTCGAATCGAATGTAACGAAGTTAATAATGTGAATATTAGAACCTACATACATAAAATACCTCATAGCTCCTGATGAAGCTCACAGTGTTACATTTTTTTCCCTGCTAAGTAGCCAAACGCAGCAAACTACTTGGGACAACCTGTGGCAGGAGTGTTCGTTATCCAATAAATGGTTGCCGGGGCGGTGGTACCCATACCGGCCTCCCAAATTGATGTAAGTAAAAAAGGAATAGGAAGGTTAGGAAGTACTTGAAGGTTTAAATAAATAGTTTAAGTCAACTATTCCATAAACGCCGTTATACTAAAAACTAGTGATACAACGAATACGAATAATATGTATTCGTATTCGAAAGTGATGAAACTTATCGTTTAGCGACGACCTTGATCCTCGATTTAAAAGAAGGATTTTCAGCATACCTGTGGTCACTGAAGACGCTCGATCGGCTCTTGATGCTGCTGTTAATGATAGGGTGTTCGTAAGACAGACAAGACCTCTAGAAGAACTTCAATCATCGACAAGTAGAGGAATTTTGCAAGCATGCCAGGAAATAACGGAAGAGGCGGAAATGGAAGAGCCAATTTCGATATTTTCAGGCCAGTATTAATAAAGTTATTAATTTTTATGCATTCAATTTCTTCAAATATGTCTATAATAAAATTATCATTTAAAATTTATTACACTTATTTTTACGGGAACTTTGATCATTACAAACGAGATTGATGCTTATCGAAAGCTCTACAATGACTGGCGACATCCAAGCTAAAAAAAGAAATCGCCTATCACCAGGGAATCTACAGATATTATTTTTCTTAATAAAAAATTGGCAGTTTCAAATTTCAATTATTAGTATAATAAAACAAACAGAAAAAGGTTAAATAAAGTAAATTAAATTAAATTATATATAAATTTATTTTATTTTAGTTTATCTCTTCTCATTTTTATTCATATTTATACAAAATATATATGTAGGCTTATAATATGCAATGTAAACACCAATTATAAGTAATATATACCTATTATTTTAATAACCATGCTTAGCAAACTACAGTAATAATCAATCATTGATTGTTTATTTTATTTTACTATATTGTTTTTGTTCTCTTTCTAGTTCTCACTATGCAAAATGTGTACGTAGGACTATAATATGAAATGCAAACACCAGTTACCAACTTATATTTTAATCATTTGCCTGTAAATACATTTTTATTTATTACTATTATCATTTCAACAACTATGCTAAACAATCCACGGCTATTTTATGTTTTAATTGGTTATTTCATTTTTATTTTATTCTTTCTCTTCTCTTTTTTTTTTCTTTTGCTATGCTAAACAAATAACAGTTAGGTACTATATTTTAAACTTTTTTAAATTATTTTATTTTATATTCTTTCTCTTCTTTTTATTTCAGCAATTTTCTTTCTTTCTTGTACAAATCATGTTCCACATGCTCATACCCATAATTATTTGACTGTCCTAAAACGGGATAATACTCCTAGTTGGGCAGTCAAAATTTAATAAATAATGTTTATTAATGTATAATTAATTTTTGCTAAATAAACAAATTAACAAAATTAGCGTTTTATTACTCTGCCAAGTTATTTGTATTCGTATTCGTATTCGCCGGATAATAGGTTTGATATTCGTAAAAGTAGTATTCGTTGCATCACTAGTAAAAACGTACTCCACTTAGCGAAAATACCATTTTTCTCTATGTACTCGTATAACCAATAAATATAAAACAGTCCATTTAATTAGATTGAGTGTTCGTTATCCATTTGGTTGCCGGGGCGGTCGGTGGTACCCATACCGGCCTCCCAAATTGATGTAAGTAAAAAAGGAATAGGAATGTTTGGAAATACTTGAAGGTTTAAATACATAGTTTAAGTTAACTATTCCATAAACGCTGTTATACTAAAAACGAATTCCACTCAGCGAAAATACCATTTTTCTCTATGTACTCGTATAATTAATAAATGTAAAAAAATCCATTTATTTACAATAAAGACTCAGGAGAAAGGATTTATCGCTCCGCCGGAGGTCCCCTTGTATTTGATTTGAATTAAATCATTTGTAACGAGTCCACCAAAGCGCCTGGATTAGAGCGGAGCTTGGGCGTCGCTTAAGTTTCTTAACATCTACACGTTTCATTAAGTGTAAGACACATTGATAAATTGGTTGAATACCGCAAGTAGAGGCTGCTGGCTGCTGGCTGCGGAGCTCCTAGCCCTTCTGCTTTAGCCTCTAACTAGTATAGTGTTATAGTGGGTAGGATAGTACAGCGGGGAGTGGTGAGGACTAGGTACTATGGAGTAGGTGGTATGGTAAGGAGGAGAGAAGCGACAGCCGCCGCGAGATTTGCGGGATTTACCCGTCGCCCCACTAGTCTATTAGTCAAGTAACCTCTTACGCCGCTCTTCATAATGTAATGCGTAATACTGGAGATAAGCTAAAATACCGCATTAAAATTTATTCCCATCCCATCTTCACTGGCAGAATAATGTCTCTTTTAAAAAAACCTGCCGGTCCTTGAAATAACTTCGCTGAAAAAAAAATACACTACTTTTTGATACACCAAAGAGATAAAAGGCAGTACTCGTATGTATAGGTACAAGAAATATGAAACAAACATCTATACAGAGAAAAATGAGTGCGAAAATGTGACGGCCCAAGCCTTTACACTTTCCATCTCCCCGCCCGCGCCCCACCGTAAACTACCACTGTATACAAGATACACTGGGATACAAGAATATATGCACAGCACACCGCCACCGCCACAGTTATATTCCGCGAAGGTACTTTGATGTGTCTCTCGTAACATGCGAATTCATTTCTACGAACCTTTGAGTTAAAACTACCGGAGCTGTGTATCAAAGCGTATCTTGGAGCGAGAAGAAGGCGCGTGTCCCGCCTCCAATTTGTCAATGCCTATACTAAAAGCCCAACAAATGAAAGCTCCGCGCGAACAGTGCTGCGCCTAAATTGAAATGCTTTAAGCGCCTAAGTTCATAAAAGAACGGCCCTTACGACAACGTAAGAAAGCCTTCCTGGCGCTTTTCAATTCATACCGGGGCTGTGCTCGCCTCGGGTACAGAACACAGAACGAGTACAAGTAAAGTAAAACAACGAACAAACGAGCACATACTACATACTATTTCTGCAGTGATACGTAAATACTATCTCTGTCGCTCGCGTACTTACAGTGCCTACAGCCTATAGCCTACCGTGCTAGTGCACCAGTGTGGGTGAGATGGCAGAGGTACCTATAATATGGGGGACGGGAAAACTTTCAACAAAAAATAAATAAAACGGAATCCTTGTCTACGCTTAAAAATTCAGCTTCTTTTCGAATGCTTTGAGAACAACCGTATTTTTCTCAATTTCTCTAATGTTTTTCCTTTGTATTTGGAAGTATGGCGTGTTCGTTAACGAATTCGAGCAATAGAACACCTTAAGCCTTTTATGAACAAAATCAGGCCTTAATAGGCTCTTTTATTTTTATTACCGGTAATTTAAATAAAACTTTTTATTTCCATTTAAAGAATGTGCTTTCAAAGGCCAGTGAAAGGAGTCTAAGGTTACGTAGGCATATTCGGCGATCGGGTAGAGAGGCTTTTGCAGAGCTATTTCGTACACATTTCGTCTGGTGGCTTACCAGAATGATAATTTTTCGTTTAAAATACTGAGCCACAGGAGTTGAAAGAATACCTGAGATCCTTCTTCCATTATCTTTCGGTTTGATGCAGCCCGCGCGGACTGGTTGTTTTACATAAATCGGTTCACCGCTCAGTGTTATTCCCAGGCGACATTCCGTGAGATACGAAAAGTATTACAAAATATATCACCAGGGAAAATATGAAATGACTTGTTCACCTCATTCGCACATTTGTGGAACTTCCACCCGGCCTCGGTATTGCCAGCTACAGTACATACACAGTACGATACAATACAGTACAGTACAGTACAGCACAGTATAGTACAGTAGAGTACAGTACAGTACAGTACAGTGCAGTACAGTACAGTGTAGTACAGAACAGTACAGTACAGTGCAGTACAGTACAGTGCAGTGTAGTACAGTACAGTGCAGTGCAGTACAGTGCAGTACAGTAGAGTGCAGTACAGTTTAGTACAGTACAGTATAGTACAGTACAGTACAGTACAGTACAGAATAGAACAGCACAGTAAGAACAGTACGGCTACTTGAGCTGCGGGACACGTTAAAGCTGTCATTATCCCGGCATTGCCGGCTCCGGCTCGTGTTCGCATAAAAAAATGCTAAAAGCAAATTCGTATGCATAGGTTGGCGGAACGGGCTGCACGCCTACCTAGGCGTATCTCCACAGGCTTCACTAAAATGCTATCAACATTTCGGAATTTCACGAGATCATGAAGCATTGTTACATTATTTCTGCTAAATTGAAAAGTACCCCCTGCAGATACAATTCATACATTATAGTCATAATTCAATTCCTCTGCGCTAACTGAATTAACAATTTAAAAAAAATCTCAATAATATTATGATAATGTATGTTTTTACAGCGTAACCACCACGCCGTTTCTCTGCAGACAAAGGCAGAGGGAACGGAAGCCAAACAAATCCTTGTCTTATTCACATATATACATCGTCTCATACATACTCTTCTGTTATTCTGAGTCTTGACATGACCCGACTCAAGCATGTGGTTCACTTGATCGTGCCATGTCTTTCCTGGGCGTCCTCGACTTCATCTATTATTTTCTATTCAGATTCCCGTCATATTATATTCTCCAAATTTAGATATAAATACAATAGGCAGATGCAAAATAATCAATATTGACTGATTTTAAACCCCTTTCAGGTCATCCAATTTAACTAAAGGACGGTATATTAGTTGCTATTTTAACTCGGCGTTCGTCAGGTTGCTGTCGTGTGGGCATCTTGATAACCCAATCCGAATATAAGGGCTAGTTGTTTCACGGAAATTGAGCAATTTATGAAATTTCAAAGTTAATTTTCAAGTTATATAATATATCATTATTGGCCAGTTGTTTCACACAGCTGAAATGATTTGACTGGTCAGTGGCTGAGTGGGCATCGCGTTTGGTTCCTACCTAGGCATCATGTGTTCGATTCCTCGGCTGACTAAGTACTCCAGCATGACACAAGCAACCTTTTAGGCTTACTGTGGCGGTAGTAGGAGATTTTCAAATATTATCAGGCATATATATGGAATATAACTTTCACAAAACTTGAAAATTAACTTTGAAATTTGATGAATGGTTCAAATTTTGTGAAATAAATGGCCTTTTTTTCGTGAGTACACTCAAAAATTGGTCCTAAAATCATTAGCTCTACTAGTTCATAGGGTGGAACTCTCAGTGTTGAACTTCTAATTGGGCAGCAAATTCACTTGTGATGATGTCAACGCCTGGCAAAGGACACTTATTATGATTGCGTATGCGGGAAAGTGGCAACAATGCCATTAGTATTCCTCATCGGCGGCACCGCTTTCTGGCGGCATTTATTTGTATCAAAAACGTTTCTCGTCCGATTCGAAAATGTTCCGGGACGTGCGGACGGCGCGCGGGCCGAGGGGCGCGTGAATCACGATGCCGAAGAATTTTCAACGGGAAATGTTTAAATTTAATATGAGTTGTGTAATTCGGTTCGGAGGGCGGCTCTTTGCGGGGCTTTCAGAGCTAAATTGCGGAGCGTGCCCCGTGCAAAAATCATAGCGCATTATTTATATGAAAAACTAATTCGATTTACTTGTATCTTCTATTGAATATGAAATGATACGGTGTTAAACATTTACTGATCTCACTTACTAATACTTACGTACCTACTAAGTGGAGAACTTGCCTGATTCATAACTAAAAGCGAAGAACAGCCGAATACATACTACAATTATTTTTTTATTTTTAAAAAATAATTTCTAATTTTTCTTTTAATTTCCTTGTAATTGAAGATATTAAAAATCAATTAAAGTTCTACCATCTCAAAACAGGCACAGCCAAAAGGTGGTATATACCGAAAAAAAATTGTAGTTATGTAATAGGCCACTTGCATGGATTTCACAACGACTTTTATAAAATAATCAATACACAAAAAAATCTATCCACACGAAAATTTCGTGTGGATAGATTTTTTTACTAAGATTACGAAAATGTGAGTAAAATTTTTTAGAAAAGTACAGTTTTTTATTTTATTTTAAAATAAATAAATCCATTATTTGGGCCCGTGACGTCACTACATGAAAATGTCCCATCTCCGAAAATGTTCCTATTAATTTTGTAAATTTCCACACTGGTTTTTTTTTGGTTATATGGCAACACTTTGATTTCAGGCGAATTTTTGAATTTGATATTTAAGGTTCACTAGATTTATTGTTTGTTCTCTGCGAACTTATCATTTGGTTTGACTTTTTGACAGATGTTATGAAGAGAACCCCGTACGTTTTACGATGTCTGTACGCGTTTTAGAAGTATAATGGTAGTAGTGCTGATTTTAACAAAATTAAATTTTAATATTCTTATTATTGTTATAATTTACAAGTACAAGTATATTGCATTGGATTTAGTAATATATACGTTGAACATTATAATGATTATGATCAATAAGATGGATCAAGGAAAAAATATTTATGAGATTTAATATTTTTGGTATGCCTCGTTATTCTCCTGTACCATTCGTGTGGAAAACGTTATTTTTAAAAAATAATTTTCGACTACGTAATTATCGTTTTTTCGCACCTATAAAATTATGTCCCGTCTTTCCGGTTTATAAAAAATGGTCTGATTTTTCGGATTGAAATTTTCAATAAATCGGCAGGGTTTCAAAAATAAGATTAAACCGGAAAAAAAAATATGATGCAAGTGGCCTATTATGTGTTGTTAATAAATATGTTTTCGAATAAACAAACCCTGATATGGATACCAGGACATAAGGGTATTGAGGGCAACGAGCGGGCTAACGAACTAGCAAGGAAAGGGGCGAAAGCACCACTTGCGGGATCTGAGCCGGCCGTAGGAGTAGCAGCTTGCCACACCAAATTACATATCGAGAGGTGGGTCAAATCCCAGCACTGGAAGGAATGGGAGAGGGCACCCGGAATAAGACAATCCAAAGTACTCATAAACGGACCCGACCCCAGACGGACCAGGAAACTACTCGATATGGACAGAAACTCGCTGAGGGAACTGGTAGGCCTACTAACGGGACACTGCCATCTCAGGAAACACATGCAGCTATTGGGAGTGGAAAGCACCAGTAGATGTAGAAAATGTGAAGAGGATAAAGAGACTCCAATTCACTTATGGTGCCAATGTCCTGCCCTGGTGGGAATTAGGCTCAGATACCTGGGGAGACATGTTGTAGAACCAGAAGACCTAGCCACATATCCGATAACAACTCTGGTGAACTTTATTAAAGGGACTGGGTTATTGTTAAAGGATTGAGGTAAAATGGGAGAAAGTACAATGGGCCCATGGCCTAAGTACTCACGGGAACCAATGGTAAACCGTCTCCGCTTTTATAAAAAAAAAAAACCTCCAAAATATGTAACTTGCATAATAACAAAAATACAACAATAGACTCATCATTTTAATGCAAATAATTTAAAACCTTGTAAGTGAGGTCTTTTCTAGTGAAGTGTAGATGAAGCAACACTAAAAAATAACATTTATCTAAAGTAAATCCTCACTAAAATATTTTCAGATTGTTACCATTAATATTATTTCTTCAAACACGGTAAACTTATTTTGTGGTACCATTTTAATTCAAAATTAAAAGAATACTTGGATTTAACCACGTTTATTGTTTAAAAACCAACATGTTTCATAAGCAATACTTATTTAAATACGGGTTTAAAGTGTGAATTGTGGATTCTTTTGTATAGATAAAACTTCGATAAATATTGAAATTAGGATAAAGGAACATATGCGGTGTTTAAAAACGATATAACAGTTTCTCGGAGTTTGCAAATCATTTATTGAGGACTAATCATACTTTTGATTTTAAGAATGAAATATTACTACATTGTAATGTTAATGGTGTACATTTAGAAACACAAGAAATCTTGGAAATTGTAAAGATGTATTTAAATACCTATTATAAATAATAAAAAAAATATTTTCAAATAACCCGTTATTAAACTTGTTCCCTTTGTAAATAATTCCCTATTACCCCCCCCCCCCTTCACACTCACGCCTATCCATTGACATCTGTATATGTATATGTCTATTATTGTAATTAGTTTTAAGTAAGCCCTGATGAAGTAAACATTTCTTATGAAACTGAAAAATTGCTTAGTTTGGTTTTTTAAACAATGAACGTGGTTAAAATTAAGTTTTCTATTAATTTTCAATTAATGTTATTATTTTCAAAAGTCTAGTCTCCTTTTCGGTTAGGTACGGCGACAAATCGCGTAACTTGTTTCATACTACGAGTTTCTATTCTATTCTGCTTTCATCACAAAAACGTGTAAATCTTTTTTGTGGAATAAGCAAAGAAGGTACTTATTTAAGAACCTGCTTGCAAATCTCATGATTCCTGAGAAAGTTTTGGTTTTATTTTATTAAATAAGAGAACTTCTTTAATAATCACAAATCCATTTTGTGGCCGTATTTTTAATTACATGAAAATAAATCACTTTCATTTTACCCTTACGAAGGGACCATTAGTTTTGAAATGTGTTTGTAATTTTGATTAGATAAGTGGTGTACACGTAGGGATTTGTTTTCATTTAATTAAATAAGAGAAAATTAAAAACTTACTTTTTTGAAAGCAAGGTCTACTGAACTACTAGTAATTCTATCTAAGAATAACATAAAAAGAATGTCCAATTTGAAAACTACAGAAGGAACAGTATTATGTAAAACGCCGAAGCAAGCTTGTTGTACAGCTGAACCCTTTTACCCTGTATATACTCGTAGGTAGATAATCTCCTGGATTAATTAAACACATAAATAAGTCGTGTCATTTGAAATCGCTGTTAAATCTTCCGTGTCAGCTGTCTTTTTCTCATCTGCATTATTAATTAGCCGCAAATCCTTTCAGGAGGTGACACGCCAAAATGGCGGAGGAAGAAATGAGAACCTAAGGGGTGGGGTGGAACAGTACCCCGCTGAAGAAAAGCATTATGTTGACGTAAAGATTTTTATAAAATTAAAAAGACAAAGCGGGTTACAGTTACATATTTTCATCGCAATTAAAACGAACAGCTAGAAGTTATATTTCGTAATGAAAGAGACTTCTACTCTAGCAATACTCTTGAAAAAAAAAATCATAACAATTCCTTTTGTTTGCGGTTCGGTATGAGGGACGGCCAAATTAAAATGCATCTCACGTAACGTATTTTGTTTATTTTACCATTGAATCTGCAGTGGAAAGTAAGAAGAATAAAGTGTTATTTGTTACGGAGCCAGTTGTCGACTACCCGAACATGTTCCAGCAAAGTTGGTCAGTTGCTCTCAAAGGCCTGTTCTTATTATTCAAGTTGCTGTTCTGTTTTCCGCTATAAAGTTACAAAGGTATATTTTCGGCACTGTTTTCAGCAACGCGGCGTCTACACGCTGCTTTACTTTTAACAACGAGTCTTTTGTAAACTTCAAGAAACAAGAAAAACTGTCAAGGTTGGGTGTTAGCGTGCAGCGGGGGGAGCGAATCCTAAATATTAAGAGTCACACATATTGCGGATGTTACGACAATCCACTCATCGCTAAAATATCACGAAACAGGTAAATCTCGCAATGTTCCTATTGCCTCAGTTAAGGCTTTAAGTTTTCGTTAAAAATATTACTGTAACATTTTACGTGCGAAGGAAAAATGTAACCCAAATATTGACGAAGATATATGTTAATATTTGATATTGGCAACCCTTCCCCTGCCGAATAAGAAACGTGACACGGTCATCCCCTATTCTAGAAAATCTGCGACGTGAAAGTATTAATACCCGTCATCCCTTTGTCCCGATTAGAGTATTATTTTAAGGGCGCGATTGAGGGAACTTTTAGAAGTATTAAATCTCGCTGTCCTTGTTTAGCGGACACGGCTAACAGCTAAACGAGGATGGGATTCCTGGCCAACGTAATTTAATACCTTCGAGGGAGGCTTTGTGATGACGGGAGTTTGTCACTCAGCTTTCTGCGGTAGGGCTACTGAGGTAGGGATCATAGGCAGATGAATTATTAAAAGTTAACTTATATCCTTATTATATTTTAAGGAGAGCCGGCGCAAAGTGGCTCCAGGAAATGAGGTAAAGTGAGATAAAGAAGTACGATTAGAATTTACTCGACAAAGAAAATGTAAAGCGGGAATATTATATACAGCGTTTAATTATTTAACGACGGTCTGTTTTCTGCTGATAATCATTATGCGCTTCAATAATTACTAAACTCCTTTAATTCATCAGATTATCTTTCAAGCAAAATAAACCGAAAATATCTAAATATTTTCGGTGGAAAATAGCAGGGTTGTAACACGTACGTACTTATAGAAGCAGCCTGGTGATTTTAAAAGAAACGTAGTTAAGAAAGATTGAGTTGAAAAAATTACGAAAATGTGGAAGAAAGAGGAGCTTAAAAAATGAGAAGAAGATACGTGACGTAGATGGATGTACCGATTAACTGAGGATATTCTGGGGTTGTAACGGGGGAACGTCGGGGCTGGGGTGGGGAAGGGTGGGGGGAGGAGACATATCAATATCCCGACGGGGGCGCTGCTTCACGGGTACAACTACTCAACCAAATCCCTCGGGGTATTATTGTGACAAAATGCGCCAAATTTCAACTTATTCCAAAGTTTATTTTGATTTCTCTCTTAAAAAGTTAGTAGATACAAAAATTTAACCCTGTTAGAACAGATCCATTTCAATGTTTTAATTTAATTTGTGTACTCGTTTTATTTTACTATTTATTCAACTTAGGTAATATAAATGACAAAAAGATATTTTACTAATCGTAGGAATTCGATATCGACAAAACTATATACACGAGACGTATTCAGAAAGTAAGTGTACTGAATTTTTATTTATTTTTTGAAAAAGTGTATTGGAAAAAAAATACAGGATATTGTTGATACACTTGTTGACTATTTTTACAAATAATTGCCAACCCGTTCAATGCATGTGGTGAGCCGTGGCACAAGTTTCTTTATGCCCTCCTCGAAGAATTCTCCCGCCAGCTCCTTCCCCCACTTCAGGACCACTTTCTGCACCTGCTCGTCGGTTGAAAATTTATTTTCGTCCATATATGCCTTCAGGAAGGTAAAAAAATGATAATATGAAGACGCCATATCAGGGGAATACGGGGGGTGGTTCAAAACATCCAACCAAATGAGTCCAAGAGCGTAGTGGAGGACGGACGATTTTCGTGAAACAAGTACACTTTTCTGGTCAGCATTCCCCTCATTTGGTTTTTAATGTCCGCTTTGGGTTTTTTAATAATAATTTTTCAACAATATTGTTGTGCATTGATGCTCTCAACTTGAGGCAGAAATTTGACCAAAATGATGCCTTTTCGATCCCAAAACACTGAGGCCATGTTTTTTTTGCCAGAAATTGTGGTTTTCAATTTTTTGACAGGTAGGGAATGGGGAATGCATGTAATGAGTCACCCACTATCATCTCCAGCCGCAATAGAGCTCAGAAATTCTCACTTTTTTCTTGTATGTGTTATTCTTTCCGTGAGTAAAAAAACATCTTTCACGCAACTGGACATTACAACGTGAGTTTACGTACTACAATGTTTCTGCGATGCTCGTTCTGGTCAAGAGACCCCCCTCTAACATTCAATGTTGCCAACCTTCAAAAAACTAAAAACCACCGCCATTTATGGTCACAGTACAATTACTTAACGAGACGAAAACGAAAAACCAAAAATATATTTTCGAATGTAAAGTAACTTAGAAATCGTAACATGATATCAAACTTCTAAGAGGCTGGGGGCCGACGGAAAAAAACAAAAAAGATTTTAACGAAAATTGTATAAAATGGAGGGAGCTGCTGAAGATATTAAAAAATAAAACTTGATATATTCATAAATACGTGCCCACAGCATATATTTTGTCAAACGTTCGCATCTCAGGAATATGTGGATTGTTGGCATAATGAAAGGAAAGGGAAAAAAATCCTCAAAATACTGAATTTTGTCTGAGAAATGTCCCGCCCGGGACTCGGTTAAGCGGTAACTCCCTTAAGTGTAAGCAATTTAATGTAAATACAGAGACTATGGAACAATGTAGAAAGGCTTACCATTTTATTGTTTATTTCGTGGAAATGAATTTCACAGACTTTATCTACGATGTCTTCGCTTTGAAATGTGACGAAGCCAAATCCTGGAAAGAGAAAAGAAAACAATGAGCAAAGGTGACAGAATAAGACGACTTATTTACCAATAGAAGGATGACATACTCGTACTAGGCACACATAGGATGACATACTAGAATGTAGGTACTAGATATTAGACCACACGACCAATAAAGTTTCATTTCAACTAAGGAAATAAATACACTGCTTCATTTTCAATGAGTGAATAAAACAAATACGTATTAAGGGTAGTTTTAACACTAAATTTAAAGGTAAAAAAATACAAGATGTAATGCCATAGTTTTAAGCAATATACAATTTTGGAACAATGAAATGAGAAAATAATATTGTACAAACTTTTAGTTCAAATCAGAATACACCTTTTAAACAAAATACAATTAAAAAGTTTGGTTTATAAAATAGATACTGCGTACAAACTTCGTAAACAATGAAAGCGTGCTTTGCGAACTGCCATCATAAACTTGTTGAAGTTGAAACCGAAAAAAAACATATTTTTTTCTAACATTTTTAAGGTAGAATATTTTTCACTTTCGCTACTCTTAGTAAAGAATGGTAGCAGGTGGACACAAAATATCGTACGAAATCAAGTCTTTGGTTGCTTTATAGCTTGGCCAATAACTCCTCGCGAAGCATATCTCCCCGGTAGCCAAGCTTACTATAACTGCGATCTGCTTACAGTGCTTACTGCACTCTCCGGAACCGGTGTGTCTGATCTTTCGTTGCAATATAAGATGCCCGTACAGTCCAGAGTGTTCATAGTGCGGGGAGTAAAATACCCCTATTGTTTGGCGTGATACCCAAGTAAAACAATATCCCCACCTGCTGTGTCCCTGTCATATCTCACACGTACAAAGGGTTTATTTAAATGGAATATTAAGATGTAAGTATTGTTTCTTATGTATTCCTGATAATTGCTAACGGCGTCCAGGCTACATTATCAATTATCTCCTATCATTAAGTTTTTTTAGCGATTTAAACTAGAACCAAATGAGACAATTTGTACGTAATAATATTGGAGCTATAAATATTAATGTTTAGTAGGAATTAGACAATATTTTGCATTTATTCCATAATCTGAATATATGGCAGGGCTTGTGTAGGTAAAGACGATAAAACGCGCGGAATGAAGTAACGGTTTCTTGATTTCACCCCATGAAGCCATCAATCCGGACCAAACGTTTGATGGGACACCTATAAATATTTATTTTATTAAGATTGTATCCTTGACGGCCGGGTAGCAAAATATTTTATAGCGCGGTTTTGCCCAATATTGTATTTTTCATACTCTACATAAAAATTGATATTGGAGTGGGCCGCGTTCGTGCAGGGAAGAACATGCGAGTATCGGAGTCCTTCGATATATTGTGATGTAATATACTCGAGTTTACTGGACAGTGGACAGCACTCTCGGCTCGGGGCGCTTTTGTGAAATATTTCATTTTATTCGGCTTCGCGTGGTGACTTTAATATAACCGAGAACAGCCAGTGGCTGACATAAAGGACTCAGTGAATAGCAATATGCGTATTATAGCTGTCACGGAATGTGCCATAAAAGTAACTATTTTGCCAGATGCCGTAAAAAAGCAAAGAACGCCCTTATACATTGCAAACTTTATAGATTCAAGTGAATTTTTTACGCTTAATAAATCGACGAGTCTAAATCATAGCAATTTAGGAAGGGTCATAAATTGTTACTGTCAACTTCAAAACGTTTAATTTGTAACACAAATTCTCCCCACCCTCAGCCAAAAGCGGTCCAAAGTGGCTCCATGGTTAATTTAAAGAGATTTCTCGGGATTAACGATGAGACCTTTTCATGACGACTACATTTTGTAAAATTTCAACAATCTCATTAAACAAGTTTCCCGAAAATTTAGGTCAAGAGCTTTTACGTGACATTTTTCCATAATAGTTCCCTTACAGATTGTGTTCCACCTGCTAAGTGGAAATCGTAAATTACTGCTGACAAGACGGATTACACTTGGACTTGTAATATTATAATACACAAAATTTCTGAATGTAAGCATATTTCTAAAAAGGTTGAGATGTAGAAAGAGAGTTAAAGTTTATGTCAGGGTAAATTTAATTATATGCCAAATAGTTATTTTATTAACCATTATCATGATTTCTTTTTGCGCGGAGATAGTAATAATTTTATTCGAATGGGATTATTCAAATGATAATTAATATGTCAGCGGTCAGGGATCTAGGATCGGGGCCCAGGGATCAGGAGCTCAGGATATCGACGGAGGTGGAGCAGTTAGCCGCTAGTGGTATGATGGCCTGTAATCCCATTAACGGTACGTGCCGTTCGACGGGCAGCCAGGATTTACACACGACCCGGCGGCGAACTATCTGCCCTCGCCGGCGGCCGCCTCTCCCCCTCGCCACATGCAGGAAGGTATTTACATGCCAGACGGTGTCTGCTCTCCTCGGCTGATCAGCTTGCCTACTTGCCTCCTTGCCTGCCGCCAACCGCCCTCACCTACTTCCACCACTGCCGTACCAGAGATAGCGGTTCAAGTCCAGGAAAATTAATTCCGGTGGAACTTATTGGATTGCACGCAAATATTGCCATTTAATTTCGCTGCAGACCGGCGATTATATTCAGATTCCTAGCAGCAAACGTTTAAATTATGAACCTAATAAATAACGAATTGTGGGATACAGATTAAATAATGTTAAATAAGTTATTATGTTCATGCCGACATCCAACTACATAGTATCACATTTCGACGAAAATATCTATCGGGTTCGAAAAAGGGCAATAAAAATGTCACACAAGATATCGCTAGCTTTAAACATGTGCCAAGAGCAAATAGTCAGTTCCCTGAATCGTGCAAAGTCTTTTCTGCCTTTTGATACAACCTTATTATGGAGGCTAGAGAGTTGAGGGTTGAGGGTAGGGGGTGGTAGGGGCGCTACAGGATGTAAAGAGGGGAGCGTCTATGGCGGAAATCAGGACTGAAATTGAAATGGAAAGAAAGAATAGATATAACGCAGCCGTAGTAAGATAGCGGAGACATGATGTTTTCTGTCCGTTAATTTGGTTAGAATTTAATTTCACCGCCAGTTCTCTGTTCTCCGTTCCCCGGTAAAGTTAGCGGCGCGGGCGGCCTCGTCTTATTTGATTCCAGCGTCGATTTTTGGTTCGCGGCGGTCGCGGTGATCCCTTAATTAGCCGCGCCGCTCGGGATGCTAAAAATTCAAGTAAACCTTTAAATATTCATGTATCTATGCGGCTGAGATTAGAATATACTTTGACAGAATACATTAACACTTCATTGGGCTATAATTGCCATAATTGATATGGCTAACGAGGTTCGCAATCTTTCAGCTTGATCTGGAAAACGCAAATTAACATTCTGCTTTAATAAAGTGGTGGAAATTTGCAAGAGAAATATTTAAGACTGGATTATAATTGTTCATCTTGTCGGAGAAGTATTTAAATTCAATATTCATTGTGACGATGCTCGGTTGAAGCTTCAACCAAACAGATTAAATAGGTACTCACCTAGGAGGACTTTTAGTCAAAGAAAAAATGTGGACTTTCGAGGAACGTCTGCATGGCCCTTTTTACACAAAACTTAAATTTCGATTTGAGGACAAAATACCTAACCAAGCAAACCAAATAATTATATTTTAGATATGAAACGTGCTACTTTATACAATTTTCTTTTAAACTATAAGATTAAGGAAATCGAGTTTTCATGATTTCAGAGGCAACTTTGGATATTATTTTTTATTTATTTTTTATTTTTTTATTTGTTTATCTTAAAATTGCTACATATTATAATTTTACTGGTCTTCCATTAAAAGCCTTACTTGTGGATGGAAGAAGAGTCGACATTTCATATATTATGTACAAATACAGTCACGTGTACAGTTAATACAATGCAGTGAATACAGTTAATACATTTCATATAAGTACAATTACTATTTACTATAGTCATGTATTTCAATATATATGTAGGTGCAGTTAATACAGACACATGGAAATCAGACCCGTTAACTAAAATATGCAAACATATATGTATTCAGTAAGAAGAAAAACAAGTATGATTTTTAGTGTGACATTCTCTAAAATACTTTTTGATGGAGTTCAACAATTGAACTTTGTTCCTAATGCTTCTGATTTCTATTGGTAGGTTATTGAAAAAGAATTTTCCTTGGTGAGTATAATGGTGTTGGGCAAAAGAAGTGTTTAATTTGGGGCACACAAATACATGTTTAAGTCTAGTACGATTTTCAGTTATGAATGCATATTTATCTTTTTCTTTTATAATTTGTATAATTGAATTTTTTAAAAATAAGTTTTTAAATGTTGGAACTTTGAATTCTTCGAATATGCGATCAGTTGGGAAGTCTGGAGGTTTTTTTAGTATAATTTTTATTATTAGTTTTTGAACAATTTCTATGGGGGTCAGACTAGTTTTGTAAGCTGCTCCCCAACTGATAATGGCATACTGAAGAATAGACTGTACTAATGCGTATAGATTTGAGAATTTGATATTGAGTATAGATTTTTCGTTGATAAGAAGTTTCTTATCCGTAAGAATATATGAATTAACTTCCTAACTCTTTTTATTGTATGGCCGATGTGATCTTTCCATTTTAGGTTTATTATTTATTAATTTGTAACAATAAATATTAAACATTTTAAATTAAATTTATTTTATGTAAATATGATGGAATACAGAATAAAACACAAACATGATTAAAATACCGTTTTTTGGCGGAAATTTTAATTCATAAACGACAAATTTATGTTACGACACAATGAAAATTGGTTATTTGTAATTAAAATTCAAGCCCGTCAAAAACCTTTAAATAAATAAATATAATAGCACATATCCGTACTGGATATTTTCATAGTTTGTGTTATATATTGAACCTCTTAAAAACTTAAAATTTATTTAGAGAAACACTTTCAGAGCTTTATTCCCCAGCTTTCCTGACTCAAAATGTTGAATAACTACGGTGGCAAAATGAATTTCTTGATCAACTTTAGGCGACGTGTATAGACGCAATACATAGAATGAAAGTTTGAATCCTAAGGACAAAAGTAAAGAAGGCGTAGGTATACAAAAAATTTCAACGCGCCGCTCCGGTATATTGGAAAGACCTACGGTCGAATTTGCCTTAACAAATACTCTAAAATACAACGAAAATCTTAAAGACGCAATTGAAGAAGGCGTGTACAGAAATATACAGCTCGCGGCCCGGCGCACTATGGAATCACCCAGAACATGACGGTCTCATAAATCTAAAAAATTGTACATATTATTTTCATATAGTGGTTTTAATAAGATAAATACATTATTGATAACTTTTTATCCCTTGGATGTTTTTTCCTTTATATATGATTTTAAAATAATGTCAAAGTACGGGTTCAGGCTGTGAAATATTTCGTGGTACAATTTTAAATCATTTGAGCTAGTTTATATATATTTAGCTTATTAATTTGTATTTATAATATTTCAGTTTTAAATAATAATAATTTATAATATCCCTTTAAGCGAATTTAAAAAAAAAAACAGATTTTGACAATGTTCAAGCAAACTTTCAATTGGTCGCAGGATTTGCCTCTGTAGAAATTAAAACAGCATTTTATAATAGAAACATTTTTACAACGTATTCATTAAAAAAAATTGCAAATTTCTTACCCCAGCGTCAATAAACGGGTTTTCCGCTGCTCTTTTTTATTAGAAAATTAACTTGTCGCAGTACCTAAAAAGCATTAATTGTTTTTGAAATAATTCGTTTTATATCAAAATATTAATAACAAAGTGATAATATTTAGTTTTTAATCAGCACACCAAATATAATTTTTTTATGATAAGAAAGAAAGAAGTTACAGATTTATAATGGGCAATAATGAGACGATAATGGGCATTTGCAATTAGTGTCACTATGGGATGGCCCGGAACGTGACTGTCTCATAAATCGAAAAACTATAATTTTTTTTGAGATATACAGGGTGGACCTTAACTGTGTTCGCGGTTTGTTTCATTATTTTTTCAACAATGCGTGGAGCGAGCGCGGTTCGGAGGGTATCGTTAGACGCGTTATTTCGTGGAATTTTTAGTCGCCATGGAGCCGTTCACGGGAGGGCAGTGCAAGTTTTGTGTTCGTGCATATTACATAAACAATTATTCCGTGGCGATTTCGAGTCGAATGTACCGTGCTCATTTCGGTTTACGAGACATTAATCAAGCACCAAGCGCAAAATCTATTCGGAAATGAATCAAAATGGTTGAGACAACCGGCTCAACAGTAAAAACAATTAATGAAGGCCGCCCGAAGTCAGCGAGGATACCAGAAGTTATTCAGCGTGTTAGTGAATCAGTGAGGGAAAATCCACAACAAACTACTCCCAAGAGAAGCCAAGCCTTATCCATCAAGAGGACCACTTTACAAAGAATTTTACGCCACGATTTACATCTAAAAGCTCATAAAATTCAGCTGACGCAATAGTTGAAGCCGAATGATACCGATCTTCGACTTAATTTTGCCAATGTGATGCTGGAACGTTTTGAAAATTTTTTCAACATAGTGTTCAGCGATGAGGCCAATTTCCATATCAATGGCCATGTTAATAAACAAAATTGCCAGTATTGGTCTGAGAATAGAAGAAGAAGAAGAAGACCCCCCCGACAGAATCATTAAAGTCCCTTGCATAGCTCGAAGGTCGTTGTGAGGGCTGCAATATCAGGTAGGGTTATCATTGGCCAATATTTATTTGAAAACGAAAGGAGAGTTGCTACGACGCTGAAATCTAAGAATTATTGTCAGATGCTTCAGGAGTTCTTGGTCTCAGCTCTTCAAGATTTTCAAGGCCACAATTCCAGGAGCTGGTTTCAGCAGGACGGCGCCACCTGTCACACTGCTAAACTGTCCATGGACCGTTTGAAGGAGATGTTCCCCGGAAAACTCATTTCACGAGGAGGACACATTGAGTGGCCCCCACGGAGCCCAGATCTCAGCCCATGTGATTTTTTTTCTGGGGATACTTAAAATCAAGAGTCTATGAAGACAATCCGACAACAATAAATCAGTTAAAACAAAACATTGTACGGGAAATTAACGCCATCCCACGGGCAACTTGTCAACGTGTTTTTGAGAATTTTCGAATCCGCCTTAGACAATGTCAACAGGCTGATGGAGCTCACTTGGACAATATAATTTTTTAAATTTAATGTCATTAAAATTTCCATTTATTGTAGTTTTTGAAAATATTAATAAAACATATATAAGTTCTACCATTATTTATTTATTGTTAATTGAAACTAGGTATACAGTTAAGGGCCACCCTGTACTTACCTATAGCGATTTTAATACGATAAATGATCGATAAATTTTTATCCGGTGGACATTTTTTCCTTTTTATATTTAAAATAATGTCAAAGTATGGGATTCAGACTGAGATATTTAATTGAATCAAAATGTGAAATATTTCCTGGTACAAATTTATTGGGCTAGTTTATATTTAGCCTATTATAATATTACCGCAAAGGTTTTTTTTAAACTTTAGTAATTTGTATTTTCAATATTTTAGTTTAAAATAAAAGTAATTTATAATCTCCCTGTAAGCTTTTTTTTTTTACATTAGCTCCACACAGGAGGCCCTGAGGAAAATAATTCCCCTCAGGGTCTATGTCATCTTTGAGGATGCTGTGTGGAGGGCATTTTTAGGAAAAGGAAGTAGTGGAAGTTGTGGGAAGAAAAAGGTATGAGGAGAGATGGGAAGGAATCTGGCGGTCAGTGTGCCAAGGAGTGACGGACGTATGAATCCATTCCCCCCACTGCGGGTAAGGCGATGTTCTGAGAGTCCTGCTGGAGAGGTCTCAACCAATCTTTCCCGATCCGGCCTGTTATGCAGTTGATGGGCAGATGCATCCGCCGCCAAGATCTGGAAAAACCTCAACCTAAGAACCCGGGCACCCCTGCTAAGTCACCAAACGTAGCGAACTACTTGGGGTGACCTATGGCAGGAATGTTGGTAATCCAATAGATGATACCTAATGATACTTAAATCAAATGAAACCTAAACCAGATTTTGACAAAATTTAAGTAAACTTTTAACTGGTCGCAGAGTTTGCACCTGTAGATATTAAAACACTATTTTACAATATAATTTTTTTTAAATGTGTTTATTTAAAAAAATTTGCAGATTTTTGCACAACAGAATCAAAAGTTTTTCCGCTGCTCTTCTTTATCAGAAAATTAACATGTCGCAGTATCCAAAAGCATTAATTGTTTCAAAATGAGACGGGTCATATCAAAATAATAATAATTAGCTAAATTAAAATGTTAATTATGTTTTTATTGTTAATTTATTTTTTATTTTATTTTTATTTTTAGTTTTTAATCAGCCCACCAAATTTTATGATAAGAAACAAAGAAGTAACAGATTTATGAGAAGATAATGGGAATTTCAACCGCTGTCACTGATAAAGTGTCATGTTGTTTCAGATATAACTATAGCGGTTTTAATAAGATAACTGATTTTTTGTTCCTTTGTATATTTAAAACAATGTCAAAGTATGGGTTCAAGCTGAGATATTTAATTGAATCAAAATGTGGAATATTTTATGGTACAAATTTAAGGCATTTGAGCTAGTTTTATATAGCTTACTATATATTACTGCAAAGGTTGTTTTTAAAGCTTTAATAATATGTATGTTTAATATTTTAGTTCTAAATAATAGTGGTTTATAAGCTCCCTTTAAGCAAACGATATCTAAATCAGATTTTGGCAAAGATCAGGAAAACTTTCAAATATTCGCAGGGTTTGTTTGACCCTGTGGATATTAAAAAAAACCACTTTATAATACAATTTTTTAATGTGCTTATTAAAAAGGGTGCGATTTTTTTGCGCAACAGCGTCAAAAACGGTTTTTCTGCTGCTCTTTTTTATCAGAAAATTAACTTGTCGCAGTACCCAAAAATGATAAAATCGTTTTTGAAATGACATGTTTAATATGAAAATAAGAACAGTAAGAAATAGAAAGATGGTTTAGTTTTTAATCAGCACACCAAATTTTATTTTTTTTATGATAAGAAACAAAGAAGTTACAGATTTATGAGACGAAAATGAGCATTTGCAACCACTGTGCGGCGTATTGGATGCACCTAGCAGATACAGAAAATTGATCTCATATTTTTATTAAACTTAACCGGTCACCAACTTAAGCAGATATATGCGTTAGAAATACGACAGCAGTCAAGTACAATAAGCGTGTTTATACGTCAACGCCTGTGTCTCCATAGAAATCGTTCTAACTCTGTTATTCTTTTAGTGACATCCCTAAAACAAAAAGTAAAAGGTCGATAGTGGAACAAGCTGTACATCCCTATTCAAGTTGTCCATAGAAATACATAACAAGAATATTCTGACATTCGCGCAATCTGACACATAATTTTTCCCGCCAAATTTTGGACAATTTTTATTAAATATTTTTATATGAAATGATAAAAAAGTGAGGTAACAAAAGGGTTTATTATACATTTATACAATAGAATAAGTATAGATGTTTACATAATCTGTGATTTTAGTACCGTTTTTACATACAAACATCGTGAGTCATTTTTACATTTTTTTTAATGTTTGTATTCTAAATTTTAATGTTTACAAGTGTTAGTATTTATTTTTAATAAAATAATTCGAAAGCTTATTTTGTAACCTTTCTAAAACAGTTTTTACTATTCGGCCACGTTCAGAAATGTTTCATTTATAGAGCTTTAATTGTGACGCGGTAATAACACAAAGTTTTCGAAAAATGTCATTTGTTTGAGACATCTCAAGCGAATATTCGCGAAAATTCGGAGGGGTTAAATATTAATAACTTACCTCCGCGAGTATCGGACTGAAAAAAATATAGTTGCGTAATCGTCGGAATTAATTAAAATGTGAACCTCCAAACCCACGATATTAGCCTTGTTTCGTCTTGAGTATTGCCTAACGAAGCTTATGATGTACTCACTGCCTTTGAACGTAACAATTAAAATAATATCTTAGGGGCACATTTGTGGATATAACAAGTCTCTTCACTTTAATTGGGTACTATCTGGGATAGACAATGTAATTGTGACCATTCTTAATATCATCTGGGATGTTTTCCACAATTAAACGTCTATGGGAAGGCGTACTTAACATTCAACTGTACTCTCAGTTACAGAATTTTTATTATAAATAATAATTATCTATCGACATTGGTGCAATAAAATTACGGTTTTCTTACATAAAGAGGGTGCATTGTCTCTATGTATTGAATAATATATTATTTGGGGTTCTTTTTTACGTTACATCGAATATGTTTTCATTTACCTTAACTTTTAGATTACGTAAAAGATATTGGTAAACACTTAGTTTAACGCATAAAATGTAATATTTTAAGAAGCACATTGACGATTTTTTAGATTTTAAAAATTTATTGACACAATTTAATACGGAAAGAATAAATGTAAATTGATAGATTACGTTGCTTAAAGGGTGATAAATCAGAAGACTTATCGTCATTCAGGACGCCCAAGTAAAACCAATAAGGTATATACAATAAAATTCTACAATCAATTAGGGGTATTTTGGACTTTCAAAACTATGGACTAGATGCTTGAATTTGGGAAGGTTTTCGACTAGAGATGGACGCAATGAACACATGTTAATTACCTATTAATAAAAATGTATACATATCTTTCGCTTTACCAGAAACCAAGAAAATAAATGTACAATTATCAAGAAAATGTGAAAGTCAATTCCACAAATTGTGGATTTCTATTTTGTCCATAAAACTAGTGTACTCTCTTGGCTATTTGTGGCAGTACATTTATTTGTTCACGGCCCATCTATTATTTCGCCGCAAATGTAGCTAAGTCCCTTCCGCTGAAATCATTTCCGCATCTGTTGGCTGCAATTTTTTAACGTCGGTATATTGGCCGCTCGGTCATTCCGTGAACAGCGTGCAACGAGCTTAGAATGAAGTTATCGAGTTGCAATATACTGGTAGCGGTCGGCCAGCAATATAGTGTTTTCGCGTGAGTAATGGTCATCCCGCATACACGGGAGATGTAGGTTGTAGGTTGTAGGATGCTGGCGGCAGGATGTTCCCGATGTGGCTGCTGAAGTGAAATATTGCCACTTTGGCATAGCATACCTGCTCCGAACTAAGCTTTATTGAAACAAATGTTTTATTTCAAAGTAAATATAAAATCTAAAGATGTCGTAAACTTACCTGCAAGTCATTTTCTTATAAGTTTCGCCATGTTATTAATAAAAATTATATATGTTTTTAATTTTCGCCAAAAAAGCAAATAAACGTTTGAAGAGTAGAGCTAGTAAACCCATGAATAGTTATTTTTAAATCGTATTTCCATTGGTGAAATCGTTCCACATAATCGTTTACTTCACTATCAATGTTCCTTATTCGTGATCTTTTGTAAAATAGAAAGTTAAACGGGAAATCTTTTGAAAGTGAAACAATAAAAGTGTACCTTGATTAAAGTTCTCAATACGAAATGGCGAAATTATTGGCCAGAGAACACGTTAGGGTATATAAACCTGGCTCAATACTACGGGCAAAGACTAAAAACGTAGGAGGTAGGTACATGCAGGTATGGTAGAATGATATACCTAGTACCTAGACCTAGGCATGTGTTTAACTAGTGCGCATTATGGGGAAGCTTTATGCCCCGTGAAAAGCGAGAACATTGTCCTTTTTCCGAGCAAAGGAACAAAGCGTATCGGATTGAACTGCGAGTCGAGGAAAGGTGAAAGCAATATATTATCCACTAGTGTTTTCACCTAGCTGCACGAAATCCTTTCTTTAAATGGGATAACCTTTTTATTTTTTTTTTTAAATTCAAGCATGTAAGAGCGTGCGCATTTTGTTAATTATTTGCGTCGCTGATTTGCATCGCACGCCGAATAATGGTTTAAATATCAGTTAATAAAAAACGAAGTATTTAAGGGAATTTTAAAATAAGGATTTAAAGCGTTCATTGGTTTCCGATAATGATTGTTTCCACATAACTAAAGCACCTGGAAAAGCGTTTTAAAAAAGTTAGAGTTTTCCAACATCCATCGCGTCGTAGTTATAATTCCGCCACAGGGCGGAAAGAGGGAGAAAGAGGCGGAATGAGGCAGGATGAAACACGAACTACTCCACCCACTAAGGTAGATAACAATATTAATGTCCCTTGTATCCCTTTTGTACCCGCTATAACCCCATTATGTGATCTCCCGATCGTCCCTAATGGGTTAAAATGATTATGCGTGGCCTCCACGGGAGTAGCTCTGTCGTCGCCGAATATAATGACGCCATTATCATAAATGATAATGACGTCATCAATCATGAGCGCAGCATAATAAATCATGGCGGTGCCTCCGTCTGCTGTGGAGCTGTGTACCCTGCACCTGCATCTAGATGCACTCATCCACTGCACCTAGCCAGTAGCCGCTGCATCCGTTCATATCGTGAGGTCGGGAGTGCCTTAGATACTTTATTAAAAGATTTTTTATATTTGAAATTGATCAACGCTTACATTTCAATAAAACATCACCCAATACAATCGTACGCCCTTAAAATTCTATTTAAACTGTGGAAAGTAATGTATGTTTAAAATTGGTACACGTATACTATTTTACGGTCACATAGTGTTTTATTTTTCCACTCCTTTGCCCTCGTACTCGAGGCGATTTTTCACATAAATGGCGTTATACAAATTAAGTAATTATAATCAAAATTGTTAAAAATATGTAATTTTAAAGATAATTTAATTGCCGACAACCGGGGGTTCATTTTTTTTTTAAAGAAAGACAAACGTTCCCGGGTTACTAATAACCTAACAATGTTTGAAAATCTCCTACTACCACCACAGAAAGCCGAAAATGTTGCTTGTGTTGTGATGGAGGACTTAGCCAGCCGAGGAATTGAACACGCGACGCCCGGATGGGATCCAGGCGCTATGCCCACTCAACCACTGACCAGTTGATATAACATTATCATATACAAACAAGTAAGTAACCCGCCTCACAAGACGATGTCTGTTCTGAGACGGGTACATATATATGCATACATATATATTTATATTCATCCATATATGTACATACACATGTACACACATATAGTTCATTTCACACGATGCCCTCACAACTCACTGAGCCGCTTCCGCTGACTCTCCCATACTTGAACATTCATGGGAATGCCTGTATACACACATCCATGTATACACATGCATATATACACACATATAGTACATTTCACACGATGCCCTCACAACTCACTGAGCCGCTTCCGCTGACTCTCCCATACTTGAACATTTATGGGAAAGCCTGTATACACACATCCATATACACATATACACACACATACACATATACACACATATATGTAGTTCATTTCACGCGATGCCCTCACAACTCACTGAGCCGCTTCCGCTGATTCTCCCATACTTCAACATTCATGGGAAAGCCAGAATACACACATCCATATATACACAAAGACACACACATGTAGTTCATTTCACGCGATGCCCTCACAACACACTTTGCCGCTTCCGCTGACTCTTCCATACTTGAACATTCATGGGAAAGCCTTCACATACATATACACATTATACATACATACACATTACACATACGTATACGCACGCATGCACATAATCATAAAAACATAAATTTGTAAAATCTAAATAAAATTATTGCAAATTGTTAAAAGGTTATCATAAAACAAAAATCTGAAAAGAATTATTTGTTACTATGAAGGTTACCATGGAATGATAACCAATTTGCAATAAGATAATATGCGGTAACCTCACAAGCCTTTGGGCATGATTTTTTTTTGTGCGCTACGATGACGTTTTGATTTGAATTGTGGTCAAATAGCATAAGAACAATAGTGCATAGCAATACATAGGTAGTTTAATTTCAAGTAATCATATTTTCTCCTAATCTGTATTTAATTCCCCTGGGATTGTCTGTCCCGCATGAGATCGTTGCAGGAATCATTCCGGTGACCCAGAAAGATCACACGGTCAGCGGTCACTTGTGCTGACCTCATCCATATGCATAGTCGAGGTGAATGTTAATTAGTGGAGATTATTGCGTCAAACTCCGCACTCAAAGGAGATCCAGTAGGGGGAAGGTATGTAAAAGTTCGTCTTTCAGAAAGGTCGGTTACCGGGTCGATTTAAACACAGGAGTAACGATTTCTTAAAAGGTTTTATGTTGGGAATTAGTGCTAATGCCCGGAAAAGAATATGAATGAAAATAGATCACTCACCCTTGTTAATTGTTTAAAATATTTATTTATCGTGGCTTAGATAACATCATTAATAATAAGCGGTTTGGAATAATTTGGTTTGTTGATAAACTCAAGTTTTAGAAAGTACATACTTAAATGAAAAATTGTATCATCAAATGAAACGGAAAATGAAACGATCACTTTGTGTATACTACTTTTTTAAACTTTATCATGAAGAAGGAACCATTGGTTTCGAAAGATATGTTAGAATATACTTAACAAAATTGTTAAATGTGGGAGTGGCGCCATCTATAGTAATACGATATGTAACATTTTTAAGAATAATAAAGATTATCATTTGTCTATTACGAAATAGCAACGTATTTTAATAGGTTATGGGCAAATATCCATATTTTTCGGTTTTTTACTGTGTAAATTTAGTATAAAACAATCGAAAATTGTTGACTTTTCGTGGAAATATGGCTGTGAACTATTTTCAAAGCACTGAGAAGCAGATAGGATGCCAGAATTACGATCAGTGGAGTTTTGCGGTGGAAAATCTGTTGCTGCTTGATAACCTGGTGAATTATATCAGGTCGGAACCAGATGCTAATTTCGAGACAAAAGCATCAGATGACGCAAAAGCCAAGGCAAAGCTAGTTTTAACTATTGACCCTGGATTGTACGTGCATATTAAGGAAACAAAAACAACTTTAGAGTTTTGGATTTAACTAAGGTCTATGTTTGATGACTCAGGTTTTTCTCGTAAAATATCCCTACCAAGACATTTAATCGCGTTACGATAAGAAAATTGTGATTCCATGACTTCATATTCACGCAAATGGTCGAAACAGCTCAGAGATTAAAAGGCACATGATTTGCAATCACCGAAGAATGGGTCGGATCATTACTATTAGCAGGTTTGCCAGAAAAATTCTTGCCGATGATTATGGCGGTGGAGCACTCGGGAATGCAGATTAACACCGATATAATAAAATCTAACACTGCAACTGGGACTAACAATCAACGTCAATAAAACTAAATGGATGACATTTGGATGGATAACTAGATCACTCTGAATCAGTGATACAGTTAAATGGTTGCAATGTCGAAAAGGTGGAAAGATTTAGATATCTCGGCAGTAATCTCACGGAGACTCTTGACCCAGATGTAGAGGTTAGGTGCAGAATTGAAGCAGCAAGAACTGCGTTCATTAAAATGAAATCCCTCTTCTGCAATGACAATATCAGCTTAAAACTAAGGCAGAGAATGCTAAAATGTTATGTGTGGTCGGTCTTGCTGTATGGATGTGAAACATGGACCTTGAAAGTAAATACCATGAAGAGTTTAGAGGCTTTTGAAATGTGGCTTCACCAGAGAATGCTCAAGGTCCCATGGACCGACATGATCACCAACACATACATTCTCAGGCGGGCTAGAGGAGATAGAGAACTGCTTACATTAATAAAAATCAGGAAATTTTCATATCTGGGTCATATACTTCGAGGGGAGAAGTATCACTTGCTCCATTTAATATTGAAAGGCAAGATAGAGGGTCGCCGAGGGCCTGGTGCCATTTGCTGCAAATAATAGCAAAAAGCAGAAATGTAAAAATGGCCCGACGTCATCGGTAAACTCAAAAGTGACAGGCGACAAGATAATTACTTGTTACAAATGTAAACAGATGGGTCAATATTGAAACCAGTGTCCAGTGTTACAAAAAATAAACAATCAAAATTTAATGATTTTAGTGTAGTATTTTTAAACGGAGAATACACTACAAACGAATGGTACATAGACAGTGGCGCAAGAGCACGCATGACGGCCAACAAAGAATGGATAAAACACGCAAATTTTACGCCGTATTTATCAGAGATAACCGTCGCGAATAATATGAAAGTGCCAGTTTTGTGTTCCGGAGACGTACAAATATCAACTAACTGAAACTACGATATCGTGGTTAAAGGTGTGCTATGCGTACCAAGTTTAACAACAAACCTGTTGTCAGTGAGCGAACTAATCAAGAACGGAAACAAGGTTGTTTTTGAAGAAAACCAATGCTACATACGTAACACTAAGAATGTGTTGGTAGCCACAGCAATGTCGAAAAATGGAGTGTACAAGCTAAATATTAAAGTAGCAGATTGTATACTGGCAGCACCTGCTGTAGCAAATGCAGAGCTTTGGCATAGGAGGTTAGCACATATTTACAGCAATGATTTGAATTAAATGAAGAACGGCATTGTGGATGGATTGTCCTACCCGGATACCAGTTATATGACAATGACTAAATGTGTGACCTGTTGCGAAGGTAAACAAATGAGGTTACCATTTTATCATGTTGGACAAATAAGTATAGAAATACTACAGATAATACATGCAGATGTATGTGGTCATATGGAAACGAGGTTCATAGGCTAAGTATTTTGTCTTGTTTGATGATCACAGTCGTATGACTTTCATGTACTTCCACAAACATAAGAATGAAGTCTTCAAGATATTTAAGAATTTTAAAGCAATAACTGAAAATCATCAGAATAAAAAAAAAAATATTGCGCCAAGAAAATGGTGGTGAGTTTTGAAGTAGTGAGATTGAGAATTACTTACTCAGAGAAGGAATTATACACCAGAAGACAACTGCTACATACCGGAACAAAATGGTGTTTGTGAACGGGCTAATAGAACTATTATTGAGAAAGCGTGATGCCTACTTTTTGATGCGAAACTAGAAAAGAAGTTCTGGCCCGAAGCAGCTAATACAGCAGTATACATAAAAAATAGATTTGAAACTTAAAGTTTTTTTCAACACCATGAAGCGTGGTATAATAAAAAACAGATTTCAGTCATATACCTACGCCTGTTTGGCAGCCCCACAATGGTCCACATACCGAAAGAAAGAAGTTTAAAATGGGACAGAAGGCTAACAAGCACATTCTTGTAGGATTTTCAGAAACAGTGAAGGGAAATCGTGTATACGATCTTATAAAAAATATTATAACTATAAAGGGAGATATAATAGTGATGGAAGAAGAAACAGTATCATCGGAAATCAATGAAGAAAATATAGCAGAATGGATACAGGATGATGTTGAATTTGAAGGGCATTAGTCTCCGGTACAAACGAAAATGGTAGTGATTCAATGTTAGAGTCTTCAATGAACGAATCTCTCCATAATTCAAATTCATAACATCTGTATATACTGATCCGGCTAGTGAAAATGACGACGATACAAGCATCACAAACATAGAGACAGATATCTCAATCAGTGAGTTGCAACCAATTTCAGAACAGGAAAAGAGAACACGAAAACCTCTGGAACGTTTTGGGTTTGGTAATATCTGTATTTCCAATTTTAGTCCAGATGTCGAACAGTTAGACCTCTCAGAAGCGCTGAATGGACCAGAAGCTGATCAGTAGAGACAGGCCATGCGAGAGGAGTTTCAGTCGTTCGAGGATAACGATGCGTGGGAAATTGTGGACAAACCAAGTAATTGATTAATTGTGCAAAACAAGTGGATGTTAAATAAAAAAACTAGATGTAAATGATAAAGTGCGTTATCGAGCCTGACTCGTGGCTAAAGGATTTACGCAACGACGTGGTATTGATTAAGAGAACACTTTTTCTCCTGTCAATGTTATTTGCTCTAAGTGTACAGTGGGATATGATTAAATAAGTGGTGTACACAAAACGATTTTTTTTAATTTAAAATGACGCCACAAAGTGAAATTGCGAATACTACAGAAATTATTGTATAAAAATATATTTTTTTATAATCACCCAGCCTATTAGGTTATAGATAATATTTAATCATTGGTGCTCTAAGGAAATCGTACTTGAAATATGATTCTATATTAGTTGAACATGCAGATACAGGTAGGTAATACAATTGTGTTGCAGTTAGCGCTCCTCGATAGGGAAGCTGATCACTTATCAAGCCTTCTGACAGATAACCAACGTAGTCGTGAAACAATTCCTGACTTATCCCAGAGGGGGGTGTGAGGCGGCTGAAACACCGAAATACTGCACTTCCCGCGAGACACGGTTCATACCTCGCTTCCTCCTCCGGCTCTGTCTCTGTGTGGGAAGAGGGAGGCTGGAGCTACCACCCCACTCCCCCAGGGCCGGCTACATTCTGTCAAGTGCCCTCCCCCGCCACCGCCCACTCATACTTGAGTGCCGCGACTGCGACTGTACGAATATCCCGGCCCTACCTCTCCCAGCGCCACCAGCTCGGCTCCCAGCTCTTTAGCTCTAGCTCTAGCTCTAGCTCTAGCCGCGCCGCGAAGTATGCAAGCAGCAAGCAGCGAGGGGACAAGGCGACCGCGGCCGACTGATGCCACCGCGGCAACAGTGAGCACTGACTTTTATCTCTCGCGACGCGCGAAGCGTTTTGTTACAGGTAACGTTTTAGAATAAAGTATGTGAATTTTCCAAAGTGATGCTCCTAAGCATTTTATGAAGGTGATACTTTATCCGACTGTGCACGGCAGTTTCATTTTAAATGTCATAATATCTCACACGGACACTTTCACATGAACCGTTGAGGAGCTTAGTATAGCATACCATTACACCATTTGTCGTCAATCAAATATAATTCGGAGGTTGTCTATTTGTTCGACGCGACACGGTGACATGTGGCGAGCAAAATGTGTGTTTTAACTATTTTTGTACTGTCAATAGCGGAGTGAGTGCAGATCCGCGACCGCGACAGGTTGCCGGCGGGACATCGCGCAGTGCCGTCATGAATATGCGGCCGTGATAAATAATAAATCCTACTCGAATGAGCCTCTGCGACGTTTTGCTCCCTGCTCCCCTCAGTCGCCTCTTGTCCTATATTACCCCACCCGTCACCCCACCACCCCTCCACCCCTCTACACCACGACCCCACCTGCCCAGACCAACTCGCTGCACACAAATATCAAATTTGCGGATTCCGGTTGAGCATGTGAAGTATCAAAGTGAATAATAATTGTACGGAGCACACAGAGGAATTAAATTCGCGTTGAAACGTGACGGAAATAAAGTGCTCGCTTCTAATTTTGTCAGACGTCAATCTTTGTGATAGTGATAAAACGTTTTCCATTGTTGGGGTTCGGCGGGGAGCACTTCTCTGTGAAATGTGTCTCCAATTTGTAAATAATGACAAACACCTGCTTCTCTGAAAAAAACTCTAACCATCGCACTGTTTATAATGATAAAACGTTTAGTTTTATTGATTTCAATAAAATAATATTATACATAAAATAACCGACACAGAAAACAACAGGGTAAATATTCATTAGTCACTCGTAGGCACGAATAGGAGTAGTTCTAACTTTGATAACTTTGAAATACAATTAAATTTTCATTTAATGACATGTAAACACATTTGCACAAGGCAGCAAGAAACCAGGAAACGTTATTACACCCGAGGAGAAATGTTCCTACTTGAAAACAATCTTAATGCTGGTGCCAACATGCATGCTTCTGCGCTCCAACTCCGGGGCTCTTTGGAGTGAACGGGGAGAGCTAGGAGCAATGTTTAAATAAACGACGCCGCGACGCCGACGGTAGGCAATAAGCGAGCCGAGATTCGGTGATCAGGGCCACGGACAGAGCCTCGTGTCTTGGAGTATCACCAATGCACATAAGCACACTATTGGAATAACAGAAGTAACTTCAACTGATAAAAATAAAAGTGCATCTAAATTATTTTACGAAAAAAACAATACTTTTTATTTCCGGTCTGTACTATTTAAATGAACGATTGATATGGTAAACCTAAGTATTTGAGACATGAGGGGATTTTAGTTTAGTTAGAGAATGATATTTTGCAAAACAATGAATGATTGTTCAATCAGGATTCTATTTTTGAAAAGTTGAAAAATTTATTTATAGTAGGTACTCCCCTAATAGTTTGAATCGAATCAAGAATTTTAGATATTTTAAATGGGTACCTATGTTAGGTACTAAATTTAATATACATGAAAAATGGAAATTTGAATAAAAATTGTAAAAGGTGGCACGCGGGCTGTTTAAAAACTGAATGTACTGGGATTGAATATATGGAACGCGGGAGGAGGATTGGCGGGACGAGGGAGCGGTAAAGGGAAGAGGGAAGGCGGGGAAGGTGGAAGGCGAAGGCACGAGGGGTGAGGGGAACCTGGGTGGGAGGAGAACTCTGGAGAAGAGTTTGCGGGACGGGGGAAGGGGGGGATTGGAGTGGGGAGAGGGAAGGTGGAGGTGACGGAGTGGGAACGCGAGAGGGGAAGAGGACGCAGGAGAAGAAGGGGAGGCGGAAGGGGAACGGGACGAATGGAAAAGGACACTCAGGGAGAAACAATTTCTTTATTAAATGGCATAGCAACGCATGCCGGTACCAGCTAGTTAATTAATAAAATTATTTTTATGCCCACTATATCGCTTTTCTGAACCGTTCCCACTATTAGTTCCAATTTTGAAAATCAAAACAAATCCCGGTTCTAGAGGTTATTGAACCGGAGTTACACATAAACACTGAGAAACACCACCGAAATTATCATTTTTCAATAATAATAATAATTTAAAAGCGATAAGAAAAACATCATGTACTTTTACAGTTCATAAAGTGAAAATGTTCCGTGTGTAGAAAAACATAATCAAACGTTCAGAGCAAGTGAATAAAATGAAAACACGGAATTAAAAGTAGGTACTCCTCCCCCATGCAAGCGCCCCCGCTCCTATCTCTGCAACAATGTGGCCGTAACCGTTTTAAAGCACTTACTCCTTCATATCTGGCGCGCTTACATGCTTATTGCTCGGTGTATGCGAAATGTTTTCGCTGAAAGTTCGCTGCGTTTAATTGCAAGAAACGGAGTTTAAAAAGGTTATCTCGTCAGTTGGGGAAAAATCCGCAAAGCGAGGTTAATAATTACGATGCCTTAGCGAGGGAATATCTTAGCTATGCAAACTGGCTACTTCCCTGCTTCCCCACGCCTTCCTGCACTGTCCCGGTCAGCCCCGCTCCTCCCACTCAAATATGTGCTTCTTTTATGCCAAGTGTAAAGGTCTTATGACTTGACTATGAATTGCAGCTATTAAAGCTTTCAGAAGTTTGAGAGACGCGATCCACACAACTTATTCACTCTGTATTAGTAACGCTTGAAAAAGGCGTTAAACGACATGTGTGAAAAATAAGTTAACCAATGCAGAGTGATGGCAAAACATTATGAAGAAAAAATAATTGTTTTAGTAAACATATGTGTATAAGTCGTCAGAAAAAGTAATATTTTAATTAGCGTGACACGGTTGGTCACAAGCACTTCTAAAGAAATTGTGTAATTTAATGAACGAAGAAAAAATGTTTTGTCAAAATTCGTTTTGCTAAGGTCCTAGATTATTTGTAACAACTTGAAGTAATAATATCTTAACCGAGGAAATATGTAAATGAGGCCACGGAGCAAGGAACGGAGTTGAGTCAGAGCAAAGCGGAGCAGAGCAAAGCAGAGCAGAGCAAAGAGGTGGCAGCAGCACGGAGCGGGGCATAAAATCTGTTTGTAAACATGTTCGATATTTTGTTGTACGCATTCTCGGGGGAAATCTGTCCTAATAGAATGGCATGCTGAGTATTACTTTGGCGAAGCACATTTTATAACATTCACGAAATAAGACATGCTAATCCGGAGTCGTTTCACGAAAATGAAGAAACGCGAACAAATCGCCGTACCGCACTGAAAACATTACTTTGCTTCAAAACTGTTCCTAATAATATATATTTTTTTAACAATTTTTCAAATACATAAAAATTTTCCCACGGGAATCAATGAAATTAATCGAATACTACTACCTGCCACCTAAAACTTATTATTCCAAGGTGAATTAACGTAAAAATACTTTGTATTTTTCATCACAACGTAGGCAGGACGTACTTAATAATTGCCAGTTTAAAAAAACTAAAGGCTTTTACACCATAAGACGTCAGATAAAAATGTTATAAATTATGACTATCTTGATGCAGTTTTGTAATTATTCAACGGAGGTGTGAACAACACGTACATTTTCCCCCGGGCAGAAACTTGACGATTGAGCGTGAGCTTCCGGATCGCATACAGAAAAGTGTGTTCTGCTTGTGCTATAAATAAAGTACTCCATCGCCGTATATCAGATCATTAATCTGTACGGTGTACGGTGTACGCCGCCCATAGGTTCGTGATAGAAGGCCTCGGTAATGAGCCTGGGCCACATATCAAGGAGGCCCCGACGAGCTCGTAAACAGGAATTATGAGGTGAGCGTGGAGCGAGAGAATACATTCGCTTTACAATTCAAGATGCGAATGTCATAGAAAATGAAATCAAGGCCCGCGCACACAGAGCGGTCAGGAGTTCCGAGTACCGCGTTCGGCGTTCATTAGAATGTACCGAGTCTATAACAACAACGCACACAGCGGGCAGTCAGACCGCGTCAGTAAAAGCGGAACGTCGCGTTCGGGTTCTTTTCCCGCCGAGACAGAGAACGCCGCAATGTTTGAGGTTGCAAACACGGAAAAATTAATTGAATTGGTTAGGGAAATGAGTCTATTATACGATTTAAGTGATGTAGACTATAAAAATATTCTAATGTCTTTTCTTATCCTTAACAAATAAATATATACTTAAAAATACAGCCAGCCTTTCTTTTGATGATACACAGTTCCTCCAGTTAGTATTTTGTTTTTCGATATCAGGTTTTATGATGCTATACAATTCATTAAAACTATTAATCGACATTCAAAAATAAATATAGAATCGTTGTTCATCTTTAAGTAAATCCTGAAAAATACCACTAAATTCGCCTTGTTCTTCTCGCGTTGTTTGATTGGGTGCACCCAATATTTCCTTTTCTTTTTAGAAGCTGCTAAGCTCCACAAGAGCAATAATTCTTCATCGGATGATGAACTTTCTAGTGACATGTTGAATGTGCAAAGACCCAAACGAAACAAGAAAGCGAGAATTTGAACGCCGCCTGTGTGCGTTGGAACGGTCAACTGAGCGGTCAACGGTCACTAGAACGCAGAACTCTGACCGCTCTCTGTGTGCGCGGGCCTTAAAAGCAAACTAGTAAAAATATGAAATCTTCAATTTTAGCTACTTGCAATTTTGGGATTTGTTTACGGAACACCCCCCTTCAATATTATGACCGTATTTATTATAATAGTAAAGAATTTCCCGTCAGTAAACAAGCCTAAGGCTCAGTCACTTCCTGCTAAGATAAGCCTACTATCTGCTGGATAATATTGCGAGAGAGCTTTCAGCTTTAAGTTAACAATGATATCATACCCCACCTAGGCTGTACGGGCTGTAGTAGCCCACAGCCCACAGCCTTCTTACCCCACCTGAGTGGAGTATAATATTCACGGTGTATAAAGAAAGTTTGATCGCTCGCACTTGATCGCGAAATTGCTTTTCCATCGAGACGTAAATCGCTTTTTATATTTTATCTGGTTTCATTGAAATAAAAAGGATAAATCTGGATTTTTTATTATCTCGATAAAATATAAATTGGCTTCGTTTATACTAAAAGACATAAAAGGAATTAGAGAAGAAAATTATGATGCGTATATTATTATATAAGGCGGATCGGGTGTTGTTTACGCAAACCGTAAACAAATATTTAACCAGTAATCCTTTTGATAACTTTCTGAATACATTATTGGTAAAGTTCCGTAGAAATTATAAGGAAAATTATCTATATTCTAGCTAAATTTTCCATTTGAAATGTTTCTCCGTTTGAAACAATTAAATATAAAATAATTTTCTTTCTACACTAGAGGCGGATAACTGAGGAAGATAGTTTTCTCGATAATAACGAAGCAATCGTACATATTCCGCTCAAGCTGCTCCGCAAAAAGATATAAACTCCGTTAATTCCGTATCGATAAGCGAGGCGATAATGAAACGGAAAATTGCGTGCGTTCCTTCGACATCGCCATCGCGTTGATACGGGTTAAGAGATAATCCTGGCCGGGGGTTCAGTTCAGTTCAGGAAATGGGGTAAGTTCACCCGGCGCGGCTGTACGCGAGCCTACCTCATTATACCCCTACCCCTAATGGCGGCATTACCTTTTAATTGCAAATCGAAATGTGCCGGCTTGACTGACAATCTGTTTACTAGGCCAGTGCATTAAAACATTACCGGGCACAAATGGATTGTTCAATTAGACGGGAACTTTAATCCCGGTTTCTGGGTTGGGGATATTGCGCGGATTTAGTGATTGTTTTAGTGCGCGCATCATCGGTTTCGGCTCCATGTGCCATATGCCACGTGCCATGTGGACGGCCTCCCCTATTTTCCGCTGTTTACTTTAATCGCTTTAATGATAATGGGGATAACCTCCGCAGCGAGCGGACCCACATTTAATTGTAGATGATCGGGAATATTGTACAATCGGTCTAACTCAATCACAGCTGGCATGGCTGGTTGTTGGTGCAGCCTGCTGTACCTACTATATCTGTGCACGTGCACCACTCTCCCCACCTGTGTCGGGAGGGTGGCAAACTCCGCTCTACTCCACTCCATCCCACTCTGCAGGATTGACGTTAATTGCACTCAATCATGTCAAATATCAGCTTTTTCGTAATACCCACGATTGTTTAATTGATTTGAATGTTGTGCTGTAAAGAGATTAAAACGGCTCCGATAAACACAAAACTTTAATTCGATAGCAACGCTAAAATGACCGAATAAATTCTGAAAAGGACAGCGGAATATTTTTGCGGTACAAATATTAATATTAAAATTAAAATGAGTCAACACGTAAATTTCATATTCCCGGTGTTTTTTCAAATACATATCTGAGCGCGTTTAATAAAATGAGTTACGGTAACGGTATAATAATTTCCACAAATCCTTTTTCAAAGTATCGGGCGATAACGAATTAATTTCCTCTAACCTCCTCAATTTGCTCGATCAAATATTGAAAATCCATTCCAAAAAGCGGTCGGCACAAATGCCATCGCCTCGGCCATTTAATATTAGATCGTATTTCAAAAATAGAATAAGCCAGAAAACAAGATGGAGGCGGTCTCTTCATTAGTTCGGCGCGCCACAACGACCGCCCGCGCCCGCCACGATCTCTCGGACATATTTTATTCAGCCATTGCTTCAGGTGTTAGCTCTTCCTGATTGACGACCTCAATAAAGAATAGGCCTAGAAGCTCTCTGGCACTGGAAGTACATACTTTGTGACACCTATTCATCATTGCGGATTCGATTCCAGGTGAATACGCGGGAAAGCACGCCCACATTTAACAAAATATTGCTGTTTTTTTTTTAGTTTTAGTATGTACAATTCTACTTATCGCGGAGAAATGTGGATAAGAACTCCTTCAAATGTAGGCACAAGGCTGGAATGTTTCGCTTCGTTAATTCTATAAGACGGTCTCGCCTGGCAAAATACATAATTTTCAGTCTAATAACAAAACGGAGCGAAGCTAAGGGGCCAGCTTGAGAAGTGTGCGTCCATCTCCCTCACATTCTGTTCGAATTTGCGTTGTTAGAAGGGCTCCGCCCGATGTTCGTAATCTAATATGCGGGCTTTGATATAATTATTATATGAATGGTCGTCGGCCAAGCGAGAACTATAATCGCTGCACTGAACTGAGCAATGTTAAGGGTGGAGGTCGGGGGGGTGGCAAGGGGAGGCGGGGCGGACGGGTGGGGTCGGAAAAAAAGATATGACCGCTTTCAACATGAAAAGGTTTGAAGGCTTACTCGATTGAAAGTAATGGTTACGCCACTGAAAAACACAATACGGACGTAATTCGGTTGGACATTTGGACTGGTAATTTATTTTTAAATACAAACGTTCCTGCTACGCAGATAATCTGCCCGAAAGCACAATGAAACATTTGGATAACAAAAATCAAACGGACTGAATATAATGAAAGCATCGCGAATTTGCGCTTTTGTCCCACGTATGCAAAATCATAAAAGAAATTTACAACTATGGTGAACATTTTACCATGTAAATATCAGTCGGTCGAAACCTAAAGTACCTACTAGAGTACCTCGTACGTACCAAACACTCATCTCCGTAAAAATAAAAGTTTCACAGGCGTTGACCTCTCGCAAAAGAAGGATATCAATTCGAATGTCACTCTTTATAGCCTCTGAAGCGGTATCTTAAGTTAGTTTATTTATCTCCGAGAAAATCTAGATAGCGACTACCTACATATATTCAAATGCTGACACTCAAGGTTCGGCCATATTCACACGGGAGAAGAAAATGTGTTTTTCTTTAACAAGCGTTTATAGGAAAACTTTTCCCTGGTATAAAAAACGTAACAATTCGATTAAGTTTCCTCGGCTAAGGCCCACTACTGCCATCGGATAAGCGATGGCCGCCATAATGGGCCGTGTCTATGGGCCACTCTGTAGTCTGTATGGCGGGAACATGATAGCGGCAGGAGCGGGCTATGGGACGGGCGGGGGCGGGACATTGTCTCCGAGGAGATATCTAGTGGATGAAATAATCTACTTTAAAGACAGCAATAATGCCAAGTTACGCTAACGACTGACGACACTTTATATACCAACTTTATATCCGACTGAGCGTTTATAATAACTAATAACACTACTCCTACAACTCGGAAAAATCTCCCGCGAGTAGCGCGGTAGCACCGTAGAACCGTAGAACCACAGTACTTTCTCAGTGCGGAGGGAAGTGTTATCGTCGGATGTGAATTGCCTGTGCTTAGTTGCTGCCACTTTCATACTGCGATCTAACCTTCATATATTAAACATAACCCTCAGGACGATATACTTGACAGAAATAGAGAAGAAAATACATATCATAAATAGTAACTTAACGAAAATAAAGAAATAATTTTCTTTAAGAATCATAATAAGTGTTCTTTTGTATCGGGTTTCTTAATATGATTAAAAATGTTAATTTCACAAAGAATATTTATTTAAAAAGATGTAAAAGTTGGATAAGGATAATACTTCCTTTTCCAAAATTATATTATGAGCAACGAAAAAACAGAAACGGCGGAAATATTTAACTTAATTTCAAATACAGTCATAAAAAATACGAATTAGATTTAAACTTTAAGATCTACATAAAAATACCTAAACATTATTAGATGGATGCCGATATTGATTTCATTCCACGATATTACTAATCCCGAACTTTGTATTCCTATCGTGAAACGGCAAAACTTTTCAGCGTTATTCGGAATATGTCTAGTTTTATAACTTGAGTTTTTATTTCTTTCGAGATGGTATCTAAACGTTATTAGTTCTATTCCTGCGGGTTAATAAAATATGCGGGGCTAGGGAAGTATTTAATGATCGAGGCAGCGGAGGTCGCCCTAAATCAAATGTGTAAATACTATCTGGGTTCCATTACATCTCAGCGATAAATTCTATTATTATTTGTGTAATGTTGGAGAACTTCAAAGAATATAATTGTTTAATTATTACATTGTGACCTTAAGCTTCTAGCACCACCGGCTCGTATGCCCCTTCTCTTGGGAGCAAATTTATACTTGAGAAATATAATAAATATATAGATACCCTTTTCGTCAGTCAAAAGTTTGACCACGTAGATGTTTTTCGACATTAAATAGTATTTTGGTTTATTTAAGTTTTTAAGGGTAGTCGTGAAATAAATTTACGAGATATTATAAAGAAATAGTAATAATGTAAAATGATAAATGTAGCCACCCAATAATTTGGGTGATTTGACTGAACTCTTAGTATAAATAAACAGGAACACCTAAGTGTTAGCACGAGGAAAGCCTGAATAACAAAATCTCAAATTGAAAAGAACTGGAATCCTTTAGAGATACAGATAATAAAGGGTGCCGTAGGAGAGGCGGAGAGTCTTCCTGCTTCATATTAGGTACCTACTTTGTGTTGCTGAAAAGTCAGACTCGGCTCGAGTGGTCGACGACACTTTGTAGAAGATAAAACCTTATGTAAAAAGAATAAAGTGACACGAAGCGTTTAAATGAAGCTTTCGACTCCAAGCCATGCTAGTTCATAAGCGACTCGAGACGTGGGGATCGGATTTAAGGAGGGTTTTCACAAAGTGATAAGTCGTCACGCACCGTGCGAATTTTTCTTCCCTTAAGGCGATTTGTCAGTCAGACAAAACGATACTTTTTTCGCATGGGAGCGTGACAGAGACGATAAGAGATTGAATGGTGAATATGACGTTAGGCACATTGTTGCCAGAGGGAAGATTCATAGGCGCACATTCATCTTTTTTTATGTGACACCTCACAAGAGCGCTCCTGTCAGTACGGTGTAAAAGCAGGAGAACTATTGGGCAGCGTTGAGGCGGGTGAGGCTGGCAACCTTTACTGATGCTGCAAGCCCGGAACATGCAGACATAAAGGTGTTCATATAAATATCCCCGCCACGCGCAATCCATTAGAAATACGTCCAGCCTACAAATAACACGTATAACTTTGGCCTGGAATTGGCATAAATTGATTAACGGCGGAAATAACACGAATTGCACATGCTTCGTTACAAGGCTCGGTAATTGGTTTATTTTCTCCGAATCTGCGTAATTCGCCAACAAGAGCCGGCGCATTACGAACAGTCAGGAGTGCGAGTAGGTGTTCCTAGTGTTAGTGTATTACATTAGCTTCCATTCGTCTTGTCAGATTACATTCAGCGAGCGGCTTGTATAATATGTGTATTTCTCACATGTCCACGGAACTATCTTCCTGTGCCCATCAAACTCCTGCAGGATACGCGCTCATTTATTTCAGGCGCGCGCCCGGAAAATAAATCACCACCGCAATCGCGTATTTTCTCATTTTTCATCATCATAATTGCATTTTAACTTGTGAAACCGCATTTTTATTTTATTTTTAAATAAATCACGTTCATGCTTATGATTTATCGCGACTATACGCGAAATATGAATTGTGAAAGCTGTAATTTGTGATAAAGTGATAAACCATTTATCATAAAAGGAAAACACGTTTAAATTCGTAAATAATATTTATTTAGACACAAAAACACTAACACACAATACCTTGATGGATATGTTTTTTACGGAAGCTATAGTAAAAGGGATTTTCAGGGAAGAATTGATTGGATAAAAGTCAGTGAAGGAATACGAATAAGAAAATTTACGTTTTCCCCAGAATTACTCAACCAGTCCACCCAGGCTTACGAACTCCACGATAAGTACAAGCACACAAAAAGACAAAGAGGAAAGGGCTATGCAAATAATAATTTTAACTAATTAATTTGTGAATGAGGTGTGCGAAGTTAAAAGGACGGTTGGCCGATTACATTTCACATTAACACAATTAGCAAGGGAAATATTTGTCTCACGCGTCCTTGGTGTTGATAAGGATGTCCGCGTAGAAACAGCAGCCTGGAAGATTCCAAGTAAGATGGGGTAATAGAGAAATATTCAAGGCTTTAAAAGCCAACGTGAAAGTGGAAATACATTTATTAATTCCATTTCAAGAAGAAAATTATATTAAAAGCACAATTTTTTCATTCCAAAAAGTATTTTTTTTTAATGTGTGTGGAAACCCACCAAAAATAAGTAGCAGCATGGTGTGGCTTTTTAGATCTCACACAGCGAATATTGATAAAGTTAATACAAATAAATGAATCACATCACAAATAATTTTTTGAATGCATGAATATTTTATTAAAAATATCTATATTGAGGTTCCAAACGAGTATGTTTTCAAATACTAATTAACCACGCTAAAACTCGAAAAACTTATTAAAGGTTTTTCATTCGAAGAGAAAAAAGACACTGCACGTCGTTGCTGAAAACCCATTTTCTTCAGTGCCCTTTTATCTGATATGGTGATTTATGTCCGTGTATTATTTTGGACTTTTAGTAAAATATTTGTCTCAACCAGCACACGCAGCTCTAATAGCTTAAATCATGTCGCTATCACGTCAGCTCTGAAATGTCTGCCTTGAAAAATGTCCAAAAAAATTCGGTATAATACATCGAGCCTTAATGAAAAATGTATATTTATTTCACGAAAAGAGCCGCAAACCTTTACGATGACACGGGGAAAGGAACCGAATCGTTCTACAAATTTTAGTACAAGGCTTTATTGTGGAAACCTAAATAAACATGGCCTTTTTATAGACGGGGGAGATTTGCATAAGAAATGCAGTCTGTAAATTTGAAAATACGAGACACTCTATCTGGAGAGTTTTCTACAACTCGTATTATGCAAATCCGTTAGCATTTAAGGTTATTACCGCACAGTGCAATCATTTCCAGTTGCAGTTCCGTTCCCTGACAACAACCATAATTTGGCCAAATAATGTCCTTACATGGAAAACATTATAACGTTGCATGATTACTGGATACATCCGTTCGCTTCTGTGCGGCACTGGAACATATGTAATATATGCAGGATATTGGCTAAAAATGTTAGAGTATAGATATAAATAATTATTTTTATGCCATCATCACAAGCCGCTCAAAAATATATTCGAGTTTGCATGCGCAAATTATTGGCTTCATTTATATTTTGTATTATGCTCTAGGATGCAACCGCTTATTAGAGCCATCATTTTGATTATTGCATTCACGTATTCCAAATAAATACTAACGAAAAATAATAATTTGCTCAATTGTTTGGTTTCATTGCATAGCTATTTTCCGTATTATATAAACGAAGTGATATTTACTCCTTAAAATATTATTCTGTTGCGTGAAATTTTCCGCTCCGTGAGATGTCGATTTAAATGCTTCCACGTATTTTTCAATAAGATTATTTATCGATGGGATTTTTTTTTGAATTAGAAAGTTACATAGAGCCCCTGCAAGGATTCCATTAGGCGTAAATCCGATTTCGGATTCCATCTTCATCGGTATTTTTCATTAAAATTGTAACTCGGCCGAAAGTTCCGAATGCTTATTCAGACGTGCCTTATCAATACACAGGCGGGTTCTGATTTGGGTGGGGCCCATTGTGGATTTACGCACGCAAGAAATCCAGTCGTGTTTCTGACGTGGAGTAGCGAGTAGCGACTTGGAAATTGCGCAAAAAGGATTCGCTGGCCTGTGACTTAATCCGGACCTCTGGCCTCGACGAAAAACATCCATCCACTGCATTAACTAGCCACTACCCATTAGCCACTAGGCACTGGGCACTAGGCACTACGCACTAGCCCGATCAACAACCGGGACGAGGGTAGCGGATATGCCTTGATTTAGGGGTTGTCTATTCAAACTCTTATACTCAATACTTCGATTGTGCGTGCCTCGCGTATATCAAATCTTTTTTTTAAATTTCTTAAGACAACATCAATTTAAAGCGCCGGCGAAATTTATCGAATTAAATATTATTTAAATTGATGAACAGCCCACGTTCTTATGCGGAATGAAAATAAACGTCCATCTAAAAGTTGGCTGATTTGATAAAAAAAACGAACAAACGAACGAAAAGAATTAAGAAAAACGAATTCATAACATTTTCCGCAATTCATTTTTTAAAGTGACGGCTGACAAGTTTTTTGTACCGGGAGACATCACACGCAAATAAAAGATGATCCAAAAGGGCCGATCAAATTATATTTTGTATGTTAAGTCTTTTAACGGAATCGTTCTGCGATATTCGGGTTACTCTTTGTTCGGCGTCAGTAAAGTTTTTACATTTTAACTGCTTTTGATATTCCATTAAAACGAAATAAAAAGTTTAGAGTTTTTTAACATGCATCGAATGGAAACCATTACGTTAACTAAATGGGTTTCATTACAGACCTTAGCTATCTGGTAATACGTGAAAAGTTTAAATAATTCAGTACCCACTTGACGAAAGTTTTCACCTAACAAAGCGGATTTTTTGATAGAGTAATTTCGGAAGATCGATAAGCCTTAAACTGAAATTCAAAACTGCCAGAGTTGTCAAAAGTTTTGGCATATTGTGAGAAGAGTATCAATTACTTCAGCATCAAGCGTCAAGCGTTCACGGAGCCCAGTTCGCTGTCTGCCGCCTGCTTTTTGTACCGCCTTAAAACGTGGCCGTAGTTATCGGAAACTAAATTAGGTTTACATGCTTTATTTTGGAAAACACCAAACTAAATAAAAGGCGTTGTTAATATCTATTCCCGATAGTTCTCTTTGAATAATTATCAATTGAATTGAATGGAATAATTATTAACCTATTCTTTCATTGTTACCTACTTAATTTTAGTATACATTTTTAGTATTTACTAATATTTATTTATTATTTTTTACTCATTAATACTTACCTGCTACTATTTATCCGTATTTTACTTAATTTATTTATTGTTATTATTTATTATCTATAATTTACATAGTATTATACATTTTATTTTAGTATTATTATTTAATTATGCTCATTCTCTCAACAATAACTAAGTATTTAATCTACTTGTAAACGTAATTTATATTTATATTAATATACCTATATGTACTTACCAAAATACATTTATTTCTAGCTTATTATTTCTTAACTGTTATTGTTTGCCTATTTTTTACTTTAACTTACTGATTGTTATTGTTTGTTAAAACTTATTCATACTATCTCACTTGGCATTTGTCAGAATTCTTAACCCCTTGATTGTGTCTGATGAGCCACCACAGATGCCATGTTGGCAACTACAAACGTACTGCCCAACTGTAATTTTAGTTTGAATAATTGCATTTAATGTTTCTTTTGTAATAAAAGGTTTATATACTTAAAATTATATTAAGTTTAGAGTTTATATGTATTTTTTTCTTTTATTTTCTACAATTGTAAAGCTGTCCACCTCGACCTAGGAATGCCCTAGCGAGATGAGCAACTTACGATTTTTATTGAATTACACTGTTATTTTCTGAATAAATAAATAAAACAAAAAAAAAATAACTAGACTGTCTGTTAGTTGCAATAAAATATTTCACTGAACCTTCGCCCTTGGGGTGATTTTTCACAAAAACGGCTCTGTATAAATTATCCTCTTATTTATGTAGATAGGAGAAAGTGATAAATATGAATGAAAGTTAAAAACAATTTAAGTTGTAGATTATGAAATATTTTATAAAATAAAATTTTAAATAATTGGTTAAAATAATTTTTAAAACGAAGATTAGCCATTCCAAGTTTAGCATAAAAAAGAAAATTTATTAATGTTTTTGTGAGGTGTTTTCAGCAGATATTATGGCATCAGCAAAATAATTTCCTTTATTGGTAATTGTTCCAAAAAGATACATATGGTGAAGTAATTGTAAAAATGAACAAATACACTTAATAAATGCAAGATATGAGAGAAGTTTCCCTGTAAATAACTCTTCCCGCACTTCCAATTAATATCACAAAGGAGGAAGGCATAAACAGCGATGCTGCGATACGCACAAAGTCGGCATAATAAAAATATATGGACACGGGATATGCGGAAGCTGTTATATTTAATGTGTTATTAAGGGAAGCGAGATATTTAAAAGACGCCAAACAGTCGCTCTCCACTTATGATTGCCCCCAGTAAGGTTTATTTATGGCGCCCGAAACGAAAACAATCCTGGAAGAAGGAAAAAATTGGAAATAGCAGTGAGCGAGGCGAGGGACAGGGGAAGAAAGGAATTAATTTGCTAATTGCGTTTTTTACAACCGGTGTGGAAATGTTTTTCATGTCCAAACTTGTAAGCCGGCCCCACGCCTCATCTTTAGTCCGCCATAAATATTTTAAGACCCGCTTTTCTTTTTCGTGAATAATTCCGCTCACTTGTCGTCGAGAGATTTATTTTATCCGTAGGTAACTTAAACAACATTTCTCAGGCGTCGACTTGTGTTGTTGATTATTTCATTATCCACGTTTTAATTGAAATATATTCAGAAATCAGAACCCTCGTTATGAAAATAAATTCTTTTGTCATGTTTTAACCTAGGAGCATAAAGATTTATTTTATTTATTATTATTAATAATAATAATAATAATATATCTTTATTGAATGAAATTTGCAAGATTATAACTAAAAAAGTTCTTCAGTGTTATGTTTACAGTGGTTTAAAATTACAAAAGTACAAAAGGATATCAACAGAAAAAAATATAAATATGAACAGTAGATAAATGAAAAATAGAAAATAGTTTTAAATTTTGGTTTTTCAGTAATCTGCCTCACTAGGCTAGCCTGTGTTGAGGCAGTAATTTTTAAATCAATTTATAATACTTATAAACATACCTACACTTTTATTAAAAAAAGTAATCACATAATAGATTGGTTACATTACTAATAATTTTAAATAAAAGCAACCAATACATTGCTTGTATATTTCCATTGTATAATACCAAATCATTAATAATTTCGAATTTGGGTGAGTGCACCGGTAAAGGCCCTATCATTATTTTTGATCAAAATTTTTATGTTATTTTTGAAATTTTTTTGGGAATCACATTTTTTTATTCTATCTGGAAAAGTTAGTTTTTCAAGCGACAACCAAACACGGAAGAGAAACGAATGATTAGGACACTTATAACAATATGTGTTGTTTAATGCTGACGTAAGATCTGATTTATTTTTAGTACTTTCTATTAGTTACGCTGTTTGTACTTGATGTCACTAGTACGTGTAATAGCTGTAAAAAGCGTCAATTAAAAAAATAATAAGTCAGATAAACAGGATTTTTTCGTGTCGAGAGATGTATGTATGTTAACATGCATCAATTTGGCAAAGAGAAAGATTAACCGGTTACCGGCAAGGTTTGTTTGTAAGGGCGGGTAGTAAGTCAGGAGCGGGTGTAGCGGTGCTAGCAAGTAGCGGGTAGCGGGTAGCGAGGTGTGCCCGGGGCGACTGGCTGGCGCGGTGCTCCCCGCCCGCTGTAGCCGCCGACCCATCAACATTCGCAGCCGTGGAACTTTACACATGCTTCTACGCGTAACTTGATTTGAGCCGGTGTTTTCGTCGGATAAATGGCTGGAAGGGAATAAATGTTATCACCGATGATATTGTTATCGTGATGATAGTTTTCTGGGAGTTTTCAAGGTAAAAAAAATAACTTGGCGCGTAGAGCTAACGTAGAGCTAGTCGAGTCGCCTCAGCAACAAAATGCAGATGATAGCTACAAAATTATTTCTTATTAGTTTTCTAGTTCAATCCATATTTCAAATATTCTATTCTCTACAACTGTTTTTCCTTCTTTATTTTTCTATCCTCTAACAATTCAATTTGATTTGCTTAATTTATATTGGAAAGATCTACTTAATACTTCGGATAAATAACTTTCTGCAATAAAAATCAAAGAGGAGCAATCTAAGATAAATTAAAGAACATGTTCAATTTATTCTAATAAAATATTATTCTTCCTAAAAGAAAGAGAAAATTAATTCCGACTATTAATCTGGGATTCCATTTCCCGAATTGCTTTACAGAAAAACAATTTATCGAAAGCTCTGGATGTTTTGCCTCTAATATTCACTATTTGTTTATATTGTTTTATTGCAGGAAGCTCCCTCCCAACCGCCCGCGCCCCCTGCGAGGGATGTCAGGGAGGTGGAGGTGATTCACAAGTATTCTGTGTTATCTATCGGCTGAGCAGAGCACTGAGAAAAGTAGTGAACACTGTGCAGCCGCAGGTCCCAGACGGACTGAAAAGATTTTAAGCAAGAAACGTCGTCGTCATTTGGTTTGTTTTTAGATCTAATCTTTACTTTTAATTTTGTGCCGTGTTTGAAAATGGAAACAACGATTAACACTACGTAAATCTCCTGACCGACAACATGATTTTCTATCAGAATAACTTAAGCATTCAGCATTTCGAGAAAAAAATCTTTTAAAAACGATTAACGGTATTTCAAAGGTAGAATTCGTAAAGGTTTGTAGCCAAAATGAAAATAATGGTATTTGATCACAGTATGGGTAGGCGAGTAGGTAGGTGGGTGGGTAGGGAAACAATAAGTAAACTGGAACTGGGTGGAAGCAACATGAACCGGAGCTGGCACGTGATCTCACGAGCCACGTTCCAAACATTCAACATTATGATTGCTTAAGCGAGGGTTTGATTAGACCATTAAATTTAAGCGTCCATAAAGTGTTGCAAGATATAGCATTATAGCTCAAAACGCGTTGTCTGACTTTGATATCTTCCCCCTCTTCCCGAAACTTCGGCGGTGGATTCCGAGAAGCACTCGAGACACCCTGTCGATATTCCTGTCGATTAATGCACTGCATGGCTCTGCACAGCACAGCACATAGCACGGAGTAAGCACAGAGCCGTATCTGTGATTTACGATCTGCGTTAAGTTACCGTTTATGTTGCTCTATACTCTGCCGGTGCCGGCGTGAATCTTGGAGCGCCTCGCGATTAGGTACGAGGATCATTTCGATAAACCTAATTGCAAACTGACTGAAGAACTACCTTATATTTAACCCTTAATTACTCGCACAAAGAACATTACATAACTGCTCGCATGGGGTCACGGATGACCCCAAATAGTATGAGTAGTTTTTAATATATATTGAAATATATAAGTAAATGAAACTATTTTATTATTAAAGTGCTATGTTTATTCTGTAATATCTATAAGTAATAACATGAATTACTAACTAATTATAGAAAAACAAATTAAACTAAAATAATTATCAATAATTAACAATTTGTACTTAGGTATACTGAGATCATAGTCAATACTCGTATTTTTAGGAACTCTCCGAATCACTCTTGTTACTCTGTTGACAGTATATTTCAGAGTGATCATTGCCCACAAATCTTATATATTTCTTGAATTTTTGGTACTTACTTACCTCTTCCAAAAAAGTAACGTAATTACTCGCATGGGGTCACCACTCAAGAGCGCAGCGACGCGTCCTTCCACTTCCGCGACTTGGTCGCTACTAAAATACAAACTTAGACGCGCGTCATGAAGCTAGCGAGGGCATGGGGGGAATCGGGCCGCGCCAAGTCCTTCATTTTTTAATCCCAATATGCTTTGACCCCATGCGAGTAATTAAGGGTTCAGCAATGATTCTGATTACAGAGTTCTCTTACTCCAACATTTCAGTATTAAAAAGGTAAATTTAATTATAAAACTATTTAACGTTAATGAAATTTCATGTTTAGTCTAGAATTACAGATATACCTATCCATAAATACTAAAAGAGACATCATTCCTTCACAGTAAAATTTTTTCCATTACTCTAAAGCAAACAAATCAATAACGAAATTTCACGTTGGTGGGTTTATTTAATTTGATTAAGTTTACCAAGCTTTAGGGATGTTTTCCAGTCGATTTTTATTACAACTATTAGTTAGTTGTAATAAGAAGTAAAATAACAATTTCTTTCATGAAAACGGCCTCAATATACCAGTTTAAGTATCCGGCAGTAAAAGCAGGATGTGAATCGCTCTCAGTAAAGTTAGTTGCCAGTGAATAAGGGAAGGTCAACGGATGCGGCAACGAGTCTTAGCTACAACCGTTATTTATCTTACGCGCTATCTCCCCGGACCCTAACGGTGCACTTATCTGCCTGAGGTATAAATTATACAACGTATTTCTGCCAATATTCAGGCGGTTCAGCCCAGTTCAGCCCAGTTCAGCCCCACCACCTATACCTAAACTGTAGGCAGTGGGGCTGAACTGGCTGTAGGCCCTACAGCCTACACAGGTACTTATTCTCATTCTTGCACCCTCCTTCTAACTTATTGATTTAATTTATTCCACTAAGTTTACTAATAAAATAAGTTGTGTTCTAGCAAACTTGTTATTATAAGTGTTTCGTTTACGGCTTATTTTGTATGGTTCTTAAAACAGGTGCATAAAAATGATGAATTTCGCAGAAACAAAATATGGAAGTGGGTGGATGTTAATGAACCAAGTTATAAGGCGATGGCAAGTGTAAGAGTCTTTGATGTAAGAAAACCATAAATTAAAGTATGGCGGGATGAGCCGAAAGTAAAAATATTTAACACATTTAAGGAGAATCGTTTTTCATCTAAGCTTAAACCCGGCGATTAACCCACCTAGCTCCCGAGAAAGTATAAACGACGTTAATAATTTCAGGCCTTAAGTGCGTAACTTGGAGGCAAGTTTATATATTAAAAAGAGCTTTAGTAAAACAATTACCGAGTTCCGTTTTATTGCGGCTCCGAGTTACAATTTAACAGCGGCTAATAATTAGCGGTATTGTCAATAATAATTAATGAGGGGAGTGTGCGGCGGTTGCCTCGCATTTTAATCGTAGGCGGGAAATTTATGGGCGGGAAAGGGACTTTATTACCGGCAACACCTGGGCGGCATATGGAACGGAATGCCTATTCAATATTATTCCTTTTCCCCGAGAAATAAGGAGGGTAAAATAGCAATTCCCGGGAATTATTTCACCAGTGAAATTCCAGAGAAAACACTCCGCACCCAGCAGCATAAGGGCGGATCAGACAAGGAGGATATTATATATTTATCTGTCGAGTAGCAAGCAGTAAGTACGATGCAATACTACAATGGAACAATGCCTACTTTCCACTAAAACACTTACAGAACTAAGTCGATACTCTTTCTTTACCGAAGAGCTAAATGCATCTAACTGATTTCACAACATCTATCAACCCAAATTAAGGTGAAAACATAATATAGTAATAGTGTAATAATACATGAAAATATTCTCTCCTGCTACAAGTATCACTGACTGTACTCGCGTACAAGAAGATTTAAATCGCCTAAATAGCTACTGTACACAACACAACCTTCAAATAAATGTTAAAAAATGCGGCGTCATCAGCTTTACCCGAAACAAAAATCCCATTTCTTTTGATTATTCCCTTAACGGCACAATACTTAAAAATATGATGGAGGCCAAAGATCTGGGAGTAGTGCTAGACCCGAAATTACTTTTTGACCGACATATCGAATCCATAGTTGCAAAAGCTTCCAAGGCTTCATACTCAGAACCTGCAAACACTTTAAAAAGGTAAACACTATGAAAATGCTGTACTTTGCGTATGTACGCAGTTCTCTGGAGTACGCCTCTCAAGTCTGGAATCCCAGGTACACAACATACATAGAAAGGATTGAGAAAATACAAAATCGTTTTCTACGATACCATGATTTTCGGGGATATCGTCCTCATCTAAGTAATGTGGAGTCAGCCACGTTTTTCAAAATCTCGTCACTAGAAAATCGTAGAAATTCTGCAGACGTAATATTCTTGCAAAAGATAGCCACCTCTGCGATAGATTGCCCGGAATTACTTGAAAGAATTCAATTAAGAGTGCCCACCAGACAAACTAGACTAAATCACACACTTAACACTCCTCGATGCAACACTAACTCTAAACAAAACACATTCATTAACCGCGCTTCACACTTTTTTAACAATTCATACAATGAATTCGACTTATTCAACACGGCACCCCAAATTCTAAAAAAAATAAACAATAAATAACTTCTAAACATATACAAACTATTATACTTCTATACAAATAACTTATTCACTCCGAGAATAGATCCATCCCCTTCCCCTCCCGCCCACCATCCCATCCCAATAAGCTATTATAACTATTATAACTTTTATTACTTTTTAATCTCTCTAATTAATACACACCAGTGAAAACCTATTATTGGTTCAATAACATATACACATGTAAATACACCTAAGTAAATAATGTAACTGTTGGTTTTCCAAATAAAATAAAATAACACTGTTTAATAAATATTAGGAAATCTGCATTGTTACAGACAAACGTAACAAACTCGTCCGTGGAGGAAAAGTTCGGATATAAATTGCAAACATTACTGTGCCAGACATGCATGTAAAACAATTAATCATTGAATCGGGTGGATAAATAATTTGTGGCCAAATCGCACTGAGCCGATGCAGTGTTCGTATTAAGCCAGTTTAAACGTATTTACTTCTTCCATGGCATTCTAATGAATGTATTTATTTGTATCACAGAACCGGAACATAAATCCTTTCATTTATCCCACACAAACTATATTCACTTTGTTTAAAGGGAACACTTGCATTAAAACACCATTTAATGCATGCCTCTTCGTGAAAACTTCTTCCTTCAATGATATTGAAGTCACAAAACTGGTTAATTATTATTTTATTTTATTTATTTATTGATATGGGTACTCTGAAATCGAACAATGGAGAAGTTATGAAAGAGCTTCATCAATTTTTGCCAAAATCGAAATTATAAAATGTGGGTAGTTGACTCGGTCTGGATCGTTTTTGCGAACAAAAAACATATTTTTATTTTTTATTAACGTTAACACTGACGATAAGCCGGCATCAGTTTAATAGCGTTTAATGAAATTAATTTATATTGTAAAAATATATGGATTAAGATGCGTAAGTACTTTAGAAGATTTATATTTAACAGCAGCGAATGAATAATGATATAAGTGAAACACAGTAACGTACGATGTAAGAGATCCTTCTTTAAAGTTTTTATAATTGTATAGACGTTACGCTACAATATTCCGGTGAAATTGCAACCGTTACGTCAACTCGTTCCTGAGTAAGCACCGTGTAGCTATTGTACCTATTCCTGGATATCTGCCATCTAGGTTTGCTTATCTTTGGTTGGCCAGGCAAATATGGCGATTTGTCCGGCGGAGTTGTTAGTGTTATGTGGCCCTCATTAGCCCGGCGGTGAGCGGAGAGCGGTGAGCGCACCATTAATCCGCTGTTTGGATGGCGCTTGTTACCGACGGACGGTGGACGTCGGCGTCGTCAGCCGTCACCGCCCATTGGACATTGGACATCACCTTCGGACATCAGCAGGCTTGGGATATTGGATATCAGTGAACTCCTTTACTTGGACGAGCTTCGGACATTAGATATTAACTTTACTGTCCTGTGTGATATTCTATTTTCATGCTCGAAGGCTAATCAGAAACCATGCCGAGTAAAAGAAGAATGAAAGTACTGCGAAAGTGATGAAGATAATACCCTAAAAATATCGCGATCTTTTGAAAGATTTATAGGAAATAATTTCCGTTTTCAATAATTTTAAATTTATGTGCTTTCAACGTTCATTTAATTTTGAAATTCAAATTGTCAATGCCAATTTAAAATTGTTCAACTGGACGTTTAAAAGGGATTAAAAAGGGGCAATTCTTAAAATACTAAATTTCTACTACAATGAAATCCATTAGGTTATGAATGCCGTTCATTAACGAAGGATATTTTTTAAAAGTTTCTAAGTAATTTTCAAAACGGATGTTGCCCCGATTGGACGTTTTCATCGATTCGCTCGCACCTCCATCACGGTTCAATTCCACAGTGATTCGGGTTTCCCTTCCATCAAACAAAAGTGTTAATGTGATGAAGCGGAGGTCGGCAAATAAAAGTTTTCTCGCGGGGGCGAGACTTCCTCGATTTGCGGAATGGCAAAAAAGAGCGACCCGCTCTATTAATTAGGTTAGAGCCTCCGGGAGGGGGAAACGGGCGTGGGGGAGCGGGTGGGGACTCGATAAGGACTCTGCTAATTCCCCGTGTTTGCCGGTAAAAGCACATACATCAACATGGCCTCGACGGCACCCAATTTGTTTATTTTCTCCCCGCAACTTGTTTTGTCTTCCCATCCAGAGGAGCTCGAGTGGTGCGGTGCGCGGTGGAGGGAGGAGACGACGGGAATTAAGACAGAGTCGGTGTTGACCAATTACGAAGCTGCGATAATGAAAATACAAAGGAAACGGGAAATACCAGTTGAGAGGTGATAAAGGAATCAAACTCCAGGTGGAAAAGACGCGCTGTCAAAATATTAACCGGAGACGCGGCGTTCGAAATATTGGCTCAGTGGCCAATAGGGGCAACTCGGTTTTTCTTTTACTCACGAAATTAGAATAATTATATTGAAAGAAGCTGACAGTCGAATGAAATAATTTATTTAGATTTGATCAAGAACTTTTCAGAATGCCTTTCATTCATTGGGTTAGAAATTTCGATTTTAAACACGATTATTTTACATTAAACGAGATAAATCTTAAAATCATTTAATCATTTCACTGAAAACACTGCTAATCCAAAAAGTGGTAAACGGCTATTTTATTTTATTTTTTAATAAATACACATAAATAATGATATTTATTAAATATCTAAATCAGGTTTTCCAAGTAAGTAGTAATATTAGAGAATTCAGACTCAACCATCTGATTAGAGAGTTGTTTATTAAGTACAGTGAGTCCACCATAATAAAGGCAGTGAGCGAGGTGAGGCTGGTGGTAGGTCTCAGGTCTCAGGTCTCAGGTCGCAGGTCTCCTGGCGGGTGGCGGATAGGGTGGCAGGTCGCCTGACACACATAGATCCGATTATGTCACCAAATTGGATCACCTGCAATGCCGTGGACCATGTAAGAGAAGAGCAGGAGATAAGGAGGGGTTCCTCGCAGAGACGGAGGTATCTTTTACGTTTGTTTCACCCACTTATAGGCGCACACGCGGCGCGAGGGGAAAAGGTCGTGATTTAAATTGGTCCGTTCAATGGAGCTTGAGGAAAATAAATTGAAGTCAACAATTCCATTTTGCCAGAATCGAATTTTACTCGACAGTTTTCTCCGGCTCGGGCGATCTTTTCGGCCGATGTTGCTTTAAAGCGAGATTAACGAAATAAACAATAACTTGAGAGTAAATGGACTTGAATGGGCGATTCCCAGTATCTATTTACTGTATGTGAAATATGAAGTAACGGTATGTGGGCCTGAAAACTAGTTTCTCTATTACAGGTACAATTCAATTCAAGGAGTTGCAATGGGTATTAAATATCTGTTGTGCGATTTAAAATACCACAAAGCAAATTGTTTAGAGTAAATTTATAATACTGCTAATTCTTAAATTAAAATTTAAAAAAACTGACTACTGTACCTAAAACCACAGAGTATAGAGTTTCAGTTACTTTGTCCTCTGTTTATACAAGAATCATCCCCAAGATTTTCTAAAATTTCGATAGAATTCTTATAAAACCCGCGAACTTCCAACAACAGCTGCCGCTTTTCTCACAAGAAAAAGTTTGGAAATTTTCTACTGATCCGACAGTCGACCAGAGACAGAGGGGTGAGATCGTAAATGAATGGAAAAAAGAAGAGAAATGTGAATACAGCCCCGTGGGGCCGGTTTCACCGCACCGCGCGGTCACCGGAGACACTTCGCCCCGATATACGCTATACCTACGCTACATGGACAGTTCATTCCCAAAAACAATTGGAAGGTTTATCGCCTTCAGCGGGATAATTGAACCATCTGAAAATAGATGGGTCACAAACCAGCCACGCAGGTACTCCCTCCACTCCCTTGATCGCCCACCCACCCACTCGCCGGGAGGCCGGACAGAAACTATCGCCACGTAATACGTTTGTTAATCGAATTCTTAAGATTAAAGAGAAATTCACTTGCAAGTTGTCTCTATCGTAATCTTGTTATTTTTGGGTTCTGAATACAAAAGATAATTTGAATTACAAATAACTAGCTGTAGTAATGGTGTACCTTCGACCAAGGGTTATTTTTTCTCTTCGTATAATTTAGTTTAGCACACCCTTGTTAAGAAAGCAAAAAAGTATTTGAAAATATTGAAATTAACCAAAATCAGGTTATTTTAGATTTAGCCGTATTTTTTAGAGTTAAAATGATATTTGTATGCTAAAAATAGTTATCCCAGAAATACACGAAAAAAACCAGGTAAAATTTTGACGCCTGAGCTTAGGTTTACTGCTCGAGCGTTTTTCAGGAAAACCTAAAGAGATATTTTGCTTTTTAATGTCATCCATATTATTTGACGACCTCCGTAGTCCAGTGGGTAAGACTTTTGACTCACAATCCGGAGGTCGCGGGTTCGAACCCAGCATGCGCAAATAAATTTTATTTGATTAATTTGTGTTTTCACAATTAATTCATTTAAAATAATATATAGTATATTTGCGGCATGTTCCAGAGTGGAAGATACTGTCAGTATCGCCCTGGTGTAAGACCACCATTCAGAATTGAAACGTTGCTTGAAAATGGCTTTAGCCGTGTTTAGTGACCAGATCTGAATAGCCAGGTACTTCCCAACCTTCCTCTTCCCCACCTCCTTCCCCTCTCTACTACCTTCAGCCTCACAACATACCCCAATTGGGGATGCCATAGTCTCACTGGCTCCAGACGGGAGCAGTTGAGATTCTTGTGCGGTATTCGCTGTAAAAAAACAAAAAATTTACCTGGATGTTTCGAAATTATCGCTCAAATTAAGGAATAAAATAAATTAAACGTTAACATTGTGAATTTGCAAATCGCTGTAATTTCATCTTCAAATCAAAACGAAAAAAGAAAACTTACATTAAAGCAGTTGGACTGAAGGCAAATGAGAAATGTTCTTTCAAATCAACGGAACAGCTATAATATCATAATTAAATATACTTGTAAATGGTAATTATAAAGGAAACCGACCGCTTTGTCCATCACAAAACTAAGGAATCTCTAAAAAGGATGTTTGTAAAGTGAAGTTATACGCAATATCCTTGTAGGTAATAAGTAAAAGTTCAGGCTTTCAGTCCTCGGCTCAAATGAGACCTACGCACTTGAGCTCTTGATCCCGCATTTTCGAAACGATATAGGAGAAATGTATCGCAGAAGGGGTGTAATGGCGTAGCCTTTAATTAAGCTAATGATTTATAACGAACTGGAGCTAAATCTCTACAGAGATCGTTCATTACACAGTCATGTTAGTTAAATAAGTTTTGAAAAATGTCGTTATACCGCACAAGAGTTACAAATGCTCGGGGCCAGTGAAACTACGAGGTTTCTAATGCTGAAGGAACTGCGGTTCGTAGAGTAGTGTTCATACAAGATCACCTAAGAGCGTTTAACCAGCCAGCGGACGAAAATCCACATTTCGTCGAAAGTTGTTCTTACGATCGTGCAGGGCGGTTACAACGAGAAAGATTAATTATTCTCCGTACCAGCTTTTTTAAATTATAACTCAATATCGAATTTATTTCAATTCAAATTAGCTTTAATTTATACCTTCATCCAAAAATGCTGAAAGGCGTGATGATAAAACTATTGAAATAATGTACTTTTTGTAGTTATTTTTTGATTATAAGTATTTATCATTTTTCAATAATGTCTAAATTTAATAAGAATGTTAAAAAAAATCTGAAATATATTAGTTTGTAAGTGCGCAAATAAATACACAAATGGACCAATTTTCATCAAGAAACACATGTACGTACATATTTTTTAATGATTTTATTGAAACTAAAATTAAAATTCTAAAACACGCGTTTGCTAGATAATGTATTGATTTATTTTACTGCATGATTATATTATTTGAAATGGGTGTGGTATAATACAAAATCTTTTTCGAAAATTTAACAAATCTACCAACGACCTGTGGAATAACCTTATTATACTAATAATTAAAAAAATTTCTCAAAATTTATTACATGCGAATGCTAGATAAAAGAACAATCTTTCGAAATTCATTTATAATTTTTTTGTGGAAAAGAGTCAATACGTCTAAAATCTGATTTTGAAAATGACGTATTTCTGGTTTTCTCTGGTAATGCCCTCTTAATATTAAATCTAAAGCCATTTCAAGCGACCGTGACGTTTCGATTCTGAACGTTGTTTTTCACTAAGTCGTACGGAGATATACATATATGTAATAAGAGACAGAAAAAGAGCCACAAATACCCCATAATTTCAGTTATTATATAAAATGAATTTATAAACGAAATAAGGTTTAATTTAACTCAACGGTAAGCAGCCAAGGAGCTTCCCACTTTGCCACGGTGGATCGAAATATTTGCAAAAAACAATTTTGCAAATATTGGAAACGAACGAAAAGATTCTAGCAAGAAATGTTTTTGCAAAAAATTACACATATTTCGTTTGAGAAGTTACGGTGTAAAAACAACCCAAACAACATGCGAAGTGAAACACAAAAAATATGATTGATTTAATATGTCAAACCATCGAACAATACCGCGATAAGAATGACAAATGGAAAGTTTTTCCACCTTCGTCCTACTCCTAGTTGGAGCCGACGGCAGGTTAACGTTCAACCCACGCGGAGAATCTGATTAAGTTTCCCCAGCCTTCCCAGCCTTCCCAACCTTCCCAACCTTCCCAGGGGTGGATCCAGGCGAGATGGTTTATTTGTTTGAGAAAGGATCAAGATAAGATAGCAAATATTTCAAAGTTTCCAACAATTAAATTAAAATTCCTTCTCGCGAGACTTTAGAAAAGAAGTTGAGCGTATTGATCGGCCGGTATTTGAATAAATTTGAATCCGGCCGGATTAAAGGTTACTAAATTGGGAAACGATTTTTTATCACAACCGCGTTAGATTTTTATTTAATTTGCTTTATTAAATTGCATAGATTAGAATAAAATCTTTCAATGAGCTTCGGGAAATTCATAAAGAAAAATTAAAGAGGAAAAAAACGGACGCCAAAGAAAAAGAAAATCATTCGTTTAATATAATTGTGATGGTTTCAAAATATTATTATACACTGTGTAATTATAATCATACTTTTCATCTATAATAATGTATGTGGGACTAAATGGTAAAATAAATAAATTCTCGATTTGATTTTCTCTCGTGAAATGACTGAAAACCGCACGTCAAACATTAAAACTTTGAAAATTCAAGAAAATGTGAAACACTGTTTAAATATTCAAATAAAGTTAAAGGCTTTGTTTCCCAAGTTTCCAGGACAAAAATAATAAACAACGAACGAAAAATAATTGTTTATTTGTGACAACGTAAAAGACTGAAACTCGGCTTATTTTTAATATAACAGTTAAAGCGTGTCCTATATTTACATAAAATAATTTATCTCCATAATCTGAATTAAAGCATATAATAACCTCTGGGTTGAAGCGTATAATAACCTCTGGTTTAAGAACATTTATATCTACGAATTGAAAACTAAGTAATATTTACGGTACGTTTTCAAAATAAAAAAAAGTCCTAACACGGTCGAGTGAATCACGTAAAACTTGCATGGGGTGATGTCCATATTTCAGAGTTGATGGTATACAATATATAGTACGTGTAGGAAGACGTACTCGTACATTTGAAAGAAACAAGTCGGAAAAGAGTGCGTGCCAAGAGAAAGTAGGGAAATGGCGTGATGATTCGTTAGCTAGTTAGGTATGATGAAATGATCAAACCATCGAAAAGATTAATGGTCAGAATTTGAGAGACTATAATTAATTTTTAATTAAGCAAATATGAATGGGGCAAAATACCTCGAGAAAGTCTAGGAGTAATGAACATTTTCGTGCAATGTTTTCGATCAGTTTTAATTAATATTGCTAGTAATTTGTCTTGAGGAACTGCTCGCTGAGGCTCCCCACCCTTCCCGGGAACCGACAGATACTAAACTATATTGCTGGCCGGAGTGATTGATGCTTTGACCTGTAAGCTTTGAATAATGACCAACGATGAGTTATATGATTTTCAGTCAATAATGCTTCCCGCCTGTAAATCTTGGCTGATGATTTTCTTTTGATAATAGTTATCTACCGTACGTTATCACGGAGGAGATTTTTGTTTTACCAAAACATAAATTATTTGTTTATTAAAAGAAAATAACTTAGTTTACATCACTTTATTTTTTATATTTTATACTATCAACATGTTTCGTGAACCATGTTCACTTCTTCAGGAATAAAAGTATACTAAAGTTAAAAAATGAATTATAGATTACATATGGAGAGAAGAAATTGAAGGAGGGGGAAGGGTTGACAATGGCGGGAGTTTCGAAGAATTGGGGATTACCAAGCTATTAGAAGTAAAAGGCCGGTTAAGTGGGAAGATATTTTAAACAGGGTTAACAAAATTTTTTTGCTTATTAATTATGTCAGCTTTGGAATTTACATTTTTTCTTATTTCTAAAATTTCTAAATTATTGATTTGCAATGTTTTATATCCCGTGTGTAATATTTGAAGACCTGAGTTTATGTCAAAGCTATGATCATATTTTAATAAATGGTCTACGAACTCAGAATCACTATTGCCATTTAGTGCTCTGAGGTGCTCTTTAACCCTAATCTCAAAGTTTCTATAAGTTCTACCTATATAAAACGAACTACAATCATTACAATTGAGTTTGTAAACCCCTGATTTTTTTGTTTTAATTTCGCTATCTTTATTGTTGAGTATATATTTCTTCAATTTGTTATTTGTGTAAAACGCTGGTTGAATAGTACCGGGAATATTTTTACTAATAATTTTTGACGTATCGTTGTCGATAAATAAAAGTCTACGCCAATGTTTATTGTTATCTTTAGAAATAGGGTAAATATATAATTTGAAAAAATTCTGTTCAATTTTTTTATTTAGTATTTCATCTATCAAATTCGTAGAATAGCCATTATTAATTGCTATTTGCTTTATGAGTTTAATTTAAAATTATAGTTAAGAGCTGGCAAAGGAATTGTAATTAGTCTATTAATCATAGAGTGGAAAGCCGCTAGTTTTTGAGAAAAGGGATGATTTGAAGAATTATGTATAACAATATCAGTATATGTATCTTTACGGAAAATATTGAAATCTATTTTTGTACCTGTTAATGTTGACATCACAAAGTAACAACCTTTTAGAAGAAGTTTTCTTCGAAAAATTATTTGTATCTACGTTAGTGTGTATTTCAAAAACTTAAAATTTTAGATACGATTCTAAGCAGATTGATGGAAGGTGATGAAAAAATCGTAACCTTTTTCGTTGTTCTTCCTTTTTTATGACTCAACCAAACTCTGATGTTTGGTTTCAATCTATTATTTTACGATTATTTCTACCCGAAAAAGAAGAATTGTTATTTTCTTCGTAGGTAGCTGCTACAGTAACGTGAAGTGCTCATATCATCCCGGTGTAAACATTTATTCGTTTAGCTGACACAAGTCATGCTTATCAGAGAAGAATGAAGATGGATGTTACAGAGAAAGTGAAGGAGGTGGTTTGTTATTGAAAATAATCTGAACACAATAAATAGCAGTTATTGGTTAAACCATTAAGATCAATATCGTATTAGGATATTCTATCCTCAGTGTATTGTACCGAAAGTACTTTATTAAATGTGTGAAAATAAAAACGTGAGATTAGATAGCTTCCCTTCCCGAGATTTATGTTGTGAACTCGCTGGTTATCTCCAAAAGCGGGCTGTTTTTATTTTCGCAACCAAAATAATGTTCCCAAAAGCTCGGATTTGAAATAAAACGAAAATCTTCCGGATCCGAATTATGTTTCAAAATGTCAGTTAAAAGGAATGAAGGATTAGTTTTACAATCTTGATTCGAAAATCGTATTTTTCAGGACACTGTTTCAGGAAACTTTCCGTCGCTGAAGGCTTTTAATTTTACTTCCATGTTTATGATCCTTGAGAATATTCACGAAAACATTCATATTCTATTTCACCTTTCCGGAGTAAAATAATGTTGTATATTTTTATTGCCGGGTTTATCCGGGATAAAAACAAGATAAGCACCGATCGGATAAAAGAGACTTTTATTTTTATTTTTTTTAAACAAAGGCAGTAACTGGTTTGAACTGGAATAAACTATTAATTTGTATGGCGTGCTGCTCGGGAAAAGCTGCATGGCGTAAATTGAACTCACCGGAAGAAGTTTGGCGGCTATTAATGACACCTGTCTGGTGCGAACAAATGAATATCAAGAAGGGGGTTGACAAAGAGGTACAACAATAAAACAGTCACTTCTATAAAACATCGACCAAAGACGAATGTTAACGTTTGATAAGTTATTCAAATAAATCACCTTCGCGGACCGTTTTAATCTCTGTGAGTATATTGAAAGTGATCGACCATGTTACGTTCGTTATTTTAATTTCATGGTAAAGTTTTGCGAAGCGAAAACCTTGATTTCCATTATTTGGCATTTCCCTGACTCCATTAAAAAGCTTTCCGTAAAAAGCAATAGGTAGATAGCACAAATGGAATCGAATTAACATTCTGAATACGACTCAGCAAACGGTACAGCCTGAGTAATCTCAACTTGAATTCGGGATTAAGAGTGAAAACAACTTCTCCCCTTACTTACTGGGTCACTTAATCCTTCCGTATATACGATACAGGAGAACCCTTCTTTAACCTTCAAGGACATTAAAACTTAAAGGTCGCACTTGTCACTGCTCCGATTTCGGATTAACAACCACAAATTGCTTTTCCTAAACTTTTAGGAACGAATACCATGTTGGACTTCTACGCACTTATTAATTTCATTCAAAAATATGCAATATTTACAGGCACAAAATGGATGAAATATTTTCTGAAATGTATCATTCTAAAAACTTTATCTCAGATTATAAAATTATATTCGTTTCATGCTGTGTTCATCTTAAGGTAAATATTTTATTAAGAAAAATAAAACGGTTCATTCATCAGCGTCAACTAATGAATTAATAAAATATCGTCGGGAATTAAATGGAAAACAAAATGGATGAGATTTATTTACCCCGAGTTTCCGACATTCACGTGAAATGCTCGGCATTGACAACTCGAGCCTAACTTTTTTCGTGGTAGCTAATATCAAGCTGGAAAACATTGGGGAAAATCACTTAAGCCGAGGGTAATTGATTACTTAACTTGATTATAAACGGCGTCCCATGAGGGACGATCGTCTCCTCTTTCCGCCCCCTTGCGGCGATACGGGAACGGGGGTACGATGGCTGACCGCTGATAAATCCTACGTTCTACCTAAAAATTCTTGATCGCCTACCAAATCCGCAACACAATGATTATTTGCAAACCAGTAAACATATGAATACCGTTCAAAAATTATAATAATAATAAAGCTCTTTAAATCATTTAGCACATTGCGAGTACTTTAATGTTAACATATGTTAAAAGTTGCAAAAAAAAATCAAAGATGCAATCATTCACCAGATTACCTAACACCTAATCTAACCTAAAACTAAAACTAGCAGCTCTGTGAACCGAAGACCACTCGTCCAAAACAGCGTGTTTCTAATTTTCTCTTATTCAATAAATGAAAATAAAATTTTTCTCTGATACCATAAGATTTGTACGTGGGTACTAAATACTTACCTACTTAATTACAAACCATATAATATTTAATGTGACATTTTTAAATTTTTTTAATAAGAAATTACTCATACCATTTGTCCAAAGAAACATCACAATATTAATTACAATTATTTTAAAAAAATATTCTTCAGGCAGGTAGATACCATAATATACATAGAAAAGCCAAGTCAAATCTCAGATAGAAATCAGCCAACTGCCTATTCAAAGTTAGCCTCCGTCAATGATACCCATCTAGTCAAAGCAAGACTTGCTTGATAATTAATTGGATTAAACAGATTTTCGAAAACGAAAACTAAAAGTATTTTTACAGATAGATGACGTAAACGGTTGAGTTGAAACAGTACTTCGCTACGCTCAGTCAACAAAATTCTACAGTTTATTTTTTTGTTTTCTTGCAATACATTAAAAAACTTGTTTGTTTTAATATAAAACTTGTGTTAATTAGATTTATTGATTAACAAGTTCTTAGCAAAAGAAAAGTAATAAATTAAATGACTTTAACAAAATATAAGTCTGATTGTGTCGGGTGAAAAATGATGTCGCTCGTAAGTAAGTACGGTAGGTACTAGTTACTTTCGTTTGGAGGTTTGTTTCATCAGGCAGGATCAGTTTAATCCCCATTGTTTGCGTCCTTGTCCTGTCTTGTGTAAGATTTAATGTCCCGTACTTGGATATATAATCTGTCCAGAGATCTGCGTCCGGGCCGTCAATGCCGGGCAACGGGCAACGGCCAACGGCCAACGGGCAACGGGTAACGGGCAACGGGATTAATCTTATCGAGCCCGATCGGGTAATGTGGCCCGCTATTTATTTTGGACCGTGACGGTCAAACTTGTAAGAGGAAGCTTTACTTTGTGACATAGATTCATTAGGTATTTAAAAATAATGTACAACGCTTCAATTGCGGACTAGGTTTATGAATGGCTATGTTACCAGTAATAATTATTACCCATATTGAAATACACACAGACACATGCAAAAAAACTGGTATAGTCTTGCTCCATCTGGTTGTAAACTGCAGAATCAACATTGTCAGCTGATCTTTCGTAAGAGAGAGAATGGTGCGGATCTTTTCTAGACAGTCATTTATTTATTTCAAAGCTGCGTGCGTAGGTATCTCATGGAATCACTGATGTTACGAGCTGAAAATGTTATAGTTAACCTTTATAATTAAGGAAGGAAAAGCTGTACAAATTTCATGACATCACAAATAACCATTTGCAAGATTTGAGTGAGTCACGCAGATATATTTTCTGCTTTCATTGTTAAGATTTAAAGTTTAAAAAAATCAGACGGTTTTGGTAATAGAATTCGTTCAAATTATATAAAAAAAAGTCGGGTACAGAAAAAATGACGAATGACAAAGCAAATCGTGAAAGAGTCATAATTGAACAGTAATTAATGTCAAAACAGATTTCCATGAAGACGGGTTGGTCTCCGCTGAAAGGTTTATTGAAATGGAGGCTTAATCCGCGGCCGGGGGCGCGTCCCGTCACGCGATCCCTGTCACTCTGCCGCACTACCGCACCGGGGACGGGGGCGGGGGCACTTCTCCCACTCGCGCACCGTGACTCGATGACCACTAGCAGAAATCACACCTAGATGCACTAAACTTATTTTATCAGTAATTTAACTTCTTGTATTTAATTTAAATTTAATTTAATTTTTATTTTTATTTAATTTAATTTTTTTAGAAAAAAAAAAAACATTCCCAGGTTACAAATAACCTAACAATATTTGAAAATCTCCTACTACCACCACACTATGAGGAAAATGTTGCTTGTGTCGTGATGGAGGACTTAGCCAGCCGAGGAATCAAACATACGACGCCTGGGTGGGACCCGAACGCAATGACAACTCAGCTACTGACCGTTTTAAATAATTTACGAGTATTTTAGTCTCTTGGGTCAATCAATGAGATTTTCGTTGTAGTTTTTCGAAATTTTTGGTTTTAACGAACTTTTCCGGGATACGAATAATATGACACTAATTGAAAATCTCCTTTTACCATCATTCAATTAATTGTACCTATTCATTTCATTTTACTTGCACGGCATTATTTTCTCACATCTCCTCCTCTTTCCCGTCCCAACTCCAATACCAGTTTCCTAGGTCGCGTCGATCTGGGTATATTTTTTATGGCCACATGTATTGTTGTTAAATATATCTATTATGTAGGTACATTATATTTGTTATACTATCATTTTTCTTATTTACTGTTTATTTGTTACTTAATTCTGTTTTTTATAATTTAATTGTAAGCAAGAATTGAAAGATGTGGGATTGGGCGCGAAATTGAATAGTCTGAAAGTATGTTGCCTGTTATATGCTGATGATGCGGTTCTGATTTCTAACTCTATGGAAGATCTACAGTCTCTAGTATCTAGGATTAACGAAGTATGTATGAAGAATGAGTTAATGATGAATGTAAGTAAATCTAAAGTCATGGTGTTTGAAAGAGAGAGTACGAAAACAGTGTGCGACATAGTTGTGAATGATGAATACTTGGAGCAGGTGGATGAGTTTGTTTATCTGGGTAGTATGTTTACGAGAGATGGGAAGGCTGATAGAGATATTGAAAGAAGGGTAAATGCCGGTAACTCCATTAATGGAGGACTGAATGCCGTTGGCGCTAATAAAAAAACTGTCAAAAAAAGCGAAGCTAGCAGTCCACAATGGAGTTCTGGTACCTACCCTGATGTATGGCAGTGAGGCATGGAACTGGCAGAGGAAGGATGAAAGTAAACTGAATGCTGTTGAAATGAGATCCCTGAGACGTATGTGTGGTAAAACAATGTATGATCGTGTTAGAAATGTGGATATCCGCAAAGAATGTAAGGCTGATGTAAGTATAATGAGCAAAATTAAGAAAGGGACCCTCAGATGGTTTGGGCACGTAGAGCGAATGAGCGAAGAAAGTAGTGTAAAAAGAATATATGATGCAAATGTGAATGGTAGAAGAAGTCGAGGACGCCCGAGGAAGACATGGCACGATCAAGTGAATCAGATACTTGAGACGGGCCATGTCAAAAGTCAGAATAATAGAAGAGTATGTATGAGACGATGTATGAATGTGAGTAAGGCAAAGAGTGTGCGCCAAGACCGAGTTGTTTGGCGGTCCGTCCTCTCTGCCTACCCCTGCGGGGAAACGGCGTGATGGTTAGTTAGTTAGTTAGTTAGTTATAATTTAATTTAATATTCATTAAATAATTAGAATTATATTTATAAATCAAACTATCTGTGAACATTAATAATTAATTAGTCTATTTTTGTCACCCTCTTCTGCATATTATATTGTATTTAGTCATCATACGTCAATGATTTAGACTGTTTATTTTCCAATAAATAAATAAATTAATTAAAAGCGGAAGGTGTTGCTTTTGCAATGATGCAGCCCATGAATTTAACCCACGATGCCAAGTTGTTACGTACCGCGCCCAACAGGATAAGATTACCCTACTGCCAGATTATCCCTAATCTGGCAAGAGAGAGCTCCAGAAAGACGATTGTAAAGAGTTTGGTTCCGATGAGTTATTTCTTTAAGATTGCACTAATGATAGCGGACCTCTGAAAAGTGACGACTCCGGGAAGAAGGTTATTTAGCATGGACTAAAACGACGTAATTAAGGAAGTAATGTAAACTTTATTTTCCCTTCCATTTACTTTCCCTATATAAAGCATTGTCTTTGATTTCACGTCACGCGATGGCCAGTAAAACTGGTGATTTGATTTTTCTTTTGGACGCAACATTATGGTCAACGTATAGCTGACAAATGAAAATAACTCTTTTCAACGTTCATTAATATGAATGATTTACGGATTGTCCAATCAAGTTAAAACGAGAAATTAGGGTGAAGACGCCTTTATTAATTTGTGATTTAAAAATCGTGAAACAAAAAACACATTTAATTTAACAATTACAAAACATCCCAGCGGAATTTAATGATGTGGTTTAGAAAAAGGACAAGATTTCTAGAAATAAAAAGCAAACACGATGTACAGAGCGAACCGTCGCCATGCATAGTTGAATCGCGCCGTTGCATTCTCAGAAAAGTTTAAAAGTTGAAACGACCAGACATGAAAATTATAGAAAAACTTTACAACGGGTTTTACGAAAAAGGAAGCGTTTTTTAAGTGGGTATCTACATTGCGAAAGCGGAAAACCATAATAATACATCGAATTGACTGTCCACAATTATCTTTGTAAATACTTTATAAAACTCAATCAACACGCTGAAAGATAGATTTTCGAACAATGTGTTTTCATTTTAAAAGCTTAAAATAATTCGATCACTTTCACAATATCACTGCTTAATTGGAAATAGCTCGAATGACGAATGACGAATAACGAAAGTACATTAATCAACCGGACAGCCGGCCCTTTCAATTGGAAATGGAAAAAGATTAGTTGCATACTAAAATATGCGATAAAACTTCGCCAGATAATTCGGTATATCCAATGGACGACAGCGCCGATCCGCGATAGCTGGAAGACATTTTTCCAATTCGAATTGAGCGAAATTGAAAAATGCAAGTTTAACGCGATTAATTCACTTAATTTCCGATTCGATCCGCCGCCGTAAGACCGTCGACGATGCGTATCTCTCCTCACAGGCGCTGGCCAACCCACCCCACTTTCCACCTCCCACTTCCATCTCCCAGCCAACTCCCCCAGCCATCTCCCCACCAGCTATCAGCTCCCGAGGAGGTGTGAGATAAAGCCAAATAAATTGAAAATTGTTCGGGATTGATTTGAATAGAAGGCTTGGTCATCAATCCTTCGCGCGACGTCCGCAGTAATTGGTTGGAAACTTTCAGATGTTCCCGGGATATAAAACTTCAAGGTGCGGATAGATTAACGTCACTAGTCACCAGTGCCAGTCGCTGGTGCCTTGAAAGTATTCCAAACTATACTACACATAAATAGGTTTTTCCAATACGGAAACGTCGGCGTTTAAGTGACTCTCCTTAGAATTGCGAAGCCATGAGTTCTGAATTCACAGACAAATGAAACGAGAGAATATTTATTACACCCTTTTTAGATTGTTGTAAGAGTTAAAATGAAGGGAAGGTAGTAAATGGATACTAGAATAAAGCGATAAGTAAAAGCTACCCAAAACGAAGAATCCTAATGATTGTGTCGGTGCGGCCGCGGCGCCCGGCACACGGCATACGGCACACGATACGTAGCGGAAATGCGTGATACGGAGCCATCTGCTTTATCTTTTCACGGCTATCGGGTCATAGACTTGATGGAAATTTATAAAGTTCGGAATCATTAATTATACACTGGAGGAAAAGTGTGTAATTTTGTTCTACACAACTAACAGCTAAAATAACTAACAGTAAAGAAATAACACTAGCACACTTAATATTCTTTATGCGGCGCTTTACTTCCACGGAGAGTAGGTACATATTAGGGCGAGTTATTGATAATCAACCGCCTTCTTCCTACGTATACGTTGCACACTCAGGTGACTAAAGTTTGATTCAATAATAAACCGCTTAAAATACAACGACAAAGAGTTCCGTGAAAGGGCAACATGATTTTTATTTTATTTAAAGAAAAGTTCTTTCTCCATGAAATAACTTCCTTCGAAAGCCTGAAAATAAAATCCAATTTCACCCTAGAAGAATCCAATCACTCGCACAAATAATTCGATTCCATTCCTCGTTCCATTCGCATTAAACGTTGTTTTCCGAGTTGCGTAAGAAGCAAGCACAATACTTCTATTCGCTAGGAATATTAAGCAAACATGCGTCGCTGAGCGGGTCGGGAGCGGGCCGGGAGCGGACCGAGAGCGGGACGGTTAGGTACCGACCGGCAACTATTTCACCCACGTCACACACACGATTTACCTGGGGTGAAAAACCGCCAGTGAATTGAAATAATTGCAGACGGGAGAGGAAGAAGACGCGTACTCTGAATATGAAATGAAGTATCCCGAGGAAGAGTTATCCCATAGTGGATGTGATCACAATTAATATAGCGCAGAATGGAGCACGGCACAAGGATGAGAGTCGGCTAAAAGGTCTTAGATTATCCAGAGCGAGCAGAGGCCACCATGCAGAGGGGCGCCGACAAACTGTAGGCTATTTAGGATGACAGACCCAAACCACAGGGTTGTGTGTAACAAATAGCTGCACATCCGCCCCAACTGCCCCCGTAGTTTAGCTACCACAGACTACCCGTTCAACCATTTCATAAATAATATAAAAGTGTATTCAGAATCGCTTTTTGAGCTCCGTTTAGACTTCTCAAGCCCGTATAGGTGTTTTTTATATAATTTATTCTCGTCACGCGTTGTGTATGCGTTGAAAAATAATATCTTTGAGTAACTGATTATTTCTCGACCCGAAAACGAAATGTACCCAAGTGGTTTTGGTGAATAGTTTTATTGCTGAACAAAATCAGATTTTTTCTGAAGTTGTCGATACTTCGAATCATTCTTAATTTATGAGACAGGCCGTAAACTCACGGATGCCGAGTTAATGGAAGCGAAAAGTGAAAATAACGTCCAAATAGAGAAAAAAAAAAACTGTTTTGAAAGAAAGACCGTGTGACCTGATGTATTAAAGACTTAATTAGATTGATTCGGTCGTATAATGTTAGCCATAAAACTAACAATACTAGACTAAGAAGATTTAATAAAGGAGATAGAAATAAATCGAATCGGGAAAATATTATACTCTCGTCTAGCGAATCTACGGAGCGGAGAGGGGAGGCTTCATCCATCAAGTGCCGAAATGAATTTTAATCAAAGCAGGAGATTGGAAATTACGTTTTCAAACGAAAGGCGCTTAAACGCATTAGCACCCACCGCGCGTCAGGTGGACGGAGCACGGAGCGGGGCAGGGCCATGCTAATTATTATATCTACTTTCTTTTTTTTTACCTGCATATAGCAATACAGACTCAATCTGTTGTTTTGCTGTTGCTGATAGTTACATTAAATGCTTAAATACAAAAAAAAATGTACCTCATAACAAAATATTTGTATAGGGAAGTTTTAGTGAAAAATCACCCTAAGGGCTCCGTACATATATTTTTGTCCATGGCTCTATCGTACTTCAAACCATAGTGATAATTTATCACAACATAGCTCAAGGCAAATAGGCAAACGGATTGGTTCCACCAACTTACCAGTCAATAACAACATTAAAAAAAAACTACAAATACAGTCAGCCAATGAGCGTAATGCTGCATAGAAATGAATATATTATTTGTATTAGCTATATTCAGGTAGATATTTATAAACGACTATATTTATCCGGCAGGTCACATTAGTAATGTTAGGGAATTTTGCATTTAGTTTTGCACGCAGGTGGCATAATATTGGAAACACTGCGCATTGCATGCCATCGGAGATGCTATTTTTTAATTCCGGTATTGAATTTTTTTATGTTACTTATTGTTCGCTTTAAGGAAAAGAAATGCAATTGTTCAATGGGCCGGGATTTGATTAGATTTACCTTATTAAATGTGATACTTTGTAGTAATCTTAAATTTTCATATTTAGTGGTTTTTGAAGTTATTAAAAACTAAAACTAACTAACTAACTAACCATCACGCCGTTTCCCCGCAGGGGTAGGCAGAGAGGACGGACCGCCAAACATGCCGGTCTTGGCACACATTCCTTGCCTCGTTTACATTCATACAACGTCTCATACATTCTCTTCTATTATTCTGACTCTTGACATGGCCCGACTCAAGTATCTGATTCACTTGGTCGTGCCATGTCTTTCTTGGGCGTCCTCGACTTCTTCTACCGTTCACATCTGCGTCATATATTCTCCTTACACTCCTTTCCTCGTTCATTCGCTCTACATGCCCAAACCATCGGAGCGTTCCTTTCTTGATCTTACTCATTACGCATACATCAGCCTTGCATTCTTTGCGGATTTCCACATTTCTCACACGATCATACATGCTTTTACCACACATACGCCTCAGGGATCTCATTTCTACAGCGTTCAGTCTACTTTCATCCTTCCTCTGCCAGTTCCATGCCTCACTGCCATACATCAGGGTAGGTACCAGTACTCCATTATGGACGGCTAGTTTCGCGTCTTTGGACAGTTTTTTGTTGGTGCCAACGGCGTTCAGTCCTCCATTAATAGAGTTACCTGCATTCACCCTTCTTTCAATATCTCTATCAGCCTTCCCATCTCTCGTAAACATACTTCCCAAATAAACGAACTCATCCACCTGCTCCAAGTATTCATCATTCACAACTATATTGCATACTGTTTTCGTACTCTTTCTTTCAAACACCATGACTTTAGACTTACTTACATTCATCATTAACTCATTCTTCATACATACTTCGTTCATCCTTGACACGATACAAGAGTAGAACCGTGCAAGAGCGCGACTGGATTTTAGTTACACGGCTCAAAAGGCAAATTTCCAATCAATTTCCAGAGTTGGATTTCAGTTTGGTCGTGGGTCGTGGCCCTGTTGAGGAATTATTTCCGCTTGTAGCCCCGACAGCGACTTGAGTGGGATCTGGCGTCTGGCGGTAGTTATCGGAAGTTATTATCTTAGGAGCGCATCGCGGTTCGGCATGCGTAAATTATTTCGTGACTAAATTTGTGAAAATTGGATTCTTAGGGCCCATAGGTCACACGTGAATTAGTACTTCATCATAAAGGTTGGGCGGAAATATTTCCAGTAGGTTGGGAAGTTAGCAGTATTGAATGAAAGATTATTATTAAAATTTTCGTCAAGATTCAGTTTCAGTTCAGTTCAGTTTCAGTTCAGTTTCAGTGCCGGCAACCCGGGCGTTTATTTAGTTTCATGGTTATTTACATTGTTTTCTTTTCTTTTTCCCGCCTCACTAGACAGAGTCTGTTCCGAGGCGAGTAAATCACATATTATGTTTGTTCCAAAAGAAATGTGTGTATTTAAACAAATATATACACGGTGTCCGGAAACTCGTAGTACAAGCGGGAAACTGGTAAATCTACATCACATTCGGAGTCGATTTGTGATATAACTTTTTTGATTTGAGCTTTCGATTTCGAGTAAATCGGATCCGACGTTGGAATTTTTTTGGTTAAATTTGAAAAAAATTTTCACTAGGGGGTTGATTTCAGCTGTGTAAAGTCTTATAAAATGCATCGAAGGGTAAACCGGGCTCAAAAATTTTTTTAACCCTTTAGTTGCCGAAAAAATGGAAAAATAGAAAAAAAAAAATATTAAAATCGAAATGCTCAGATCGAAAAAAATAAGTTTTTTGGGTTCTCTACGTGATGTAGATTCACCAGTTTCCCGCTTGTACTACGAGTTTCCGGACACGTTGTATATGTATGTAAAAAGATAAAAAAAGATAAATTATATGTTGGTATATTAAATATTTACATACATACTTTGTTTTTTAGATAAAAGTAAATTAAAATTTTGTGACAGTTGAATATAGCGGTTACATAATAGAAGTAATAATTAATAATTAATCATAATAATTAATATTGCAAAATTGCAGTTTCTCGTATTTGTTTTATTTGAATATTATATAATTTCGTGAGAACTTGTATGAAATGTTATTTATTTAGAATATTTTGAATGTCTGTTCTTTCCTTTTCATTCAACCATATTACAAATCTTTTGAAAAGCCAATTCAAATTATTTGGGGTGACGTAAGTTTTTGTTTGTGTTAGGAAGGTATTGAAAATGTGTGGTGCTAGGTAAGATTCGTGTTTTTTTTGCAAAAGATTATATTTCATATTTGAACCGATGTCGATTACGTTAGCTTCAGAACCATAATTGAATAATAATATTATTCATCGGTACCTACGAGCATGTATGAATTTATATATCAACAAAATGCTCGTCGAATAAACGATGCTGGTTAAAATATAAATTCAAATGATTCATTTCAATCTCGTTTTCAATATGCGATCAATTGATTTTTGCCCATAGTTTTGATTGCATCGCCTCCTGCCCACCCACCGTGTATGGGTTGGTGCAATTCCACACCCCTGCTATAACTAAGCGGGCACACGACGAGTTGATTATGTCAATAAATTCAAATTGTGTTACCGGTGACGCCGAATTTGACAGTAAAATGCGTTTGTAATCGAATAGGCCTCGGCAAATATTGGCAGTTGCAGTTAGAATCAGTGTACGTGCGTAGTACTGTACTCACTGTACTGTCCTGCTACCTACGTTTAATTGGCATTAACGGTTGCACTTTTCATGAATAAAGTTTGTGCGCATCCAAACGATGTGCTATTTAATGATATGCAAATAAGTATTCCACTATTAATCAGATTAGTTTGAGGGACCAATTTTGATGCAGAATATTTGATAGTCCGGCGTTTATTGGGATACTAATAAATAATGCCTGTAAACTAATGAAGTCCACACTACCTATGTAACAAACAAAATATTAATCGAGTTCTCAACTTTTCGTTCTCAATTTGCTTTGTAATGAAAATATAAGACTCGGAATTAGAATTACGGAATGATTCAAAGAAGTAATTACAAACTGGTTATGAAAATAGGATAATTCCATTAAAAGTAAAATCGGGCTTTTTATAAAAAAAAACATATATTAAGTAGAAAGCTACGCTTTCCAAGCGCTATTGAAGAACTTAAAGAAGCCAGGAGTCAGAACCTCTGTATCACAACGTAGATGGCAGACATTGTTATTTCTAAAAATGTTTTATATGCAATCAACTGTTAGAGAAGATATTTATATTTGGTTATTACAAGGCTAAGTGCGAAACTTTCTCATTTATTACCGTAACTTTGTAAGAGTCTTTGGACCCAGCCTTCCATTAGTAGGGATTTATAGCGGTGAAAATTATGCATTTGTCATGATTTTTTCTGTGCCGAATCAGAATCAGAAGATAGTAAATAATTTTATTGGAATGCTTTTGTTGTCGCTTTTTTAATAAAGTTGCGAGTATCTAAATTAAACACAGCGCATAAAATATTGCGTCATGGTTTTGTCAGACCGGAAGGCTCAGACATAAATCATGACCGGCGGTGGTACGATCCTGCTACGACCCCGCTACGACCCTCTACGCCCTCTACACACTCTACACTGCTACGGCAGGAATAGTGGAAGCCATGAAATGAGGGGATAAGCAGAGATAACTGGAACATTAAATGAGTGGTGGAAAAATAAAAGCTCAAACCGATGAATTCTACATAGATTTGTTTGTTTTGTTTGTATTCCAGAGTTGGGAATCTTGTAAATCTGGCACCGTTGTAGTTTATTTTTTCGTTGTGTTTTTGTCGTGATTTTATCGTCCACAGTTATTCTACTTTTCGTTACTTAATATTTGAGCATTATATTATGATGAGTTTTCAGTGTTAAAATGTTTTCTGCCGATATGTTTGGCATTATCATCGGGGATGCCAACTTTTTCGTCAAATGATTAGTGCCACAGTTTATATGCAAATAACTCCGGCATGTCATGCTTGAAAACCATTTTGTTTGCATTTGAAGAAACATAAACAAAAAAAGTTGCGTGTTTTGTAAAGCTTCAAATGCATTCTTTAAATGAAAAATACAAAGAGAAGTTGGGTCGGTTTAATAAATGATTATTTGATGATACAACATTAATTTTGAGTAGGTATGTACCCAAGAAACCACTTTTAGAAAGTGGTAAAACATTTGTCATAAACATCTACATGCGTAAAATGATTGCAAATCAATTTAAGGACAATTTTACATTACTGCTAATTTTTAAATGACTTTTGATGCTGACATGCCCGCATTGATTGAAAAAAAAACGTTGAGTACATGAATACATTAGTCAAAAAAACAGCTTGGATGGTATTATGGTTGTCTTCGGTAACAACCAACATCCAGCAATATATAGTAACAAGAACAGTGAATCAAGTCGCGTATTAACGACACATCACCAACGGTCTATTCCATTCCCGATGAATCCACATTCTGATCGCAATCCCATTTGTCTACCAGGAAATGAGCTCGGAATAAAGTTAGACGAGCGCTGGACATTCCATCGGCTATCGCGATGAATAACCTCAAATTGTGAAATGGACGGATTTCGAATGCACAATCCCAGGCCTTATTGAAAAAACAATTTGATTTTCAGCTCGATTTCGCGATGGGAATGAAACATCGTTACTGTCAGGAGATTTATTTTGAATGTCATGTTACTATAAACGCGTGCTTTTGTGAAATGTTTTTAACGAAAAGCAGTTCATCTAAAATTGTTAAGAACTCGGCCCTGAGGTCAGCCGGTTGATAATGCATGACGAAATTAACAAATCTGGATACAATTGCGAACGAGCGATAATACCTAAAAATGAAGCTTTAACCTAATACACATTAAGGGTGGACGTGCTGTTTGACAAACCGAACCGTAAAAATCACAAAAAAGCTCTGAGATAAAACAACAAACCGAGCTTTAATGTTTAATCAAGTGAGATTACATTACCTGTTTAAAAATTACAGATTTTCCGGCATCCCCATCCGTGGGGGGAGATAGTATTTATAAATAATATTCGGTTTGAGAGGTCTTTTGTATCGGAATGTATATTTTTTGTTACGGATATCAGATGGGGACAGGAGATATGAGGTACGTTTTCTCTTGGCTCGTTTGACAGCTGTTACTGCGCAGTATATAGAGGCTATTGTGACTCTATTTACATAATTAAACGACCAACCGGAGCGCAGCGCGGAAGCGTTATCGTATTCAGTTATCGGATTTGAACATTTTCCGTCTTTTCAAGTGCTCGCCAATTGCGAAGGCTGTGCTCCGGGGGCATAAAAGAAGTCGCAATTATGAATGCTTTTATTTGCTCCGCCGGTGAATAGAGAACTATGAAATTATAAAATTTACTCCATTAAAGCGCAATTAAATTATAGCGAATACAAGCCAATAGTTGGTACATCACAATGCATTCACGCAAGCCATTGTTAAATTATATTAGTACAGGCACAATGTTCGACAGAATAAAAACATTTACAGCTTACATAAGATTTTCAAAATTTTGACGGATTTTTAAATTTTGTATTATCGATATTTATTTTCAAGGTGCCGTGTTGCGCTACTAATTTCTTTAGCTAACAGATAGCGTTAAAGTGTCGTCATAAGGGCAGATGGGAAAAATTGGCTAAATAAGGAGACAGCGCAACATTTTTTTTTACAGTGAATACCGCACAAGAATCTCAACTGCTCCCGTCTGGAGCCAGTGAGACTATGGCATCCCCAATTGGGGTATGTTGTGAGGCTGAAGGTAGTGGGGAAGGGAAGAAGGTGGGGAAGAGGAATGTTGGGAAGTACCTGGCTATTCAGATCTGGTCACCAAACATGGCTAAAGCCATTTTCAAGCAACGTTTCAATTCTGAATGGTGGTCTTACACCTGGGCGATACTGATAGTATCTTCCACTCTGGAACATGCCGCAAATATACTATATATTATTTCAAATGAATTAATTGTGAAAAAACACAAATTATTCAAATATCATTTATTTGCGCATGCCGGGTTCGAATCCGCGACCTCCGGATTGTGAGTCAAGAGTCTTACCCACTGGACTACGGAGGTCGTCAAATATGGTATAATACCTCAAAAATATTCAGAATTTACAGCTCACTTTATTTCGTTTTAAAAGGAGCGATTGATTGATGGGTTAGTTGAAAATGATTGCATCTGTTTAGAAAAGAGTTTCCCTTACTACGGATAAGAAGAAAGTTTAACGTCTTGGCAGGAATAGATTACGGCCAACAGTTAATAAATTTAGTAAAATCGGTTAATTTGAAGAACCAAATGGATTATGTGTATTGAACTAAAGCTGTTTGTTGGGTTTAAGGGGCATTCATAAACATCCGTCGACTTGGTGTGGACTGTGTACTTTATTCCGTGCAGTGTGTTGTAGGTAGTTGTGTTGGAGGCCGACTCGTCTGGTAGTTAATAACAGGCGCGCAAAAGAAGATGAGGGAATAATAAAGTGGAGAAACAATCGCAGCAGGATGACGGCCGCAATACATCACCGCCTTGTCTGCTCGAAGGGAGTACGAGTATTCTATGGGACACGACTGGAACGGGGACCGTTAGCAACTAACAATACCTCGGCATCTGTGCTCCTGTCACCGGCGGTGGAACCGCTAGCAAAATGCAATGCTAACAATGTGTAAAAATGAAAATATTACAGTCGCGGAAAACACAATTTTGAGCTGCTTACCCATCCAACTTAACAAGAGATGTTACGCCGACCCATATTTCCTGTTGTTTTTAAATGGCATTGTTACTGGAGTAATTGGAGCGGAGCATTTTCATTATTGCGGATAAAACAGAATATCACTTCGTCGAAGTTAATAAATTATGATGAAAATATCATTTGGGTGAAATACGCACAAAATGATTTTGCACTACGAACCATAATTATGTGACCCATGACAGAAAAATATGAATAGGTGATTACCATAATCTGATATTGACAAGAAAAGATGTTCGAAATTTAAATAAAATATCTAAACTACTAGAAAAAGCTGTGAAAAAAAGATTAGGTACTTGCGTACATTAAAAAACACAATCTGCTCTCAACTCGCCAATTTGGATTTCGTGCGAAAATGGGTACAGAAGACGCTTTATCAGAATTAACCAGTTTGTCAGTTACGTTGAAAATAGACAACAGATAGTACAAATAAATAAATACAGCAGTGACAAAGAATATATCAGGTATGGAGTTCCGCAAGGCAGCATCTTGGGTCCCATACTATTCCTCATCTATATATGTAAATAGTCTAACTGAGATAAACCTAGGAAAAATAGACTACCAAGTAATCAGTTATGCTGACGACACAGTAATTTTGTTTAAAGCACATCATGGGAAAAGGTTTTCAAAAACACAGAAACAGGAATGATTGAAGTAAATAAATGGCTACAAAATAATCAACTAACACTCAATATTTCTAAAACAAAATACCTAACTTTCAGCAAAACAAAAGCTGGTCAACCACTTAGCCATCCACAACTACATCTTCACCCCTGCACCAATACTTCCTCGAATAACACATGCTGTGCTTGTGACAAAATTTATCACGTGGATAATATTAAATATCTAGGCTTAACCATTGATCATGAACTAAAATGAGATCTCCATATTAAAATACTAACAAAAAGAATACGGAAATTATCATACATCATCAAAACAATATATAACATCATGTCATTAAACCAATAAAAAATGTGTATTTCGCACTTTGTCAATCTATTCTAATGTACGGTATATCAGTATGGGGAGGAGCAGCAGACACTTACCTCAATCCTCTTATAATAAATCACAAAACAATAATCAGAATCATGTTTAAAAAATCTTACCAACATCCGACAGAACAGCTAATGATTAAAAACAAATTACAAGACATACATAAATTAATTCATAAGTAAGATCATATATAAAAACTGTATCAAAACATCACCTCAACACACACCTCACACTCAAAACACAAGAGCAAAAAAATAAACACTTTCAAGTTCCCTATATCAAATCAACTTTCGCAAAAAAACATGAATCGTACCTAGCTCCACACATTTTCAATATCTTCCTAACCCAGACAAAAACTTACCCCAAATAATCTGAACTTGCTGTTCAAAAGTTTTGTAATATGGTTAACTGAAAAGGAAAGAACAGCCATTCAAAATATCCTAAAGAACTAACAGGAGTACATTTTATAGACATTCACTTTTCATATAATTACTCACAAAATTATATATTATTCAAATAAAATAAAATATGCAGGGTACTGCTTGCTAGCAACATTAATGATATAATCATGTACCTACTGTATTTACATTTTCTTATCTCCAATATTATATTACGTTTGCTACCTTTTGTGGAAATTTATCAAATAATAAAAAAAGGAAATTTTTAATATAACAACAATACGTATGTTCATGTATATGTACATATATGCATATATTTTTATCTTTTTATGTACATACATATCTTTGTTGATACTTATCTTTAAAAAAAAAAAGTTATTTACCCGCCTCGGCACAGACTCTGTCTAGTGAGGTGGGTAAAAGAAAACTATGTATATAAATGAAAATAAAATAAACGCCCGGGTTCCCGGCAGTGAAATTGATATAATAATAGTCCGAGTAATTTATGGTTATTAATATAATATTTCGAGTTAAAAATAGTAATTTGATGAAAACGCGATTATCAAAAGTGAGAGTTAAAGGGAATAAAGTTACACATTTTGATCGCCGCAGACAAAACTTTAAAATCAGATGCAAAGACTGTGACCTTAATTCTTGAGCCGACATAATTAATTTATCAACCGCGGGACGAGCGAAGCCTGTAAAAATTTTAATTGAACCAATCTAAACTGAAAAAATCGCGTTACGGATATAATAAAATCAAATTAAACAGGCGAGTAAATCCGCTGTAAAGGCGTAACGAGAATTATGCTAATTCATTAAAAACACCCATACAAGAGATTTGGCGCGAAGCCTTTGCGCATGTACTTAATGTAAACAAAGGTACGGGCGAATATTCGCAGTCATAGCGAGCTTGTTCGTCGCACGCCACAACGCTTATTAAATTATTATCGCATGTTTTTCAGTCGCTTCCGATTACGTCAAAGTTTTCATTTATAATAATCAAGAACAAACGGCGCACCGGGCCCACCTACTTTAAATTCCTACTCCTATTTCCACGCTGAGCGGATTTGTGTTCTGAAGAACAACAAACTTCGATTTCCAAAACGATATCTGGAAGGACGAATACTTTATACTGAAACGTTAATATGGAATGATTTCACGTCATTATAATCCATCCCTTCAAAATGTTTATAGTTTTGATATCATTTGTTAAAAATATTGTAATTAATAAATCATCACCCTTTTCAAATTGCTGATAGAATTAAAAGAAATAATTTCCAAGCATCTAAGGTTTGGGTAATCAGAAAGAAAGTAAAAGAAACGAGAAAGAGAAACGTTAATCCAAGCCGGGGTGGGGTGGTGGCGAAAACGAAAGGAACTTTCGGAATAAATCAAAACTTGTTGTGTTCGTAATTTTTTAAGCTGCCGGCGCTTGCTCTCGCCGTATAAACAAATCGTGTAAAAGTGCGACAAACGTAGGCAAGACGCAAGACTCCTCACTGCTCTGTTAGACGCGCGCCAACGAAAACAGTCTGCTTTTTCTTAACTTTATCTCATTAAAAATTAATTAAGTATTACGGAGGAATTAAAATACGGTGTCGTAAATTATGTTTTTAGCGGAATAATAAATTAAGACTTTCAAACTGAGATGAGGGCGTACCTACATAGTTTCGATGAAAAAAGTTTTCAGAATTTTCGCTAATATTCTCAAGCTGGGTGATTGAAATTATGAAATAATGTATTTAAGCTGAAAATGTGCAGTCACTTTCAGATACAAAGTTTTTTCTTATGAAGGAGGCATTTAGATAAACAAGATATCTCAACAAAACATTTTTGAAATTTTAAAGATTTCCTCAGAATGTGATTTCGAGGAGAAACACTCAGCCAATTGTGTTTTCTTTAAGGTTGAAGTTCACGAATTCTCACTAAGAATTTATGTTCGCAAACCTTGTTTGTATTGTTTTTTCGACATCAAGACAATTTGTTATCATTCGACAGTAGTATATTACAGCAATAAAATGAGAAAGATTTGTAGCATTTGAGATACGTGAAACATGGCTATTATTATGTAAAGCATGATGTTGGCGTTGTTTGCTGAATGTTTAAGCACGTTTTAAAGTTGGAGTGATATGCGATAAGGAGGAGTGTTGGAGAGATTATGATTGATACCATCGATGGAGCGGCGGATTAGTTTCGGGAAATCCTTGCATTGCACGCCCTGGCACGGCACCCCCACCGTGCCCTGCCTCGTGCCCGTGTCCGAGCCCCATGCTCGATGCTCGTGCCCGGGCCCAGCGAATAAGCCTGACTAATGAGCTCCGGATATGACAGAACTTCCCCGCTACATCAGTCAACAAGCCTTGGTTGAAGGGAGCGCTGTCTCTAACAAAATAGGTACCTGTGCGGTTACACGGGCTAATAAAATTGTGTATATATGGTTTCTGGAAACTGTGTTACAAGCAGGAAACTAATGAATCTACCATTTGGAGTCGATTTTGTGGTATAACTTGTGAGCTTACATTTTCGAAGAAATCGAGGCGGAAGTTCGAATTTTTTAGGAAAAATTTAAAACAAATCGTTTGGAATAATTTAAGGGTTGATAATTTAAGACAAAATTTTACTAACATTATACGATACGATTGTACCACCCCAGCCAGGAACACTCCTGTTCCAGTGAGACCGGTACCAGTGGCGGCTCGTGACTTTTGGGTATGCTATGGTGCTGATATTAAAAAAATGGCATCATGGATGTTCTTTACTAACATTACAGATTTTTATATAAAAAAAAATGTTCAACTAAAATAACAATACTGAGATTCCTAATTATTCACATCGTAATCATGTACTATGAATTACTAATTACCCTGTTCATCGATAAGCACTATTGAGATTAAATCTGGTAGTATCTCTCTAATTAAACCCTGTTGCGAATTCAATTTTCAAACCGTGTCGATGTTTTTCTGGGCCAATTTATTATCGCCGGTACATATCATCCCATAGCGCCGTGGAATTGAAATGGCCATCGCAATTTATAGCCTACAGGATGGTTCAAAATGAGTATTAGCCAAATTCTATCCTTGTTCACGGACTAATGCGGCTCGTTCTGCTCCGAAAGTACACACGCTCATTCTGGGAACTGCATCTGAGTGAGAAATTTATTATGGTTGCCCCCGTTCAGCGACAACCTGGGCGTAAGTTCCTTGGAATAATGGAACCTCTGCTTTACACGACTTATTCGTACCACTGTTTGAGATAGGTGGCCGGCTAAACTGGAAACAAAAGGATTTTACAGCTGTAACAATGACTAGCCACAATTTCAAATATTTTGGCAAAAATTCAGCGCTTTTTTTTACGTAAAATAAACTGATGCAGTAGCGAATCAATCAATTTAAGCGGAAAGAGTAAACAGGGCTTAAAAGGTTTATTGAATATTCCAATTAAAATTTACCGTTCAATTAATCACGCTTAAAACAAAATACTGATGTGGCAGCGCAACATTGCCTGTGCTCCCGAAAATGAGGTTTACCAGAAAAAAATATTCAAAAAGCCCAAAGACCTGCAGACAAACTTTGACAGGTTATAACTTTTTGACTAGAGTTGGAATTCAGAGCGAATAATAAAAACTTCCAGTAAGGGAATATTTTAAAATAACAAGATTTATTGTGTCACACGAAATACAGTTAAAAAGGTAAATGGAAAAAATGATGCAATTGCACGAAGCAATTGTGATGGCTGGAATTGTTTTCGTGTGCTTTATTCTTTTTCAGTCGCAATGAAACACAAAACTCAACATGTTTGCAGGCAAGGGCGATCCGACTGAACGGAACATTGTTTGGAGATAATGTTCGTCGTCCGCTGAAGGTTGGATAATCAAAAGGGATGGAATATTTCCGCCACAAAATTTAACGGACACATCGAATAATAATAGTAACATCTGTTACGGCACTGTCTCCGCCACCAGTTAAATTAAACGGACCGAGCAATGGGGCGCTCTAAAAGGAAAGCGTGAATTTTCAACGCTACTAAAAATGGTTACGGTAAAAAAGGACCGTCATACTCAGGTTGTGTGTCGTGTTACTTTATTGGGCCAATCATGGGTCATCCAAAGAGCTTTTCCCAATTATGCCAGTGGATGTATGGACTTTAGTAGATGGCGTTTACAAACTAGCGAATGCGCGCATAGCAATAACATTTCACGGACGAACAAGTTGTCCCACACGCGGCGGTACGTGATCTCCCCCTCCCGCTCCGTGGACCGTGACCACAGCTCCCCAACTAACTGCTCTCGGCTCCAGACCGCCACTTCTTTCTTTATTACGCGACCCTCCGAGTGACTCCAGGCTCCAGTGCTCCAATACTCCAGTACTCCCAGGTGAGAAGCATCCCAACGCGGCTGACCTCAATCTTCCCCGAGATCTATCCACGCAACGTATTTCACTCATTTACGAAGACACTTCAAACAAGCAAACTTCTACACAGGTTTATTTACGTACCATCATGAGGAATCAGGAAATATTACTACTTTGCTATTTTCGATCCTAGCATACATTATTTTCTCAACTTCTGGGGTAAATACTCGTCCATGATACATTAAATCTGTGCGTTATTACGATGCAAATAGCTCTATCAAACATTATGGACTTAAGGCTATAATTAAATTATTAATAATCCGTGTCTGAATAATTGTTCTCATTGCTTCTTTTGTAGGTTTATAATTATATTTTTATTAAGTTTATATTATGTATGCTTTTTTTTAAATTACATTGTAAAATTGCATATCTCGATACAGGAATGCCCTAGTGAGATATGAAGCTTATGTTTTTCTAGTATTTCTTATTTCTCAATAAATAAATAAATAAATAAATAAATAAGGCTACAAAAAATAGGAGAAATCTCGCGGATATGGAGGCATCTTAGGATCATCTTAGGGCATCGCGGATATCTTAGGGGGCATACATTAATTATGTGAACAGTTTTTCTTCCAATTTAGACCCCACCCTGGTGAGATAAATTTGGGCCACTTCGCATATTGTTTTCAAGTAACGTGAGATTTTGCTGGACCCCCCCCCCTTTTGAGCTAAAGTAATTAATGTATGCCCCTTTATTTGTAAAATGTACCGAATGATCACAAAGACTGTCCAGCTCTTTGTCGCCAATTAATATTAGGGTTTCAAGTAAGACAACTATAGATAAATCATTGTTTCCATTTGAAAATTGATTTCAACAAAGCTTAGATAAAATTCTTTCTTATTGAATTAAAATCTTTATAATATTGATGCTGATATTCGGTCATGGACTTAAGGATCCTCTATTTATTTTTTATACGTACATTATATTACGAGTATGTTGTTAATGTTGCCCCGTAATAATTTTAATGGATTATTAAATACGCTATCTTCGTTCCTCGAAAAATTATTAGTTTATTACAAAAAAAAAAAAAAAATTGTTAAAAGTTTTCTACGCTTATTAATTCTTTTAAAAATGATTTGTTTTTTGTCGTCTTCATGATAATTAATTTGCTTAAGATGAAGTTATACGTGAAATCCTATTTAGTTACTATTTTGATTAATCTTTACCACGAATCAGCTTACAGTATGAACATCAAAAAATATACTACGGATTAACCGAAGTTTTTAATAGCTTTTCTATGTATTGAAATTACAATAAAATTATTATTTACATAACAAAAAATATAAGCGTAAACCACCAAAAAAATGTTTTTAATGACTTAACTATGAAGTAATACAAGAAACAATTTTTTAAAAATACCCCATTATGGCTCAGGTTTTCCATGTTCTAACTTTTTTTCGTTCTCATAAAATTATGCACAAAATCAATCAAAACCACTTTTTCGCTTACTCGCCTCGAGCAAATAAAACGCTCGATTTTAAAATTTTGGAGGCATGACATTCTGAATATTTCTAGCGTTTATATTCCTCTTAAATTTTTTTTCTCCTAGTCGTGCAACTAGCAAATTGTTTAATGGGTGTTTATTTCTTTATCTTAGTAATAGCTTAACCAATTATCAACAAACTAGATTTAATATTTTTATAGGCATATATTATGTTTGGATGAAAATTGGTTTTTCATTAGGCTGTAATCTAAACAGTAATTTTTTTGAGGTGTGTAATATGCTATCAAAAAAGATTCATTCTTCAATCAATTTTCGAATTAAAAAAGATATTCAATTGCACAAGGTGATTGATATTTTCTTCCAACTCAGGAAAGTGGCCATGATAAAGATTATAGGCACACCGCATTTATCACAACAGAACTATAACAAGGATTGTAAAGGTTAATTAAATGTTGCCATTATAATAACCCTTTAAAAGCGCGTGCAAATAGGATAATAAAAGCGAAATGAGGTAATGTTTGAGAATCTCGCGTATGCATATGCATGTAGTACGTTAGCAGTGTACACACACACGTGACAGATAGGACATGCATTCACACATGTAACGGTCACGTCCCACCTAGTAGCCGAAGCCCATACATGTTGCATGACGTAGTATGTAGTAGGTAACCCACTACAGATCTGTGGCAGTGGCTGTACTCTGTACTGTATCTCTACCCTGTACAGCTCAGCTACAGGGCAGTGGCACCCCGAAGTGGCGGACATGTTTGCCCGCACTTGTGCATGTTTCCAAATTGGCTTTAAAAATTAGAATGTTTCGGAATTGCCCAGCGCGCGAAAACGCTTTCCGCGGTAAAATAACCACGGGATATTTAAATATTTTTCCCAATTTGTTGCATTTTGAAATAACAGTGTACTATTGGATAACGAACAGAAACACCTTTATGGATAATTTTATTGATTACATCCTGGATTTCACAAAAAAATTAGTTCTATGAAACTGCAAATAGTTTATTAGAGCCAATTGTGGCCGTAAATCTTCACATTTATATTTCTAAATAATAAAAAGACAAAAAATCGAACAATAGCAAATGAAAAAGTAGAATTTTTTGAAAGGATTTTAAATGAAATATTTGTCCGGGCGAAAAGTGACAATAGTTGGCCGTATCAGTGACACGGGGTGTTTTTGGAAGTCGGCTTATGATATTGGCACGGGCACTTTATTATCTCTGCTAGATAGACTCGGAATACAAAATGGCAGCAGGAGTTTATTGTAGCTTTTACCCTATTGTTTTTGCTAAGGCGTGAATGTGCCTGTTTGGATTCATTGTTCACCGTGGCATTTGTATCGCGTCCGGTCGAGAGATTATTATTATTCTCGGGACGTGAAAAAACATCCCCTGCCATTGGGAAATGGGATGTAGCGCGGAAAAAAGGGGTTGGATCCGATAATGGCAAATTTTCAAAGCGTAACTCACGATGAATGTCAGTCGAAAACCCAAAGGTGTACTACATGCCGGAGAATAGTTTATTTTACGAATAATTAACCAAGAAATGATTTCATAATGTTAATAAAAACAGCGGAAAAGAACAGTACTATTAATTAGATTGCGACCCGAATAATTTAATATTCGTGTTATAAATTAGTAAACTATAGAAACATCAAGTTTAAAACGTATACAACAGCTTTGTATGGAAATAATAATTCGACAAAAATAAACATTTTAGTTAATATTACACGTTAAAAAGATGCAATGCCAACCGGAGCCAACTGCATTACGGGGGAGAGGGACGCAGCGAGCACAAAGCGATCCCTGTACAAACAGTATAAAGTGGCACTAATTTAAAAAGGGGTTGAAAATTTAACATGCATTTTGTGTAATTCTATTAAAGTTAATGTTTACGGGCGGCGCGGGGATTGCGCACCCCTGCGCCGGCGGTCAGCAGCGGCCGGCCAGGGCTGCCACACGCCGCACTCGCAGACTCGGAACTCGCAATGGCACGGGCTAATTTGGATTAAAATTTCAAAAAGGATGAAATGGCGGACCTTGATGGATGCCGTGGCTCGCTGCTTCCTAAAAGATTTGATGCGGAAAATGTGGTACTGTTATTTCTCGAGAATTTATACGAGAGATATTTTAATCCCAATCACAAACAGTGGGTGAGTTACTAACAAATTCTTAACTACAACAAACAAATCTCTTTCATAAAGCAAAAAGAAACTCTAGAACTGGCACCATGAAATTTTAAAAGATTTCAAACATTTATTTATTTATTTATTTATTGTTTCTTTACACTGTAGGTAAAAAATGTTTACAATACAATTTGTTACCTCACTAGGACAAGCCTGTGTTGAGGTTAATAATAATTATACAAGTTAACAAAATAACAAAAAATTATACAGATTTTGAAAGAACAATATTGTTGTATTTCTTACAGATTGAGATTATGGGTACCTACTAAACTGATGGCGCTAGGTAGTACATTAATGTAGACTTTTAGGGTGACCATAGTTTTGAGATCTGATTTAAAATAAAATAAAATAAAGTATTAAAATATTACACAATTCTTATAGGTTCAGCTCATATTGCTCGCTAAGGTCGTCATGAGCTATGTACGAGTATCTTTGAAATGTTTATTTAAATGTAGAAAATAACATACGAATCAAATTATTTATTTGTTATTTAATTGGAAAAAAGGATTTTAAAGATCAATCCAAGCGGAGTAGTAAAGAATGGTTATTGTATAAAATAATAAAAAGTAAGGTTTACGCAATCAATCAAAATTTGACGCAAAATCGATACGGTTAAATATTTCCATTAAACACGAACGTGAATAATATTACTCGTGGATGTCAAGTAATATGGACTATATCACCGCGAGGCGTTCACATATATCATCGTTAACGTCTGAGATAATGGCGTTTATTAATTCCTCATAAATGTCAAAACAGTCGCTTCGTCTAAAGTTCTCATTTGTGTCAAAACTTAAATTTCCAATCCCAATCCACTCTCCGTCGTGGGAATAATTCCTGCTCTTATCGCCGCCCCCACGCCTCCCCCGACATAGTCCAATCAGCCATTGTTAGACGAAATTTCAAATCTCTTTGATATTATACAGGTATGTCAAATATTTTGAAATTAAGATTATTGCGAATATTATGTAGGTTAAGATGAAGCCATAGTAAATCATACAAAATCATATGTTTTTGTTTTGAAAATTTGATCGCTTAGAAGTATTGTAGATACTTCAATTAAATACTGCTTGTAGAACATACCTTGGCCCTTAAAAATATCGGTCATTTTTTTTATAAGTCTTTTAATAAGCCTATAAAAAAATAAAGTATAAGGTCTAAAAAACACACTTTCAAGTCCAAACTCTCCTATTTATAAACCCCTTTTCGGATATGGTTTTATTGTGTAATGTGGCAAATTCAGTTTATTTTATAATAATCGCAAAAAAAGTTGATATTTACACCCAATCTTCCCAAAATAAAATAAAATATGCATTTTAGCGTTGATATTTTACAATACGGCCGCTAGTCGACGAATTCGGTTATTCAAAGTCAGTGGCGTAGCGTGGGTTTCGGCCACCCGGGGAGGAGGAAAATTTTGCCGCCCCTCCCCCCCCTACTTCTAAAGGTACTTATTCCGCAGAATTTAAAGCGCCGACTGGGGGGGGGGGGGTTAGATATTTTTTTATGCCAATTTTTATATTCCCATGTGCCAAGTACTCTTCCAATAAAATCATGCTTTTAAATTCTACTATAAATTTATATACAACTGCTCTCAGAAATCGAGAATGGTATGCCTGTAATATAATTTCGCATCTTCATCGCATACATATGGAATGTAACTCAAATGCAAAGCTTCACTCGGTACACGATGAATTATTGCCAACTTATTGTTATATTGATTACACAAAACTGGTTTAAATTAAACTAAATATGCGGTTTATCAAAACTACATTCAGAACATAAAAATTTTTTTTCTTTGATTCTAGCGGCACTTACATTCTGAACACAAAACTGGTTTTAGTTAAATCTGTATGTGGTTAATTAAAACTACACTCAGAACATGAAAAGGGTTTTTCTTTGATTCTGCCGGCACTTACTTTCTGAACACAAAGCTGGTTTGAGTTAAATCTGTTTGTGGTGAATTAAAACTTCACTCAGAACTCCGGCGGAGAAAAATTTCGCCGCCCCCTTATTTGGATACTTCAAGCGGCGGGGGGTGGGGAGCTCACAATTTTTTTTATTATGACCTATTATAATCACATTTGACGAGTATCCTTTCAACGAAAATCATGTTTATAAATTCTACTCCAAAGTTGATTGATTGATTCTGCGTTAAGAGTCCCCAAATAATAGTTACACACGCAACAATCAATTTCTCGGAATTTTACAGCATTATGTAACTCAAATGTAAAAATAAATAAATAGTCACAATCTAGATTTTTATAACTGCACATCGAATAACAGAATGTTTTCCTTCGAAATGTGTCAGCAGATGAATCAAACTGGAATTTTTCATTCTGTACTGGTTAGAATTAAATCGGTACCTGGCGAATGAAAACTATACTCAGAACATGAAAATGGTTTTTCTTTGATTCTGGCAGCACATACCTAGTCCGTAAATAGAATATTATGACTGAACTTCAAATAAGAGAATGTTTTTCTTCGAAATGTGTCAACAGATAAATCTACAACTGGAAATTTACATACTCAACACAAAATTGGTTTAATTAAGTCTGAATGCGGCGAATTAAAAGTACACTCCAAACATGAAAATGGTTTTTCTTTTATTCTGGCAACACATACAGAATCTGCAACTAGAATTTTATAACTGAACTTCGAATAAGATAATGTTTTCCTCTAAATTGTGTCAGTAGATGAATCCTCAAATAGAATTTTTCATTCTGAAAACTGGTTCAACCCTTCGAATAATAAGTAAAAAATATTATTTTGCCTGTCAATGTTTGCGTACAAAATTTTCGGTTCTTCCCATGCATTTTAAATGTTTATAAATTTATTGTTTTTTTTACCCTTTTGCAAAAAACAAAATTGTTCAAAAATCTAGATAAAGTAATTTTTCTGACGTGCTTATTAGAACATTATTGTTCCTAAATATTAAAATTTTGATATTGGAAATGTGAATTGGCTCAAAATCCATGCCTGCGAATATTCGAATTAAAATAGAATAGAATAAATTTAAAAAACAGGTTCCTTTTCTTAAAAAAAATGTAATAAAACTGTATCTTAACTTTTTATCGCATTCTCAAATTTATTTTTAAATTAAATGTGTGGGACAATTTGCGTCTCCTGTGATTAGACGGGTTAAATTAAATCTGTATTGGCGAATTAAAACTACCCTCAGAATATGAAAATGGTTTCTCTTTGATTCTGGCAGTACATACATAGTCTGCAACAAAAATTTTATAACTGCACTTCGAATAAAATAATGGTCTCATTCGAAATGAATCAGCAGATGAATACACAACTGAAATTCATTCATTAATACATTCTGAACACAAGTCTGATTTTAAGTAAGAGTGAATCTGTTTTATTTAATATTACTCTCATAATATGCGTACGGTTTTCCTACGATTTGCGAAATTTGCAGCTTAAAAAATATATAATTATTGATATTTTTAATAAATAATAAAATAAAGTCGGATTCGTAAACGAAAGTATCGTAGAACATTTTCAAATAATGATTTGAAATGGTTTAAATTTTTCCAAGATAATTTTATTTATTAATTGTGAAAATTTGCCGCCCCCCTTAAAAGTGCCGCCCGGGGCGGGCCGCCCCCCCCGCCCCCCCCACGCTACGCCTCTGTTCAAAGTGAATCCTATGGCGTCCACCGAAGAATTCTGGATCGCCTTAAGTACAAAGATGAACCAATTAAATTCCCACATAATTACCAATGACCTGAGTTTACAGTTTTTCATGAAAATAAATAAGTTGTGTGATTTTCATGATTCCAGGGGTTCATCGGTGTGGTAACAGATGAGAAAATCTCCAAATGTAACCATAATAAACATTAGAACTGCGCGAAGAAATGTTTTTCCAGCAAAGATTGTCATGAATTAACTGTTACTGTTATATGTTGCAATTATCGAAATGCAAAATCTAGTTTACTTCAATCTTCCGAACAGGCCTTTTATTGACATGTTTGGTGTAACTCTAAGGGACCAGCTCAGGTATGAGGCTTCGTTGAAGCCAGAGAGTTAAGTTAATCCAGAAGCTGGGTGTGTAGTGCAGGGCCCGCAGATATTTTAATAGTACGTAACTGCTAACCCTGTACAAATCGCAGGTGCGCCTCACGGTTCAATTTGACAGCCACCTCTGGTCTGGAGCCCCAAAATACCTAAAAAAAAACCGCGACTTTCTTTCTCAATCCTCGGTCCGTTTGATAAATTCTCCTTTTTAACAAATGGATTGCAATCTTTAGAGCCTAGGCGTTGGATGGGAATGCTGTCCTGGTTTTACCGGTATTTCAATGGAAGACGTGAAACACGTCAAACGCGTGCCCAACATTTTGTTATGAAACAAACCGGTACTTGCTCTGTTTTAAATTAATGCTTACTGCAAGTACCGGTAAATTAATTATTATCAATTGTCTCTGGTTTTTTTGAACAACTACATGATCGGATACAGTGAATGTTGGGAGAGAAGGAAGTTTTTGTTTTTGATTTCACTTTCTGGCAAACTTTCTCTGGGCAGGATCGCTTGCCGATTGTCATTTTTACATTGTTATCCTAGAGACCAACAAGGTCGTCGGAAGTTGTGATGTATTCTCGTGAATCCGATAAATAGTTTACCGCGAATTCGGAGTTAGTAAACTCGCGATTCGTTCGATGTACTGATTAAACGCTGTTCACTATTTTGTGATTTTGGGAATTTATAATCGTAAATCTTTAATGCGATCGCTTTTCGCAGAAGCTGTAAGCGGATAATCCGAGTATTGGGAATGTATCTTTGCCACGAGTTTTTACGCTCAGTTCTCGCTATCCTGCTGCCTCGAATCTCTGAGCATCACTGCCGAGAAAGAAGATTTGCCGCTGCGAGCTGCTAGTATCCGGGTATTTGCTGACCATCCGTGCAGTCTGCGCTTTCCTGTGCTGGCCGGAACGTCGTTTGGGCTGACTTCCATCCACGTGCAGAGACACATGAGACATCATCAGGAGATGCAGCTGCCTTGAAGGCCAATGGGCGCCTACAGCAGACTGGATCCTCACCAGGGAACACAACCTCGGCATACGCAGTAGTTTAGGTTAGCTAGTTTTACAATACACGCACTGGTTTGATTGGGGTAAGCCTATATTTTATATCATGTTGTATTTCAATAATTTCATGTTGTGCAATCTTTGTTTGAATAATACCTACATCAGTAACTCTAATGTTTTATTGAAGACACCAATTTCCACACTCTGAGTAAACAGAATGAATAACAGTTCCCCGTGCCCCGGAGGATATCTAATGTTCTATTCTGAACAACGCCTGGTATGTGACATATTCTGGTCAATCAGGTCATGGCGCGCAAATTTGCAAAGTCACTGCCAGTGTTTAACATCCTTGTCGCCTAATATTTTGTTCACGTCTTCCCCGCCGGATTTACATTCTAAATTTAAAGGCGGCGGGTGTCGTAATTTGTGACAGACATTTGTCACATGAGAACGGGTCGTTTCCACGACTCGTTCTTTAGTTCAACAGTTCGGCTGTGGAACGATTTGTCGGCCTTTGTATTTGTTCCCTCATACAACAGATCCACTCCTTTCTTTACACAAAAAGACCCTCCACACAGCATTCCCAAAGACGACTGGGAAATTATTTTCCTGCTCCTATGTGGAATTAATTGTAAAAATGATAAAAAATAAAATTATCTATATTTTTTGTATGTCAGTATAATCTTTGATATATAATAATCAATATCGGGAAAAAAGAGGATTTAATGTTAAACTGCTGATTTTCCTAAATTAAATAAATATGTTAAATAAAGCTTGGAAACGAAACGTTAAATAATAAATCAAAGTCAAACAGAACTGAAGTAATTTCTTGAGTGAGCGTATTTAGCCGCATTACCAGTGTGCACGTGGCGCGACGCGTATGATCTACATACCGCGAATTAATAAAGATAACTGCGGTAGCGTACCGCTGCTGTATGATAATAATTACAATCCACCCCCTCGGGGGTTGTGCCACCCCTGGAACAGTCCCAAGGCTGTGGAGATGCAGGGGTGCCAACGAGGCGTAAAGTCGCCCCTGATTAAAGTTGAAATCCTCGAACAAACTTTCACAAAATGGCTAACTGTTTAAAAAAAAAATTAAACCAAAAAATATTTTCAGTTTAATGTGATAATATATCTGTCCACTTTGTATTCTTAACTATCGCCTGTTTGCTGAAGAAAACTGCTCATGTATCCCGAACAGGAGGTTCTGGCTCCATGAAATTCGTACAGTATTTTTTTATTACAGCTCCAAGAGGAACGCAACTATTTTCAGATCGGCTAATTTATTTACAAAATATGATGTGGAGCTTTAAAATGTTCACCTTGTAGAGATTTCCTACGCGCCGCGTGCATCGCAACCTAGACGCTTTGAGATTCGCGACGAAAGTGCGCTGGTCTGCAAGCGGTTTCTAAAACTTTTCCAGCCCTACAAGGCACCGCGCGTCTATGATGTGGAGCTTTGAAATGTCCACGGTGTGTTCGAGATTTCGTACGCGCCGCGTGCATCGCAACCCAGACGCTTTGAAATTCGCGACGAAAGTGCGCTGGTCCAGAATTCAAATATAGTCTAGTACTCAACAACTCACCGCGACTTGCGACACTTCGACACGTCCATGCTCTGAGACCGTCTTATGTCTCAGGCCTAGCGCATCATCCAATCTCAAACTCGCAAGGCGTCGAGGGTCCTATGATCATACCCCACCGCTGTTTATCTCCTCTATCCACGGTGTCGACCATCGGCCTGGAGGACCATAGTGTTGAGCTTCGGCCTGAAGGAATTTGCCAGATCATCTCCATCAACCATGGTCTCGAACATTTCACTGGAGGACCCGTAATCCGCAATATTCCCCCCCAGCTGACTAAGATCATCAAGTCTCGGCCCGGCGCGCATCGAGCACCGATCCACATCCCACCGATCCAAATCCACATTTTTTAATCTATTGTTTAATTACATTACATTAGATACATTTATACAGCAAAAATAACATAGTAATAATATTAAAAAACTGTAAATATTAAAAATGTGTATAAGTGTTATTTTGTCTTGTAGGTCGATATTAGTTCCTAGCTATGCAGATTGCCCGTTCTAAGGAACCAAATGCTGGTGAAAATGCCAAAAAATTATTCTGTAAAAAGTGATATTACACACAACTGTCTACGTAATAAAGAGACAGAACAATCATGAAATCTTTCTTTGTCTTTACCCACACATACTTTTGAAGTGAAAACTTCTTTAGCACCGTTGTGATTTGATAAAACTCGATGAAAACAAAAAAATAGCGACAATAAAAGGGACGAACACAAACATCGGATGTTGAAAGTGAAAAAAAATATCGATATATCGATGTATCGATATTCATTAAAATATCTATTTCGACGTCGATATATCGAGGAAAAAATATCGATGTATCGATATATCGGTCAAATTTTCAAAAGATTTTGCGTTTTTAAATTAATAGTGGCTTAGAAAATAATGGCGAAAACTAGCATACATTTCTATGTATGTACCTACACATATGAGATGGTAAGTGATCACTGATCACAAACACAATACAGTTACCTTTTTTCCGTTCGTTCCTATACGGTTTTGGATTATAGTGACTTTAGTTACATAAATAAATAAAAATATCGTTTTTGATACAATTTTCGATATTGGATATTTTGTATCGATATATCGGTTCAAAATATATCGGCTAAAAATATCGATGTATTGAATTAAAAATATCGATACATCGATATATCGATACGTTTTCAACAAGCCTAATCTAGTCTAGAGTCTATAGGATTTATCGGTTCCCTCTTAGTGCGATGCTTCGTAGCCTATCGGTCTCCTCTTTGTGCGGTAGCCTTCGTGCTTCGTAGCCTCCCCACTCTTGTCTACTTTAGTTTTCTAAACGTTTCACTTCTACCGCGTGTGAATTGCAAACATTGTTTTTTTTAAATTGTGCAATAGGAAAAAAAGGTGTCGAAACCCAGGCGTGATATAAATTGATTCATAAAAGCTTTCGATACAAAAACTAAAAACGGTTGTTTCAGTAGACTTTTATTTTTTGTTACAACCAATTTAAAGCAAAATAAACATGATTTGTAAGATCAAAAGTACGCCTTATGACATGTCACCATTTTACCAAAAAAAAAAAAAAATTTTACATGATTTAAATCTTACAATCTTTTTCAGGTACACTTTACGACACGTTTCCATAAAAAAACAGTTGCTCAAATTGTATGTAAGGTTACATCAATTTAACGCAGAAGGCATTCGGTAGGTACATATGTAACCTAGGCATTATTTATAGAACATAAAACATGTAAACGGTGGACGAAGGGGTTAAGCTCGTAGCTTGAATTGATTGCCGTATTTAATTTGCATAGTTAAGGACTAATTAAGTGGGCTGCGGATTTAAATGAAATCTGATTAAGGAACCTTGATAGGCATTGTTTTGCTTCCATGTAAAACTAATGGAGATTACAATTATATTTTCGTTATGATTAACATGTGCATACTATAATAAATCCCAGCAAAATTTGTTAAAATTGCATTACGATTTATATGAAAATATTATAGGTCCTTACATATGAAATTGGCGTTTTGCCGTACTGGCAACTTTGATCTCAAATATCTTCTCTTTGGTTAGGAATTCCAAATTAAATTTATACAGCTATTTATTTACTCGTGTATTTGTGTTTCGAAAATTATAATTCATTTGTTTTTTCCTTAATTGTTTTTTTTCTTTGCTTCACTTAGTTAACAAAATGGAAAACTTGTAATATCGCGTTATTTACGAGTACGAGTTCCACCGTGGCACCAGTGCTGCAGAAACGGCTCGAAAGATTAATGATGTGTATGGCGACGGTGCCGCAAAAGAAAACACAGTGCGTTTTTGGTTCCAACGTTTTCGTTCTGGAAATTTCGACCTGCAGAACAAGCCCCGTGGACGGCCGGAGACCAAAGTTGATAATGAAGAATTGAAGGCTATTGTGGAAGCGGATCCATCGCAAACCACGTCCGAGTTAGTAACAGGCTGCGGTGTTAGTGATAAAACTGTTTTAATCCACTTGAAGCAAATTGGGAAGGTGAAAAAGCTTGAAAGGTGGGTACCTCACGAATTGAGTGAAGCAAATCAACAAACGCGCGTTAGAATGCTAGACCACACACTGCACAACCGACGGCTACCAAATTAGAGGAGCTTAAATTGGTATGTCTAAGACATCCACCGTACTCTCCGGACCTTGCCCCGACAGATAACCATTTTTTCGAAATTTGGATAACTTCTTGCAAGGGAAAAAATTCAACTCCGATGGGGCAGTCCAAACCGCCTTCAAAGATTTTATTTATTCCCGTCCGAATGGTTTTTTTAGTAAAGGGATCGATGAACTACCTAAGAGATGGCAAAAGTGCATAAATAGCAATGGTACATACTTTGATTAAATAAATATATTATATTAAAAAAAAAATCGACTTTATGTTCCTCCCATACAAAACGCCAATTTCATATGAAAGGACCTAATATTATATTTGTTTGCCGATAATACGTTATTTATACGCTGATACTTGAGCTGGTTGTACTAATTTATTAAAATTTTAAATTTTTTTTTTACTGAACCTTTAAAATTTTATGTAGGTTCAACGTGATTTATGTTCCACTACGTACCACACAAAATGTCAAAAAAGCAAATAGACGAAGATGATAACACATGTGACGCACGTGTTAATCATGTTTTTATATTCTCGTTGAAGATTTAAAAACACATTTGTTATTATTTTACCTGTTTACAGTTGAAGGGAGGAGTATCACCAAATTAAATATCCGATATAACTAAATTACCTTACCTATAACCAAATTACCTATATTTTTGGTTATTTACATTTATAAGTGTTCTCATGTTATGTTAATTATTATTTTCTTTTCTCTTTTTAAAACATGTGCTGAAATAATGTACCTAAACAATAAATAATTTTGTACATTTTTAATATTCTTATTTTTCAAAGCACATGACGATGAATCAAAAATAACCTCGCTTTACCTTATTAATACCCCATATATCATGATGGCAAACCTGAGATGAACATACAAGCATTAAATTATACGCTGTGGACATGGCAAAATTGGCAGATTTTATTTCGAGCTTACCGTTCACATATTCATATTTATTAATGAACGATTTTATTAGGAGACGTCTACTAATATCTACAGGAATTCTAAAAACTGAACAAATCGGACTAATATCTATGAGCACCAAAGTGCGTACGAATATCTACAGCTCAAACTGCTGACTAATATCTATGAGAACCAAAGTGTGGACGAATATCTACAGCACTAGCAGAGGTTGGATTTGCAATTATGTATAGCATATTGGAATAATGTAATATTGCGTATGCAGTTTAAAAAACTTAATTTATGTACGTATGTATGTAAAAATCCCTAATATCGGACTACTGGACACATTTAGCTGATTATTAAGGATTTGGGTTTATGTTTTAACAGCTTTCTTTATTTTGAGTGCTTCTAAATTATTTAGTCTGTTACCATGACCATTTCTATGTCAGTTAGGTTAGGTTAGGTTAGGTTGTGGTGCCGTGTGTTTCGAAATAAATAAATATCTTTGTATTATGACCTCAATGTTTGTTCAATAAATAATAGTCCTCGTAAACAGCAAAATACGTAATATTATGCAAAAACTTCATGTACGTACTTTAAACGTTTAAACCCTTACGTAATTAGTAATTATGTAATTGAAGTAATTTATGCTTTTCCGAACAACCTCTTGCTCAGCTGCCCTCTGTAGATATTAGTCTAACCTACGCTCCATAGATATTAGTCACCACTGGGACCGTCATAGATATTCGTCCGACCTTAGCTCTGTAGATATTAGTCCACACTCTGAAGTTCGTAGATATTAGTCCAACATATGAGCTGTAGATATTCGTCCGACATACAGGCTGTAGATATTAGTATCTGGAGTCTTTTATTATACTAAAGTGGATAGTGATTGAGGTGGTAGGTATTATAAATGTCGAAAAAGTATTAGGTTTACCGCTATTAAATGGCGGTTTACATAAAATGTGATTTAAAAGCGTGCTCAATGTCTTAGATATCCCCACAGGCAATACATAATGTAAAATCAGATTGCCTTAATAAACATTATTGTTATTCCATACAGTCACGTACGTAAAAGTGGTACGCTCCATTCGGAGTTGAACTATTTTATCAAATTACCCGGATGGTTAGTACAATGTTAACACATTAGTAATGATGAATTTAAACAGACACTGAATATTAATAATATAGAACGGTTACAGCGCAAAAATCCCTGGAGTGCGAATTTAACGTGTCCATCAAACGCATAATTAATTCCGCGACTGTGACACAAATTCGTGACAAAGTAATTAAATTGAGGACTAATTTTGCTTTCGTAATTATATAAAACTAATAAAAGTGTAACTGTAAGCGTTGGGAAATCTAGCTTTGCATCATGCTAATGCGCAACGCAGTGCATTATAATAATTAATCTGTACCTACTTTATCATATTATTGTATATCCAGTAGGTATTTCGTTAATAAAACTATTATTTGTTTAACAAATTGAATGTATAGTTCTTTCAGGTCCCTCTCTGCTTTGCTACGTAAAAGTTGCTCACGTTAGCTTCTCGTGTATTGTGATACCATTAAGGATATTAAAATGCCCATTAACTGACTCCGTTTCTAAATATTAAAATATTACGTCAAACTTCTTATGGAATTTATTGGTTTGTGGCATAAAACTCCGATCATAAAACTGATGAATTTCCAATGTTCAACGTAAAAACTGTATCGCAATCGACTACTATCACGCAATTTACTATTTTTCTATTAACTTTTTATTATCGTGTAAGGGTTGTTGGTTTAATATTCAGTTAAATGGTTAAACTCAAATATAACGTTGAATTTTGTTTTTAATCCTATTTAGGCCGCGGCGTCGCAAGAAATATCGGAGATGTTAGCCAAAAACGTAACATTCACTTGATTTTAATAATTCTGAGGTGAAAAAGAAATGTTTTACTTTTTATTCGCTTTGTCGGAGAAGCAGTGGAGATGGGTGGATGGAAAGGGGGTGCGTGGGTGTGTAGTTGCTTGTTACGGTCGGGGAACATCATTGAATCACTTTTTTTATTGCGGCCGCCATGGAAATGTTACATCTCTGGCATTTTGAAAAATTCAAATACGCAATAAAGGCTCGCAAGGAACAACAGGTGTGTATAATAATATTCGTAATGATAAATACGGTACACTTTTGGCGGAAATATTGGGGTCGAGCGCCAGTTCGCGAGGAGGGGAGGGAGATCGGCACACCCCTGAAGGGACTATTGTAAACCAAAAGTCAGCATTTCGTAATTAATCTTATTGAAAGCAGGGCCGCGCCAAGCCTAATGAGCGACTTCGTGCAAATAGGTATCGAGTCTAGGGTTCACCGCAGGAGGTCCAGAGGACAGGCACTCCCTCGGGTCGTATAATGATTTTTAAACAAATGTAAGGCGAAGCTCTCTTTTATTCAAACATCATAGAATAAAAGGTTTTCAAAACTAAAGGCCACTGACCAGGTAGCTTTTTTATTGAATTTTCAAACCAAGAACATTTTCCAATATGAGGTCCTTAATTTTGATCCTATTAACGACGACTCCAACACAAATAAAATGAGGCTTATTATGAAGGCATCCACATCATTTGAAGTTATAACTGAAATGCCTTTTCCGTTTTGCAAATACTTAATTAGTTTCACCTGACGGAGAGCAACATCGATACCTAAATAACCAAAACGGGAATAATGCCAGCTTAGCTAAGTAACATGTAGATACATGTATAGTCAACAGTCGACCGCAGTGTACCACCATCCCATGTACTGTGTACAGTGGTACAGTTGTACAGTTGGGGTGACAATTATACCGCCTACATTATCCGGTATTAATCCCTCAAAATGGCGTTGCCTGTTAATGCAAAACATGTCCCGCGGGCCCCGGGAATGGGGGCACCGCACAAACACTGTGGTCGAAAATGGCTTCGAAACAAATACACGCGGTCCAAATATTTACACAAACAATAAAACAGCCTTTTTGTATGGAATTTAAAATTTCTCGAATGAAAAGAGTCGTAATTCGTTAATTAAACACGCCGATAAAATTTTTCCATCTAATGGACAGATAGCATGATCGTTTGTTTTCTCTTAAAATGTACCTTTTTATTCAATGTTTATTTGATGAGGAAATATTGATCATGTCTGTGTTTAATTGAGTGGCTTTTCGCGCTTTAAATTATTAATATTATTAGCAGGCGTTATTTTTTTTCAAACCCCTAATAAGGGAGTAAGTCAACAAGCTGCGCTCGAATTTATTCGCCACTTTTAATTGGCTCGGCTTTGGTATTTTAAAAGCTTTTGGTTATTAAAGTATCTTCATGAAACTAGTAATAAGTACTTTTATCCAAATATGCCCGAGTTTAGCCACTCTTTTGGTAATCGAACAATCGGAAAAAATTAACAAATAATTTAGCATCTTGTGTTTTTAGTTTTACACATACATGTTCAAAGCTAACTATAAAAATTACGCAGCGATCTGAATGGTTACGATTACCTTAAATTTTTAGATCATAATTAAACAGATATAGCTGTTTTATAGTTAAACGACCGGCATCAGTTTTGAGTTTGCTTACTGTTAAAGATTTAAGTTGATAAATAAATGTTTAACGATAAAGTTAGATTTGTTTTTTACTTTTCGTAGGACGAAAACTATTGAATGAGCCATTAAATGACCGTGCTGTGACTCAGCCACGTGTCACAGCATAACAGCTGGGAGACAATGCAAATTAAAAGTGCCTATTGGTGCCAAAGTGATGAAACCAGCCGTGAAATAGCAAAAGAGATTGATGCGACGCCGACGTATTCAGGCGGTCGCGGTGGCACCGCGATGCGCGACGCTCCGGGCACCGGACGCAGGCGTGATGTGTGAGGCGACGCTAATGATGATAATCCTAATGGCCGCAATTAGAATGTACCAAGTGTCAATTATTCACGCGGCAATTGATTGCTAACAGGCGCTACCTTCTTGTTGATTACAAATCAACGGATAACATATTACAGTCAAATGGCGACTCAAATTGACACAGCTGAGATTGTTTCCTATTTTCAATTGCTTGTTTAATAATATCAAAGTTTTAAAGCTAAACAAAATCTATACAGGTATGCTTTATTTGAAGATTGCGAATAATATCAGCTAGAAATTTTGAGTTATTAGTGTTATTACTTTAATTTTGTTCCACATCTCGAATGTAGTTTCCACGGTAGATTGTGAAACTGTTTCAAAAGTTGCCGTAATTGGTATTAAATATTTCAAATCGAAGGTACATGGATAGTTGACGGTTATTTCATACAAAAAAGCCGTTAAGCAATCTTCAATTAAGCCGACTGTCGCGCTTGTTGGCCAAACCAAGTTTACTTACTGTTCGGTAAGAAACTATTTATCAGTCAGATTAGTATCTCGAGACGTTCCCGCCTCAGTTCTCAGTACCCAGTCGCAGCCGCCGCGCCATCTCACCGTAACACGGATATAACTCAGCAGTGACACACAACTAACTTCTCCCTTTCCAAACTCTCCAGGAATAATGCCGGACAGGATAGGGATGGTGCTCGGAGCTCGACACCGGCCCGCACCACAAGCGGTCGGTTAATCTACGGAATAATCGCGGGCTTCAAGTTTAAATCTAATTCGGTGGTATCGGACCGGCCATGTTCCCTCTTCTCTGGTCCTGTGATGCCAGTTGTTGCTACTTTCCATTCGTTCCCTTTGACCGGGAACAGATCGTCAACTTTAATTCTTAACCTGGATTGGCTTTTATGGTGAAGGGAGACACCGCAATTAAGTTATCAACTCTGTACGTTTATGCAAACTGTAGAGATACTTTAGCTGTTGTTAATCTTAAGAACTTTACTTTGTATGATATTTTAAGTTTACTTTAGTAGGTGGGAGACATTACTGATGGTAAACGTAGAACTGTTTAAAATTCCGCTTGCACTAATTATCACTCCAAATCTAGAAATTAAGAACAAATTACGTTTCTTAGTGCCCCGAGGCCCCGAGGAGAATACTTCCTCTGTGTTTTGTTTGGGGATGCTGTGTGAAGGATCTTTTGGGAAAGAGAAGGAGAGGTAGGAATCTGGGGTTCAGTATCTCCAGAGTGATAGACTTATGAAACCAAGGTGCCACCACTGCGGTGCAAGGCGATGTTCCGAGAGGATCCTTTGAGAAGAAGGGGTCAAAAGATCCCCCCCAACCAGTCTCTCCCGATCCTGCCTGTCACATAGTGGTAGGTAGATGCACCCCTGCTAAGTCACTAAGCAGCGAACCACCCGTGGCAGAGGTGTCGCCCGCCTCCCTAAATAAAAATGACTGTTCAGGTAAGGAAGTTGCCCTCTCAGTTGTAAACTCGGCGCGGAAGGACGGCAATTGATAAAGGAGGTGGGTGAGATAATGTGCATATCCGCAATTATCAGTGCACGCCGCACGGTCCAGTAGAAGTGTCGGCGCAGCGTTAATGGGATTTTGATTACTTGGCATATAACATGCGGGAACGTTAGTTTGTGGAGTTAACCATTATGTGTGCAGATTTCCGGAATAAGTTTGTGCTCGTAAAACGCCTCTGAAATGAGTTTTCCACCAGATGAGTTTATCTCGTGAAGACCCGGATGGAATGCAGCCAGCTCCCAGCTACCAGCTATCGGAACTACTTGGGATGCAGGGGGATAGCGAAGCTACTAACGTTTTAGAATGATAATTTTTCTAAATTAGACATTCCGGAACCTGTGTGTGCCTCTTTTGCCCCTCGCCTCCCCGAATAACATTTTAAAACTCGTTTAACTTTTGTGTATAAAAAATACTATAAGAGAGAGGAAAAGTAATGCGAGACGCGAATGGTTTGCGGCAGATGGTGGGAATGCGAAATGTTTGTTTTTTTGACGGCAATTAAAGAAAACTTTTGACTTAAATTTAAGAAAATTCTTAAACGGGCAGCACTTTTTGCAAGGTTTTCCTCGCAAAGCGAACGGCTTGAAAGCCAGACTAAAGAAAACACAACGTGTAAAAGTTTATGCACCAAACGTTTTACTTAAATTAACTGAGCTTTTAATATTCTAGAAAAAAAAAAACAATACATAAAGTGGAGCAAACTTTTGCAAAATCTCTCTTTGCTCTACGTTTTACTTATTAATCTTCATATTAGATGAATGTTTATGTCAAATAAACTTCAGAAATCATATAACAAGCTGCGGAGATTCTCGTTATTCCGCAGATTCCGCAGGATGCTGCAAACACGCTCAGTAAATTATGCACACTTCTGGGAATTTAGAAATCTCAATCTCTGGCGCTGATTTCTAGGAGGGATAATGCCTCTGGAGAACAGTCATCTTGTTTGAAACAATTAAAAACAGTCGACTGCGAGTCAGTCAGCATACCCTAGTTGGAGCATGATCCAAAACTTAATAGCTAGGCCGAAGTGTATTTCATGCAAAGTGTATTTCATGCAAAGTGTTTTCCTGATTTTAGCAATGGAAGTTATTTACTTTGGTCTTCCATTATAAATTATAACCGTACCATTTTTCAACTCTGTGAAACACCTCGATTTTATGGGATAAGGTTTAAATAGTGATGTAAATAGTCATTAAACCTTACTACATAAAGTTCGTCAAGTTCAATACACATAATTTATTTATTTATTTACGGACAAATAGTCCAATTAACAATATAACAATAACACGAACAGAAAAGAAAAAAGAGAGATCACAATGAAAGGAGAATACATATAGATGAAGAGCATTGACAAAATACATATAATATAAAAGTACATAGAGAAGATAACTACAAGTAGCTTCAAGATGGATTTAAAAAGACTTTAAAAAACCACATTGCGTAACGACTGCCGAAAGTCATTTAGGCTTACACCAAAAAATTCAATGCTTTGATTTGTGCTGACAAGTCTCGACATTCTGGATAAAGGAGAATGATATCCATAATTAGTAGAATGTTGATTGAGGAACAGCAATTCATTATTTCGGAGTCTACGGGAAGGAATGTTGAACTGGATGAGTTGTAACAAAGCAGTAATACTGTTGATAATTTTGAAAATGCATATTAGATCAGAAGCAAACGTTTAAAAAAACGGAAACGCTCTTCGAGGTGAGGAGACATCTCGCCAATTTAAGTTTAACATAGTATATGTTGATCACTTTTCAGGGTTTGTTAGTGTAACAGTTTAGGCGAAAATGAAAGATTTTGCGATCAAGAAACAAAAAGAACATTTTGGCGAGTGGGCCGCAAACTGGAAAGCGGGGTGAGCAGTGTGTGGAATGTATGCACCGAGCCATTCAGACATTAAGGCGATAAGAGGAACTTTGCGAATATTGGAATGAAACATTTAATATTTATAAAGTTGTGAATAAGTAAGACGTCACGGAGCGCTTATGTGTTCTATATTGAAACGTTATTTGCATGCAAATGTATTTTTTGTTCTTCCCCCTTTAGTGCGCGGTGAGGGAGGTATCTTTAACGCGAGGAGATGTGGTTGTAATGGCTCCACCAGATATGGCCCTACATATGTTCCGCTTGTCACAGAGAATGATTTCTGGCGGTTTTATTACTCGTATAAAAAATATTTACTCGTTAAATAAGAACGAAACTTTTGAAATTCAGGGTAGAACTTGCAAATATAATGTTAAAAAAAGTCTTAATTTTAAAATTATAATGATGCCACTCGTATCACTTACGTAAACTAAAACCCTTATAAGTTTTAACAATTTAAAGAAGTTGACACTTTATAGAATTATGTTAAACAATAAAAAAATTTGCCAAACAATTTGGAAGTTGAATGCGCAGCAATGCAATATGGCGGAACACTTTTCGAACCGGTCATAACGACGACGATTCCAAGATTTCCATCTTTTCCAAAGTTCGAAGGACTAAAGTTTCGACCATAACCGTTTGAATGAAATAAGGTTCCGATGCACTGTCTGCACGCATTTGGAACATAAGTGCAGAACCGTAATCCAGAAAATGCACAAATGTCTAATGCTTGCATTATTAAAACAGTAAGTAAGGCAAGTATTTTAGTGATAATTCAATGATTTTACTATAAATTCGCCGAGATCTTCCCGCTGAAATGTATGAAGATGTAGTGGTCGATTGCACAAAGCGTTAGAGGCGTTCATTTGTGAAATCCAGAAATGATTTGCATATCTTCAGGCGATATTACGGCGAACCGGTAACGATAACAGATTGGCGGCTCCTATCTGAAGTCTAGAGTCGAGAGAACTTCCCTCCAGCGCCGCGGCCGTCGCTAGAGATTTCCGATACACAAACTTCTATAAAAATATCGAAAGGATCTTCAGTTTTTCTTATTTATAGATAAGTAAGTCGGGATATTAGTAGGTTCTAATTTAAATTATTTCAGCGATTGAAATATACCTTTATTTCTCTCATACCAAGATTAACTTCAAAGATAAAATACCTGTAAATGTTAAATTTATGAAAAACGAGGAATGGCGATGGCGATACCACAAAAATAACTTTGAACGGAGAGGTATAATTTTATAAAATACTTTTTGGTGGTCAGCCTTGAAAAAACTCGCGATGATTAAATCAAAAACTTTAGCAATTTAGCAGGTAAACCAAAAATGTATCAACAGTTTTATTTGAAAAAAAACGATGTATTAATAATTCATGTAGAGAGTTATCATAGGCGGGAAAAGCCTCGGCTGAAATTTGCGAAAGTGTTTAGATCATTACGGCATTAAAGCAAGTGCCAAAGTTTATCCATCAAATTTCTAGTTTCTTTCGCGCTCGCTCGTCGCCGTCTTACGGGTGGAAGTGGCGGGATGGGAAAGGGGAGAGGGGGGGGGGGGAGGGGGGTAGGATAGGGGGGCATAAGCGGAAAGGGGAGTCAATAAAAAAGGGGAATGTGTAAATATGGCAGCGATGGTTTTTTGGTCGAGTTAAAATCAGACGGGAGTCTCAAAGCGACGATTAGAGGCGGCTGCATTGACTAAATTCAAATCTCAATTGCTAAAAGTCTTTTCCTTTAGAATATAAGGAACAAGCGACCATGTCGGAACAATTCAGTTCACAATTCGTCGACTGGAGCAATAAAATGAATTGAATCGGATACGCGGACTAAGATGGTCTATGAATATTTGAAGTCGGTGGATCGCACTTGCTCTTTGAAAATGTGTCGGGAGATGCATTGAATTTTTTTTCACTGCCTCCCACTTTCAGAAAGTTGCGGTAGAGCGAAATAGTAGACGTACAAAGGATTAACGTTGAAACATTTAAGCTGATTTTTTCTTGTTAGTATTATTCCTAAACAGACGAACATCCGGCTAACTTTAATATCATGAACGGCGGTGAATTAAAGTGTTTATGTATTTAGTCGATTACTGGCCGGATTTATCGCCGAATGCGATTAGTGTGTCTGTGTTGCGGCTTCCGAACGATGTTTTTTAATCTTCCTTCAGCCGTCAGTTCGGTGACGCGCCCCGTGCTGTGGGGCCGTGGGGCTGTGCGTGCGCCGGAGACCAGAAAGTGCCCGAGTAATTGATGGGTGACATTTATGATGTTGATAAAGATGGCGGGCGAGGAGACGTCATTTCCTTCGTCCGTCTCACCTCCCACCTCCTACCTGAAATGCTGCCCCTTCCGGCGTCATTCCAGGCCATCTTGATATCGGTTGATGGAGCATAAACAACACGATAACACGATAATGCGAATTCGATAAATAACCAGAGAGCGATTAAATCTCTATTACAGCGAAGGAGCAATTCAGTCATATAAAAATATTAGTCATAGTAACGATTTTACGTTTATTAGCAGAACTTTAACTTTTTTTTTGAAACACGAAAATGAAGTCACACGCAAATTATTTATTAATTTATTGAATGATACCCTGGAGATGTGATGTCTTGATTTTTCCCGAAATCAATAACTGATTAAGACATACTTTAGATGGAGAAAAAGCGAATAATATCAAAGCACTTACCTCTGTGTCGGTTGGTCTGTTTATCAAACATGAGCATAGCGTCCTCAATCTGGAATTAAAAACAAACATTATCGTTATTTTTAGATTTTTTTATAAACACGACTTTAGAACTCATTGATGTGAGGAAAATTTAATCTTGGAATAAAAACAATTTAATTGTATTGCAGAAATTAATTATTCGTAAAGAAAAAAAAATATATAGCCTCTTGAACAAGTAAGCAACAATACGCGTCTTCATTAAAAATACACTTATAAACTTCGGTACCAGTTACAATATTGAGGTGAATGACGAAAACAGATATTCATAGTATCCATATGCTAATATTATATCCACAATTTTTTCCCGATAATTCTGCAAATATTTATTTTTTTAAAGGTAAAAAATAAATGATTTGAAATAAAATTAAACATTGCACAAAAAATATGTTCCGCGAAACCTTTCCGATGTTTGTTATTTGTCGCAAGTATCCCCCAGGCTGCCAGGCTGACTTCCGCAGAGTTTGTTTCATGTACCGAAACTCGAAGCTTTTTCATGTCAGGGGCTGTAAGTAATATTGAGGCAACAGCGGTTACTGATGAAAGTGTACGAATAAAATATCGGACACGGTTTTTTCTATTTTCTCCGAAAAAGCCTCGAGTGAAAATAAAAACACCCACTTCTGCAACGTGGGCGGTTGCGCAGGTATTATTTATTTTTTGAAAGGAATAAGGAAATAAGTAACAATGAATTTTCACGAATATAATAATATACAATTTCGTGCATTAATGTTTCCTTTTTACTTTCCCATGATATGGTCTACATTAAAAGGCAGCCGTAATTACAACTTTGCGTGTCGGATGTGGGAGAATGTATATATTATATTCGAATGCTGGGGAAGTAGTAACATAACCATTTCTGCGATGACGCGGTCTGAGCTGAGATTTGGAGGAAGGAATCCGGGCTAGGACTGGGACTGGGACTGGGACGAGGAAAACTAATGCGATTCTCCGCATTCCGTAAACATTCGTAAAAAGCAACGCCTCGCTCCGGGCGCGGGCGGGAGGCGATAAACGATAACCGCTAAATGCGTCACTTACCGGATTTCAAGGGTATCATCATTCCAAGCTTCCTCAACCTAAACCTCATCCACGTAGATAGTAGCTACGTACTTAGCGGACGCATTCAATTTTATAGAAAACATTGAAATGCGCAGTCTTTAGATGTAAGTTGCATTTGATATTTTTGTTTGTAAACCAAAAGTCTTAAAAATCAATCAAATATCGCAAAGCCTTTGTAGTTGGATGTAAAAATGAAATAATAAAGAAATGGTGTTATACAGAACCGATTTAGAAAACTTGGAAAGTGGATAGCAAATAGAAATACGCTTCACTTAATTCAAAGAATAACCCACTTCATTCTTGATTCAGGTGTAACAAAAGAATCACAAGCCAGAAACGGTATATTCCGGTATTGATACCGATTCGATACAGTTAAGTCCGTAGAGGCCAGTTCGTTCTATCAGTGGAAGGAGAGCGCAGGCTGGTGTGGTGGGCGGGGGCGGGGATAACGGCTCCCAAGGGCGGCCTTCCACTTCTAACTTACCAATTCAACTTTTTGTTACATTTACAACCGTGACTACGCATGTTGGCCGCGCGTGGAAATTTGCTCCACAGCCCTGTCGATTGTATGCTCAGTTGGAGTTGATGCCTTGAGGTGATATGGATCGCTAGGAAATGTAGGGGAAAATTTATTTGAAAATATTACGTTAATAATCCACCGCTTGCGTAAGACAATTTGCTGACGAGCCAAAAAAATCAATACAGAAAATGCGTTGGATTTATTTGAAAAGGATAATAAACTACCTACCCGAAAAATAAGGAATTCTTATCGCGCGGAAAAGAAATAATTTTAAATCGTTTTATGCGGAGAATGCGATTTGTTCTAAATATTGGAGTGCTCCAACCCCTTGCGATTTGGCTGACAAGTTCGGGGATTAACATATATTTCTCTTCAATTCGAGGGTATCGTTTAACATTGAAACCCCATTATCGGATTTAAAAACTGTTTATGTTCACCTACCCTCTTGTTGACTCCGACAAACGTATGCCAAGTAACTTAAACGCCCTACTATAATACTCACATTGCGACGTTCGATGACAAAAGATCACGTACGAAGCAAAGTGATTCGTAAAAAAGTGGTAATACGTAAGGACAGAGAAACGTATGCCATTCGCCGTGTGAGCGAATCGGTGTCAAAACTCAAGGATCAGGCATGACGGGAATCTAAATGAAAAAAAAGTATTTTACGGCGTGATCTCACATTGAAGTTGGGGATTCAGAAATTTCAAATAGAAATATTATATTCGAAGGCCACACAAAATTCCGCTTACCCTTATCTTTCAATTTTCCGCGGAGTGAAAAATCAATACGAAAATCACAAGTTATCAGAATAGATCTTCAGGATGAACCAGTATATTTCCAAGAAATATTGGTAAGGATATGTTGCATTATTTCCGTACAAATTTAAAAATACTACCTAAAGAAAAATAAAAAAAAAAACTGTAGATGATTGCCATTCAGGGCTAACACACAAACATATCTAATTTAGTATTCGGATTTTTTTAAAAATTTGGGTATGACTAATTGGGTAGGAAAAAAAGATTCAAAAATAGAAAAGGAAAAGGAAAGTTCCTCGGTACGAAAGTTTTATTGACCTTTTCCCTCATTAAATGACTGATCAGTTTTATAAGGCTTATTATAACAAAGTTCATGCGGGGTTCTTTTGTATTGCCCTACTAAAGAAAGCGTGCGTAGCGGAGATAACGGCGGCGCGCGGCGGGACCTTTGAAAGGAAATTGACGGCCTTTCCCTTCAACTTTTATCCTCGACTATCGTACAAAGTGACGAATGCACAAGGCCTTTACGATGATCAGAGAGGATTGAATGAACACTATGATAATGACTTCAAACGCAATATGTGGCATTTTTGAAGCGTTTTTATAAAGTACTAGCTGAACCCGACCACGCTTCGCTGTGGCTTTGTCTGATTTTAATTATTAGAGGATTTAACAAAAATTGTCTAGCTCTTGTTTTATAACTGACTCCTAAACCAAAGTGAAGAGCGCAGTGTGCAACACGTAACATTTTTTTGTTATCATGTAACATTTTTTGCAACGACTCAACAATAATTTAATTCGAATGTTCAAAAATGCAATTGATCATTTTGATCTCCCATGAAATATATTTGTAGAAATTTATGTTGATTGCTGTGAAAAGGAAGCAAAGAGCCAGATTTATGGGAAATTTGTCCCTGAATTTTAAACGTCGGCATAAAATTTTCTGTTATAACATTAGCGCCAAATGAAGTCATCTGAAAACATGAATTGTATTTTCTAATATTTTTGAGGAAATGTTTTGAATCATCAGTAATTCCTTGCAACAGATTTACCAGTGGTGCTATTGGCTGATCAATTTCAGGTAGCTTCACTGTTTCGCTCGCACAACACATTCCTTGAGTTTCTCTTTTAAATTTCATCGCTTTGCAGTGTGGACAAACTTTATCCATTTTACCGATTTGAACAAATTTACATGAGGTATTGTATTGAATATCTGGTTCGTATGAAAAAGCAATTCGATGGTACGAAGCATGGTTATTCAAAAGTTGCACTTGCATTCGTCTTCGGCGTTGATCTATTTCTTCTTGACATTGTTGAGATGAATGTGCTGCTCGTCTTCTTCGCGCTTCTACTCGCAAGCTTTTAAGTCTTTCTTCCCGACGATTCGCCAGTTCTTCTGCTCGCCTCTGAATAATTCTAACTCGAACATTTTCATTATCGTCTAAACTTTCTTGATCAGTGCGGTTTGATCTTCTCTTACGATCTGCGTTTGCGTGTCGAGTACGACAGCCTAAGTTTGAACGTGAGCGAGGCATCCCACGAATGGTGATCAACTTTGAAAAAACTTACACATCAATCAACTGGTCACAGTTACACTTTTTTGACCCTTCGAAAATTTGTCATTAATCTGATTTTTCAAAGTTACGAACTGACATTCAGTAAAAATTATGAGTAAATTTAAAACGCACAGAGAAAACGAATGAGTGAAAATAGTAATATAATTTGTAAGATATAATTCTACTTTTAAATCCGATTAAATTCTTTTTATTCCTAATTGTAGGTAACATAAATTTTTGTAACTTTTAATAAAATTTATAAAATGGCAACACTGTCTAGAAATGTCATTCCGACTTTTACTATGACAAATTATGAGTCAATTTAAAACGCATAAAATTATCGTTTTCCTTTGGAACTTCCAAATAAAAAGTATGTATAAACGCTCTTCTGCTAAAATGCAATGTTATGTTAAAAATTTGAGTCAATCCATCGATTACTTTCCGAGATTAGCGAACGCAAACATACGGAACCAAAATTTTTATATATATAGATTCATAAAAATTATGTAAATCAATATAATCCTACGAAGGTATGACATATGTACGTTGTTATTTATTTATTTATTGATGCCCTATTGGGCTCTTACATTTCGAATAGAAATTTAATTTATAACAACAGCATAACATAAATAAAAAAGATTACAAAATATATAAAGCGTTGACTCAAAATAATAAATAAGAATATATCTAATGCTAAATCCACATGTATGACTTTAGAAAACTTATAGGTATGATTCAAATAACTACGAGCACAAAAACAAAAAAAATCAAAACACTTTTAATTTTTACTTAGTTACTCGTTGTTTGCACCTAGAATACGAATTATGACGTAATAACGGTATCACACATATATGACATGAAAATGTATAACTTTATAAAAGTTATAACGGTATGAGGTGAAATTGGAATAATGTTGTAAAAGGTATAACAAACATATGTATTTGCGGCACGTTCCAGAAATGAAGATATTCTTAATATCGCCATGGTGAAGATATAACGGTACAAAAGTTTGTTTTTCCTCTATCTTGTAGGGATTGCATTTTAAGTGTATTTAGAAAGAATGTATAGTTTATGTGTTGAATGGGTATGTTTAATTTGAAGTTAATAAATCGTAAAAATAGGCTGCATACGTTCAACATTTCTTATATGAATTTGATAGTATAGAGACCACACTTTTGAATTGTATTCTAACAATCTGCTTACTATTTTTATAACTTCTAACAAATCAAAGTCTTTGATAGTTCTGATTATAAACCCTAGTGTCTTCATACCTTTGTAAGTTATTTGTTGTATGTGATTTCCAAATCTTAATAGGGTGTCAAACATAACTCCAAATTTCGTTTACCTTTTCTAAGATTTTGTTTTCTAGTGCTTGTTTTACCGGGCTCTTTCTTCGGAAAAAAATTAGTGTCTTGACATACTCGTACAAATGATATTTCTGTACTAAAGCATAATGGTACGATAAAAAAGCAGTTATTTTACACTAAAAAATGTTTATTTTTGTTTGATTGGGAAAACCAACAGCTTTCAATACTTTGTAAAGTATGGTGAAATATGTATAATAATTGAACCAATTGATATTTCTTAATTATTAGTGATTGTGTAAGAAAAAAGAGTTACAATAGCCTATTTTTTTAAAATTGGTTGTAACTTAGTTCCAGCAATAAAAGGAGATCAAAATGTACATATTCATTTGCAGTGTGGCAGGTACGAGTACCAGGAAGGTAGAAATTATTTGAACGCCGTAATAAGTTTTTCTGAGGGACAGGTGCAAATGGACATTTTGAATTGGAGGACAGCTGTAAAAATGGCAAAAAGGCTATCGGTGCAGAGTGCAGCTACGTTCATGTTCCACTACAACCGCAGCACATCAAATGAATTCCAGTTTCATTCAGAATAAAAAAACTTTCCAATATTTAGCTTGCGGCCTCAGAGGCCCGCTACATTATTTAGTAGTGAGGTATCAATGAGGATTATCAGCCATTTGCAAATGTGACATCAACGATACACGATCCATTTCCAAATGGAAGTCTAGTTAATACGGGGGAATTTTAATGCCACGATGATATGATATATGCTGATATCTGTGTTTGATGATGAATCAAAGAATAAAATAGGGATGTCGAAAGTGAAAAAAAAATATCGATATATCGATGTATCGATATGTATTAAAATATCAATATCGACGTCGATATATCGAGGAAAAAATATCGATATATCGGTCAAATTTTCCAGAGATTTTGCGTTTTTAAAATAATAGTGTATTCAGCTCAATATTATCAATAGTAATTTTTGTACAGAATTTGCTTTTTTTAATGTACAAAAATCTCAATAAAAATGAAGCTATTTTTATCACTATTCATTTTTATTACGTGTTAATTACAAAAATATCAAAAACTAAAAAGCTGTCTTCTAACTTATATGTAAACTATTAATCTGTCAAAAAGGACTTCGTGTTTGGAACAAGGTATAGTCAATAATCGTAGACAATTGGGAACCAACACATAGGAGTGGCTTAGAAAAAAATGGCGAAAAATAGCATACATTTCTATGTATGTACCTACACACATGAAATAGTATTGGTGATCACAAATACTAATGCAAAATGCAGATTTGTAAGCTATTACTAGTTAAAATTTCAACCGCCAGATGTCATAACCCAATACAGATACTTTTTTTTCCGTTCGTTCCTATACGATTTTGGATTCTAGTGACTTTAAATACATAAATTCAAAAAAATATCGTTTTTGATATAATTTTCGATATTGGATATTTTGTATCGATATATCGGATCAAAATATATCGGCTAAAAATATCGATATATTGAATTAAAAATATCGATATATCGATACTTTTTCAACAACCCTAGAATAAAATATTCATGAGACCGTTTTTTGTTCATTTGAACACGTTTTCAAACGAAATCACGCACAAACCTGAACTAAAGATGAATTAATTCTGGAATATGCGGAACGATTACACATTTAGAAACATTCGGGCGCGATATGTAAACTGTTCTCGCTAAGCGGCCACCAGCCGCCCCGTGCGTGTCCGGCCCTTTTGTACAATTATTTGATTTATGAAACGTAAACGTGGATTAAAAGCGCGGTTATTGTGTTCATAAGCGAAAAAATGCAAAAGACAATAATGAATACTGAGCTAAATCGTTTCCCGTTGGTTCTAGTAATGGCACCAACATAATGTTTGGACATATGACAGGAGTACAAGCGTATCTAACAATGATCGTAATACGAAAATGATTATGATCGTTAGACAATATCAAACCAATAGCGACAGAGTTTAATTATCTTATCAAATCATACTTCAATAATTTATCATTGTACTCAAGTATGAATGTAATAATCACCTAAACATTACAACATTTCCAGTAAAATATGCCTGTTTCTATTGTCACCTGCAATTTGTGCACTCGGATATCAGATTACTAATCAAAGGGTTCCGATTACAAAATGACAGAAAGGCAATATTAATAAAACGTTTCTGAAAACTATCCGTCTTTGAAATTTTAATATTTAATAGATAAATCTCTCTTTTTCCATAAAGACCAATCGGATAAAATCCATAAATTTCTTTCAAATATCAAAAGGCAACGGATAACATTATCATTAAGCCCTAAAAAGGTATGGAAGGCGGCTGAATTATGGCAAATAAAAGGAATTGAGAGAAAAAGGCGAGGTCCGCCGGCAGCAATAGATCATGAAGCGGCGATCCCGCCCCACCGAACTGAGAGAACTTCCTCGAAAATACGGAAAACCAGAGGAGAATCACTCACATCTCCCTTGCCACGCCGGGTACCTGCCCCCCCTCCTTCTCCCTCGCTGCCCATCGCCCGCGTCACCCGCCCGTACGTGAAACAAGTCACCGACCAACAGAAGTATTAAGTGTTTTGTTTGGTAAGAAAAAGGACAGCAACAATAAAAGGGATGCGCTTTTTAGATCAATGCAATCCAGGTAGATTTGACCTTCTCAATAAAATCACAAACATTTAAAGAAAATACGTTATTAAAGTTAACGTGTCAAATAAATAAAAAGAAGTTATATGTTAAAACAAAAAACCATTGAATTTATTAGGTTATTTGAAAAGTTTACAAGTATTACGTAAAAATTAGGTTTCAACCCTAGAAAGATAATCTACGTCTGTGAGACGTAAGCGATACACAAGAAATAATAAGTCTATCTAAGTTAGCTCAGTTGCCGAGCAGAACTTGCGCGGTGCGGCTCTGCGACCACGGTAAGTACGATAATTACTAAGAAATACATACCCCTTACGTCCGAGAAACCTATGAACACCTTTTGAGTAACTTTCAGATTTGTTCGTATGTGATTTAGCGAAATAAAACAACACATATATATGTATTATTTTTATGTGTAACTACTGATTAGCATTTAAACTTTCGTAACATATAAAAAATACGATTTAGACATAAAATTGAACATTATTTTTCATTAAAAAAATACATAATATTTTGTAGTTGATTTGTAAGAGGTTTACAGAATCTTGTTATTTTTTTTAATCACAAATCATTTTTAATTTTTTTTTGGTTTATGTAAAGTAAAAAACTTATACAAATTATTCAACTACCTTTAAACTGTGTATGTGTGATAATATGTCAAATATACACTTTTAAACTTCAGTACGTCTCTAGGACCTTTTGTGTAACTATCAGACTTGTAAATAAATAAATAAAATATATATTTTTTAAGTATAATGTCTAATCAGCATTTAAACTTTCATAGCGTGTAAAAAAATACCATTTAGACATAAAATAAAACATTATTTATCATTTTAAAAAAAAAATCATATTTTGTAGTTGATATGTAAGAGGTTTACAGAATTTTGTTATTTTTTTAATTGCAATATATTTTTTATAATTATTTTGGTTTTACTTAAAGTACCAAAACCCCAAACTATTTAGTCAACTATCTTTAAAAAGTGTAAGTGTGATACTATGTGAAATATTCACTATATAACTACATTACGTCTCTCAGACGTATGAATATCTTTAAGGTAGATAAAAATAAGATTATCTTTCTAGGGTTGCAAAACAGCGTTGGAGCATATCGGTTTTAGATACTAATTCTGAACGATTCCGTGAAGGTAAAACGCATGATTGTTGATGGGAAACGAACACATGCTGTAGCAGCTGCCGAATGAAAGATTTATGTATTAAGTTTAACCCATTTAAAACACGTGATATTTCGTTACCAACTTCGGGAAATAATAATTTAAGATCTGGAGAAAATTTCCCGGAGAAGTTCAAAGCAGCGCCGGAGAACATTCCATAACTGAAGTGCCGGAGTTGAACTTTTGTTATAAATGCTTGTCAAATAAACGGTTTCAAGTATAAGCATAAAGAAAAAATCTAATTTTGATTTCGTGAAAGGGTTTTTATCGTTTCCATAAAGTTGGTTAATATTAGTCACACGTAAATTTCCCTTATTCTCGTATTTCAACTGTCACCATTCCAGAACTAACAGCTTTACCAAGATTCAAGTACTTACGGGTTGTTAGGTTAATAACAATAAAATTTCATTGGAAATGAATCAGCCTATTCAATCTGCAAATATAGTTGGTTATAGATAGATATAGAAACAGATTTTTTTTTAAAGAAAGACAAACATCCCCGGGTTACGAATAACCCAACAATGTTTGAAAATCTCCTACTACCACCACAGAAAGCCGAAAATGTTGCTTGTGTTGTGATGGAGGACTTAGCCAGCCGAGGAATCGAACACGCGACGCTCGGGTGGGATCCAAGCGCCATGCCCACTCAACCACTGACCGGTCGATAAACATACATTAACCTATTCGTAAATATGGTTTAACATGCTGTGTTTTTATAAAATTCTTTAATTATAAAAAAGTGGCACTTATGAATAGATTTAAGGCAAACGCAATATGCTAGAAATATTAAGATACATACGTTCTTTTTTACGTAAAACATTTCTGAATTTCAAATAAATATGAATAAAAAAGGATACAGGAGAATAATCAATTAAACTGACATAAAGGATAAATATTTCCCGGAAACTTCAAACGATTTTATTCGAGTAGACCTCACCCCTAATAAATCATTTATGCAAAATATAGAACGCAAAAGTATTTCCTTTATAAGTCATCCCCGACAGTATTTTATACCAGTCACTTTTAAGACACGAATGCGAATCCTTAGGGCGAAATACAAAAAAAAAAATAGATTGACGAATTGCGCCACGGGGATTGGTGCCGTCTCTCAACCCGAATCTCAACCCCCGACCCCCGCAACCCTCCACCCTCCGCCCTCCACCCTCCATTCTCCACCCACTACCACCCCACCAGCTACCCCTTCAAACACAGGCCGGGACATCGAAAACATAATACACTTAAACAGTCTGAACTAACAATATAAGACCCGTTCGCTGCAGAACTGGGAAACCTCTTACATGCCTCTTTTCTGTTTACAATCGGGAAAAAGTAATCTCATAAAATAAGATAATACGAAACTCGATGTTGTAGCTTTATTTTTTACATGATCGCTGCAATCGTATGTCTGAAAGACAACAAACACAAATACAATTGGTCACCGCGAGGCGGATATGTGTTTTTGGTGAGATTATCTTGTAGTTTTCTGTTAACACATTTGACAGCGTTATTATTGAAGCCATAATATATATGTTTTCAAATAAAGGTGCATTGTGAGTATTTGTGGCAAAGATTGATTTATTTATAACATAACAGAAATTAATAATTTACTTTCATGTTTTCCTTCTGAATAAATCATAAAATATTTTTTGTAATTTATTGTTATTAAGCTTAATTTGTAGTACTCTATATTAATTTTAATTTCTTTTATATATTCATTAATATTACTATTCGATTTATAAAAAGAGTTTATTTATAAACAAGTTCAGCTCTCACGCGTAATAATAATTACATAGCAGAACTTTTTTTTATACATAAACTGTTTTTTATAAATTGAAATATAATATTATTGAATACATACAAGAAATAAAAATTAAATTAAAGATAAACGAAACAACTTAACTTTGAACCACTTTTAAACTTGAGTAAATTCGACCGGTTTCAGAACGAACGTTCCTTCTTCAGGGCAAATGTACACTGATTTGACAGTTTTGAAATATGGATGGGAACAATGTATTATTATGGTAGGGGTGGAGCTGTTGCTAGGTTTGTTGATAATAGATTCATTTTTAATGAATCTATTATCAACAAACAAAAAATATTGTCTTATAGCTCAATCATGTTCCCCTACCCACCCACTCTTCATTAATACCTAACAACGGCTCCACCCCTACCATAATAATACATTGTTTCCATCCATATTTCAAAACTGTCAAATCAGTATACATTTGCCCTGAAGAAGGAACGTTCGTTCTGAAACCGGTCGGATTAACTCAAGTACAAAAGTGGTTCAAACAAAGTTAAATTGTTTCATTTATCTATAATGGATAACCACAAAGTTATAGCTACATTCAAACGTATAAAAATTAAATTATTTAACGTAACTCAGATGACAGATGATTTTCGTTTTAACTTTTAAATGTAGGTACTTGACATTTTATAGTTACATAATACTTATTTATCTGTTATAACTCCGAGAATCTTACAATGTTAATCTTTAATAACAAGTGCATGGAGGTTGAGAAGAAGCCTGCCACAGATGAATTGGTGGTTATGATAGTGGAGTTGAGAGTAATGTAAGCAAGGGGAAAGGGAAGTCGGGAAGGGAGCCGCCAACCTCCACTCATCAGGTGTTAAGTCGACCACATGTTAACCATCCTGGGAGGTGGTGTGGGGCGAGCAACACTCGCTACTAAACTCTATCTCTCCTTGCTCTTAACGCAGTAAAAGCCTCGTGGTAAATTCCTTTAAGGCCTAATTTAATTCGTTACGAACACTATTTCAAGACTGTATTATTATTCGGATACGGAAAACTTGCTACGAGAAATTTATCCATATGCGAAATAAACTAAAGCGCGATATTATTAATTAAATGACAAAGTGAAAAATTATATGCTCAAGTCTTGGGAATTTGCCTGTCTAAAATGTAATGGTATTTTGTCTGATAAAAACACATTTTTTGATATAATTGCGCAGTTATGCAAATATTCTAAAGAATAAGTAAACAAACAAATAATTTATTTTATAAATAATTGATTAAATGCTAAATAAGAAGAAGGTGGTAATTTATAATTTACCATGGAGCTAAATTGTTTCACGTTTACGTTTGCCGAAAGTTTCGAAAAATTCGTCAGCATTTTTCAGACTTAAATGGTTCGCCGTGAAACTTCTTTGATTATCAAAATTGTACGCGGCCTCATTAAGTCAGCCCGGGAACGATTTATTTTTGCGCCGCAGGAGAAAAAGCTCGTTGATATAATTAATTTATGACTCTATCATTCTCGAACGTAAAGTTTATCACGGGGAACTGATGAAAGTTGGAAGGACTTGTCATGGCGGTCACGCGCGGACCGTGGGCATTACGGCAGGGGCGGCCGCGGTCCGTCCTCGCCGGGCACAAGGACACTACCTACTGCCTACTGCCACTGAGCGGCATTTGGAATAGCCTATTTAATAAAGGACATTTTTATATTTTAAACAGAACTAGAAGTGACTAGAATAATGTCTCTCTCTTTTAGGCAGCGGGACATAACCATTATATTTTGTAATTGTAAATTGTGCCTACATGGAAAAGAGTGTCAGTTTTTGTTTTCAACCTTCAAGAATTCCAAGTGCCTGAAGCCAGTAGGACTAAGATCTCGAGTGGAAGGTTAATAACGTTGCTATTGGGATTTTGTTTCTGAATTAACATGGCTAAAGTAAGGTTTCTATTCTATATTGCGGTCTCTTAAGAGGGTATCATTGAGATTGTGCATACATGAAATAATTTTAAAGTTAATTAGGTACATACTTTTGAATGTAGCTATAACTTTGTGGTTATCCATTTCAGATAAATAAAAACATGTTACTTTGTTTGAACAACTTGTATATTTGTTTAAAGCCGACCGGTTTCGGAACGACCGTTCCTTCCTCAATAACGGATATGAACCAAGTTTAATTGACAACATCTTAAATAAAAAAATTACAAAAAATAAATATCTATATAATTCTAATAATAATGATGAAAAAGAAAGGCGTAAAATTATATTAATAATTTTTCAGTTCAATGTTGCAAAAATCTTCAATGTTCAATGTTGCAAGAAATAATATCGGTAATTTTTTGAGGAACGCTAAAGATAAAGACCATAAATTAACTATTTCCGGAATACATAAACTCAAATGAAATGACTGTTCCTCATTTTATATTGGAAAAACAACTCGTAATTTTGAAATCAGAATCAAAGAACATTAATTTAAGGTCTCTTAATAATATTAATTTTTCTGAGTTCGCTAACCATATCATTGAAAATAACCATAGTTTTGAAAAAAAAATACGAGGATAAATATTCTTCATATTAATCATAAAGGAAAACGCTTAGATAACTTAGAAGCCTTGGAAATAAAAAATCCCTTAAAAATAATGAATCTATTATCAAGAAACAAAAAATATTATCTTACAGCCAATCATGGATATGTTCCCCCACCCACTCTTCATTAATCCTTAGCAACGCCTCCACCCCTACAACAATCCTTAGTAATAATACATTGTTCCCACCCACTATTTTGTAATTGTCAAATCAGTATACGTTTGCGCTGAGGAAGGAACGGTCGTTCCGAAACCGGTCGGCCTTAAACAAATATATAAGTGGCTCAAAAAACTAACGTTGTTTCATTTAATTAAGTTTAGTATATTCACAAAATAATAATACAAGTACTTTTTTTCAACGCTGCGATTAACGTCTGCAACATCTGGGTTTTCAATAAATTTAATAGTCTTTTAAAGAAGTTTTTTTTTATGAAATACTGAGCACAAGAATCTTATCAAACTAAAGGCGTGATAGCGAGGGTTGCTTTTCGTAGGCACCCATAAAATAAACGCAATATATGTGGATACATAATATGGTAACATGAAGGGTTGCACGGTAATGCACAGTATTTCAGTATGTACTGTAACACACACCGTGAGAAGAAACGGCCTATACCGCTGCTACAGTACTGCTACGCACAGGCAGTACTTCAACCCTTTCAAATTCCCATCCCCGGCCAGTGCGGGCGCCACCACACGGCTTTATTGTTCCACCAGAAAGGGATCTCGACAGATTTGCTCAGGGTCGTGTCACGTACCTTGACTTAATATGGAAGGCTCGTATTACTTTACTGTTTCCTCGGCGAGATGTGTTAACTCCGACGTATGCAAAAGAATAATACTGTTTACTCACGAGGGAATTGTTTTACTCTGTTTTTCTGAAACAAAAACAATTTTTTTAAATATTTCAAAGCAATGAAACATACTTTACGCCTACATTTTTCACAGAAATTCAAATGTATTGTTGTCGTCAAATGACCATTCTGTGCTGTTTTGTTTTTTTTTTGTTTGAGTTTGAAAGGTCCCCGTTAAACGCCGATTTCAGCTTTCTTTCAAATTGAATAAACTGACAATCTTAACAACATGATAGTCGTCATCTTCCTCTGTTCATAATCAGTTAAAAAGCTGTAACGAATTCAACAACATTTCAACTACCAAACAAGAAAATGGCTTTGATTGGCCATGTGATGACTTTTCTACACGTGAATTTCTGCGACACAACTAGGCCGTAGTAATCAATTAATCTGACAATATTAGTTAATAAATTATTATATACATACATACACATCGATAAGAAAGGTAATCGAATGATGGGTTTTAAATGCAGTAATTTCTTAAATTTACGTGATTAATGAAGGTATATCCAATAGCTAAAAAAATAGAGAAGACTTGGCATACCGATCCAAATACGTACCTTACATTCTGTCCAAATGATTACATAAAAATGTTAGCGGTTTCCATGGTTAATATTCAGTTTATATGATAAGTAATAAATATTGGTTCAACCTTTTGGATAGATTTCACAGACTTCTTCTAGTTCCCACTCCGATCGGAGGTTGGATACTAGTGGCAAAATATTTCTACGATTATGATAACTAAGTAAAATGATTTATTTTTATTCTTTACCGTTGCCTTACAAATTGCAGTTCCGCCTTTGATAGTCTTGATGACGTCGATTACCATCACATTCAAGTTAAAACTGGTATACGCTGCTACCCGCTACCAGCTTATTTATTTTATAGCTTTTTAATATGTTTTTTATCGCTCCATTAGATATTTGGACAAGATAGCGTGCTTTTCACCACGTGTAATGCATAAAAAGAAGAGCTGCAAAAATTGGAAGCCAAATTAAAGTAATCTTCAAAGTTTAAATGCGGAAAAGATAAAAAAGAGCATGTTCCATTTACTTCAAACGTTCATTTTACATATAACAATGTCCACGTACACGGTCGTTAAGGCCCAACCCGACGCAATTAGGTAAACAGTTACAGTTAGGAACTGAGTAAAAATGTTTTTAAATCCGAAACTGGCCGAAAAATGAGGGCTGGAAAAGTTTGGGGCTTTCTATGTAGACGTATGACTATTTCAGCTTATAACCAAAGCGTTTACACTCGCTTTTCCATCGTTAATTATGTTGGTAAGCTAGTAATTTTTAGGCGGTATTTTTAACTTTTTAACAAATATGCAATTTAATTAAAGTTTAAATCATTTTCTACTCGATTGCGTAATTTAGTGTCAGCTTGCCGAGTTGACCTTGTTTTCCAGGCACTTAGGGTTTACGGTACACGTGGGTGACAACACGCTTGTTAAATCGCTCAAAGTCTGGCTTCAACTTATAATTAAAGTATGCCACGGTGTTAAAGTAATGCCCTTTTCCCTTTCTAGTAATCCGGGCCAGATTGTTCCGGGGCATTTTATATTTCGAATTTATTAACCCTCACGAGGCCAAGGGTTTAACTTTATGGATCATTCATTTCGAATATTTTGGTGTAACATCTTTGGAATTTGTTAATTTATTATACGAAGACATGTTCAAAATCATTTTGGAATGCGTTTTGAGAAAATGTACCATACATTTTTTTCACCTTTTAACTTACGTAACTTTTTCGAGGAAATATTATTATACTTTTGGGTGTAGCTATAACTTTGTGGTTATCTGTTATAGATAAATGAAACAATTTAACTTTGTTTGAACCACTTTTATATTTGAGTAAATCCGACCGGTTTCAGAACGACCGTTCCTTCTTCAGGTATACATTTTAAACATATTATATATTTCTTCTTCTTCAGTATACATTTGCCCTGAAGAATGAACGGTCGCGGTCGTTCTGAAACCGGTCGGATTTACTCAAATATAAAAATGGTTCAAACAAAGTTAAATTGTTTCATTTATTTAAATATATTTTTTTTGAATGATTAGTGACCTAAACAGATTTATTGTCCATTATGTTTTACGAAAATAAGCTTATAATTTCAGACGCGTATTACATAAAATTCGTCAAAAACGTGAAACTGAAATAACTAAATGAATCCCAATTTCTTCGTTGAAAGGTTGAAGCTCTTTGATTTATAAAAACAATTATATTCCTAATGACAAACATCTCGGCAGTAAAGCTTTCAGACAGGTGTGTTTCATATTCGACTGGGTATTGATTACCTTTCACGAAGAGTTTTCACTGCCTGACGAATATTTAAGTGCCAAGAAAGGAAATAGACCCTCAGAGAGGTAGGGTAGAAAACAGTGCCGAACTGTGCGTATAAATAATCGGAATACATACACATTACAAGATTTATGTTACATTTTCGTGTCAAGTTTTTTTACTAACAATTATTATTGATAACTTCAGTTACAATACAGTTTAAACGGTGTCATAAAAAAAGTATAATTTTAATGGCACCGGTTTTGCGAAAAACCACCTTGTGGCAGTTTTATCAGGATATTGTCTAGTTTTACACCGATTAGAAAACTTAGGAACGAGTTCAGGACTTTCTAATCCGAGTACCTCACTGGCTAGGAGGAACTAATCCGACACTTTATGGGGGGCGATAAAACCTTCTGGGACCTCTGCGTCATTAGAGGAGGTCATTAAAGTGATGGGGAATTGTGGTGGGTCAAAAATCATCGCCGTACGGCAACCTGAAACAATGTATTTATGGCGGCCTTTATGGTGCGGTTATTTTTTACGGATCGTTATTGGTGAATGCGAAACGACCGCGGCCGAGTGAATTTCAACTGAAATTATTATTTTCTTATGGGGCACTATGTGATTCCTCGATCGAGTGGGCAGCGGTGATTCCGTTATTAAATGTAATTAATCTTCCACATTCAAAACGTCGTCATTAGGCAGCAAATTACACCGAATGGTAAATGAAACAATTTAACTTTGTTTGAACCACTTATATATTTGAGTAAAGCCGACCGGTTTCGGAACGACCGTTCCTTCTTCAGGGCAAGCGTATACTGATTTGACAGTTATGAAATATGGATGGAAACAATGTATTATTATCTAAATGGTTTTAAAACAGCATATCGAATGTTAAAAAATTAAAGTCATCAGCGTTAATCTTTTAAACGTTAACTCCAGACTTTCGCAAATAGAGCTTAGCATGCAATGGTGGACGGGACCGTGAAAACCGTTGGCCAATGCATGGCCCGATTTACGAGGTGCATTTGCGTGCGGTTTTTATACCGGTAAAAATGAACTTTTTCCAAAGTGCCCCATAAAAGCGTCGGAAAAAAGTTGTTATTTACATAAAATAAGAGAACAGGGAAGCCGCGCCACGCGAGGAAGTCGCCAAAAAGAATATTTGATCGATACGCGGACATGAAAGGGCGGCGCTGTACGTGTGCCGGCTGTAAGTAACTTGACGGTTATTTACTTTAATGCCAGCAGACATTATGTATTCACATGATTGTTCTACTAATTATTTGAGTTATGGCGGACCAGCACGCACGCCACTGTTCCCTGCCTGTTCTCTGCCTGTTCCCCACTTCCCCCACGCCCACGCTCCCTTTAATACTTTCCTCGATTTGTATTCTAGCAACCTTCTACCTTCCACCATCTTCCAAACACACATTCCTTGGCCGATAACAAAACGACGCCTTTCTTGTACAACTTTGGGCTAACGTTGGAGGGAGCACTGTCGCGGCGAATGGTTTCTGGTTAGAGTTCGTATACGTATACGTATGTAGGTATTATATTTCTAATCATAACCACTCTCGAACGAAAAATGTGAATCATAAAAGAATAAATAAACAAAAATTTTAAAACAAAAAAACGACTTCAAAAAATGCACTAAAAAGTAAAAAAATAATTTCGTATTCTTCTACAACTTTATAATCAACTTACCTTTTCTACTCCTCAATATGTACGTATGATTGTTATTTTTGGAGTCGGTGTCGGCGGGAGAGGAGCTGTCAAGTGAACACGCCGGGCCGCGGGTACCTTGGTTGACACCGACTCCAAAAATAACAATCGTACCTACATATTGATGAGTAGAAAAGGTAAGTTGATTATAAAGTTGTAGAAGAATACGAAATTATTTTTTTACTTTTTAGTGCACTTTTTTGAAGTCGTTTTTTTGTTTTGTTAAAATTTTTGTTTATTTTTGGATTTTTAGTGAATCTGAAGTACACTAACTAATTCGATTAAGATTCGGCCGAGTATCGTAAATTTGTTCTTCAGAATTGGAGAGTTCCGTTACTTTGTCATGGATCCCATAATCAGAACCTAACCAAACTCTCATCAAACTACCCTTGAAGTACATCCTTTCCAATAAACAAAGAATCATCGAAATCGGTTGGCGTGATATTGAGTTATTCGTCCATTTGTCGCGCACATACTTGATGCAAATTTAAGACTTATATGATTTTCTCATGGATGCCATTTTCAGAACTGGACCAAATTAAAATGGGACCACACGGAAAGCACCAGCTTTCAAATAAAAAAAGAATGTTCTGAGGTAACAAACATAAAAAAAAAAAAAAAAATACAGTCGAATTGAGAACCTCCTCCTTTTCGAATTTGTTTAAAAAAGATTAGGCCGCAAATGGGAAATGAACCTAATACCTCTGCCCTGCCGGGGAAGGCAAGGCAGAGGTCTTGGGCATTGCTCTGACCACTTAGCTGTTTCGACCATGTCAACTTCGGATACCTGTTTTTGTTAATTGAATAAATGTTTCTTTTACGATAAAAAGAAAACAATCACCTTGTCAGTGGAGAACTAACAAGGTTGACATATTCACGTGATTGATCAATCGTTTACTTTATACACCTAACTCCGAGCATTCATGTGTTTGACTAATATCTATTGAAAAACATGTGTACATTTTTAAGTCATTAAAACGATTTTTTTATTGAATTTATGAATAGTGAAAGATTTCATGTCTAGGTGTAAATAATGAAACATTGTAGAATGAGTTTTTATTAAAATACGAAGTTCGGGATTTTCCGAAAAAAGCTTAATCTCAATCAAGTTAAGTTGATTAATCTACTTTTAATTCTTAGTGGCAGACATATTGCCGTGGAACTGCTTGCCGCTACCAGCTACCAGCCAGGCGCGGAAAAAGAACCAACACAATTATTGTGGCGGGAAAAATATGGATAGCTTTGCAGGAAGCGCCGTTTTACAAAACCATAATTTTGAGCACAATTTGGCAAATCCCTCGATGGCTGCGGGAGGTATAGGAGCGGTAGAGGCTGGAGGGAATAGCCTGTGGGGAGGAGGGGGCTCAATCCTTCCGCGCAACATATGATTCCCTTAATCTGTCAGTCTTCCATGACCCGTGAAATTTTAATGGATGAATTTCGTCTCTGTTTCTCGCGAGGTGCCTCGTTACCGTCATCTCACTTTTTTCCGCGCTCTCGTTTTTTCTCAGTAGGAAAATCACGTGGGAACCAGAAAACGGTTTCGCGTGGTATAAAATACGGCCGTACATATTTAGGGGTGCGCTTAGTTCCGGCGCGGAGGTCTGTTCTCGCAGTTTGCCTCACCCTCGCTATGTATGGTAATCCGATTCTCTTATTTAAGTCAGGGTAAAAATAATGAATTCGAACCATTTTCATAGAACCAGTTGATAAGAGTAATCACACAGATTCTTTTGAAATTCACATACCAATTATTTGTTTTGTAAGTCAATAAAAGAATGCATTTGGGAATTTCTCAAACTTCCAACGTAATATTTTGTTTATTTATACGGAATATACTCGATTTTTGAAGTATCAAATTTGAGTACAAGAAACGGACAAGTAACTTAGCAGTGTAATAAATTCCGGCTCCTCTCGGCCTGCACACAACACGTGTCAGCACCACGCGCTAGACTTTATTCCACAAATATGGCAAAACTTCCAACCGCCGAGTTTCCCTTCACATCGATGTTACCCCGCCGATTGTTTAGCGATTACTCGCTGTTTTGTTTCAATCCCGGCAAAGTTTGGAATCATGCCTCTATAACCCGAGTTAAATTATTCACGCCGGAGAGGATTGTAGGAAGCTGTAACCGCGCGGATTTCTGCCGCTGTCTTCGAGTGCCGACTGTACTTCACTTCTCCACTTGCGGAGCTGTTTCGCAAATCTGCATTTAAATCGGGGAATCAGCGAAGCGATAATGAGACCAGTCCAGGACGCGGAGACTGGAGACACTTTGTCAAGATTATCGGACCAAATGGTAGTCTTCGTGCCCGTTTAGTGGTGGCGGGCATGTCTCTTTCTCCACGAGGTGTTCCGGACAAGTTTAGTTTCGGCTGACGGTGAGAGCGATGTCTCGCTCGTTGGTTATATCTAGTGAAGGATTAAGATTTCGGATAGTCTCATCGCGTACTGGCTGACTTTGTAACTTCGCAGCCTGAATGTTTTCGTTGGTTAGCTCAAATTAAGTTAATATTTTTTTAGCGCTATAGATAGGGAAAATACCACTAAATAATATGAGTATTGACAAGTAATTTTACTATTAGATCAAATATTATTTAATATCTTTCCACATTTGGTGTCAGCCTCCAACACGAAGTTCAAGTACATTGTTGGACGGAAGCATGATTAGCCGGTTCGATATTAGTCCTGGCAGTGGGCAGTGGGGAGGGCTATTATCCTATTTTGACCCTTCAGTGGCTAGTCGGGATTTACCTTCCCTTTACATCTGAGAGATTTCGTAATACAATATTTACATCAAATGGAATTGGTCCCAAAGACAAAAATTTTCTTACGGGACAAAAGAGTTTCCATATTATAAATATGATTGGGAGCATTTAATTTTTTTTTATCAACTGGGTTTATATATATCAATGTGCTCTCTAGTTTACTATTCCAAAAAAACATTTTTGTTTTCTTTTTTAAGCTAGTGACAATGCTTTCTCGTAACATTTGCTCAATAACGAATTAAGAATAATTGACTAATAACGAATTAAGGCTAAAATCTCCAGTATCCAGTATGTAACGTGAACATCTAACGATCGGCCCGTTCGCTCGTATTCTTTTTGATCGCTATTAGCGGCTCTAACGACGAAGGAGGCTGCGGCGCGTATCGAGTAACGCTGCAAATTATTTCACGTCATAAACACAGGCTGAGACAGATTACCGTCATTAGCCAACCACCCCCTCCCCGTCAAACCCACTCCGCCCACTTCGCCCACCCCGTCTCACTACTGTCACGGCCACAAACAAGGCTAGGCCGATAAGTTGTAATAACAACAATAGAGGAAACTCGCCAAACTTTGGCAGCGAAACCGGGAACAGTATTAGTACCGAAACCCGAGCAAAGTGAACGAGGCTTTGGCTGTACGAGTATATGGATACACTGTTGCGAGCAGATACCGTCTTCTACGAACGAAGTTAATGTATATTCAAGTTTGCTGAACGATGTTAAGGCGCCGTAACCGCGCTCAAAAAGAAGAAAATGGAGAGATATGTAATTACGAATGTTAGAGGAGCGCGCTAATATTTAAGAATAATATAAACGCTAGAAATATTTCGAATCTCATGCCTGCAAAACTTTAAAATCGAGCGTCTTTTTGCACGAGGCTAGTAAGCGAAAAAGTGGTTTTTATTTATTTTGTGCATAATTTTATAACAACGAAAAAAGTTAGAGCAAACCTCAAAAATAGTCTTAGCAATAAAGGAGTATTTTTTTAAAATAATTTCTTTGCATAGTTAAGTCTTGAAAAAACATTTTTTCTGGTGGTTTACGCTTATATTTTTTGTAACGTAAATAATAATTTTATTGTAATTTCAATACATAGAAAAGCCAGTAAAAGCTTCGATTTATCCGTAGCATATTTTTTGATGTTCATACTGTAAACCGATTCGTCGTAAAGATTAATCAAAATAGTATCTGGATAGGATTTCACGTATATATTCATCTTAAAGCGATAAAATCGAAGCGAAGATTGTGAAAATGTTTAATAAAACACGACTCGTTTAAAAAGAGCAAAAATCTCTTGTGGACTGTTTAAAACAGCATTTAAAGAAACACTGTGAATTATTTAATACATATAACTTGTAAAATAACTGAAACAGACTTAAAAATAATAATTTTCGGAGTATACTTTGCGATTTTTTTCTATCGAAGGAATTTCATATAATTTGCGTTTCGGCGTGGGGAATGTATAGATATTATCTTCAAAAATAATATATATTTTTTAAGAGCTTAAAAACTTCAAACGTTTAAGGGATATATGTAAGAAATCGGTAGAGATTCGGGTAGCGGCGGCTTAAAGTGTAATCGTTCTTTGACTTGTTACAGATAATATCATAAAATCTTGATTTGTAGAATAAAAACGTTGAAAGAATAGTCAAATAGGTCAAACCCTTTTACAAGCTTTATGGTGGTCACGTAAGATAACGATTTTAAGGGAGTGATGTTTGTTGACTAAAATGATTCAGATTTGCATTATGGAGTTGGTATTTTCGTTTTTTCATCAACTTGTTTATTGTTGACGTTGAATTATCTTGCATTACGTAGATGGTGTAAGTCAGTTACGACAACATGTATACAAATTTTAAACAACTCGAAGAGTGGAATAAGTTTTGAACGATTTATAAGTAGTTTCTGAGCTTAAAACTAGAATCTAACATGATCGTACAGTTCCCTTTTACTTCGTACCTTGGCATGATTCTGGGATTTGTCATTAAGAAGATGCGCAGAACTGAATGTGTCGACGTTCTGGGAAGGTTTCCCTCGAAACGAGTAATTTTCTAGTCCAATGACCACTCAAGGGGGTCGGGGAGTAGTTTGAAAGGGTTCGGTGGCACTGATAAATTACCGATCTTTGCGCCACTGACAGGTAAAACGATAAAACGGACAAATAATGTATAAGAGATCCCGAAGTATGGAAAGCTTGTGTGACCTCTTAAATGCTTCGTTGAAATATTCCAAATGCTAATATAATATCTTTCTCTTATACTTGTCTACAATCAATTTGTAAAATTTTCTCAATCTTCAATTATAAGTAGTTTAAACCAATCAAATATTTTTTTCCATTTTTTTTTACCGATAAATATATTTACGCTTTATCGAGGAAAACATTTATTAACACAATTAATTAAAATGTCTTTATCAATAATAATACACTTCGTGACCTGGTTTCATTCAAATAAAAATAAACTTTATTTAAATCACTATTTGTAAAAAAAATACCTACAGGTTTCAGAAGGAAAAATTCCTTCCTCGGGATTTTTTTTATTTTTTATTACATTTGAAAGCCCTGAGAGCTTAACATAATTATTTAAAAAATTACAATGTAAATAATAATAAAAATTTAATAGAAAAATTCACAAGAGCTAACAAAACATAGAAAATATTAATTCGTTACATAAAAATAGACAATCTGCCAATACTTACGGATTGATGGAACCTTCGGTTCAGAAACTTGTATACAATTTTTATTAAAATACTAATCCATGCAATGTTAATTATTTTTATTTCATAAAAATGTTTCATTACTTGATTCCAATAAATTTTCTCAATTATGAAATTTAACATACTAGAAATTATTTGCGGTTTGCAGCGATACTACTAATGTGTAAAAACCCATCAATTTATATAATAAGTATTATTAAAGAATGTTATCAAACATCATTTTGACGAACAAAGCGAAAGTTTCAATTACTGTCAACATAACTAATTTACTTCTTACTATACTCATATTAAATATTAATTTATTGGTTGATCGGTTGCAGTCATTTGCAGTTTATCCTATTTACCTCTATTTAACCATAAACTTGTTTTCACAATAATATATCATTATCTGACATACGTGTGACGTATGAGGCGTACCTGACTTATTTAAAAGCTAATTTCCGTAAAATACCGCTGATGGTATTGAATCCATAAAAATTCTCATGATTTTTCAGAACACAAAATCAGCCTTTATTCGAAAAAAAAATTACGACCAATATAATATTTCTATAAAATTTGTTAGCTTTTTATAGTAGGATCATATTAAATTATTTTTGATTCTCTCTCAGTGTATTAAGTTCCTCGGTTTTTACAGAATTGTGAATGTTTGGCTGAGAATATTTTTTACTAGGGAAGTTTTCCGAGTAAAACAAACAAACACCATTTACATTCAGCGCACGTACGGCATTATATCAAACGGAGAATAAGCGTTTCATAAATAAATACCCCTAAAACTGCTTCCGCCATAATGTGCATTATTCTTAGGGCCAAAGAGTTGCATTCAAATACCAAATGTATTACACTAAACCAGTTAAATAATTCTACACGTGAACTTTATAAAATAATTGGATCATTTTTCAACTATTTTAAAAACCTACTTAAATATTTTTGAAAAAATGTATGTTTGTTGTAATTTTTTTAGGACTATAAAAAAAACGATTAAGATTTAACGAAAAGGTTTACTCAGCTCTACCAATACATATAAGTATTAAGATTTATGATTTACGAAGAAGAAAAAAGTATTTGAACTTTCTAAGCTTTCTCCATTTCGAAAGAATTATTCAGAAAAACTTGATCTTACGTTTAAAAACTTTTCATGTGTGCTTTCGTAAAAGTGGATATTATTTTTCAAGGTACCACAGGTGCCTGATCCCCTTTAGACGGAAGAAAGTTTAAGATTTATTAGGGGCACGTAGAAAAAGGAGGATAAGTCTGACATAATCGTCGAGATAAAAACAAGGATCCCTTTTGAGAAGGAATTGTAAATTTCCAAGAAACGTTTAGCATCTTATAGTCTAAAGATATTATCTAGAATACTTTAAAAAGTCTGGGATTCAGATCATACGTAAATATAAGTATCAGAATTAAATAAATTAAAAAAGGTTAGGCTGTGGGTTAAAGTGTTTCTCGGAAAATATTCTCTCTCTCTCTCTTAAAAATATTTTCAATGAATTGTAAATTGCATTACCATCCAATTGTGCTTGATTCTCTCATAGACTAAACGACAACTGATATGAATAGTATTCGGTTGATTAAACATAGGGCAGTTATATTGTCAAACAAAAACTGATTTACTCCTTTGCTACGATTCTACGATTCGATGTCTACGATAGATACTACGCCTCAACGCTGATGAGACCCGGTCGACTACGTCTCCGACCGGCAGCAACCAATTACGTTCAAGAGCGTGTTAATTGTTCGGTAATCGGCCAGATGCATTATTCTGAATACCTGCCGCTGCGCCTAGCCGCAAGCAAGCCCGCATAGTGGTCGGAATTATTAGCGATGCTGTATGATTATCATTGAACCTGCTCTAATCATATCCGTATTCCAAATCTAATAATTCGTGTTATTTAACAGAGTTGGATCAAACTAAACGAATTCATTTGAAATAAATTAGAGAAATAATTACAGTAGGTACACATCTATTTAATAAGATATTATGATTAAATGCGTATAAAACAATGAATATTTATGTTAATCTTAAACACCTACACAAATTGTCTGGATGGGAATATAATTTAATATCCTTAAATTTTAACATCCCCTTAATCAGTCACCCATGTTAAAATGTGCCAACAGCAATGAAAAAGCTTGTTTATGACATTGATATATTCTTAATTAATTTATTGTAATTTTTTAAACCAAAGTATCTCAGGGAACGTACTCATACTACGTGACCAACTTTTTGCAATTTTTAACCCGCCCCCCCGGTGACCAAAAACCTAAGCAACTCGCCGCTCATTTGTACCAAGCGTGGTATTTTGAAGACCCCCCCTGAACAAGTCACGTAGTATGGGTACGTTCCCTATATATACTGTTTGTTTCTGTTTATAAATAAAATATATAAAAACAAAAATAACACCGTATTTAATTTAATAGGTGTGTTTGCATGTTAAAACTGATGCGCGCTTTCAATTCTCACTGTTCAATTTAAACTAAAATTTAATTTAATTTAATATGTTAAAGTTAAAAATATATATTAACAAAACTTGAATAATTTTTAAAACGCCGTTTTTGTGAAAAATCACCTTAAGGGCGCAGTCAATGTTTCATAGAAAAAATATCTAGAATTGACAAAAAAATTGAAGAAAAAATTTAAATAAACAAAGAGTGAAGGGTATCGGTAACGAAACATTCACTTTGTAAAACCAGACCTTCATGCATTGCGATGTGGAAATAGTATTTCACTTTTGGGATGTGAAAAGTTTGTTTATATTTATGAAGGGTAAAGAGTTTGAGGAAAGGCAATAAAAAATGACATTTAATCTTTTTTGATGCCATAAAGAATTTTAAATATGGAATTGGAGGCTCACGATTATAATTCTAACATAAAAGAGGGATCATAAAGGATGATGTTCACTGCTCTCTTTTAATAAGCTCTTCGTTAGTAAAAATCATTTATTTTAATTTTTTAATTTTTCTTTATTCATTGCATATTATGGTTACGTCATTTGTGGATTTTTCGACCACCATGCTAGGCTGATGCCCGTGTTATGGTGGTCGATTGAAAATTAATCACGTTTTTTATTTACGGTAGTACGGTCTCAGTAAAAAAGATGTGGTGATTTGTCAGAAACTTTATCTAGTAAGAAAAATGATTGTTAGTTGTTAGAGAGCGGCTGTATAATTTGATTTACTGATCTTTTGATATTGTAGTAGATGTAATAGTGTAGTTTAAATAGTAAAACAGAAGCACCCGCTTACTGCGATATAACCGCTGTGATAATATACCCATAAGCATAAGCTATTCGACTGTTACGGCTACTGCTGTGTCCATTGGATTGGAACGATATACTCCGCTTCGTACGTCGGGATAGAGCGTCGTCTGCATATGTCCGGCAGCAAATATAGCAATAAATGGCTATTTATATCTCCAAGGTATTTACTTCAATTGGATTAAACGTGGAGGGGTAGCAGGGAGGGTGTGGGTTAGGGCAAGGCGGGGAAAGGCGGGAGGGGGAAGGAGACGGGCACACCCTTGCCTCGTGATTCCAGCACAGTGGCGGAGCACAGGCTATCATTAATGTTTATTATAATGCCCGATTTATCGGCGATTCACATTAGTGGGTATGTGTGGTCGATTCGGGGGAAGCGGGCGGCGAGTAGATGTGTGTTAAAGCCATTTGGGTGTGGTGATCGGAGTGCTGATTGCGGGATTTATTGAAATTAACCTGACTGAATATTATAATTCCAATATCAGTTTAACGCCATTGTTGGCTTAACCTTTTTGAATTTATCATACGTAATACGTTGAGTGGAGGAAGATTAACATCAAACGCATCGAATAACATTTACGTATATCCGTTTTTATTGCTCTCATTTACCCTGTACTTTTGAAAAACTATAATATAACGCAATGTAATATTTATATTCGATGAATGTATCTAATACAGTTTTAAATGCGATCTCAGCTGAAAATAATTTAAGGCTAATAAATAAATTAACCCCTTCAACTGAACGTAGCAAGCAAAAGAGAAAATTTCAGAAAAATAGCGCAATAAAATCCAGATGGAACAGTGAACTATAAAAGTCCCACGCAATAAAGATTGACCAACTCGCACACAAGACTCCATGAAGTCCAAAAGCAAGGCAATACATAACTGGAATTCCTAATTAAATGTCTGCAGTCGTGTGTGTATCGTTTCGCCCCGGCTTCTAGCGGGCCGCAGGCTATCACAGCCGCTTATTGCGGCGGCCGACACTACTTAATTACCAATGTGCAAAAGAGAACAATTTAACAGTTACCAATGTGCAAAAGAGAACGATTTAAAAGTTACCAATGTGCAAAAGAGAACGATTTAACAGTTAGCAATGGGAAAAGGGAACGATTTAACAGGTACGGCCAGACCGGTGCCAGATGCGCTTGACACGAAATACGTAGGGTCCACATTTTACATTGCTACGGCGCGGCGCGGCGTAGCGCCATATACCGTGTAGCCGGTAGCCCTGTAGCCGCGCGGCGTAGCGAGTGGACTACGAGGTCGAAGTATTACGTCGTTTTGCACTGCCAGGCTACAGTTTAACTGAAAATTTCGATGAAATATTAGGTAATCAGTAATATCTTTTGCACTAAAAAGGTTTTTTTGTAGGTTCAGAGTGGATTGCTATCCTAATTATACACATAATGTAATTTTAATGAATTAAATTTTATTTATTTTTATTTTGATGAGTAAAACGTCAAATCGTAATATTTAATTAAATGAAGATAATATTATCGAAACTCAATCGAAAATCTGGAAACAGAAAAATCAGAAAAGGATATTGGCACATCTGGGACTCGAACCCAGGACCTTCGGCTTTCCGGGCTGTGATTCTACCAACTGAGCTAATGTGTCCCTACCCGATTAAGTCAATTTTAACTGTATCATACTTCGACTAAGATCAAAAATTATCTAGACACCAATTTTGGAGGCGTAAATGGGTACTGCCGCCCGGGAACCATTTATTGGATAACTAACACCTCTGCCATAGGTTACCCCAAGTGGTTTTCCACGTTTGGCGACTTTGCAGGGGTGCTCGGGTTCATGGGGTGAGGTTTGCGAACTCCAAATTCCTATGCACCCTTCATATCTTTTTTCCTTCACAGAACTTCCTGTCCTTCCTTTCCTTAAAAAGACCCTCCACACAGCATCTCCATAGGCCCTGAGGGAAATTATTTTCCTCAGGGCATCCTGTGTGGAGTTGATGTAAAAAAATAAAATATGCATTAAGAAAATTAAGATTATGTCGGAAGTTCGTAGAAGTCGGTAGAAGGTCCTGGGTTCGAGTCCCAGATGTGCCAATATCTTTTTTGATTTCCAGATTTTCGATTGAGTTTCAGTAATATTATCTTCATTTAAATAAAATTTTGGTTGAATTTCATTAAAATTAAAATAAATTGAATTTCATTGATATTTACATCGTCCATGGCATGCTTCTGTTATATCTATTGCTTTGGCTCTTCTGGATTGGTTTTATCTACATTTGTAGTTGACTTTTCTAAAATTCATATCAACTCCAGAAGAGATTTCGTAAGCAAGCCGTCGAATTGAAAAAAAAAGTATTGTAAACTAATGACAAAACAATAAATTTTATAGCTTCTGGTCTCGGTTCATGTTTTTACAGTTTTCGTTTTTTCTTAAATAACAAATTAAGAAAGATAATATTCCCAGAAGGTGAGGCCCTGCGTAACTAAGAGGCACGGGGCAGTGCCACACAAGCCGTGAAAAATGCTTCAATTTAGTGGTCAATTTTTCATGCGCGCCAGCTTTTTGTAGCCGGCTGTGATTTTTCTATATTTTTAAATGCTCGAAATCATTGTCAGAAGATTTTTTTCGGCGGAATATAATTATTATAAAAAATATGAATATAGTGTTTGACTTGATAGTATTTTTATAGTTTTTCATAGTTCTATACGAACATTTTATGGATATTACAATAAAACCAATAAAGCATAGTAAATTGTAAAGGTTTGGTATTTTTTTTTACATTGGCTCTACACAGGAGGCAGTGAGAAACATTTTTTCCCGCAGGGCCTACGTCATTTTTGGGAACGCTGTGTGAAAGTTTTTTTAAGGAAATGAATGAAAGGGAGATCTGAGAATGAAAAAAGTTATGGGGGTCGTTAGGAATTTGAGGGATCAATGTATCACGGTAGGTAGGCAGTTGCTTCCGCCGCCAAGACCTATACAATCCTCACCCCACGAACCCGGGTAAGTCACCAAACGTATGGTGACCCAAGAAAGAGGTGTTGGTTATCCATAAAATGATTCCCGGAGCGGCGTTTACCACACCTGCATCCCAAATTGAAAAGTAGTAACTAATAGCAGCAATAACATACAGGTAGAAGAAGTAACTGGGTACCTACACAACATGTTAATCTTTAAAAAATACTAAAGATGATAATCTGTATCAAATATGCAAGAAATAACATTATTATTATAACTAGAAAAGGTTGTTATATAAATACAACAAACTTACGTGCAAACAAAGATGCAAAGGTCATGAGGACAGTTTTAAAATTATTTTGTGATGTAGGTCAAAAGATAGTTGCTAAACTGTCTTATTGTCTGCAAGATATTTTAAAAATGTCAACGGTTAATGAAGCATTCCTGCATTTAAGTCGCTCTGTTGATTGGCGCGTCCTGATAAGCAGAAGTTCTCGTTTTCTGATAAGCTTAAAAAAGTACGAAGGAACTCCTACGAACACACTTCTAGTTAGGGACGTATAAGTTAACCTTTTTGAACATGGATATTTTTTTCTGTATTCATACTGGGTCTTGAATTTAACAACTGGGCTGTGGAACGATTTGCCGACCTCTGTGTTTCCTGCTTCCCACAACATGGGTCTCTTCAAGACCAATTTTCATTCCTTCCTCTCCTTAAAAAGACCCTCCACACAGCATCTCAGGTGACACAGGCCTTGAGAGAAATTGTTTTCTTCAGGACTTCCTGTGAGGAGTTTAATGTAAAAAACACTTCACGCATATTAATGGAGAATTTTACAAAACAACGAAAATTATAAACTTAGATCGTATACAGAAGTCGGAAATATTTTGAGCCAATTTTTCTAGTAAATATTTTTGATCCAAATCCAAACTAGCACACAATTGCAAATCGAAACTCAGCGAAAAAAAATAGTAGCACGCGATATTTAACAGCAGACTAAAAAAAGAGGAGAGTATTGACCAAAAGGCCCTGGCTGCGGCCGATCTCTCCCCAGGAGAGCATCCCTGAGTGGAAAAACACAGTCATTTATTTCCTGGCCGTAGTCCCGGGGTACCCGCCCCAACCCCACCCCCCTAAACCAGCCAGTCAACCCCTCTGGGTCCGCCCTTCTCTGATCGCCAGTATAACGATTATCAGCTTCGGAAACGGAGCGAACCTCAGAAGGCAGCTTTAAGGGTTGGTCGCTTCACTGAATTGGAATATTACACTTTTTCTATATCATTGTATTATTATATTTTTTTGTTAGGTAAAATAACAATTGAAAAGTTATTAGACATGGCACTAAATCTGTTCAGTAAAATTATTAATAATATTTATTTAATTTATTACTTAAAAAAGATAACCAACATCGATTCATTTGTATTCTGTTCATGTGTAAATGTAAACAAATTTCTTTTTACTTTATCATCGACTTATATAAAACTAGCGACATCGCGGCATGCGTTGCAAGGCCACTTAATAAAGAAATTGTTTCTCCCTGCGTAACCTTTCTCATTCGTCCCATTCCCCTTCCGCCGTCCCTTCCGCTCCCATGTCTCCATTCTCTCACGCGTCCCCTTCCACCTTCCCCACCTTCCCCACCTTCCCTCTCCCCTCTCCCGCTCTCCCGTCCCGCCAAACCCCTTCGGCTTTCCTCTCCACTCTCCCCATTCTCGCGTTCCATATATTCAGTCCAGTACATTCAGTTTTCAAACAGCTCGCGTGCCACCTATTGCGACTTTTTATACAAATTTTCATTTTTCATATATTACAAACATTCATTTTTGTATATTATAAGAAAAATTAATTAAATTTGGTACCTAAAATAGATACCTATTTAAAATTCGATTTTGGTTAGGTGAGTATTTCAAGTAAATTCATTAATTTCAAGAGTTTATTCGAAAATTGAATTTTGATTCAACATTTTGTCATTCTCAAAATGTGACATTTTTGACAGTTTCGTAAGAGTTTTGTGATGATTAAAACACTTTCAGATGTATTGTCATGTGGTTGTAATAATCCAGAAACCTTCGCGAGGGTTAAAGAAGGTATGTTTTAAACATGCTCTACGTTTAGCATAGCAATTAATAATCAACATAAATACCTACATACATTTTTGTTATTTATTTTTGGGGCGTTATCCCGTGTTGCGCTACCTCCTCCTTAAGCCAGCGTTTCGGACAGCGTTTCAGTGTCCATCATCAGGGCAGATACATACATACATGCTAGTAAGAATTCATTTTTATATAAATAGATATAAACGACACAACTGTTCAAATAAAACTAAAGGTATTATTTATACAATTATATGCTAGATTTTTTACTGCACCAAAAACTGAATCTTGCGATGGAATAGGTAGGTAATGTTCTGAAATTTTTATGGTGTTTTTCGTAAAATAATTTACATTCTTTCCATTTATTAATTTTTAAATTATTGGAAAATAGTTTTAAAGGTTTTAAATTTCGAAAATTGTCACATTGCAGTAATTTTCTTTGTCAATAATTTAGTATAACAAGAAGTAAATTTTCATTTAAATAAAGATTCCTCTTTTTATTTTAGTTTTTTGTTAAATTTTGACTAGCAATCATGAGTCAACTGTTTTAAATGGTCAGTTAATATCATATTAAAACAGAACAAATCCAACATTTCTTAAGAATGGAAAAATCTTTATTATTGAGTTTAGACAGTGAACAGTGAGCAGTGAACAGTGATCAGTAAGAAGTAAGCAGCCCTGGTTGAGATTGATCGTGGTGGGTATTACGTGTCTCTAACTCCGTCTAAGACTACTTGAGATGCTAAAACTTTCCCACACAGACCACTGATTTCGTTTTGTGGGGAGCAAAATTAGATTCCAGGGATGATGTCTCAGAAAATGAGACTGTTTTCTTCCCCAAACATACTTTAAAAGTCTTTAATATTCTATTTAACTGTAACATTAGTCGAAACGCACTTAATTAATTTAATTCGTTTATTTTATTATTATTTTTTTTTAAACCGAGTCAATATAAATAATGATCTAATACACAATTTAAAAAAAAAATAAATGAACAATGTACATAATCAAAAAATATACTACAATATTTAAAAAAAGGCGGGATTTAAGCTACGTGATTCGTCGGCCTGTTAAAAATAAATTGAGTGTTACAAAATGGGTATTGTAATATTCATTGAATTCTAAATAAAAAGTTTTATCATTCTCTGATGTGTAATTATAATTCGGAGGTAGAATAAATAAAACGCGTGCGAGCGGCACACATGAAGCACCGTACACGAACAAGCCCTTAATATCTACGTGAACGGTTTTCCCGTATAAGGGAGGGGAGTATTTACGTGGTGAATTTACGGGGAGGTGATAAGGGAATCGGATTATCCACCTGATACAATCTGAGAGAGAAGTGTGCATGTGTGAGTGGAACAATAATAAAGACTTGCCACGCACACCAGCACGGCACCACGCCTGAGCGTTATCTGAGCTGGGTTTAACTTGCGCACATTAAGTAGAAATATTAGTTTCATCTATTCACTCTTGTTTAAATAGATCGGATATTACGAGAACGATTGCATTCGGAACTAGCTCCTTTATCAACTTGGATCTTAATTGTGCTTTGGTTGTTTTTTAAATAAATTCAATGCCAACTGAATTAATCTACCTAATTTGCCACGTGATATCTCGCTATTTATTCACACCATTAAATCTTAAATTAAAACAACGAGTTTTCAATTTAAAAGAGTAATAATCTTTATTATTATTATATTTATATATATTTATTATATATATAAATAAAAATTAATCGCCAAAATGTATGTACGCGCGTAACTTTCGAACTACTGCACCAAATTGGATAATTCTTTTTAATTTATGTTCGTTATTGTCAGGACAAGGTTTGTATAAAGCTACTGATGAGCTCTGGCGTTATTAAATTTGCATAAAAAAATAAAATTGCAGTAGGTGGCACGCGAGCTGTTTGAAAACTGAATGTACCGGGACTGAATGTACGAAATGCGGGAGGGGGAGGGGAACTCGGGTAGGTGGTTCGAGGGAGGGGGGGTGGAAACCCGAGAGAGGAGAGTAACTCGGAAGGGGGATTCACGGGATGGGGGAAGGGGGGAGTGGAGTGGGAAGAGGGAAGGTGGAGAAATCGGAGTGGGAACGCGAGAGGGGAAGGGGACGCGGGAGAGGAATGGGAGGCGAAAGGGGAACGGGACGAATGGGAAAGGACACGCAGAGAGAAACAATTTCTTTATTAAATGGCATAGCAACGCATGCCGGGAACCAGCTAGTATTCTATAATATTGATATTATGAAAGTGTTATTACATAAATAGTTTTTGCAAATAATGTGAGCGCAAGTCAAAGATTGATAAATCCGTATTTCATGTGCAAGCGCTTCGGGCGTTTTAAAAGGCGATGCATCAAAATTTAACTAAAACGAATTTGAAAAATAGTATTTTTCCGTGCATCTAGTGGTCTTATTACCGAGCCACTAGACCGAATGCAGGGGCGGCGTGAGGGCTCGGAGCGCCCGTATGAAATTCAAAATGTTCCCGTTCGTTATAGACTCGTAATAGATTAATGCGGCAAAAGCCACCTACCCTTCCTGCGCATTGCGCACCCTTAAAGTTAAGTATCAACCCATTTGATCAAAATACACTTTTTGAATCAGCTTCCGGCGAGAATTCCGGGTAAAAAGAGATGAATGATATGGCGATGAGGTGGCGCGGTATTTATGTTGGCACTACTGTACTCTACTCTAACTGGCTTCCCACCCACTTGAGAATTAATGAAATGCTGACAATATTTTTACCCGAAACGACCAATCACAAATAACAAATTACTTAATTCGATAGTCGTTGTCAAGTTTTTGGGTGAATAAAGTAGAAATTGCGCATTTATTAATATCAATGTTTACTATAGACGGGATTGTCACTAAAGACAGAAATAAAAAAAAAAAAGTAGGTACAACTTGAAATAAAATAAACAATCACATTGTTTTTGTCAATTCTTTTAAAAACATAACCTTGATGAAACATGATTCTGATGGTTTGTAAAAATTAAAATACCGGTTAAAAACAAAGTTACGTTTTGCATCATCAACAAAAAACAAATTTGTTTCTACGAAAATTAAAATGTATAACTTAGATCGAGAAAACACAATTGAAATAAAATAATTTTTAAAAAGTCACAAACCACCAATAACGCAATTATTGTAAAAAATAATAAAAATGAGTTCTTGCTAGAAAGTTGACAACATGTCAAGCATGAAGGAATTTAGTAGGTAGAGGAACAATTATTTGGGTTATCGTATCTAACCAAGCTACCTTTGGATATATCTATTTTATCCTGTGCACGAATTTGAAACAGCGATCTTCGCGGTGCGGCAACGGACAGTCTCCTCAAGTGGTCATAAAGTTGGTCGGTAGTAAACTCAGGCAACTAAGTTTTTCAATTGACGCTGCATCGCAGGTCAAACTGCTAGAACTAGCCCGATCTGGCCACGATGCAATACAACTTCTATCTGCAAATGCGCACTTCGTTAGTAGGTACTGGATGGCGTAAGTGCCTTCCAATTGAACAGAGGAATTCAAACAAAGCCAAGAACGGTGTATTAATACATAAAGTGCAAATGCATCTCTATTTGCAGTTGAAAGTTTTGATTTACTCCATTAAACTCTTGGGTAAATATTTAACCATTTAACTATTTGGGAAAATTGTTTGAAGATTGTTACAACGTTTAAAAATAAAATGTTAGCTTATTCAGCCCATAAAACTAAATTGAATTAAATCATTTCACTCGTCAGCGCAAGGAAATGTGAAATTATTTCATCATTATCTACATAAATTGATGATAATTTGTTTGCTTTTTACATATAAAGCATCGGAAATCATTAAAAAGCTTTTACCCGATTAATGTATTTAAGCCTTATTTGACGTGATTAAAAACACTACTCAAATATTTGCTACGGATAAGTAATAAGTAGGTACCCAGTAAATGAATAATCATGGCATTTAAATCAATATCCATTAGTTTCATGTTATTTTTACTAGGCATTTGAGTGAATTGGTCGAATATAATTTCGGAATTACAATTTAATTGAACGGTGGGTGACTAAAAAAATAAATTTGATTTTGCCTTCGACTTTTGGTTTAAAAGCCAAAAATATAAAACACGCTTTCTTTTTAACACGTATCGTTCATAAAAATTCCGAAGTAGCAGTCTTGATAAATCTTTTCGTGGAAGGAAATTCGGCTGGCGGTGGTATTTTCTTTTAAAATCTTCAAGGTGCTTATTTTTTAAAGAAGCTTTTCAATTTTCTAAGACCTTTTACTTATTTTCTTTGTTGCGGCTATCATATCTATGAAACCATCTTCGATAGCTTTGTGATGTCAATTTTATTTAACGGACAAACGGCGACGTCTGCGAGGGGATGCCATTAAATATTTGGCGTTGACGAATATTCGGGGGTTCGAAAATACTCAGAAATTGCTGAAAATTGTAAAAATCGGTGCACCTATATTTTTTAATGTATGAAAAATATTTATTAATGTCAAATAAATAAAAACATTATCTACTGGCTCTCCTGGTAAAAGAGAAATTATTTATTGGCCCTCAATATATTCTATCATACAAATTCTCTACTGGCTATCTTCCTTGAATCATTCTGTACTGGCTCTTCTCCTGCTATCAAACAAATACCATACTGTTCCTCCTCTTGGTATCACACAAAATTCTTTACTGGCTCTTCTCTTGGAATCATACAAATTCTGTACTGGCTCTTCTCCTGCTATCAAACAAATACCATACTGTTCCTCCTCTTGGTATCACACAAAATTCTTTACTGGCTCTTCTCTTGGAATCATACAAATTCGGTACTGGCTCTCCTCCTGCTATCAAACAAATTCCATACTGTCCCTCCGCTTGGTATCACACAAATTCTCTCTTGGAATCATACATATTCTGTACTGGCTCTCCTCCTACTATCAAACAAATTCCATACTGTCCCTCCGCTTGGTATCACACAAATTCTCTCTTGGAATCATACATATTCTGTACTGGCTCTCCTCCTACTATCAAACAAATTCCATACTGTCCCTCCGCTTGGTATCACACAAATTCTCTCTTGGAATCATACATATTCTGTACTGGCTCTCCTCCTACTATCAAAAAAATTCCCCACTGACTCTCCTCTTGGTATCATACAAACTCTCTAAGGCTTTCCTCCTGATATCATAAAAAATAAATATTATGTAAACTAAAAGGTTGGAGGTTTGTGGGTACCTACCCAGCTAATGAAATAGTAGACTAAAGCTGATGAAGCCTTCCCTGGTACGATGGAAAACTTTAAATTATTACTTGAGAACGTTTTGAAAATATAATATAAAATGCCACGAGCCCCGGTCCCCACAGTTGCATTAAATTTTGATAAATCCCGAAGCGGGCCATTGGCGATCAGCCAGCTCTAAAATGATCATATCTGTCAATATTGATTACACCGTCTTTATGACACTTTTGCGCACGGCCAAAAAGTACAGAATGACACTGGAAACTACAGCTCCACGCATTCATTTTATTCATTAAATATTCCAGTAAGATTTGAATTCCAACATTTTAAATATTTCAATGCATATGAGTAGGGTTACAGATATTACAAATTTTGAATAACGTCTTAACAATTTAATAAGTAGGTAAATGCGCAGACCCCTGAAAAATCACAGGATGTTATTACAATTCCAATTCCATTTTTGTAAATGAAAGTTTTAAATAATTTTCCGCTAAAAATATTATATTATTACATACGTAGGAATGTTTACAATTCTTCACTTCAAATTTTAAAGTTTAAATTCAAAGCAACTTTGAGATTTCACGTAAGACTAACTACGGCATATCGCAGATGACGAAAGCTTAAAGAATTAGTTTGAGTTTTGTAACTCATCGGGTATTAGGTAATCTTAGTAGCAAGAAAAAAAATAGAAAAACATTATTTTATATTTTGTCTAAAAGTTTTGTCCAAAGCCGAGTGAATAATTTTCAACTGAAAATGTTTTTTAAATCAATTTTTTTAAAGCAATAACTGAGGTTTTGGTATTTTATACATACATAATTTTAAAAAAGCATACTTCTCAAATTGACAGCCTTTATAGAATTATGGTTTAAATTTGTACAATTTTTAGTAATTTTTTCTTTCTTACATTTTGATGTTTGTGAAGGATCATAGAAAAATAGAATATTTTTTAGGAAAAATTAATAGTTCAGTGGAATAGTTCAGTAAATTAATAGGACTGCATTTGACGTGATGATTGATTTTTACCACAAACTTTAATTAAGTGCCATAATTTATTCAAAAGCTTAATTAAAGGTTTGCAAAAGGCTACTTTGCAGAAATTTATTCCATAATTCCACTCAAAATAGCCGGATGAGGGCGGGCGGCCAGGAGCTACTAGCCTGTTACAATCTCTCCAATGGAATTTGGGGAACTTGTCGAGTTGAAAAACATCGTCAACTGCTCAAGGGGGAATACAAGTGACGAGGAGGCATAGACGCAGGCTGTATACTGTATAGTATAGTGTAGGTGTAGATCCGCTGGTTCGTCCTGGCAGCGTGCCTCCGCGCTCGGCATTCGGTGCTCGGTGCTCGGTGCCCCGACCCCGGGGGCGAGGGTAGCTAAACCTCTCATACAAAACAAGAACAAACTTTACTTAATTATGCAATTCCATCTGAACTGACTGTGAGGTCGGCCTCGACCACTTCAGGTAATGCGGTGTCTGACTTTTCTGCTATTAAATAATCAAATTGTTATATTAACAAATAAGTGTCCTCGGGAATTCGTGTTTTGGAACCTAATTTAATACTCTTTACGGCTATATTTTCCAGCGCAGCGGTTTGTCCGAGTTTCAAAACATTTTGGTCATATTTACAAGATGAAAAATACGAAAATTCAGAAAATGGCATTTTTGGTAATTTTTGTACAGAATAATAGATATTGGCTTCGTAAACGATGTTTCGAGCTCAACATTACGTTTTCTATAATTTCAGTAAAAATGGTGCAAATTTCAAGATGCCAGAATTCTTTGTTTTTGAAGTCAAAGATTTTTGATTTGCGGATTCTCCGAACTAAGGAAACAAATTTAAGTAAAAAAAATATTAGTTTATACCCATTCCTAACTTATTTATTGTTAGCAAGTTTAATTTGTAAAACTCCATTTTAATTTTAAGTTTTTAATATTATTAAATATAAGAGATTATATTCATAACGTTTTAAGATTTTCACGGCCAAAAGCATTTTCGTTACTTGTTTTTGGGGTGTTATGCCGTGTTGCGCTACCTCCTTCTTTAGCCAACGTTTCGGACATCGTTGCAGTGTCCATCATCAGGGCAGATCCGGTAGGCAGGGCACATCTACCGGATCTGCCCTGATGATGGACACTGCAACGATGTCCGAAACGTAGGCTAAAGAAGGAGGTAGCGCAACACGGCATAACACCCCAAAAACAAACAACGAAAAAAAATTATTCATAACGTTTCTACGATACTCTTTTGGCTGATCATTATCAGATTTTCTAGAAAAATGGACCATAATAGATGACCTCACACCTTTTAGGATGCAGGCGATAGGAAAGGGACTCTCACGCAATAACGCCATTTGATCTCGCGCGGGTGCGTCTGGGACCGAAGTTGATAGCCGGTAGTACCCCGCCCCCCAATCCGCAATGTTCCTTTAGGATCCCACAATTCTGGAACATGTTACTCGGGAATGGGACGAACCTTTTCGTCTGTATTCTGTAGAAATTTTTGTTCTTCATTTAATCGGATAACCCGACGAGACCGCGCCCTTGTACGGGGACAAAAAGCCATTGTTGGCGGAAAAGTTTTATTTGACGTAAATCTGAGATTACCCTGCGTGGCCGGACTCTATGAATAGGTAATGATTAGCCCGATAAGAAGAACGTAAACCGGAAAGGACATATTGCCCCCTGCTTTTGAGGCGATAAAATGATTGTGGACGGAATATTATTTCGCTTCGTTATTCAGAACTCATTGGCCCCATTTCAAACATTATTTCCAAACCGTCTTAACCCAAAAGTTATTATATAAAGAGCTTAAAATTGAAAAAAAAAACATTTTTACGATGACATGATAAATTATGAAACCACATTAAATATTCCACAATAAGCTGGGCGTAATCTACGTGGAATCTAAGCCTTTTAAAAGGAGAACCAATAATTTCCAATTTTTAAGGGTTCTAACAAGACAAAGTTTAAGACGTCAGATCAATATTGCGTAGGCTTCTAATATTATAACCGTATTGTTTTATCGTTAATGGAATCGAGCACTAATAAAGCGATTCGATTTCAGCAACAATGGAAGACTGAAGGTGAATTCTATAGAGCCGAGCCAAACAATTTCTGGCTAACGAAAGTCGGAAAGGTACTAACTTTAATGACACTTAAAATTAGTTTTGAAAAGTGCAGCCCACTTTAAAATGTCGGTTAGTTAATGCACCCCGCTCGATTGGCCGCCGCCCGGTGAAACTTTTACGATTAATTCGGTGGCTTGATAGACTGCTCTTTATCCGATGCACCGTGTGTTAGCACTCGATACGTAGTAACAATTTTTCTATATTCAAATACAATACTGCTGTTAAGAATGTGAATTCTCTTTGTGATATAAACCTGTATTTAAAAATAGTGTTTTTCCACCATTACAACATTTCAAAGTGGGTAACTTACCCATTGAATGTAGTACATTTATTTATTAAAAATGTGCAATGTACATTGGTGAATTACACGGTGTATTAGTTTTTATTACATTTTTTTTCTACTTAAGCGTCGACGACACAGGGCGAGTTTACAAGCTACTATCTGGGAAATTCACTATCTGTTAGTAAACTCGCCCAGTGTCATCGTGTTACATGCTAACTAGCAGTGACTAGCAGATTGTTGACAATCTACGAAAAAAAGTTGAAAGGTCGTCAACTTTACTCACCTACACGCTTGCTCCGCATGCTCGTGATTGGTTTATTTATGTTTCCAACATGGCTTCCGATAAACGGCTGATTTCGACTGTCAAACATCTGAAAAATTAGTTCACACAGACGTCGTTATTCTTGTTACTGGCGCTAGCAGCGTTCTCAGTTTCCTACGCTTCTGAGCGAGTGAACAGTTTTGTGTGTCATCATGACAATCTCACTCGCCGATTTACCCGCTTTTAAACTTAGTAGATAGTAGCTTGTAAACTCGCCCTGTGTCATCAACGCTTTACTGCTTTAGCTTGGGACGTGTTATAGCAAGTAGTCTACGATTTTGTTTTGAGTAAAGTAGAAATAACTAAAAATATATACATGCATATTATTGTAATCATAAATCCATTTCAAGAATAATGTTGAATAAATCTAAAAATTTAATTTAGGCGTTATATTTTACTATTTTATGTAATTTTTACAAAGATTATATTATATTACTTAGATAATTTATTTATAAAAAAAGGAAATTATAACGAAAATGAAACAAAGGTACGATAATGCTTGTTATGATTATTTGGGGTTTATGAAAGATATTATCTGTTCGTGATTCATTTTGCCGATGTTCATGACATTACAATTTGGATCTGAGTAGAATAATATCGCGTTACAATATTGAAAGAGCTAATTCGGAATGTATTAGAAACGGTCGTGAATAATTGTCATCCTTCTTAATAAATAGGTGTTTACTTGTGTCATAAACCTATAATATTTATTTATTTATTAATTTACGGACAATAGTCCATTAAAACATAATAATAACACGAACAAAAACAGAGATGATAGTTAAGGGAGAGCACATATAAATTAATGGCAATAACAATATTAAATGTAAAAAGTACATATAGAAGACACTACAAGTCAAAGCATGAAGAAGCATTAAAATATTGCGTATCGACTGCCGAAAGTCATTTAGATTAACACCAAAAAAATCAATGCTTTGACTTGCGTTGACAAGTCTCGACATTCTGGATTAAGAGAGAATGGTATCTATAATTAGTAGAATGTTGATTAAGGAACAGCAATTCATTATTTCGGAGTCAACGTGGAGGGATGTTGAACTGGATGAGTTGTAACAATGAAATATAAAATATAAAAAATTTAAAACTCTCAATAAATTGTACACACCAAGTATATATATGTAACTAACTCAAACACCCACATGAAGCAGCAGCTTGTTAAAACCAAAAAAAAAACAAAAGTAAACATAATCCTGAAAACAACCACACGAATGCAACTCAAAAAGTGGTCTACTAAACATTAAAGGTAAAAGTGAGTAACTTACTGACCAATAAACCACAAGATCAAAATCCTCAATTTTACTTTACAACATAACCAAAATTTAATGCATCAAAAGAAATAAAAATATGGCGAATTAAACATGAAAAAGGAAAACCAAAAAAGTATGATGTTACACCGGCACAACATCCCACAGTCAATAAACATAAATATGTAGTATACAAACATGAATATGTGGAAATCAACAACCATGAAGATGAGGTCCACGAACACGAGGTGTGGATATCGTGGTGTAACACCAATACAACAACCTACAGTCCGCCTCAGAACAGAAATTCCTAGTGTGGACTGTGAATATACCTTTTACAATTTAGGGATTGTATTTAACCTTTGATAGCATCAAAGAAAAGTATTAAACTGCTATTGAAAAAAAAACTTTTCCCAGGGCAGTGTGTAAATAAACAATATAATTTCGTGAGTACGTAACATTTTAGAATTTTAAAGTAAGTAATTCATAATTACTTACTTTAAGATATTTTAGTACAAATAATGAATTCATGCTGCCGTTCTTACAATAGCTGCTGGTATAATGATCAGTATATTTACCTTCAAAGAAGTTAATTGGGGTTTAATACTTTTTTAAATAAAAAAAATCTTATTTTTTATTTTAACTTTATGAGTAAAACCTCAAATTGTAATATTTCAATAAATGACGACAATATAAGATAAACTCAATCGAAAATCTGGAAACAGAAAAATCAGATAAACATATTGACACCTCTGGGACACGATTTTCGGATTTTTCTGTTTCCAGATTTTCGATTGAGTTTATCTTATATTGTCTTCATTTATTTAAAAAAATATATCGTTTAATATTTTTTCAGGTCCCATAATTTAGTAGTTCAAACTAACCTTACCACTAAAAACGTTATAAACTATTTTATCTACTCTGTACTGTAAACAATTTTAACCTCTGGTTGTGTGATTTAGTTTTGTCAAAAAATCTACATAATATTACAGTTATCAACAACTACACATTACTCATTTTCGAACTCAACAAACATTGACCCTTACTTCTTAGTTCTCGAACTCAAGACAGTGCCAGCCTCTGTGATTCCTCCGTTTTTCAACGTGGTTCCCCCCTTCAGCCCCCATGTTCACTCCTTCCTTACCCCAAAAAGATCCTCCACACAGCATCCTCAAAGACGGCATAGACCCAAAGGCAATTTATTTTCCTCAAAGCCTCCTTGTGGAGTTAACGCAAAAGGTATACGAACATTTAGTTTATTTAAGATCAATATATATAATCTAACATTCGAAAAAATCTGAGAGGATTAGAATAATGAAGACCTCTCGTTGTTTTGTGAACCTACGACGCCAAAAATGAATTGATTTTTAAATCATCTAATTAAGAACATCTCAAAAAAAGAATGAGAGAAGAACATTTTCCGCATGGGCTAGTTACTAGTTTGGCCGCCCGTAATGCCTACACCTACATGGCTTGTCAGATGACTGGTGTATGGAATATTCGAGTAGGACCTTGTCAGGCAGAATATGGAGTACGAGTGTATGTGTGAATAAGCCCCGCACGCCCCGGGACAAGCCGTGATTACGAGGTCCCCGATGCAAATATTTGTATTCAGCAGTTGTGCTAATTTACTGCCTCTTGGTATACAAATGCTGGCTGCTTTGCTAATAATGGCGGCAACGACGCATTACTTATTCTAAGACGTTTAAATTTTGAAATCGCGGCCCCGCTTTTGTGGAAGGAAAACCGGATTTATCAAATTAAAATAAGGATCATGCTCTTTTTATGAATTTCATCATGGGTTTTTAATGAATTTACGGTGCCTTTTTCGTATTAAATAAAGCGAAACAAATATTCATAAGGTTAAATTTACAAATATTATGACCTGAATAAAGTTTTTTACGCGAACAGGTACGCTTTAAATAACCGTAAAACTCTTATCTCGCCTCAAGATATTATAATTTGGGCTAAATTATTTCCACTCAGGACCGTTATAAACATATTTGACTTGTATCATTCTGGGGACTGGAGCTCGATGAGATTTTATGAAATCTTACTGATTTTCAATGAACCTTCGCGAATAGAGAACTCCAGTCCAATTTTTATATATTTTTTATTGAATAATGACCTTCTAACTCAAATAACTGCATTTTTATTTTTAGAGTTAGTTTTAATAGTTAAAATAATTGTCAAAGTTTAAATTTTTCACGACCCCCGGAAACCACCGAATCTATGGTGAATCGTGTGACGTCCTCACTCCTGAAAAATTAGTAAAGGATCGGGCAATCAGCTGATCTACCGCCGCCATTTTGAATTTCGTTGTTCGAAGTATTCTCCCTAGAAATAGCATTACTATTTTTTTGTGTAGTAGTTTTTGAATATTTTCAATAATAGAGATAAACTAATAAGAGATACCTTTATTTTTGAAACATTATTTAGGCCTAAATAATGTTTCAATGAACACAACAACTAAATATCTATTAACAGCATGTAAATAAGTGAATAAATTAATACGATGTCTTGTGTCATATCATACATTCCCATACAATGACTTTACGGTGACGTCACGACACGTCGAACAGTGTCGTCACCTTGACGGCGTGTTTTTACGACCCGATTAAAAATGGACTCTTTAATAATTTTTTAAAAACTCTGCGTTTAATATTATTAAATAAAACTTATATATTCAGAATCAGCGTTTATTGGTCTGTATATTTAAAGCCAGAATATTTTTCGCTGGAGTTCCTTATTGGGTCTAAAGCCTTTTTACGGAACTTTGACGGATATATAAGTCAGAAAAATATCTCCTTTTTGATTAAATGAATAAGCGGATTCGTTATCAAAACAGAAGCCAAATTCAAAAGTTAAATAAATCAAATTCCGACACAAGTTTTGGTTTCCAGCGAAGTTTAAATATTAAATAAGCACACAGGGAGAGAGTTAGGGAAGGAACGTATAAGGTGTACTATTTGTAAATGAAAACATTATTTACTATGCGCTTATGAAGATAAATAGAAATATACGAGTAGGAAAAAGCATTTCCAACTATTATTACTCACAAACTTTTCAAATATTTGTGCTACGTCAAGCCGAACCAAGGACGCATGAATGAAAGATGTTGAGGAAGTGTATTGCTCACGTAGGAAAGCACTAGTTTCAGAATTCAAAATATTTAACTCTAATAGATATTAAAACCTATTTAGAAATGGATTGACTCATTTCCGAATAGTCAGTTTTTCCTATCCTTTCTTCTTCTTATACCTTGTCCGTTCAACGGACGTTGGCTGTCATGTTGGCTATGCGGACTTTGTTTATTGCGGCCCGGAACAGCTCCACGGTAGACTGTCTCAGGTTTTTCATGAGGTTTTCCTTCTTCCAGGGCCCCGTTTTCGGGCAATCTTTCCCTGCATTATGAGATGCAGGTTCTCATACTTCTCTGAATGTCTCATCACATGTCCAAGATATTGAAATTTTCGGATTTTTATAGTTTTAATTAATTCCTTTTCTTTATTCATCCGAACCAAAGATATTGAAATATAAGTAGATGTGCTATCTGATGTTTTTACTATGTGGGTCTGCGCTTCCGGGTGTCGCCGATATTGTTTACCAATTAACAAATAAACTAAAAGAAGAAATAATTAACGAATAAACCAAACGAACGTTAAACTAAATGAACGAATTCTTTCCTTATTCAAAATATATTGTTAACCAATATTAATGCACATTTTCAATAAATCAACGAAATGAACAAATTCTTTTTGTATGAAAACTACGCTAATTAGCGCATAGTCCGGCGACAGTTGCGCGGACACGATAGCATATCTCTTCTGTATTTGAATATCTTTGATCCGAAACATAACATCTTCATTTGTAACCCTGTCCATCCAGGTTATTTTAAGTATTCTTCTGTAGATCCACATCTCGAATGCCTCAAGTCGCCCAATTAGGTCTTCCGTAAGCGTCATTGCTTACATTCCGTAAAATAATACCGAAAACACGTAGCATCTGACCATTCGCGTTCGTAATACAAGGTTGAGATTATGACTGCAGAACATTTTATTCATGCGGATAAAGGTTGCACGAGCTTGTTCAATGCGGCATTTGATTTCAACTGAAGGATCCCATCTATCATTTACATTGCAGCCCAAGTATACAATACCCTGTACCTTCTCTAGTTTTGTTCCACCAATATAAATATTTTCATCCAATGCGTTTTTTTTGCTTATGAGCATGTATTTTGTTTTATTTATATTCAGTTCTAGCCCAAATTTCTCACAAGTCTTCACTACTTGATTCAGCAAAAGTTGACCCTATCCTTTAACAACTCTTTTACATTTCCCTTCCACATAATCCCACGGCTCACAACATCATCCAACATTTGGAAATGCGGGATTAATAAAGGTGTCCCTATAAATAGCTGTTGTTCTAAGAGAATAATGTTTTATTTTGGTAGTATTTAAAACGAAAACTGCCGCATTACTCTTACATCACAATTAGTTCTAGTTAAATAAAACCTCGTTTGAAAGTCTATAGGAAAACATCAAACGATAAAAGGATCCAGTATTTGATTAGGGAGATGGCGCACAATGGGGCCGCCGGCCTCGAAAGTTGGCTTCAAATCGGTGGTTGCAATTACATCAAACGTTTTCCGATTCTTAGTTCCATATGACACGTTAAGAAAAACATTTTTTTTTACATTAACTCCACACAGGAGGAAAATAATTTCCCTCAGGGCCTATGTCATCTTTGAAGATGCTGTGTGGAGGGTCTTTTTAAGGAAAGGAAGGAATGAACATGGGTCTTGAAGAGACTCAAGTTGTAGGAGGGAGGAACCACAAGGCCTGAAAATCGTTCCACAGCCGAGCATTTGAACTCAAGAACGAATCATAAAAACAACCCGTTCTCATGTAACTAATGTCAACCGTGTAAAAATGTTGGGCGCGTATTTGGCGTGTTTCCCGACTATGCACCGGTGCCGAGGGAATCAATAACGATAGTTCCTCGGAGCATCTTCCATTGTAATACCGGTTAAACAAGGACAGCATTCCCACCTGTGCTCTAAAGATTGCAATCCGTCCGTTAAGACGAGAGAATCTATCAAACGGACCGCCCGTTTCTGCACAGACCAGAGGTGGTTGCCAAATTCAACCGTGGGGCGCACTTGCGAGTTGTACAGGGTTAGCCGTTGTGAAAAAAAATCTTAGGAATGTCTAATATATTTAGCACAAAAGCTAATTTTTTTCAAAATTTCATATAAATTGAGTTGTCAAAATGCACATTTTATTTCTCATGCTACTTAGGTAAAGAATAGATGGCCTTTACAATGTGTGATAATATGCTGCCTGTTTCTACCACCGAACACTTGGTGAACTTGTATTAACCCTCAGAAACATATAGATTTCAAAAATTTTCCTCTCCACCCAGACGAATTCGAATTGGTAGTCTTCGTTTTCCAATGGGTGGCATTATTGATTAGAGATTCTAGCTTTACGTTCAGGCGGTAGCCATGTATGTATTTTGAAAGGCGATTTTTGTATTTTACATCGTCTTCCGCATCCCATACTTTTTACTCAAAAGTTTGTAACTTTTGAAGGGACATTATTTATTGTTAAACTTACACATACATTTTTTAATTAACAAATAAAATTATGTATTTGTTGTGAAGGTGCATTGCACACCCTTCTAAACGTAATGTTCTTTCAAATGAAAGCAGCGATAATTTATAAAGTATTGAAAAAAAAGGACACCATAATTTTCAGATAAGTCTAATAGATATTGTTAACAATTAAATATGATTTATCATTGCCAGTTTAAATTCAGATGTAAAAGGGTTAAGCGCTCAGTTGTGTGAAATAGCAAGCGATACAATTTTGCTTCCGCTGAAGATGTCATGATCGTTATGAAATCACAGTGTAATATTTTTTCTTAGCTCCTTGTAAAATTTTCCGAATATCTGCCAACGCGTTTCAATGTAAGACCGCATTGTGCAGCGATCAGATCCAGCGCGAGTATTTATCTAGTAAGCAACTAAGTCGAGTTGAGCGTAAGTCTTACTGGAAATTTCTCAACTAGACAAATTGTTAAAACGCTTCGTTGCTTTTCGTTAAATTTAACACAAGAATCTCATCCCTGAACTCGTACTAAGCAGATTCCCTGAACGGCTATTTTCACTAATTTATTTACGGTTCAAGGAACAATAACGAATGGTAAATTCTAATTTTACAGACAAAACGAATTTCTATTTTGTAAAATCAATATGGATTCTCGTTCAAATAAAATGTCACGTTTAATTTTTAATTAACACGAAATTCCCTCGCCGAATGTTTACATTGAGTCATGTTATTATTATCGTTGTCTTCATAATTACATCGTCCGGCCCAAAGTGATTATTCGGTGACACGGCATCCATCACTTTCATGAAAAATAAACAGATTTTCCGGTGAAATCTTCGGCAGTGATGAAATCTTCCCCTTCCCTCTCCTTCCTGGGGTGAGGGGGGGGGGGGGGCGTGCTCGCGCGTCCATTTGGCCTAACGAACCACTTTAATAGCCGTGCCTCCGTGCTCCGTGTCAAAATATTATTTTAAATTATGTTTTATTGAAGATTTAAATATCTTTCGTTTTCTGCTAAAAGGGTCGCTTAATTGAACGTACTAGTTCGTTCTATTATCATTAAAAGGTTCTTGTAACTATCAAGGTGGTTAAATGCGTAAAACATATATTTTTGCAGCACCGTCGATCTATCTTTTAGTTAGCGAAGTATCTTCTAGAATTCTTGCACTTAACCGTGGAAAAAATATAAATTGTTCCAAGGCTTGTATAATTAATTTAAAAATGAAGAGTCGTTTAAACAAAAACCTAACATGATAATATAATTGGTAACAAATTGCTCTACTTTAACGACAGTCAACACGGCGAAGAGAAAAGACGTCGGTGGTAGTAATTCCGAATGAACGCTTAACTGAGATTTAATCAAAAGGGTGTGTGTTCTACATTAAAATCTGCGCACAATGTAAGAGACGAATAATTTATTTAGGGGTTTAGGGAGGATTTTACAGAGTTCATAGTCTGACTTTTTAACGAGTAATCTGGTCCCGTTCGCATGGTTTATTTAGGGACTAATCTTTAGGATCGAGCCACAAATTCAGCCATTATTCATAAGGAAGTCGATTGATTTAAGCTTTCTATTAAACAAGAGTCAATTATTCATCTATTCTACAAACAAAACCATTTTAATTAATTAAATACATATATTTAAAAAAATATTTTGTCAAATAAATTTATTCGGGAAACGGGTGTGGGTATCGCCGCCACGGGAACCATTTATGATAACCAACATCTTTGGCATAGGTCAGCCCAAGTGATTCGCAACGTTTGGCGACTTAGCAGGGGTATCCCACTTCATGGGTTTGAAGTTATCTAGATGTAGGTGGTGGATGCGTCTGCCCACCTGCTATTTGGCGGATTGGATCGAAAGAAACTGAATGAGTGCCGCCTTTTGAACTTTCCTGCAGGACTTTCTCGATCCGTCGCCTTGCACCGCTATTGGAGGATGGATTTATATGTGCGTCACTCTTAGACATACTGCCCCCAGATTCCTACCCGCCCCTCCCTTTTTTCCTTACCAGAAATTTCTCTCCTTCCATACCTTAAAAAATCCACTCAGCATCACCTAAGATGATACAGGCCCCCCCCTGTTGAGATATCGGATTTAGGAAAAAAACTATTATTTAATTCATCCCTTTGATATAAAATGTAAACATACACCCTTTTAGATAAAAATCTGACCTAAAGATTAAAGATAAAATCAGCATGAGTGGCAAATAAATTTAAAAATGCAATAGTGATATTTATCATTCATTGACTAGTGGGGAAATAACGCGTTTACTTAAAAAAAATATGGTGTTGTAAAGTATAGGGAAATCGAATTTTAATGAATAATGCCGAAATTCACTGATTTCTTTTAAAATTTAAAAGTACGTATTTTTTACCATTTGGATGATTGTTTGGGTAATATTGATAGCTACTCCCGTTCAGAAAGAAGAGGAAGAGGCTATACACAAAATCCGTGACCATAACATGCTCTCAGTTCCGAAGCACAACACGAAGTTATAAAAAAGTATCTTATTTTTGAAGACGGCTTACAATCGTTCTTCTATTCATGGGGGGGTCGTAAACTCACTATTAAGCGTACTTCAAATTTTATCATGTAAATTGAGACACTCGAGTGTGGGGCTCGAGAGATTTTTTCTCGAGATTTTTGTTTGGCAATGAAAGGCGCAGATTTTATGACGCGAATCAAAAGTTTAATTGGGATTTAGTTCGTCTTAAAAATAGCACCATGAATTTTGTGCCGGAGTAGAGGAAAAGAAGACTTGATACGAATTTCACCCCCAGTAAAAAAATAAAATGAGAAACATACTATTTTTCATGTCTTTGAATAAAAAATTGACAAAACTCCTGAATTTGACATTACGTTAGTAATTAATTAATTCGTATTGATAGAATGTTTTTTGTTTCAAGAAATAACCAAAAAATGGTTGTTTTTCATAAAATCAAATCACATTCTATTAAATGAAATAAAACAAGTTGTGGAATTATTATTCACGAGGGCCGTTATCAACATTAATTCTCCGTTGCAAAGCCGTGGCGGCCCTTAAGAAAAGCGATTGGAAAACTTTCAGTTCGGTAATAAAAAATCATATATCAGCAGAAGAGAAATAAGAAAGAAGAGAAGAGATTCGCCAATGCGAGGTGGTATGCTTCCTGTCTTGCTTCAGGGAGCAGAGGGAGATGAACAAAGCCACATAATTGCACTGAGAAAATGCGAACAACGATGGAATGAGTCTCTATTTCAGCGAAGAAGAATTATTTAAAATAAGATAACCATAAAAACGATTTATTATCTTTAAATATTTTTGTAACCGATATACTTATAGATGTTCATATAATTACGATTTAAATAAACCAAAAATACATTTTTAACAAAATTCCATGAAGAACTAACTGGTCCCGGCGTGCGTTGCTATGCCATTTAATAAAAAATTGTTTCTCCGTGAGTGTCCTTTCCCATCCGTCCCGTTCCCGTTCCCTTCCGCCTCCCCTTCTTCTCCTGCGTCCTCTTCACCTCTCGCGTTCCCACTTCGTCACCTCCACCTTTCCTCTTCCCACTCCACTCCCCCCCCCCTTCCCCCGTCCCGCGAACCCCCCTCCCGAGTTCCCCTCTCTCCTCCCAGGTCCCCCTCCCCCCTCCCAGGTTCCCTCCCCTCCCTGGTTTCCTTCACCCATCTCTCCCTCCCTCCCGCTTTTCCATAGCAATAGCCGCTTCCTCGCGTGCCACCAATAGCAATTTTTTATACAAATTTCATAATGCCACAGCTCACCTGAAGTTTTATAAAAACCTTGTCCCGACAATAACGAACACACAAAAAAAAGAATTATCCAATTTGGTGCGGTCGTTCGAAAGTTATGCGCTTAGCAACACATTCAGAGATTCATTTTTATATTATAGATTAAATTTGGTACCTAACATAGGTACCTATTTAAAATATTTAAAATATCTAAAATTCTTGATTCGATTCAAACTATTAGGGGAGCACCTATTTTAAATGAATTTATCAACTTAAAGATTTTCAAAAACATAATTCTGATTTAACATTTTGCAAAATGCCATTCTCAAACACGCGTACTGTCAAACGTGCGATAGTCGTTAGGTTTTCTGAAATTATCCAATTTTCTGCGCAATTTTTTAAATTTTTCTCTCCGTAAGAACCATCTTCGTACTTCTAGGAATATTCTAAAAAAAGAATTAGCGAAATCGGTTCAGCTGCTCTCGAGATTCATTTTTATGTATAAGAATAAGACGTAACGCTTTTTGTAATTGTTCTTTTGAAGTTAAGCTCTTTAAAAAAGTTAAGTTAAGTTAAAGTTAAAGTTAAAGTTAAAGTTAAAGTTAAAGTTAAAGTTAAAGTTAAAGTTAAAGTTAAAGTTAAAGTTAAAGTTAAAGTTAAAGTTAAAGTTAAAGTTAAAGTTAAAGTTAAAGTTAAAGTTAAAGTTAAAGTTAAAGTTAAAGTTAAAGTTAAAGTTAAAGTTAAAGTTAAGTTAAAGTTAAGCTCTTTAAACGTAAATGACCTAATTCTAACTTCAATTTCAAACAATGGAGAATAAAAAAATGGATATATAGCACTCTCATGTAGAAGAAAACCAATTCAATAAAAAGAAAATTGAGTGCACGCATTATTAAAACTACGACGAGAGAATAGTGCTGCGGAAAATATGATTTTCCTTGACGTAGAAGTAGGGCTAGGGACAATGTGGCTTCAAACATTGAGTTTTTTTGAGCTGCAGTAAATAGAACTTTCATCTGATGTTATTCTGTTCAAGGAAAGGATTTCTAAAAGTGCTTTGCTCCGTCTGCCGCTACCGTATTCAGCGTTCAAGTATTTCTCCGATGAAATGAAGCCCTTTTCTAAGTAGAAACGCTATTTATGGCTATTTTTTTTTTAAAGAAAGTTAAGCATTCTTGGGTTACGAATAACCTGCCAATATTTGAAAATCTCCTACTAACACATAAATAATCGAAAAATGTTGCTTGTGTCGTGATTGAGGATTTAACCAGCCGAGGAAATGAACACATGACGCCCGGGTGGGACCCAAACGCGATGCCAGCTCGGCCACTGACCGGTTTATGTAAGATGATTTAAGAAGTTATAAATATATATTTTTTTAATCTGTAATGATGGAAACTATTTAATACTGCTTATTCCATTTCAATACGCGTTGATAAATCATGTTAACTTCGTACTTTTTAAAATGGCTTTCCGCTAAATCCAAAGTAATTTCATTTAACTATTGTTTATTTTTAGGTATTACTATAGGGAACATTATGTTACGTACCTACCAATAAATGAGTGTTATTCTACGGTGAGTTTGCTATAATACGCTAAGTTACTACTAGAGCTTGCCTATAGTGTTTCCAGAGTAACCATTGCTCCGGAGCATTACTTTGATGACAGTAATACAACAAAACATCGCGAAGCATAAACACGAGGCGCAGAAAAAACGACACGTTTATAGAATCTGACATGACAATGCCACGAAGCAACACTAGACGGGAATGAACAAGGAAAGTACGGTGGTATATAAATTATACATAAGCAGTTTGGAGTCACGATCCGTGAACGCGTTTCACCGTCTTCAACCCGTCATAGAACAATCGCAGGTGCACAGAGGCAAGGAAGGGTAATGTTGCTCATTGCTCGTGCTCATATGAGACTATTCACAATGTTGGATTGTACTTCGGGCTTGCATGGACCAACGTCACTCACAAAACTTGGATCATGATGAAAAAGATGAGCAAAGGACTGCACTTTCGAAATGGTATAAATTCCTCAAAAGATGACGATTCTTTGTCCGAAACAAAACGCTTTTATAGCAGCACACATCGTGGCTCATTTGATTAAATAATCTTTAAAATATGTTAAGATACTGATCATTAGGGATTTAATTAAAATGTGTTCTAAATTTTACACAACTCATAAATAATCATTAATGAAGGGAGAATACTTGTTTATCAGTCATACGTGAAATCCTATTTAGATACTATTTTGATTAATCTTTACGACGAATCGGCTTACCTATAGTATGAACATCAAAAAATATTCTACGGATAAATCGAAGCTTTTACTAGCTTTTCTATGTATTAGAATTACAATAAAATTCTTATTTACGTAACAAAAAAAATAAGCGTAAACCACCAAAAAAATGTTTTTTCATGACTTAACTATGAAGTAATACAAAAAACAATTAAAAAAATACCCCTTTATGGCTAAGACTATTTTTGAGGTTTTCCATGTTCTAACTTTTTTCGTTCTTATGGAATTACGCACAAAATAAATAAAAACCACTTTTTCGCTTACTAGCCTCGTGCAAAAAGACGCTCGAATTTAAAATTTTGCAGGCATGAGATTCGAAATATTTCTAGCGTTTATATTCCTCTTAATGATTACTAAATTTAATTTTTACGAAGAACAAAAATGTTAATAAAAACTAAAAATGTTATGCACAATAGACCCGAAAACGTAAAAAAGCCGGTGCTTACATATTCATTCTTCATTATTTGGGCATCTATCGCTTAAAATGTTTTATCATCAACTTAAAACAATGGATATTTAACTTTACAAGGGAAAATAGAGATAAAAGTAAAATCCTCTCGTCTGGCTGTGTTTAGCGAATACAACCCCTTATTGAGGCAATTAACTTGATAAGTTGAGACGTTAGAGAAACCATAGCGCTTAGCGGATAATCCCCCATAACTCTGTTATGGTACGCGAGGCGAGAAGAGAGCGATCATAAGCGAATACCTCTCTTTACGTGATTACGTGACCCCTTGATCAAAGCGAACAAGATCGCTTATTTAAATAATCTATACAAAGTATAGAAGCGGTGTAACGGATGTTAACATTCCCGACGGCGCTATCTCTCACACCGCCTAATTAGACATAATACTATGCTCGTTACTCGTATCTCAACACGGAGAAGAATAAGTGGTGGAAACATATGTACGTGGAACACACAGATATACCTACAGCAAAAATGGGCGCATCCCCGGGGATTACAACGAACTAAACTAAATGTATATTAATTTTACTCCGCATAACAATGCTACGAGCACACGGGGAGCAGAGAATTGTTACAGCTGATTCGTCTTGTACTTGGATGTTTTACAAACTATTAAACTTCGGACATTTAAACCTTTATGATTCATCATATCCTTCATTCTTACGCTGTGTACTGTTTTATATAAATATTCATGTTTGTTACAAGGGTAGAGCTATTAACTTGTTTCAAAATACGTTTGGAATTATGATTTCAATTTCCAACATTTACAGTGTTTCCAGTGTTTCCGGTAAAAAATGAATAAGACATATTTCTCTTTTAAGAGCGTTTAACCAGCCAGCGGACGAAAATCCACATTTCGTCGAAAGTTGTTCTTCCGATCGTGCAGGGCGGTTACAATGAGAAAGATTGATTTTTCTCCGTACCAGCTTTTTTAAATTATAACTCAATATCGAATTTATTTCAATCCAAATTAGCTTTAATTTATACCTTCATCCAAAAATGCTGAAAGGCGTGATGATAAAACTATTAAAATAGTGTACTTTTTGTAGTTATTTTTTGATTATAAGTATTTATCATTTTTCAATAATGTCTAAATTTAATAAGAATGTTAAAAAAATCTGAAATATATTAGTCTGTAAGTGCGCAAATAAATACACAAATGGACCAATTTTCGTCAAGAAACACATGTACGTACATATTTTTTAATGATTTTATTGAAACTAAAATTAAAATTCTAATACATAACTTTGCTAGATAATGTATTGATTTATTTTACTGCATGATTACATTATTTGAAATGGGTGTGGTATAATACAAAAACTTTTTTGAAAATTTAACAAATCTGCCAACGACCTATGGAATAACCTTATTATACTAAAAATTAAAAAAAATTCAAAAAATTTATTACATAACTATGCTAGATAAAAGAACAATCTTTCGAAATCCATTTATAATTTTTTGTGGAAAAGAGTCAATACGTCTAAAAACTTTTTTGAAAATGACGTATTTCCGGCTTTCTCTGGTAATGCCCTCTTAAATCGAATACTATTTTGAATCGAATTTTTATTGGTAATGATCTTTTAATTTGTTTAAAATATTATTTTATTTGTACGTTACCAGAGTTGTATCCACCTCACAAAACCAAGAAGTTCTTGAAGTTCAGGAAGGACTTGGAAAATAACTAACGAATTATGGAAGAGGCTTTATGCGTCTTACTTACCTGTAAAGAAAGAAAAACATAAATTAATAACAAATTCAATTAAAAACAAATCATTGCATTGAGAATTAGGCACATTAAGTAAAAATATATAATTTTTTTTTATATTAGCTCCACACAGGTCTTGAGGAAAATAATTTCCCTTAAGGCCTTTATCGCCTTTGTGGATGCTGTGTGGAGGGTTTTTTTAGGAAAGAAGGGAGAGGAAGATCTGAGAAGGAAAAGGGAATGAGGGATGGGAAGTAATGAAGGACGTATGAATCTATCCCTACCACTGCGGTGCAGGACGATGTTCCGAGAGAGTATGGCTGGAGAAAGCAAAGGGACTCCTTCAACCATTCTTTCCCGATCCGGCCTGCCATGCAGCTGGTGGGCAGATGCGTCCGCCGCCAATACCTAAACAAACCTCACCCCATGAACCCGGGCACCCCTGCTTAGTCACCAAACGAAGTGAGCCACTTGGGGTGACCTATGGCAGAGGTGTTGATTATCCAATAAATGGTTTCCGAGGCGGTGGTACCCATACCCACTTCCCAAATTGAGATCCTTCCTTTGATTGATTACAACGAAAAAATCCGTACTAATTAACGGTCAAAATATTGAGTGAATAATTTTTGAGTCCAGCAAAAGTTTGGAATGACACATATTGAAGTGAGCTTTTTGGTAGAATTTAATAAACCAATAAACAGGTTCCAGTGCTTTAAGCTTGTGGAGATTTCCACTTGAATTGAGGTTCTGTATGCATTGAATACAGCAATATTTACACAAGGGAAGGCAAAGTTAGAGGCATGCATTTTGCGACAATGGTCGGGTAACAAATAACGGAATAGCGCATACATTAACCCGCTGTCCTCGACTTTATGGTATCTTATGGAAACTTTCGCGTGCCATTTGTCGTTTTAAGGCGTCAAAAGCCTCTGTGAATGAAAATTAGATTTATATTTTGAGATATGAAAAAGCGGGGTTAATTCATGGTTTCGAGGAATAATATTTATACGTGCATTTAAGTGAAAATTGTATCAACAAACCAGATAATAAACATCTTAACAAAATGATTTTTTTTCCGATTTTAGGTTCGTAGCTACGTGTTTTACCTAATGCAATTTATTTTATTTTATCAACTCCACACAGGAAGCCTAGAAGAAAACGTTTTCCCTCCGGGTTTATATCATCTTTGGGGATGCTGTGTGGTGGGTATTTTGAGGAAAGGAAGGAGGGAATATAGGTATTGAAGAGATTCGCGAGAGGGAGGGTAATGTGGAGGAAACACAGATGCCTGTAACACAACCGAGTTATTGAGTTCAACCGAGCGGTTGAACTCAATACGAGTCGTAGAATGTGACAATAACAACCGTTTATAAATGCTGGAGTGTTTCCGACTATGAACCGGTACCAAATGAACCAATGACGATAGTTCCTCGAATCTTCCATTGAAATACCGGTAAAACAAGGAAAGCATTCCCATTTGGCGCCTGTGCTCTAAAGATTGCTCTCCTTTATTTTTACATGATACGTTAAGAGAAGGGAATGTATCAAACGTACTGTACGTTTCTCCACGAGGTCAGGGGTTTTTTTCAAGTAATTTGGGGCTCCAGACCAGGCGGCTGCCGAACTCAACAATGGAACGCACTTGCGACCCGAACGCACTTGCGGATCATCAGCCTCGTACTATTAAAGAATTTGCAGGACCCGTACAGTTATTTCTAGTGAATATTTAATTCTTAAATAAAAAATAACGAATGTATTGTAAGTGTGTGGGGATGGGATCTATGACAGAAAGATGACCGCCGATAAAAAAAAAAAACACCAACCGAAGTAGGAAAATGAAATAAAGAAAATCAATATGAATTTCGAAGAGCAATTGAGTGTACGATATTTTTGTCAGTCCGTGTTTAACCAACACAAATAAGCTCGATGGTTTGCCCACGCGAGAACATGATGCCGAATGAAATATCCAAATGACGCGACGCTTCTCGTAAATGTCTTGCGCATGTGTGGATGAAAGTTCGATGAGGTGGACGTAGCGCCATCTGTCATTCAACAACATAAATAATTTCGTTCTGTTTGAAATACGAAAGACGGTTAAATTTGTTCATACAAAAATACTAAAATCGTGATTAAAAAATGGGAAGGTTAAAATTTGGGGTTGTAGGTATTTTTGATGACAAAAAAAAAAAAAAATCTGGATAGACACCCTAATACCTACCAAATATACATTAAAAAAATCATAAAAATCGGTCAAGCCGTTTTGGAGGAGTGCGACCACAAACACTGTGACACGAGATTTTTATACATAAGATATTACAAATATATGGGTTCCATGACAACTCAAGAATGTACCCCTTTGAAAAGTCTTTAAAGTGAGGAAAAACCAACATATATTATATAACCTACCTAACGTAACCCATTCAACCTAGTTTGTTTTCATTGTTTTGAATGACTTTTTAAAGGGATGATGAAGTTTTTTTAAATTGTTGATTAGTCTGGTCACCGGGTATATGACATGTATAAAATAGAACAATGGAAATAAATGTATGAATAAAATCAATAAAAACTTTACATAAAGCTAATCGTAACGAAGTTAATAGGTATATGTGAATTGGTTCCAGAATAGGCCACTTGCATGGATTTCATAACGACTTCGAAAATCGTGTGGATGGATTTTTTTACTAAGATTACGAAAATGTTAATAAAAATTTTTAGAAATGTAAATGTACATATTTTTATTTTTAAATAAATAAATCTATTATTTGGGCCCGTGACGTCACTACATGAAAATGTCCCGTCCCCGAAAATTTTCCTATTAATTTTGTAAAATTCCACACTGATTTATTTTTTTTATATGGCAACACTTTGATTTCAGGCGAATTTTTGAAATTGACATTTAACGTTCACTAGATTTGTTGTTTGTTCTCTGCGAACTTATCATTTGGTTTGACTTTTTGACAGATGTTATGAAGAGAACTCCGTACATTTTACGCTGTCTGTATATAAGTGTTTTAGAGGTATAATGGTAGTGGTGCTGATTTTAAAAAAATCAAATTTTAACAAAATCAAAATTTATAATATTCTTATTATTATTATAATTTACAAGTACAAGTATTTTACATTGGATTTAGTAATATAGACGTGGAACATTATAACGATTTATGATCAATAAGATGGATCAAAGAAAAAATATTTATGAGATGTAATATTTATGGTATGCCTCGTTATTCTCCTGTGCCATTTCTTGTGGAAAACGTTATTTTTTTCTAAATGATTTTCGGCTATGTAATTATTGTATTTTCGCACCCATAAAATTATGTCGCGTCTTTCCGGTTTATAAAAAATCTCTGATTTTTAGGATTGAAATTTTCAAAAAATCGCCAGAGTTTCAAAAAACGATAAAAAAAATTCCGAATGTCTTAGAATATTTGCCTAAACCGGAAAAAAAATTAAAAAAATGTGATGCAAGTGACCTATTGTGATAGAAACAATAACAGAGTTAATACGTAAATATATATTATGTCAAATTGTTTTCCAATTTTTCTTTATTATCCATTTAATTTTATTTATTGTTAGCGAATATATTTCTTGACATTCAAGAGCTGAACTGACGTCGCTTATTCAGGTTTCATCTTAAAATGTGTAAATCTTTCGCTTGTGTTTACAGTTAAGATTATGCAAATAGTTTTGCTGCAGAAAATACACGAAGGCACCATCTACAAAACAGCGTTTTAATATAACAATTTCTGTATTTCTGCGACAATTTTCAATTGGTTAAAATCAATCGACATAAAAATCTAGTCTCCTTCAACGGAAGCAATCTTCCGAACAGGCCTTCCATTGATATGCTTGGTGTAACTATAAGTGACCAACTGAGGTATGGGGGCTCCACCGAAGCCAAAGTTAAGTTAGCCTCCCAAAAACTAGGTGTAATTTACAGGGCCCGCAAATACTTTAATAGTACACAACTGCTAATCCCGTACAAATCGCAATGGCACCTCACGGTTGAATTTGGCAGCCACCTCTGGTCTGGAGCTCCAAAATACCCAAAAAATACCCTCGACTCTATGCAGAAATGGGCGGTCCGTTTGATAGATTCTCACACCTTATCGAACGGATTGCAATCTTTAGAGCATAGGCGTTGGGTGGGAATGTTCTGAGGAACTGGCGTCATTGATCCCTTCGGCACCGGTGCATAGTCGGGAAACACGCCAAACGCGCGACCAACATATTTAGACGGTTGACATTTGTCACACGAGAACGGTAGCTTCTTCGACTCGTTCTTGAGTTCAACAGTACGGCTATGGAACGATTTGCCGGCCTCAGTTTCCTCCTTTCCACAACATAAGTCTCTTCAAGATCAATGTTTACTCCTTCCTCTCCTCAAAAGACCCCCCACACAGCATCTCAGATGACCCTTAAGGAAATTACTTTCCCCAGGGTCTCTTGTGGAGTTAATGTAAAAAAAAGTGAAATTTCTGAAGTGCCAAACAAAGTAAATAAGATCCAATCTTTTTACCTCAGTTTTAACTACAAAATAGTGAATCAATGGAACATATTAAGAGGCTGGGATGATTCGAACTATAATTGAACTAAGATGCCAATGGCCAAGGGATGGAATGTTAAGACCGGGGGTCGTACATCAGGAGGAAACCAAAGACGATATTAAGGGACAGTTGATTTCATTATTTAAAACGTTGGATGAGATTTATGTAGTTCATTACTTTTAAATTGGTCTATGGGCTCCTATTTCAAAATATTAATCTTGAATAATGCCAGTATTATCGCTGAAATAAATTTGAGGGAGCTTTTCCCTGGCAGAAACTCAATACATTGTTTATTTCAAGATTTCTGTTTCTGCGCGCTTTCTTTTCAAATACATAATCCCATTTGCCCCGTCGTAGGTAGCAAAATGAAATTCTAGTAAAGTTGTTGACGTAAGGCGGCGGTGTAGGGTCTCAGCATGCCCGCGTACCGGCGTGCTCGCGTGCCGGCGTGCCCGAGTGCCTTGCGTCGAGACCGTCGCTTCTCGGCTCAAATGGAAGCGGAAACACGTCCCGCAGTACTTAATGTTTCAAGTATTTGGGGCCTACACATGTTTTTTTTCGATTGGCGTTTGATAAGTTGACTTTTACGATATTTTTGAAGAAATATGATTTACGAAGAGCAAAATCGGCTGCAAGCTTTCGGGTTTTAACACATTTTTATCGTTTTGGGCATTTTAAAAATAATAAAAACGGAATATCAGTCAAGTTAAATCATTGAGAACCTACGCGCAGTAGTCGTTCCCAATGTAATCGTGTCATAAAAGTTCTAAGTTTGGAAGAATCGAAACACCGGCCTGAAATTTATTATTTTATACCACCTTTCTTTTACAATTGCTGAAATTCCACGGAAACAAATAAAAACTTATTGTTTTGCCCTAATAAAATCTTTTTATCAATGTCCTTACCGGTGATATAAACGTCCAATATTTTTGATATATTTGATGAGGGAGTTTCCTCGTGAATTTTTAACGCGACTGTTTGTCAAAAAGATAAGAAACATTGTTCCCATTAAAATAACTTACACGTTTAACGTTGATGAAAACGAAAATATATTCCCTTCAATCATACGACTATCTAATCTTAGCCAGATTAAAAAAAATATGTTTCATTGATGAGTGAGTGAGATGAAAAAGAAATCCAGCTTAATAGCTTAGCTTAGCTTTAATACTAGTAGTATTGGAATGCCGACGACTAAGGATGGGTTGTTTGATAATTTCAGTTTTATGAAGCATCTGGCCAATAATAATATAATAAGAAAACTTGAATAGAACTTACACAAAACGTGAAAATTAACTAAAAATATTTTGAATTCATCAAATTTTTTTAAACAACTTCCTTATTAATTTTAGTTTAGTGTTTGGGTTTTAATTTTTAATCCAAAAAAAAATTATCAAACTTTCAACTTAGCCGAGCTAATACATTGGGGCACAATACCCACGGAAGGAAATGTGAAATAGTTCCTACTATCTACCTAAAAAAAGAATTTTGTTTCGATGCATGTTTAATATCACAAGTGAATTAGTATAATATTCAGGAATATAATTTTTCACGAGGAATATAAAATGCTTCCCCACCATATTGTAATTTGTAACTGTTTTTTCTATGCTAAAGATAATTCTTCGTAATTTTGTAGAAGAAAGACAATATTAGAGAACCTAAAAAGCTGATGGGAGTATAAAATGTGCGCTCGCATAAAGTTCCACTGGAGACTAGAAGAATGAATAAGTAGAAGTATGAAGTGAAGAGCATATTATCATTTTAAAGTGTGCATTCATCCTTGCATTGTCAGGCGAGGTAAATCTTCAGCTGCTTGCTACATACGTCGGAACAAACATTAATTCAAGCAGCTATCTGAGTAATAACTCTGCATATAAGGCATTGTAGAGCGAGCAATAGCGCGACGCCATTCTTAATGAAACCCATAAAATACGGAGTTTGTTAAGTAGACATTCCCCGAGTGCTCGGAGTTTGTGACAGAGCGGAAAAAATCTCCAGTATTTCCTGAGCTTCGTCTGCGGTTTCGTTAGAAATGCGTCGGAACTTTTTTTATTCCGACGCAACATTTTCCTTAACGCGGAAATATTGGAGGGTGACGGCCGCCCCGAAATTGTCGGAGAAAATTGCTTAATGTCGAAATGGACAATCGGGAAAATCGCGGTGAATGGAAAACTTCCAACTCGAATTGTAAAGTTTTCGATTGTTCTCTTCCCGATACGTAAACTGACAAGGTGGTTCCGAAATTAGATTACGTCGTTGCTTTTTCTTGATGCAAATTTTTTGTCGAAACTACAAGGATGATTTGCGAGAAAATAAAATGTCGCCGGAGATAAAATAGAGGCGATGGAAGAGAGGGGCGAATCGGGAGACAGGGGGTCGGAAAGTGACGGGTGGAGAAGGAAGGGGCCGTGGGAAGATGGGGCTGCTGCAGACAGTGCGACGTAATCTCCGTCATTAAGTCCTCGAAGTGTGGATCGTGCCGGGGGCGTCTTGCGACTCGCTCGCTGCTTGCTGTGCTCAGGGCTCAGTGCTCGATGCCACAATTGCCACGGCACGGGCAGCAAGCCGCGAGGCGTACGCCTCCGCCGCGGTGCACTGTCCTTATCAGCGGGGACACCTGCGAGGAATGCAGCCCGTTAAACAAACCCATTCTGCATATTATGCTCCAATGAACATTATCGTCTTGATGATTCTAGCAGCACCCTTAATGTATCTATTTACAACGGTTTGCGAAGATCTCGATGACCGAGCAAATATTAATAAGTGATTAACATTTTCTATAATAAAAACGTCGATAAGTTTCAGGTTGAACAAACCACTTTAAATAATATGCTCCCTTAAGTTCATCACAAGCAAAACACATAATATTTAAAAGTTGAACAATAACACAATGGCGACCATTGTGGCAGAATTGTAAGGGAAACGGCGCGGGCCCGGGCGCCTTCTTGCTAAGAATAATACACACTCGGAACTTTACATAATTCAATCAATTGTTTGAACTTATCCGCCGCCTTACAATCATGTGAACTTTAGTGTATGATTAATAATTTAGCTGAAATAACACTAGACTCGGGCCCTTTGAATAGTCTGCGACTGAACGGGAAGGCTTGACGTAAGTGGCAATTTATAAATTTCACACAATACAATGGGAAACACATTTATTATGGCGTTGTGTTTTCACAAATTAATGAAAATTTGCGAACATATTAAAATCAACTTGAGCAAAGTGAAATTATAGAAAATGTGAGTGTGCGTACTTTGCAAAACCAGGGAGGTAGTGCTGAAAGACTTATTGGATTATCTGATGTTTTATTTCCTCGATCTCATCATAGTGCGAATACGAGCATCCCCAACTTCAATATTCGAATTAAAGGGTGTGAAATTTTATGAAAACATTCATGTTTTTATTTTTTATACCTTCTTTTTAATAAATGGTGTAATAAGCGGGGTTAGAGTTAGAGTGAATTTTTTAAAATAAATATGTTGTTATAACGAGCATCTGTTATGTAAACGAACCTACGTATCATATGGATTGAGTAAATGGAACATTTTGGGTAGGCGTGATTTAATTAAGGTAAGCAAGTAAAGAAGTCAAAGTTACATAAATCCCATCATCTCGTCTTGCTCACCGTAAAAGTAAATTTCCGTTTGACTTCATATATCATGACAATAAAAGGTAATAGACTTGAAATTCAATTATTCCTCCCATGGTTTAACAAAAAGGTTACGTCCTTTTTGTAAAAATACATTACCACATTTTATTGCTATTGACAGGGGCAATAAAACTCAGAACTTAATGACAATTCTCATGAAACCGATTTATAAATTGTCTTCAAATTTAAAGACCTTTTCCCTAAATCGATTTACGAAAAGGCTTTCCCCAATTTTCATTATAACACAGCCAGTTTACCCTCTCCCTTCTCGTTTCTGTAATAAGAACTCGTTGTTTCCCTTAAAGTCGCGCGTCGCCGGAAAACTAAAAAGCGAAAACGCACTTTCTTGTTACCTAAACTGTACGTAAAACACTTAACACGCAAAAGTAATATTATTTGAAACATTTCAGGCATTTTTCTCTGAAAGGCACAATGAACAAGAATGGAGTGAGACCTTGTAAGAATTCGAAACATGAAAGTGTTTGTGAAAAATATATATAAACGAGGTAAAGCTACACGATATTTTATCCATTTCTCAAAATATTGAAAACATGGTAAAAAAAAAATAAAATATAAACTGGCTCCTTGATTTAGGGAGGATCAAAAGCGAAGATATGTTGACCAATCGTTAGTCTCATCATATAAAATAAAACAAATTTAAAAATATATAGAAAATAAAAAAAAAACAAAATAAAAAAAAACACTCACTCATAGTTCCATTCATTACAAAAACACGTATTTATCATTGCAGAACACAATTGTCTATTCTTTTATCAATACCGTTCCCATTTTTTCTACATTCAATTCCTGCGGAGATCTTTCTTTTTATTATACAAAATTACGTAAAATTATAATTTATACAAAATACGTACAAAATTATACAAAATTACGTACTATACGTAATATTACAAAAACACGTACTTATCACTTCAGAACATAATTGTCTACTATTTTATCAATACCCTTCCCATTGTTCTACATTCATCTCCTGCGGTGATATTTATTTTTATTATTACCATCTGGATTTTATTTACTTTACCGGTTTTATTTTATATTAAGTGCTCTAAGGGAAAATATCTTAGTAGGATGAAAAAATGAAGCAAGGAAAGGGAAATAAATACAATTGGTTATTAACCACTTCCTCACGTCACTATTTATACATTAACTTAAGACATATTTATATACAAATTTTTTTTATTCATTTGCTGCATCCTTTTCGAGTCACATTCTTTTTGAGTTTCTTTACCCGCTCGTAAAGTTGAGGGATACCTCACTCACGTTAATTATAATTATTTTTTGTAATCATGTTTAAACATCCACTTTATATATAATATGGATTTTGTCATCACACTTGAAGCTGGTCTCGATTCTCAATTTTTGCAAGCGATTCACATGTCCAAACATTTATCTATTGTTAAACAAGCATTCGATACTAAATCTGTACTTTAAGACATTGTTTTTTTCTCTTCGCTTATTCTTTTTTTTTGCAAGTTCAAAATTGTAGTTATTAACTAAAACTTCTACGAGGAATTTAATCGTAACACTTGTTTCATTAAATAAATAATATGTTTATATAATTAATCAATGTAATATGAAATTATGATATGAACTAAATTTGTCAATTTGACTGGCCTAAAACAGGATCCATTCCTAGTTGGCTAGTCAAAGTTTCCACATATGTTTCATTGTATAATTTTATGCGAAATAAATATTATTATTATTATTATTAATCTGATTTAATGGATTGAAAAAATAAATATAAAGCAGTTTTAAGATTTCATAACAAAGAAAAAACTACAAACAGATGAAAAAAAAATAGTAGCTAAAAAGAATAACACGATTGAATAAATTATTTATGTTGATAGGTATACTCTTTTATGAGTTGGTAGAATGTCCGTGGTCCGCTTAAATATCGATTATAGTTCTGTTCTCAGCCATAACGGTTATCGGAAAACAAATTTAAGATGAAAATAGAATACGTGGGAATGGTCGGTGGTCATGTTTTATTAACAACTTGCATTCGAACCCTAATAAAACCGGCTACCGGGTTCGGGCTGCCGGGTTCAGGCTGCACGGGGAATACGAGTATTCCGATGCAAAAATAGCTCCTCGCTGAATACTGTGAATAACGGAAAATAAAACTTTCATGAATGCAGTGCTCTAACATGATAAAGGTTGAAACTTTGAACGAGAATATCCGTCTCAAAACATATATTTATCATTTCGTAATTGTTGTGATGATTTTTACCAACATACTTTAATGTTTTAGGTCATCTAATTTGCTTTAATCATCAACATAATGCAAACTGTTCTCTTTCTTAATTTCAATGATTGCATTATCTAATTTTATAGCGCATAAAAATGATAATAAGAAACTTTTAAATTCCAGACAAGCGATGAAGTAGGTACCTACAAAAAAAATATTTAACTTTCGATTATTTTTATTCTGTATTTGAAAAACTCATCCATGTGACTAACTTTTGTAGACATTTTAAAAAGTAGATTTTTGGATCTAGGCGTGAAGTTAAATATTTGATCGAGAAAAAAACATTCTAAAATCAACAAGATACTGGAACGTACTCAAGGTATTGGAAATTTTCGAGTCTCCGGTGATTTTTTATGCTTAACAATATTAGTTTTAGTAGTCCCCATGAAAACTTCTATTGAATGTTTTCCCTAATAGTGTCAGGATATTTCAGTAGTGACAAGAGGTAAAAATCACTTAATGGAAACAATTTAGCATTTTTAGTGGACATAACAACACCATTCGATAAGCCTGCCTAGAGAACCTCCCCACGAGGGGACGTGGACGGTTTGAAGGGGCAAGGGTCAGTGCGGCGGGGGGCGATAGTCACTGTGGGGGAGGGGGGAGGGGGAGGAGGGAGGGCGCAGCTGGCCTAACGGTCATTAACAATTATGAATGGGGGTATCTACATACACTCACACACGGACCATTCACACACACATGCATAACTTCACACGCAGCCCGACAATTCACTTTTTAAGGCCGCTATAATAGGTAGCACGCGGTCAGTAGTACCACAATTCAGTTTAAGTACCCGGCAGATTGAGCGTTCGGTGATGAAACGCGAGGGTGTTAAGCAATTTTGCATAGAAACAATAAGGTAGGCAAGCGAGGAATTTTATAACGGAATACAGTTTTTCTCGCACGTTTGATACAAATTAAAAAATAGACACGAAAACATACATAGTTTCATAAGTAGTGATAATAGCAATAGAAGTACTTTTTTGTCTTTTTTCGATCACCGAAAAAATAATTCAAGAGTCAAGATGGAAATGTCGTTGAGAGTAGAAAATAGTTGCACTGATCTGGAAATCCAGACCAAGAAATTTTAGTTCAAGACATGTGTAACTATTTAACGAGACATTTTAATTGGAAAATTATAACTCGTTCTACTTTGTGGTCCAGGTAGCTACAAAATATTTAAAACAGAATTTTGACCAGTACATAATTATACCTTGCACCAATAAAAATACATTAATTATAAAGTATTGAAAACTGAATGCGCGAAGTAAAATAAATTAATCAGACAAATCATAATGAGCACAAAAAAAAAACTAATTAAACACGAAACCATAATACAGAGTTCTCTCATAGCGACATATTTTCTAAAACCATGTACCCTTTCATGTTATGAAAATTTTCTAATTAGCGAATTGAAAATATCAAACGGCACGGTGCGATATTTCAATATATTATTTAATTTTTCCCCTATCGTATCCCTTCTCTTTGATCGAATAAAATGTTTTGGAAACCTTATTCAGGGCTCAGATCAAAGGAAAACAAACTGCTGCATAGCTAGAGAATACGTAGGAAGCGAGAAGCTTACGTTTACAATAATGTTTTTTTTTTAAATTTTACTTTAACGCATTTAAATATACAGTTCAAAACGCTTTTAAGTGTAATGCCGAAAAACAAACTTTATCAAGTGAGAATTTGTTACTTCATTAACACATTGATTATTTGAGTATTGGAATAGAATATATTAATGTGTGAGAAACGCTAAATTTTTACAAGGTCATAACGTGTTTAAAATCATGGCATTGAATAAATCAGAATTTATCATTGCAGTTGCGAGCTTTAAGGGTAGAATTGATTGGTTTCTCGGGGGCTTTGCACGTGGCATATAAACTAGCAAGGATGGCATTTCGTACGCCGCCCTCTGCGTTCTGTTTACATTTGGTATTTTGCGATAGAAAACAAAAAGGCAATAGATATTTTTTTTATAAGGAGAATCAAGTTATTCGAGATGCAAATATTTACAAATAAAATTCACAAACATTTTTTGGTTTTCTTACAAATAGTCAACAATTTATCATATATTAATGAATAAAAGCCACACTTTGAAATTTTTGTTTAATACATTTTTCGCTAAATTTAAAATGTAAGAATATATAATATCATAGAAACAAATCTACAGAAGAACGTTGTTCTTGTAATTATTAATATCTGCAAAAAATCCGAGGGAGAAGCATAGCTGAACCATCATTTTTCACCCCTTTACCGCTGTGCCTAATGAGAAGTAGCCTCAGACAAAAAAATCCACAATTCATCCTCGTCTTTAATACAAGAGTCATTATTGGGGAAAGAAAGCTTCCAGAAGAGACACAGTCTTTCGTAGAGTATGTGAAGAGAGTAGAAATGTCTAATTTGAATACAAAGGGGAAAAGTTTGCGTTTGGACCCTATTCATCGGTGGCCTTCATTTTGCTTGAAGCTTTGTTGATATATGTGTACACATGCCCACCCCATCTCTAACTAGATCCAGACTTCAACAAGTTTTACTAGTAGTTGTAGGTTGCACGCTGAAACAATGCCAAAAGAAGCCAGTCATTTGTACTGCTGATATTTTGGCGGCAACGAAAGGTGTGGTGTTTTTGCTTTGTGTCTGAGCGTGTACTCATGGCTCGGTGTAGCCTTTAGAGCATATTACTTTGGGGGATTGTGAAGGACTCTGCATGGTATCTTCTTCATCAGACGACTGGTCCTGAAAGCCTCTCATAATGACTGCGTGCGGGTTAGTACCGCTTGCAAACAGAAGCGGAGTGCACTGAACACAGAACATACTCTTATCAAGAATTGAAAAGATAAAGCAGCATTCTAGAGATATTTATTCAAAATCATTTTCATCGTGTGCTTTGGCTAATACATTTTCCTAATAAAAATACACCAAGAGAATCATTTATTTTCGTCGTATTTTGTAATTATGTATAGTTTATCTATATTGTTTATCACTAAATATTATCTTAAAAAAATACACATCTCTTCTAATGAATATGTTATTGCCATGTAAACTGTAATTTTAGATTAGAAATGCATATTGGAAATTAATTATTATTATTTTCCTTAGCTCTGTAACTCTTCAAATAGTAATAAATAAATTAAACAATTTAACTTTGTTTGAACCACTTATAATATAAAAAAATATAAAAGTGGTTCAAACAAAGTTAAATTGTTTCATTTATCTAAAATGGATAACCACAATGTTATAGCTATGTATATTCAAAAGTATAATAAATAAATTGCCTTTCCTAAGCTCATGCATCTGCTTTTTTAGGAGAGCGTTTGTAATATTATGTCAAAGAATATTATTATGTTGTAAAAATTTATGGAGAATTTTTTCTTTTATGTATTACAGAATTTTCTAAAAATCGGCAAAAGTGTTTTATGACTCGGGCGTATCCGTTTACTAGCTACTAATAAAATCGGTAAAAACGAATACAGCTTCGTACAAAATGACTTTTTTGTTTATTGCATGTTGATAAACATTATTACTTTCATATTATTATGTTAGTAATAATTAATAATATATGTATTTTAGTACGTACAAACATTTCCAATTTATGAATGTTACATATTTTACATAACTTTTCTAACCCTTGGTAACCACATGGAAACACTTTTGAAGAACTCTGCAAATACATTTTCCTGTAGAGACGGGACATGAAAGATAGCGAGTGGAGAGCAGACAGGGGTTAGGCGAGCTACAGAAGGGGGAGGAGGATTCATGCACGTGTACAAGCACGACATTATCAGAACATGTTCTCAATTCAATCCCAAACGCAGGCTAAAAATTCAACCATGCAAAGAAATCATTGACAGATCTATTTCTGAATAAAAACTACATAAAAAACTAAAATAACAAGGTAAGGCATAATATTATAATGGTATGTATTCTTGGAAAAAATAACATCGATTGTGTTTTATAATACTAATATATTAATTTAAGGAATCCCTTTTAGTAAAGGATTCCTTCCTCAGAATAGGGTATTTTTGTTGATAAGAAAGCTTTTCTTCGAAAACATCTGCCAAGATTTAGCGGTCACGCGATGCGTCACTTTCGATAAGATATAGAAAATGCGTTCATGTTTCTTTACTGACGAAAAACAAAATTTACCGAAGTTAGGCACGGTAACAGAGAGTGTTGGAATAATGCGAATGAGAAACAAGCATGTATTTACATTTAAAGTTAGATTTCGGTAAGATATTAAGAGGAAGCCGAGCGGCGTTTTGTACAAAAGTATCTCCAAATTTCTTCTCTGGATTTTGACAATAGTGCAAATCCTTTTAATATAATATGGATATTGGACAGCTAGCGTGTTGGTACGTTTTGCTTTTTGTGATAAATTACTTCTTATATTCGTTAAAATTGCCATTTTGAACGCAATTAAAAGACGTTCAGTATAAAAACTAGACAATACACTAGAATTAACATTCATTCAATGAGGAAGTATCCTCTGCCCAAAAAGGTACTCCTTTTTCCAAATATCATTTAATTGGCTTCTTTTCACGGGGATATTATGCCAGTCCTAGGGACAGTCAAAAAGTAATGCCTCCATTTTTTTTCTCCTTTAATTGTCAAGATATAAAAAATGCAATTGCATTGGTTGAAAACTACACTATTGACGATTAATTTGTTACTTTTCAATATAATCAATTTCAATTTTCAATTTCAGTGCCGGCAACCCGAGTGTTTATTTTATTTTCATTTATGTAGATAGTTTTCTTTTCCCACCTCACTAGACAGAGTCTGTTCTGAGGCGCGTAAATAGCATGTATCTCCGTCCATTTCCACAGCTTTGGCCCGTCTTTTAACAAGGGCATGTATCACAGTGTTGTAAAAAGCAAGGTCATATCCAGAACACCATCGCCAAAACTTTCCCGGCCGATCACACAGTTTTGATTTTTTTTTGCCCTTGGTGAGTTTGTGTGATGCAATTCCATTGACTGCCTCTTTGATTCAGGATAAAAAAATGAATCTTCAGCTTTATTACAGTGACGAAACCATCGTCTAGCAGTGCTGATATCCATGGTTCATATTTTCAGTTTTTCATTAATGCGAATGGGCGTTTCATCTTCTACAGTCAAGAATCAATTACAGAACGCTGTCTAATACGAGCATTGATGTCGGCCATTTTGCAAGCGACTGCAATGCTGCCATCTGTTGATGCAAAAAGTTACCATTGCAGCAGATTGTAGAAGGTTTGAGGAATAGACCCAAATTCAAAATCTTCACTTAACTAACTTTATTTAAATAGAAAAAAATAGGAGGCATTACTTTTTGACTGGCCGTAGTATTTAAAAAAAACAGAGAAATCTAAAGATATGGAATATTTTTGGAAATATTTGGTAAAATCTTAAAAATCGGTCCAGTTTTGGAGGAGAAAAACGGGGAACACAAAACCTCGATTTTGATGATTTTATTAAAGGATTATCAGCCTGAGGGACGGATGTCCCTTTCGCTCACTATTCGGGGATAGGGGGGGGGGGGTTTCCCCCGTGTTTTCTTTTAAATAGATTCGTAAATGTATGAAACATGCATACCTACATGATATTGTTACCTATAGAGGTAGGTAAACGGTGCTCGAAATGACAGGATGTTAGAATTACCTGTCACAAAAAAATATAGGATTTTTAATTTTTTTTTAAATTATGACTGACATGTTTGTTCTGTGTGAAATTTCCCAAAACATTTAATAAATTTTGCGGGAAAGCGGGGATCGCATAATTGAAAAACCTCATCAATCATTTTTAGTTGAAAAAGAACGCCCCTAAAGGAAAGAGGGAAAAAAGCGATACATGTCCCGCGGCATAAATCAGCATTTTAGTCTGTACAAGCCGCTGCGCGCTGGGACCGGCAAACTGTGTGCCGGGGACACTTTGGCGGTGGCTGACATGTTCCTAGAAACTTGTTCTGCTGCTGACTACACCAACTTGTCTTTCCAGCGACAGTACAGCCACCCCGCCACCGCCACCACCGCCACCACCCTAATATTCAAACATTTCAACTAAAATATTGATTATATTGAACGAAAATAATTTTGCTCCTTAAAAGAAGATTACAAATATTTGTTTTGATTCTTTAAGAGCGTTTAACCAGCCAGCGGACGAAAATCCACATTTCGTCGAAAGTTGTTCTTACGATCGTGCAGGGCGGTTACAATGAGAAAGATTAATTATTCTCCGTACCAGCTTTTTTAAATTACAACTCAATATCGAATTTATGTCAATCCAAATTAGCTTTAATTTATACCTTCATCCAAAAATGCTGAAAGGCGTGATGATAAAACTATTAAAATAATGTACTTTTTGTAATTATTTTTTGATTATAAGTATTTATCATTTTTCAATAATGTCTAAATATAATAAGAATGTTAAAAAAATTTGAAATATATTAGTTTGTAAGTGCGCAAATAAATACACAAATGGACCAATTTATCGACAAGAAACACATGTACGTACATATTTTTTAATGATTTTACTGAAACTACAATTAAAATGCGTTTGCTAGATAATGTATTGATTTATTTTACTGCATAATTATATTATTTGAAATGGGTGTGGTAAATTACAAAATCTTTTTTGAAAATTGAACAAATCTGCCAAGGACCTATTAAATAACCTTATTATACTAAAAATTAAAAATTTTTCTCAAAATTTATCACATGCGTATGCTAGATAAAAGAACAATCTTTCGAAATCCATTTATAATTTTTTGTGGAAAAGAGTCAATACGTCTAAAATCTGATTTAAAAATGACATATTTCTGGTTTTCTCTGGTAATGCCCTCTAAGGGCGATATTAATATAATTCACAATGTGCTCTTTTGTAGATGACACCAGTAGAATTATTTTAGGAAGAACACTTTTTTCAAGTGATGCTTGAAAATGTTAAGTTGAATTTTGTTTGCGCAATATCAATATGTGTTTAATGCCCCATTGGTAAACTGAAGCAGACTGTTAAATACTTAACAAATTTAAAGAACATTCGATTGCGTTTTTTTAACATTGGGAAAACGGAGACAAGAAAAATCCCTACCTTCAAATACGGCGATCTTCATCGCTCCTTCATCCACAATTTTTGGCACAATTACACCATAAAAAAAGTATCACGTAAAACGCAATTTTGGTAGAGATTCAATAATTGGTGTGATCGACCATAAGCACGACAATATTTCAACTCATTAATGTGGGTTCTTCAAAATGATTACAGAAATAATATTTACTGGAATCGGTAAGTAAGATTTTGTCATCTTCTTCTAATTCCCAAGTAGGGCTTTGTAAGGAAGGAAAGGAACAATGGAAGATGGCAATAAACAAGGATGGACCTTGGGAAATGCTTTTTTTTTCATGAATACCGCACAAGAGTCCCAACTGCTCCCGTCTGGATCCAGTGGGACTATGGCATCCCCAATCGGGGTATGTTGTAAGGCTGAAGGTAGTGGGGAGGGGAAAGAGATAACGAAGAGGAAGGTGGGGAAATACCTGGCTATTCAGATCTGGTCATCAAACACGGCAGAAGCCATTTCAAGCAACGTTTCAATTCTGAATGGTGGTCTTACACCAGGGCGATACTGAGAGTATCTTCCACTATGGAACGTGCCGCAAATACACTATATATTATTTTAAATGAATAAAATTGTGAAATAACACAAATTAAACAAATAAAATTTATTTGCCACGCCGGGATTCGATCCCGTGACCTTCGGATGCGAGTCAAGAGCCTTACCACTGGACTACGCCGGATTAGTTTCAAAGCTAAAGATTATTTTCAATACTATATAATATGAGTGAATAGTTTTGTCCATAAACAAACTTAATTCTTTCAAGAAAGGCATAAAAAAGTCCCCTTCACCTCAAACGTGGGGTGAGAGAAGCACTTTTAAATCATTTTTTGATCTTTAAAAAAAAATTGTCTAAAAACTTTTTTTTTAAATTAATTTAATGAAGGGTCAAACCATCAGTATTATTTTTTTCATAATATTTGGTACAAAATAAGCTCGTGACATTAAAAAAAAACCTCGAAAAGTGGTACCGTTTCACTCCTGCCGAAGGTACCTCTGTGCGGCCTTATACTCGTACTCCTTTTCATAGGGAAAGCTTGTAAAGTGTGCATGTATTGAATTATTCCCTGGCGTATAAAAGTACGGCAAGAACACGGGTGTTTATAGTCAATCTTGTTATTTAGTCATATTTGCACGCGTTATGTTAATTATTAAACAATTATAAATGGGAAGATTTCATAATAAGTTGGTAGCAGAGCGGAAACATATTTTGATCGTGCGATACCCGATACGGTAGTGGTTTATTTCGCTATAGATTATTGATATATGTTGTTCATGAATTTATTGTAACCCGAACAATCTATGCAAAAAAAACATCAAACGAACAAGCATTATCGATCCACAAGGAAAATTTTAAAATTTTCAAACGATTGCGAATCATTTATTATTGAGCAACAATAGGTAAGAAAAAACATAAATATTCCACATGGAATCGAACGCTGAATGGACGTGATCAGAAAAGGTTTCAGTTAAACATACTTTCTGAGAAATTCGAGAACCGCAAAAAATATAAGGTATCTATACAAAAAGCTTTAGTTGTGGGTTCTTCCTTTGTGAGATTTATGAGTGAATAAAATGAAAATCCACATTTTATACGGGAAAGTTTTGGACTCGCACTAAGCAATCCACGGATTGACAAACTCCCCTACCTCGTAATATATATTCATGTTATCTTGCGTATTCTAGCTTTATTATTTATATGACCATTAAAGCACCATAGATGAAGGTAATACGAGGGAAAATATCTGATTAGGGGAATCAAAGTCTGAATGTTTGTGTTCTGGTTGCTGGAAAGGTACGTAACTGGTGCGTAACATAAATACGCACATAGTGGGGAAGGTTGGCTTTTTCTTGTTCTTCAGGGCCCGGGCCGTATCGATTACGGGCTGACGTGAGTCACTTTCAAGAAAGTTGCTTTTATGAACCGAGCGTTTTTGATTTATTCCTGACATAAGTCGCCATACTTGATCAGAATAAGAATTAAAATATTTATGTACTAAGTAATCAAGTAAGTAATAATTCGAAGACGCGAATTTGTCTAGGTCATCGAAAGTCTTAATTAAATAAAATATTTAATTTTATTATAACTTCCATGATTTTCTTGTTGTTTTAAATGTTTATTTTTTAAAAGGAGTTAAATAATTCCTCTTCAAGGAATAAAACACTTTCTCACTCCTGCCTCGCAACGCATTTATTTAATCTGGGTAAAGGGGGTGAAATCATTTGAAAAACTTCAAACGTATCAATACTTGTGACGTAGCCAGAATACAAATGATTTAATTTCCACTGAAGCCCGACACCTGATTCCGATTTATGTAAAACATATTTTCCAATACCAAAACTCCGACCAGAGTATTTGAAGAATTTTTCAATGTTTTTATATAATTCTTTAAGGGTTCTCTGCGTGCGTGTTCTGGGAGACGTAGAAGTTACTCGGGTCAGATGAATGTACGCTGGTAACATTTCGGATGCCCGCACACCGCACACCCTTGTGCAATCACCCAAATGAGATTTATACTTTGTGGTTTGGAGAGAATTTTTCAGGAAATACAAAAGATAACTTACGGTAACAGCTGAAAAAGGGCTTATTCATCAAAAAAATAAGAAAAAAACACTCCCCTAAATCACGAACGCTTTCACGGATACCTTTGAACTCATCTATTCCAAAAGGAAGAGTTGTTTTTTTATTCCGAGATAATTAAATATTTTTTTAAACCATGTGAATACTATGTTAAACGATTATGTTATATTTGAAAAATGATTTCAGAATCTTATTTCATGAATGTCTAAATTTGCAAAACGCAGTTTTAGTTTCGAGCATTGACTTAGTTTGGCAGAGTTATGACGTATTATGTGGATGGGAGCGAATCCAGTTCCTCAGGCAAGCAATCCCTCGCATCACAGCTGAAAGGTTATTGCATGCAAAGCAGCACGAGATCGCGGGTAGAGACACTTGGCACGGGGCACGGGGCCCGCGACCCGCTACCCGCTACCCGAGGCTGCGGTGCGCGCGGCGAGGAACGCTTCACAAGGATATATCAAACACTCGGAGCAGCAGATGAAGCTAAGCCTTCTCCGAGAGACGTAAAGGAGGGTTTTTCCGATATCCTCTTATCCAATTTTTATTCAGCCCTGCGAGAAAATCATCTCGCTAGTATCGGCATTTAGGAATTCTCTTTATTTTCCTTTCGTTCGGAAGGAAATATATCTGAATGAGCAGTTGCGAAGCGATGTCAATAACTTGAGGGGGTAGGGGGAATTTAATACAGAGAGGCTTATAACAGACGGGACCTAATGCCTGTGGTAAAAACACATTTTTCCTCTTTATATTGAGTCAAGTTAATAGAAATCGAGGATTCTTGTTGTTGTTTTTTCCACCCTTTTCCTATTTTCCACTTATTTTCTTTTCTTCCGCGTAGTTCATAGAATATGGAATTTCTTGGTCGCCGAACGCGGTGGGTCGAGTTCGGCATGATTGACGTTTTAAGTTTATAGTCTTTTTATGTTTACTACCTCCGAGCTTTTTTCTTCCAACTATGAGTAAGTTTTGATTTGGTTCGACATTTACAACGCTTTTGATGTTTATATTATAGGAACTTTTTGAATGAATCTCGAAGTTTTCCACGAAGAACGAATTATATATATTTTAACAACAAGCGACTGACAAAAAACTGCGAAGGAAAACATACAACTGAAGTGGTATAGTTAATAATAATAATAATAATAATAATATTTATCTTTATTGAACAAAAATTTAAAGATTTATAACTACAAAAAAGTATACAATAGTTTAAAAGTTGCATAAGTACAAAAGTTAATAATGGAAAACAATATACATATAACAGTAGGTACTTAAAGAATAGAGATTTATAATTATAAACGTAGGTTTCTCGTAACCTGCCTCACTAGGCTAGCCTGTGTTGAGGCAGTAATTTTACGTCAATTTATAATTCTGTGAAAATACCTACACCTATATTAGAAAATAATCGCACAATAGATTGGTTGTATTAATAATAACAATAACATAGGTACAATAGTGACAGCATTGGTTCATTACTAATTTCGAATTTGTGTGAGTGCACCGGTAAATGCCCTATCATTATTTTTTATCCAAACTTTTGTTTTTTTAAAAATTTTTTTGTGATTCACATTTTTTTATACTAATTGGAAGAATGTTGTAAAGAATTTATCTCACGTAAATTTAATAACAAAAAAATAATAACGCGATGAGTTGTTAGAAACAAATATTTTCTTTAGCTACGAGATGTACTGACTGAACCGCACAACGTACAAATATACCGTTAATTTAAGCAGTCAAATGGGCTAAACAAAAAGTACGAAATCCAATGTGACTGTAATAATGTATTCGGCCCTTCTATCAAAGGATTAGGCCCCTTCGACGGCATCACTCAGCCTTCAATAGTGATATTGACCACTGATATCTCAGTTCGAAATACCGCTGTTGCGTTTACTAATCATTCCACGCACTATTTTTTAATGATTCCACGCGCCAAGCAACATTTTGCGCATCCGTGAAAAAGCAAAAAATTGTAAAGTTGCATGATAAAGGAACGGAGTATATATTTTTCTGACCTTAAATTCTTTAAATATAAGTTCAGAAGGATTTAAAAATGATTTTTAAAATTTTATTTTAATTTTCGTTATTTGTTTTTTGGGGTGTTATGCCGTGTTGCGCTACCTCCTTCTTTAGCCAACGTTTCGGACATCGTTGCGGTGTCCATCATCAGGGCAGATCCGGCCAATCCGGTAGACACATCTATGATGATGGATACTGCAACGATGTCCGAAAAGTTGGCTAAAGAAGGAGGTAGCGCAACATGGCATAACACCCCAAAAAAAATAATGAAAATACTTTTGGCCGTGAAAATCTTAAAACGTATCTTTATTTTAATTATTAGTTTTTGATTAATGCAAAGAGATTGTGTGTGGGTTTTATGAGTGACCCCCCATCCTATTATGTTATATTGGATTACTGATTGATAAAAATTTGGTCATTATTAGTGGGTAATTATTTGTTTAAATTCATCTCAAGTATCTAAAGATATTGATTACATACATAATATTTTGAATAATTAATAATATTAAAAATAATATATATCCTGTATCTTTAGCTATTTATTTAAATATATCTCAAGTAGCTAAAGATATAGATTATATATTATTTTTTGTATGTTTTTTTAATATAATATTATAATTATTACATAATATTTTTAATATATACGAATTGAACGGTTTATCTGGTTCCTTATACATAGTAAAAACGGTTTACCATTTAAACTGTCTATCTTCTAGTACTGGTGGTAGAACTGGTAGGGGTTCTTCTCACCGTATCCAAGTAGAAGCGGGCACGTTGGAAGGGCGGTTCCACCCGATGGAGATACGATAATCCTGGCTGACGTATAAAGAAAGAGGGACCTGACAAATCAATGTCATCTGCCAATGCCCAACTCACGCGCAAGCTTTGAAACTGTCTCCCTTGTCTCCGGGTGATCGTTCAACAACTCTCGATATGTAAATGGAAATTACACTAGTACATACAAAAAGGTTTATCTTGGATGTAAATCCGAATATAATATTTAAGCACATGAAAAAAGTGATAATTTATGAAACATCAATTTCAGATGTTTTTTTTACAAATGCCACCTAGTTTTCTATAACGATCTGCACATATATTCATGAGGGGATAAAATAAATATATTATAAATCAACATTAAACAGCATTATAAATAAAATTATAATTTTAATTGGTTTGAAATCGTCTATCAACCCCGCGATTGTTCAGCTGCACTATTTTTCTAGCACTGTACTACTTTTCAAAAGTTTGTATTGAATTGAACATTTTGAATTGAACTACTCTACCTACTCAATTTAACAAAAGGTCGATTTTGTAAGTCGCAACTGACATGTCTGAAATAGATGACATTTACATGAATACTCTACGAAAATTTCATTCATTTAACGAGAACCGTAACTCAATATCGGAAAGTGCGCTCTATTCAACACACAACTTGTGTACCGTTCGTATGTATGATAACAATTAAAGTTATTTTAACCGCGATTCAAGATCTGGTATAGGTAACAGATATATGATGGTGTATTTTAACCTCCATAAATACACACCTATGCAAACATAATATTCAAGAAGAGGGGTGCTCTAAGTCGCACTTACGGCGCTTTCACTTTAGGGCGGAGGGTGAAGAGTTGCCTTGAGATTTCAAGGTCTGAACTAGTGATGCATCTACTTGAATCTAACCTACAAGTCATTCGAAGATTAGTTCATTGATTTAAAATCAAATATCATTACTTACACTTTAAAACAAAGTAATCAATAGGTAAAAAAAAATTAAATTCCAATTATATATTGTTTACGTAGTCGCTTGTTTTGTTGAACTAAATTACTTGGTTAAAGGATATAACAATGAAATGACAGAATAAAAAAAGTGTTTATTGTAATAATTAATATTCATGCCTGTAAGCTTACAGCGCAACTTGAGGCAAGAGTTATTACAATAATTACAAGTTATACGTTATCTTGAATTTAAAGAGAAGAGTTGGGATAAGGAGTCCCAGGGGCAGTTTGTCGCACCGCCGTGTATTTAACTCTTATATTAGTTTAACATTCAACTTGTACCGTAGTTTGTCCGGCCTTGTGTTTAGATGAAAGTGAAATTAATGACTTACACAAATGCGCCGGAAGGTGCATGCTCAAACAACAACAAGAAAGTTATCTCGAGATGGAAGTTATGATAAATGCTAACCCACTTTGCGGGTATTATTGTTAACCCTTCAAAGCTGCGCAAAACAATCAAATTTGCATATTTATGTAGGTAGTTGTAAACAATTTCGCAAAGTCTTGACGGTATTTTTCATTCGTTATTTTGTAGCTATTTTTTTTTATGTGAGCTATGGGAACCAAAATCTTTTTGTTTTGTTAAACGAATAGTATTGACTCCAAAACTAGGTGCATTTTGATTAAAAAAATTAAAACAATTATTTTTATTGATTTTTTGTACTGATGTAGATTAATTACTTATTACAGAACTCCATTTAATTTCTATTTCTTGTTCTGGGTCTCATAAGATAAGATTTGTTTATATGATTTTAGATACCATCCATATCAGGGTGAATTCAATTTTGCAAATATTCGGCTGAGATTCATCCATTCAAGAAATATCGCATCGCACTACTCAGATTAAGTACCTCGGCACCACCATTGATCCATACATCAAATGGAATCTTCACCCTTAAATAATTTCAAAGAAAATAATAAAAACCATGAACTTTTCATTAAAAAATACTCGCTGTGGACAAAAATACTAACAAAGTTTACACAGAATTCCTGTAACTCATTCAACTTTTGGTCAACGAAATTAAGGTACCTTGTGACAAGACTTTTCATTATTCGTCCAGACTGCATAAAATTTTTCAAAGACAACGTAATCATTTAGATCAAAAGTACTGATAGAACCTTTACCAGTACACTCACGTAAATTTGAAAATATCAATTTAACCAAATCATTCAAAGCACGTATTTTAATATAAGTGTATATTATTTGAAACTAGCGAGTTCCCGGCATGCGTTGCAATGTCACTTAATCTTCCGTCAGGCGCAATGCAAATCCTAACACGATCGGGCGCAATTCATCTGTGAGATTAAATCACAGAAAAACAGATCAAAATAGATTTTCGCTCAATTTAATTGTATTTGCGTTCAAAAAGCAATAGGACGAATGATTTAGCAACGCGTAACGCATTGTGAAATCTCAACTAATTTCTATTCTTTAACTGTATAGTTGGTAAACGTTGTATAATTGTAAGAACTGGCTTACCCCGGTAGTAAACGTAGTAAGGCATCAATTGAATATGTTCACTCTACTGGTTTTCTCAACAGATTCGTTATTAAATACACTGAAAGATCACAATGGTGGATCAATGCACAGGATACTTTAAAATAGTCGGTATTAATTGCACTGAGAGATCACTATGATAATCATTGCACAGGTTGCTTTAGCACAGTCGATATTTAATTCACTGGGAGGTTACGGTGGTGATCATTGCACATGTTGATTTAATAGATTGATTGTACCACAATTTATTGTTGTAAACGTCAGACATATATTGGCTACACACTGTCAGATATGGACAGGTTTTCGGGTGAAGGAATGAGGGATCATATGTTAGAGGGAAATGCATATAGTTGCATTACGTATCACCTTCTGTTTATGTATTATTTTCTGTTGTTGATTTTCTAATTTATATAACTCGTATCTAATTTAAGAACCAATGTTTATTGTACACATTTATTATGTGTTTTTAGTTATAGTCGCTTAATTTTCATAGTAAAGATGCATTCATATTATTATATGATTTATTTGTAGAGAAAGATTACTCCGTACATCGGTAATAGTTTCAACCTACTTTGAACGAAAACATTTCTTTAACAACTTATGTACGAAGATAAAAGTCTTCCTTTAATTTCTCACAAATAACAGCTTGAGAACCGCCGCACCAGGGTATAATAATGGAAATGAATTTGACTTGAGTAAAGTATTCTCCTGTTGACAAAATTAGTGGAAATTGTAATGTATACGGAATAAACAAGACAATTTATCCCCTGAATCGAAGATATTTCCCAGTTGTGGGCGACCCGGACTTCTGGGGATATCAAGAGATATGGAGAGTGGAGAGTCCCCCGGCGCGACAGACCCGAGCAGAATCGGGCGCAGGACCGCCTCTGGCCTCCACTAGCCGCTAGCCGCTAGCTTCTAAGAAAGGGAGCACAAAGTTTGTATGAAGACAAAGTAACCATAAATCGGTAAATACGTCCTTTGCGAAGTGTCCCCGGAGAAAAACAACGACCGTACTCTCCAACACATTAAATACGCAGGTAAAGTCCTCGCTCCGCGAGCCCGCGGGGTTTGTGAATTGAAATGGACCATCAGGGAGATTAAGCGCCTAGTTTTTGTTGAACATTTTCTTAGCTGTGTAATTAAATATTATGCGAAAGAGCTTAATACGAATAAAGTTTACGAGAATGGAGACATTAAATGTAACCCGCAGAAGTAATGTTCTTGCCCAAATTGTGTAACGAAATCTGTGGCAATTCGGATTTCGTGACTGAGTTGTCTTTATAGCTGATTGTTTCGTCGTCGCTTGAATTTCTTCAAATATTTATATTTATTAAATTAGATAAACTGTAAACATGAATTTAGTTTTATATTTCTGAGGATTTTCAGGTTGCGTTCAATGAGAAAACACTCATTTACTACGTTTTCAAATAATAATGTTCGTTCACATGAAATGTTCGGTATAGACAAGAGGCCACTTGCATGGATTTCATAACGACTTGGAAAAAATCGTGTAGATAGATTTTTTTTACTAAGATTACGAAAATATTAGTAAAAATTTTTAGAAATGTACAGTTTATTTTTTTTTTAATAAATAAGTCCATTACTTGGGCCCGTGATGTCTCTATATGAAAATGTCCCGTCTCCGAAAATATTCCTATTAATTTTGTAAAATTCCACACGAATTTTTTTTTTTTATGGCAACACTTTGATTTCAGGCGAATTTTTGAGTTTGACATTTGTTCGTTCTCTGCGAACTTATCATTTGGTTTGACTTTTTGACAGATGTTATGAAGAGAACCCCGTACATTTTACGCTGTCTGTACATGTTTTAGAGGTATAATGGGAGTGGTGCTGATTTTAACAAAATCAAATTTTACGATATTCTTATTTTTATTATAATTTACAAGTACAAGTATATTACATTGGATTAAGAAATATAGACGTTGAACATTATAATGATTTGTGATCAATAAGATGGATCAAGAAAAAAATATTTATAAGATGTAATATTTTTGGTTTGCCTCGTCTGTGCCTTTTCTCGTGGAAAACGTTATTTTTTTATCACACCCATAAAATTATGTGCCGTCTTTCCGGTTTATAAAAAATGGTCTGATTTTTCGGATTGAAATTTTCAAAAAATCGCCAGGGTTTCAAAAATACGATAAAAAAATAATACAGAATGTCTTAGAATATTTGCCTAAACGGTTTTTTTAAATGTGATGCAAGTGGCCCATTATTAAGCACCTATGGGATAGTACTGAAACAAACGTTTTTTCAATTTGAGGTATATTTTAATCTAAAGACGAACTTTTGAAATATTTTGAAAAAAGAACAACGTATTTAATATGCTTTCCTTACATGTATGTATATATTTATTTATGTGAATAGGTACCTCACAAGAGTCCCAACTCCTCCCGTCTCTGGAGTTAGTGAGACTGTGGCATCCATAACTGTGGTGTGTTGTAAGGCTGAGGGTAGTGGGGAAGGGAAGGAGATGGTGAAGAAGAAGGTGGGGAAGTACCTGGCTATTCTGATTTGATCACTACACACGGCTAAAGCCATTTCAAGCAACGTTTCAATTCTCAACTGTGGTCTTACTCATACTGAGAGTATCTTCCACTCTGGAACGTGACGCAAGCTTAATATTATTTTAAATTAATAAAATTGTGAAATAATACAAATTAATCAAATGAAATTTATTTCCGCACACCGGGATTTGATGTCCTCCGGATCGCTAGTCGAGAGCCTTTCCCTCGACCATGGAGGCAGTCAATGTGTATAATACTTAAGAGCGTTTAACCAGCCAGCGGACAAAAATCCACATTTCGTCGAAAGTTGTTCTTACGATCGTGCAGGGCGGTTACAATGAGAAAGATTAATTATTCTCCGTACCGGCTTTTTAAAATTATAACTCAATATCGAATTTATTTCAATCCAAATTAGCTTTAATTTATACCTTCATCCAAAAATGCTGAAAGGCGTGATGATAAAACTATTAAAATAATGTACTTTTTGTAATTATTTTTCGATTGTAAGTATTTATCATTTTTCAATAATGTATAAATTTAATAAGAATGTTAAAAAACTCTGAAATATATTAGTTATTTGTTTTTGGGGTGTTATGCCGTGTAGCGCTACCTCCTTCTATAGCCAACGTTTCGGACATCGTGACACATCTACCGGATCTGCCGGATCTCTCCTGATGATGGACACTGCAACGATGTCCGAAACGTTGGCTAAAGAAGGAGGTAGCGCAACACGGCATAACACCCTAAAAACAAATACCGAAATTTTGACCGTGAAAATCTTAAAACTTATCTGAAATATATTAGTTTGTAAGTGCGCAAATAAATACACAAATGGACCAATTTTCGTCAAGAAACACATGTACGTACATATTTTTTAATGATTTTATTGAAACTAAAATTAAAATTCTAAAACATGCGTTTGCTAGATAATGTATTGATTTATTTTACTGCATGATTATATTATTTGAAATGGGTGTGGTATAATACAAAATCTTTTTTGAAAATTTAACAAATCTGCCAACGACCTATGGAATAACCTTATTTTTAATAAATTAAAAAATTTCTCAAAATTTATTACATGCGAATGCTAGATAAAAGAACAATCTTTCGAAATCCATTTATATTTTTTTGTGGAAAAGAGTCAATACGTCTAAAATCTGATTTGAAAATGACATATTTCTGGTTTTCTCTGGTAATGCCCTCTTAATTATGTCAACATAAAACCAACTCACTGCAAGTGGCAATAAGGTAGGTAATTTCACTTAAGTCATGGAGTTTTATGCGCTTGAGATTATGGATGAATGGATCAACAATTAACATGAACAATGCAAGTTTATTGCCACTTTCTGATTCTTTCCTTATACAGGGTGTCCGGGGGTAAAGTGCATTAACTTCGGGAGGTAATTCTACACGATGGTAGGAGTAAAAAAGATTAACAACTTTTTTCGAAATTCCAACATTTTTTTTCCCATACAAAAAGATGTACCTACTAAAAATCCTTAGTGTGAGGTACGATCTTACTTGTCGGGAGCCTGCCGGGCACGATCGTGGTAACAATAAATGGTAGTGATTGGCCCGCATCGTAACAGCGGAAAATAATAGAGCTGGCCGCGCACGCCGGTCAAATTATATGTTTTTACCACAAAACTACCCCTAAAAGCTGGAATTTCGAAAAAAGTTATTTATCTTTTTTACTTACACTATCATGTAGAATCTCCTCCCGAAGTTAATGCACTTTACCCCCGGACACCCTGTATTGTATTTTTTACTAAACATAACCGAGACAGTATATGGGAAGCGGAGTAGGAGTATTGTTCCTTCTCTTTGAACTAGTATGTTTCCGTATTGAAACGACAGGAATATAAAAATAGAAACACCGAAGCAGTTTGATCGTATATTTTGTAGCCTTTTGTATTATAATACATGCCATAAAATAAACATTTGGAAAGAAAGCGGGGTTTTATTGCGGAGAAGATGAATATATAAGGATTATATTCAATCAAATGTTTTGAAAACTTTCTGTAATGATTTTGAAGGTCTTTTTTCTGTTCTTGTATATTCTATATAGACTGCAATTCATTGGAAGTTTTCTTTGATATATCCCAAGCAATTGATTGAAACAGCGCTCGCTGAGTTCTGTTTAATACGATTGTCTAACTTTATTACACATCTTTATCAGAGAATTGAATTTGATTGTGTATAACAATATTGCGTTTTTCTTATTGTTTGATGGTTTTTTTTATTTATTTTTTTTATTATTAAGTTAAAAGAAATATAATATTTCGCTTTCTTAACTTAAGTACAGAGCATATATATAGTACAGGTGTAGTAGTAATATTTTTAATTTTGTTCCAACATCTTAAGTTTAAATAGTTTTTTTTAAAGGTTTTTATATTCTTTTCTGCTTTAAGGTTATCTGGAAGGAGATTATATATGTGAACTCCCTCGTGGCCAATACTTTTCTTGCCACTTTCAGTCTTGACAGAATTTGAATACAATTTATTGTGTGGTCTAGTATAATGTTCGTGTATTTGTGATGTTTTTATAAATGTTGTGTTTGTGTGTATAAGTCCATTTTGTATTTTATAGATTAAAAGACGTATGTTATATTCATACAATGTTCTTATTTTCAAAAGATTCATTTCCTGGTATAGTTTTTTTGTGGGAGTGTCTGGGTTATAGTTGAAGAGTTTTTTAATAACTTTGTTTTGTATTATTTGTAATTAGTAAGTACGTAATGTATGTGTTTCCCCATATTTCTATTAAATAATTTAGATGGGACTGTATTAAGCTAAAGTACAAACCTCTGTTGGTAGAAGATGAGCAATTCTACCAAATACACCAATTAATGGGATGATTTTTGTTTTTAGTTTTTCTACATGTTGTTTAAATGTCAGATGTTTATCAATATATAAGCCCAGGTATTTTTCGCTATCTAGAATATGTAGGCCTCTTTCTTCTATTTGTAATGGTTTATTCGATGGTATTATTCTTTTAGGTGAGCTTAAGATCATGTAACCGGTTTTATTAATAGTTATTGTTAATATATTTTTTATTAGCCAATCGTTCAGTACATTAAGATCCATTTGAGATTGTTCTAATAGACTTTCTAAGTTTTTTCCGAAGTAAAAGATTGCCGTATCATCTGCGTATAAGAAAATGTATATTTGGAATAAAAGTGATCCTTGTGGAACTCCATAGTTTATACTCTCGAGTTGACTGTTTTTATCTCCTATGTTAACGCATTGTTTTCTGTTGGACAGATAGGATTTTATTAGTAGCTGGACCGGTTACACCTGTTTTTTCTATTTTTTTAATCAGTATTTCATGACTCACGGTGTCAAAGGCTTTTTGAAGGTCAACGAGAATTGCTATGACATAGTTTTTATTATCTATGCTAGTTATAAGTTTATTTATAAGATCATTAGTGGCAGAGAGAGTATTAGATTTTTTCTGAAACCTATATTTGTATACTTCAAAACTCTGCAACTGAAAATAAAAATTACGTTACAGACTGAAAATAGTTACATTGGCCTAGAAATCCCAGACAAAAAATGCTGTTTTAAATTATGCATGATGTCAAAGCATAAAGAACGAAAGTTTTTGCTTTTTTTTACATTAGCTCCATACAGGAAGCCCTGAGGAAAAAAATCCCTCAGGGCCTGTGACATCTTTGGGAATGCTGTATGGAGGGTCTTTTTAGGGAAAGCAAGGAGATGAAGTTCTGGGAAGGAAAAAGGTAAGAGCGATGGGTAGGATCAATATGTCCAGAAGTGACAGACCCATGAATCCATCCCTCCCACTGCGGTGCAAGGTGATGAATCGAGAGTCCGGCTGGAGAGGTCAAAAAATTTCTCTCAACCAGTCTCTCCCGATCCGGCCTTCCAGGCAGTAGTATGGCAGACGCATCCGCCGCCAAGACCTAGACAAACCTCTCAACACGCACCCCTGCTAAATCACCAAACGTAACGAAACCCTTGGGGTGACCTATGGCAGGGGTGTTAATTATCCAATAAATCCCGAGGCGGCGGCATCCATATCCGCCTCCCAAATTTCTGAAAACAGATTTTCTGCTTTTTTAAGAATTTGTTGATAGGTTTGCAAGATGTAGATGTACAACATATTTAGGTCATAAATATATAGGGAAAATTATTATTTTATAACTGTACATTTGGAGGATTGAGTTAATTAATAAAAAAATGTGAAAATCAGTTGCTACTTGCGACAACCAAAATAGCGGGCAGTAGAATCTGTCAGCAAGGGCCCCGATTGAGCACTGGTTTATGACCGAACTGTTTAGGGTTGGGGAACAGGGGGACTAAGGGTTTGTCTGGCGCCAGAGTCGCGGGAAACTTTCCCCGCTGCAATACTATTAGGCCTACCTCCCCTTACCTCCTCTTAACCCTCCCCGGCCCAAATGTTTTCAAAACATCCCATTGCACAAACCACTCGATCCGGATGATACGATTATGGAAAGACACACATGACGATGTGTTTATGTGGGTTTTGTCCTGGATCTCGATAAAGGATTATCTATGTGGCTTTTCAACTTTGAAGATCTGAAGATATTCCATAGGCGGAATCTTTACATAATTTTTGGTTGATTTACTAATCTAACACAACATTATTGCGTACTCTCATTTGCAGTTTATAGGTGCATTAGCGCAGACTTGTGAAAGATTTATTTATAAAATAGCCGGATCAGCTACCCGGCGAACTTCGTACTCCCTCAGAATCAATAACTTTTATGTTAACTTATAAGCTGAATTAAAATCAGTTTTTTTTTATTAAGTTAAAAATTATACAACAAAGCAATTATTATTACCGATGCGCAACTGTCCGTTTTTTATTTTTGTCAGTAGCAGAGATGACGTTGTGTACGGATTTATATTTTTTGTGATTTTCTTACTTTTAAATTTACTTACGGGAATTGCGTTTCATTTTTTTTATACGTGTGAGGGAAATTTATTGTATTTTTCCTTTGGAGGGGTGCAGACATACGTTCAACCTTTGTCTCATTTTCAATTAGGCATTGACATTTAGTATGCAAGAAAGAGGGGCAGCATTATATGTTTAAGAACAAAAGCAAAACAATCAGCGCATTGACATTTGTCATTTTGAATTTTTGAAACTCACTCACCATTCAATGTTATACTTATCACAATATTGATGCAGCTCTTTCAAAAAAATGAGAATTCGTTCCATATAAAAATTATGATAAAAAGAATTTTTTGCATAATTTTTTTTTTTGTGAATTTTTACGATGTTTTAATTGTTGTTCTGCTATTCGGGTGGAGACAAACCCAACAAATCAAAGATCATTAAAATCGGTCCAGCCGTTCTTGATTTATTAAAGGTGTAACTAACCCGACTTTATTTTATTTATTAGGATTTGCCTTTCGACTATTGCCTTTCGACTATTGCCTATAAAAATCAAATATTTTCAAATTATATGTAATTTACTTTTGTTAACAAATACCTAATAATTGAGACGATCAGAATTACCTCTGGAACATACAGCGTTAAAAAATTTTAAAACCAGCAATAATTTAGATTTGTCAAAAATTTAAGACAAAGGAAACACACATTTCAAAGAATGAACAAAATTTACAAATATTGTTAAAATAAAATAATTTTTTGTACCTACTTTATTGTTTGTCTGATTTGATCAGTTTGAATTTTGAAAATCATTACGCAGGAATATTTCACATCACGCACTTACAACTGAAATTAGTCTGAAAGATGATACACAATTTTTGTTGTTTAAAAACGCTCGCATTGTTTTATTATTGGAAAGAGGTGTTTTGATGATATGGGATGATGTATTTTCAAATACATGCTTTATGCTGCAATATGCGCAAATACACATTATCGTTTTGGCCGATATCCAAAACGAACCAAAATTGTGCACCCAGCATTGGACAGTTTTGAAATTAATATATTTATGAATCTTCATAGAGATAATGAATAGCATTTTTGGCTAAGCATTAGCTTAAATGTTATGCTTGTATTACAAAACTCTACTTGCAATATATTTTGTAGGCGATAATTCAAGATATGATTACAATTTATAAGGACAAAAAGAGATTAATGTCATAATATTTCGTCGGAATGGAAAAAAACATTCTGATTTTCGGAATACTATTCAATGTATGTAAATGAAATAAAACAAAGACGAAAGTAACCTTCTTTTCAATTGCTACAAATGTTAATAAATAACCTGTATAAATCGAGTTTCATTGTTGTGCATGGAAAATATTAACAATACTCTCTAGCAGCGCAAAACACATTCGGATAATACTTAAATTCTTTTGACCGGGTTACAATAGCTCGGAGCTCAATACATCGCATAAAATCAAATATAAAGCGGCAACTGTTGATATGATACTTTTATTCCCTCGCTATTGCTATCTGACCGCCGCGGGCTCCTTCCGCCACTCTCCTCACTGCTTCTGCGCTCCCGGCTTCCTGTGCCCTGATACTCCTAGCTCCCTGCAGTGGGAGGTGGGCGGTGGGTGGAGAGAGGCAAGGGGGACATTAAAACATTTTTATTTTATACGCACATCATTCTGATTTCACTACTAGGATTATTATTATCATTGGGATTTATAGATGTAAATTGTAAGTACATTTAAAATATTACATTGGCAGTTCGTTAGTTACTAGACAAACATCTAAATAAATGCCTTTTGGTAGGCGGGTATGGGTACCGCCGCTCGGGTACCTTTTATTGGATAACCAACACCTCTGCAATAGGTGTTAATAATAGTGTTATTATCCAAGTGGTTCACTATTTAACAGGGATGTCCGGGTTTATGGCTGAGGTTTGCCCCGGTTTTGGCGGCGGTTGCGCCTATTCACCTAGCTCGTAGCTGGCCGGATCGAGAGAGACTAGTTGAAGGAGACCCTTTGACCTCTCCTTGGAACATCGCCTTGCACCGCAATGGGAGGGTTCAATTCATACATCAGTCGCTCCTGGACACACTGACCCCCAGATACCGCACCTTATAACCCTTTTCCTTCCCAGAACTTCCTATCTTTCCTTTCATAAAAAGACCCTCCACATGGCAACCCCAAAGATGACGTAGGCACCAAGAAGAATTATTTTCCTCACGGCCTCCCGTGTGGAGCTAACGTAAAAAAAGAAACCATTTAGATATTTATTCGAAATAAAAAACAAATAAAACTAACTGGATTGAGCATACGAAACACTCGCTTGTACCTAGGTTACATGAAGGTACTAATAGATATGCAGATGTGGCAGATCTTTTTAACTGCACGGAAGGCAGATAGATACAATAAGGCTATTCTGTAATTTTTTTTTAATCAATATTAATTTTAGTTATACTATGGATTGTAATTATATCTCTGGTGTCACTTTGTAATTTAATTTAATCAGTATTTATGGTATATTTATACCGTGTATATTTAATAAATAAATAAATGAAATTATTGTCTTTAGAGCGAAAAATATTTTATATGATTATTTCTTTACAGCCATGTAAAATTTTAACAAAAGTGTATCTTCCTAGCGGAGCATGTCAAGCATTAATTTTGATTAGACAAAATAAATTACACTAGGAATGGTTAAAATCGTAATTTCAGAATTCTCGCATTAAAATTTTACACGCAAAAAATGATGGTGTTTATTCCAATTTGGCCTAAGGGCCACCAGTAGGTAGGTATTGGATTTGAAAGTGTGAACTGACGGCGCCGCTTCGGCGTCGGGCGCCATGTTACGTGGAAGATAAATATTTTGAATTTGTCGGTTGGACACCTTTCAATTTATTCGCAAAGCTTTTGATAATATCGGGTTACGTTTAACTTTTTCATTCAAGATAATTTATGAAATGTTTATGTATTTAAAGTTTTGTTCTTTGAGGAAAATTTGGGGATTATTTTCGGGGAGATCAAATATTATTTCGACAGGTAAGATTTCACTTTGATAAAATCTGAAAATTTATATGGAAAGCACGTCAAGCGCAAATTCCATTCAAATTTTAAGACGATGATTACCATTTTTGGAAAATGCGGCGAAATATAATATTTTATAAACGCTATTAGGCATTGGCTCTTTAGAATCGTACGTCTTGTCAGGTATCATAATATCCGGGAACCATCTTTGACATAAAATTCTTTAAAAACTTGACGACTAAGGGTTCAAAAGTATTCCAATCTCTGGCCTGCTTGTCAATTTGTTGTTTAAAATAAAAGTCTCGGTAGCACTCGACAAATTTAATAACGAATAAGCAAAATCATAAAATCGTCGGCTAAGAAAGAGTTGGTGAGAGAGAAAGAGAGAGCGAGAGAGAGATGGTGAATGAGGGTGACACGTTTAACGGCTAACGCCTAACATCTACTGTGAGGTGACGGGCCTCACTCCGTCTACTCCGGCCGAGAGCTACAGCTACAGCTATATTCCTAGTTCTAGTTCTAGTTCTAGCTCTAGCTCGCCCTCTCGCAGTGTGGGCGAGTGTATAATATGGCAAAGTAAACAGCGTCTACTCAGCTGTGTAAACTTTTCAGCTAAACGAGGATTTCGACAAGCTAGGAGGGTCCAGCCGCTGCCAAACTTTCTCTTCTCTTTTGGCCTTTGTGCGATGGATTAAAAACAGACCTCACCGCTCACCGGGTCCATACATAGTTTGTAGTTCATTTTGTTTTGTGGCGCTGCGGTGGGAGAATGAAGCCAGATGCAACAGACGAACAGCTTTTTGGTTTTACAACTCTCGCCGTAAACCTTTGACCAGCGCAGATGCACTCAAACGTTAGTAGAGAGCTTAAGAAACCACATTTTTGATATTTTTAACACTAGAAAGACCGGAGCCTTCATTTTGACGGCAGCCCGAAGTAAAGTGACAATATAATGCTTAATTATTATTGTATTGGTGTGATTTTTTTTTACATTTCATGATTTATGGTTTAACAACTATGGTGAAAAAATAAGGTATGTGTCTTAATTACTTTTTGAGATATGTAGACTTATACCTACAAAGACCGCCGCCGTCAATATGACGGTTTGGGCCATAATGCTGAATTTTTTTACAACCTTCTTTACCCAAGTTAACAACAGAACCATTTCTCCGCGTTTATGATAGTGCTATTATGTATGTCTTTTTTATTTCGGTATCGTGTACCATTCGAACTCGATCTGTATGTTGATTGGTCTCTGTCACATAATTTACAAAAATACCCAAAAAATATATCTCTCGCCCAAATTTATTTTATGGCTTGTTGAAGAAAGACAGAGTATATAAATACCAGAATTGATCCAGCTGCGTTTGCTTCTGTAGAACTGACAGAATCATTTATTGGATAACCAACACGTCTTCTATAGGTCATCCCAAGAGGTTTGCTATGTTTTGTGACTTAGCAGGGGTGCCCGGGTTCGTGGAGTTAGGTTTGTCCGGATCTTGGCACAACAACGTGGCAGGCCAGTTCAGCAGAGAACGGTTGAGGGTGATATTTTGACCTCGCCAGCAGGAGTCTCAGAACAATGCCTTGCACCGCAGTGGTGGGGACAGATTCATACGTCCGCCACTCTTGAATACACTGAACTCCTCACTGAAAACCCACCCCTCACCTCATTACCTTCTCCGAACCTATTATTCTTCCTTTTTCTATAGGTACCCTCCACATAGCATCCCAAAAGATGACAAATATCGTGAGGGAATTATTTTCTTTATTGCTTTTTTGTGGAGCTAATGTAAACGAAAAAGAAAATAAACCGGAAAATAAAACTTCTGAAACACGACAGAGCCAAATTAATAAAAATATAATAAAAACCAAATAAATGACATGTGTGATAATTGTAAGAAATCCGTTTGCGGAGAGTGCATTCGATTTTATAAAAAACGTAACAATTCGATATGGTACAAACATAACACATGCTTGCACTAAAATTACAGCACTTTGCACTCCCATGTTTTTTCCAGGAAGCCCCGAGGAAAAAAACCCTTAGAGCCTATGTCATCTTTGGGGATGCTGTGCGCATTTATGTGTGCATTTGTGTTTTTAGGGAAAGGAAGGTAAGGAAGTTCGAAAGGAAAAAAGTGTGAGAAATGAATAGGTAAAATTCGTAAATGAATCCTGGAGTGATGGACGAATGAATCCATCCCTCCCACTGCGGTGCAAGGCGACGGGATGAGAAAGGTCCTGCTGGAGAGGATAAGAATAAGAGTCTCCCTCAACAAGTGTCTCCCGACCCGGTCCGCTACGCAGTAGGTGGGCAAACGTATTTGCCACCTAGACTCAGACAAACCTCACCCAATGAACCCGGACACCCCTGCTAAGTCACTTAACGTAGCGAACCACTTGGAGTGTCCTATGGCAGAGGTATTGGTTATGCAATAAATGGTTTCCGGGGCAGCGGTACCCATATCCGCCTCCCAATTTGAAAAAAGTGATCAGCCGTCAAAGTGACGGTCGTGGTCTTTATAGGTATGGAGCAGTACCCGGTCTTTCTAGTGTTAATTCACCTTAAACCTGTTACCAAGCACGTCGCCACAAAGGCCACCGAAGGAATTCTCAAAAGGTTGGAACAATATGTTTACACATAAACGAATGATTAAATGCAGGTAAATAGACAAAGAAAGTTCCCATTACATGTCCGTGAAACAACTAGCTTCAATTTAATACTACCTACGAAATTTGGATTAAAAATTATTCTCAACAAAATTGTTGCAAGTCACAAATAAAAGATTTATATTAAGCATCTTCCGAAGTTTTCCAGAATGGCATACCTACGTTACCTTGAGTTTTCGAATTCAATGTCGAAATTACCCCTCTATACGAGGGGATAAGAAGTAGGAAGGGTCGGAAGATGAGGGGTGGCTCATGCCATAGATCGCTACAGGGCCGGGAGTCCTTGGCAAAAATTAATATGTAATTTACCTACCAATTTTAAGGTACAAGGGGAATTTTCAGGTGAAATAGATGACAAAATGTGCACTTTAAGCAATTTATTATAAATTTAACTTTATAAATTTAACACGTAAATTTTATTATGCGGTTACTGCATGTTAATTATATAAATTAATTAAAATATAAATATTGTAATTTTCCATAAATTTATGAGTTCCTATCGTGTGGTATACCAGCTGAAATATATGTCTAGATTGCAGATAATTTAATTCAGAGGTGGCTGTAAGAAAGCTTCATTATTTAGCGCATTAATATCTGTCAATTTAGTAAAGCATGCACGCTCCGGTGCCGCTTCATAATAAATTCTATAGGGCGTACACAAAACGTGTAAGACACCAATGAAGTATAGCAGTACTTTGAAGTGATGCATCGATATGTTCGGTTATAGAGCCAAAGGTGGATCGAAGTTTATTCCCTCGGGTTAATAAATCATTACAACAACATCGTTTCCTAGAGCCGAGCAAGTTTCTGATTTCGTTTAGCGCAATTTTCCTTTATACGGGCGTTTAAATGGAGACAAAAGCGTCTCACGGCGCCACTCTTTAATGCGTCCTACTAAGACGTCAATTAATTATGCCGCTGATACGACAAAAGACCCCCTAAAACCTCGCAGTGATGAACTGGCACAAATATATTTTAACAACAATAAACGAATGGAAAGTGTTTTTGAAAGCTCTATACAAAAATATGGTGAGCCAGAAGAATGTTGTTTAGCACTAAAATATGAAAATATATTAAATTGCCAATACGGAGGAAAATTAATGTTTGAAATGGTTTTAAACAGCCAAGCGATATGAGGGAATACATTCCACTTCTCTTTATAATGTAGTAAACACGCAAGATTTTCTTTACTATTTATCGAGTTTTATGGAAACCAGTTTTACACGTCTTCACAAAACGGAAAATTTAATAACATTAAAGGTACTCAGTGGCACAATCTGCAATTATTTGAATGTGAGACGGTTATTTCACACTGCTAGTTTTAGTGTAACTTAAACGACGGTAATTTACACCTATAAAATATCGATTTAATTGAATAACCAACGACGCAGAAATTGGAAAGAAGCTTTAATTTATTTTTAATATTATGTATGTCAGGTGATTAATACATAAAATTAATAATTCTTTGTACACCGAACAGAGAACGTTTAATTACAAGAATATGGATAGTAATTGGATAGGTGAAAACCAGATGGGTTTTCTCATCATGACTTTTGAACTCGCAGTCAAAAAGACTAATGAAATAATGATATCCATCCCATCAAATAGTCTGAAACTATAATTCACCCGTTAGTGGACTTTAATTTATAAGTCGGTGTACTATTTCGGGTTTCTTCCATCATGGACCAGACATCCTCATTATTATAGATACACTGTGCCGCTCTTTGGGTCACAGATCTAAAATTATCTAGTGGAGTCTGGAACCATCGGCTAAACTTAGTTCGTCATTAGACGTAGAATCTTTGTCCTGTATTATATTACGCTTACGACTTATTAAGGCTTAGTTAGTTATTAGCTGCTGCAAGCAGAGAATTTAATAGCATGGGAGTATTTTGTAAGTGAACGTAAAGTAGAAATTATGAAAATGTGAGGTAATAGAAAAGGTAGTTCTACGGTCGGTTAGTGTGGTTTAAAGGTGGTTTATTCATGTAAATGAATTTGAAGGATTCTTAACTAACCTGAATTTTGGAATTACTACTAAAGGAAAGGTTTTATCATTTCCAATATGGGGAGAATATATTTTTAGTATACTTATCGACAGTAACTAATGTACAGTAAAACTCTTCAGAAAATGTCAAATGCTCTTCCAAGTCGTGCTAGCGGTGCAGCAGTACCTAACAAAACGGCAAAGGATAATAGGCCACTTGCATCACATTTAAAAAAAAAATTCCGGTTCAGGCAAATATTCTAAGACATTCTGTATTTTTTTTGTTTTAATCGTATTTTTGAAACCCTGGGGATTTTTTGAAAATTTCAATCCGAAAAATCAGACCATTTTTTATAAACCGGAAAGACGGGACATAATTTTCTAGGTGTGAAAAAACGATAATTACATAGCCGAAAATCATTTAAAAAAAAAGAACGTTTTCCACACGAATGGCACATGAGAATAACGAGGCATACCAAAAATATTACATCTCATAAATGTTTTTTTTCCTTGATCCATCTTATTGATCATAAATTATTATAAGGTACAGCGTCTATATTACTAAATTCAATGTAATATACTTGTACTTGTAAATTATAATAATAATAAGAATATTATAAAATTTTATTTTGTTAAAAGCAGTACCATAAACATTATACCTCTAAAACACGTACCGACATCATCTTCACGTTCTGAAGAGAACCCCGTACATCATTAAATGTACAGGGTTCTCTTCAGAACATCTGTCAAAAAGTCGAACCAAATGATAAGTTCGCAGAGAACAAACAATAAATCTAGTGAACGAATTAAAAAATTCGCATGAAATCAAAGTGATGCCATATAAAAAATAAATCAGTGTGGAATTTTACAACATTAATAGGAACATTTTCGGAGACGGGACATTTTCATGTAGTGACGTCACGAACCTAAATAATGGATTTATTTATTTAAAAAAAAAAAAAAAAACTGTACATTTCTAAACAATTTTACTAACATTTTCTTAATCTTAGTAAAAGATCTATCCATATGATTTTTTCCAAGTCATTATGAAATCCATGCAATTGGCCTATTCTATTGATTGAACACACTGTAAAATCCAAGTTTCAAACAAAAGTGGACGCCACAGCAAAAATGAACGCGGAACAACGCCCCTACTAAATTCGTAGAATTAAAACCACAGCCACCGAAAGCATCTACCTTCTCGATAAATTGTACAGTTTTATTTGTTGTTTGAAGATGGCATGCCAAGCACAGACAAGATCTGAGTGAGACGCCATTTCGCGGAGCATTGGTTCATGGATAATTAGGAAACAATGTCGGAATTTGTAGAATCTGCCACGGCTTAAACAAGCAGCATTTAATGAACACCGTTTTCACATCATCGTTATATAATAAACGATTCGTCTCGCGCCGCTACTCAAATAATAACAAAGTTGCAGATTCTTAATGAGATTAAACATCTGTTTTGAATATTTTAAAACAAACTTTTTTAATTTCGTGAAATAACTCGGAGGAATATTCATTTAACGACGAGACGAACAAGGGTTGAAAAGTTGTCTCCGCGATTCTATTCGCGTTCTTCACATTTGAAGAGGAGTCTACTACAGTGAGATATTTTATTCCTACAAAATAGACGTACAAAGTAAGAGACGTATTGGTTTTATTGTCTCGTCACCACTGACAAAGATCTAATACAAGCGCGGAATATTGGAATGCTCTAGTGTATGTATGTTTATAGCGAAATGGAGTTTAAATCTACCGCATTCCCATGTATTCCGGCAGAGTGGCAAGTGCACTTGGGAGAGAATATTTTACCTACTTAATATAAGTGCATATCACTGAGAATGCGATTGCGTATTGTGTACACTGTGTGATGGATGATTTTATAGCGAAACATCCACATAATAATACTGTTTACGCCACTTTATCGACTGAGGATGGAATTATTATTTTCAAACAACTTTATCATATATTGTATCTGCTTTAAAATTACACAGTTCAAGTAATAGGCATGGATTTCATAACGACTTGGAAAAAATCGTGTGGATATATTTTTTTGCTAAGATTACGAAAATGTTAGTTAAAATTTTAAGAAATGTAAGTTTTTTTTATTTTTAAATAAATAAATCCATTATTTGGGCCCGTGACGTCACTGATTCCACACTGATTTTTTTTTAAATAGCAACACTTTGATTTCAGGCGAATTTTTGAATTTGGCATTTAACGTTTGATTTATTGTTTGTTCTCTGCGAACTTATCATTTTGTTTGACTTTTTGACAGATGTTATGAAGAGAACCCCGTACATTTTACGCTGTCTGTACGTGTTTTAGAGGTATAATGGTAGTGGTGCTGATTTTAACAAAATCAAATTTCATAATATTCTTATTATTATTATAATTTACAAGTACAAGTATATAACATTGGATTTAGTAATATAGACGTTGAACATTATAATGATTTATGATCAATAAGATGGATCAAGGAAAAAAAATATTTATGAAATGTAATATTTTTTGGTATGCCTCGTTATTCTCCTGTGCCCTTTCTTGTGGAAAACGTTCTTTTTTTAAATGATTTTCGGCTATGTAATTATCGTTTTTTCACACCCATAAAATTTTTCCCATTTTCAAAAAAAGCCAGGGTTTCAAAAATACGATAAAAAATACAGAAAATCTTAGAATATTTGCCTAAACTAGAATTTTTTTTTGGCCTTTTGAATTTTCAAGTGGCCTATTATTGATGTTTACCTTTTAAGCTGTTGAGCTGACAATTAAAATAAGGTTACAAATTGGAAAAAAAGAGAATCCTTGGAGAGAAACACATTTGCAAATTACACGACGCCAGAGTTTATAATTGAAGTTTTTTTTGCTGTAGAAGCGTAATGATTTTCTTCCAGAATTATTTAGATTACTTTGTAACGCACAAAACAATAAACAAAAAATCTTTTAAATAGCACTATGAGTAACTGTGTTTTGTGTAACGTAGTATTCACGACTCACGTTAAGTAAAACAAAAATATCCAACAAGCGTAGATTTAAAAAAAAAATTAAGTGTGGCTCCAACAGGCGAGTCCGCCCCCTCCCAGCACCCAGCGCCCCCCAGAGTAGAGGGGGGAGGGAACAGCGGAGAGCAGATTACGTGGGTCATGTGGTTAATTAATTTTTAAGTCGGCTCTACTTAACGTGCACTTGTGCATGTATCGCCCCCCCCCCCCAACCCTCCGCGCTCAAACACTCACGACGCTGGGAGCATCTGCATATGCAACGTGCATACCTAAGTATTGCATGAATTCACTTGCAAGTTATATACGAGAGCGGTGATACGATTTTGGAAACTAATTAATAAATTGTGTATATTAATACAATAGTGTTATCCGAAGCAGGTAGGAAGATGTGGGAGAGGTGGGTGAGGGAAGGAGATGGGGAGAGCAAGGTTGGAAAATACATTGATTTTTCGATTTTGTTACTAAAAATTGCAAATTAGTGATAATTTTAGTTTATCTGCCGCTTATCTTGCTTGAGTGTTTTATACAATGGCGGACGATTTACCATTTCCATTGTGAATGGTCTTTCACCAGGGCGAAACTGAGAGTATCCATAACTATTTTTCATTCCTACTTTTCCTTTATCTTCCCGTCAATCAGGTTATCTTTTAAATATTTTATTATTTATTTATTAATCTTTGGGTAATCAACCGCTTAATATTTTCATTTTTTACATTACACTAAAAATACAAACATTTATAGATATCCTCCTTGTGTTAAGAAGTTAACAGAATTATATAAAACAAAAACTAAAAACAGAGTGTGTGGTTCATACACGGTAGACGTGAAGACTTCAGAAAACTAAAGTAGACAAGAGTGGGGAAGCTACGAAGCACCGCACAAAGAGGAGACTGATTAGTCTATCTCATGCTTTCGCAGCCTAAATCATATGAATATGTGTGTTAGTCTCTTTTTAGTGTCGCTATTTGTCGTTTCATAGAGTTTCAAATTACAACGGTGATAAAGAAGTTTTCACTTCAGAAAACGCAATATTAGAATATAATATTTATTTATTTTTTTAAAGATAGACAAACATTCCCGGGTTACGAAAAACCTGAAAATATTCGAAAATCTACTACTGCCCCCATGGCAAGCAGAAAATGTTACTTGTGTCGTGCCTCTAAGCCAGCCGAGGAAATGAACACAAGACACCTGGGTGGGACCTAAACGCGATGCTAATTCAGCCACTGACCGGTCGAAGTTAAATAAGTAATAATTATCATTATTATACAAAACATCAACAAAAAATCAAGTATGACAATAATATCCAGAAAAACATGTTTGATTTAATAAATCGATTATTTGTTAATTCGACGAATCGACAAGCACTCCATTTTTCCATTAGCGCGGAGAATTTGTCAGTGGTACTTTCAATCACACCGGCTTGGAGAATAAGCCCGGCGCTACCCGGGCCTGAATTTAGCATCGAAGCCTAACAAAGTTCCACTCACGCCGCCCACACGAAATTAAATGTTGATTGTTTTGGTCCTTCGAAAGGTGTTTTCCAGTTTACGTAGCGATTTGAGAGCGAGAAGGGACGCGGCGAGCGGAGCGCGCGCGGGCGAGACGCATATATTATATGACGCTCTGTTTGCTTAGGTTCTTTGTACGAGAGCGAGGAAATCCTATAAGCAAACAGCAAGGGTGAGTTTTTGATGGAGTTTATGATGTTTTGCGGCTGCGGTCAACTTTTACGTGTGCACATAGACGCTTATTATGAGACCCGAAACTTGCCGGGAGTTATGTGCACGTGTTCAATCAGATTTACGCTTTTCATTTAGGAAATTAAGACGATCCCCTACCAAGCCTACCCCCTCGCCGACGTCAAAGGCGCAGTGATGATTTAATGGTACCGCACAAGGGTTAGGTACTACTGCCTCGAGTTATTGGAACTACGGCATCCCTATGTGAGGTTTGTGAGGAAGTGCGAGAGGGGTAGTAGAAAAGGGAAGATAAAGGTTTCACTGAACATAGGAATTGAGTTGTAACTGTTTGTAGCTGGTGAAACCAATAAATCCACATAAGGGAATATGGTTATAAAGAACGTGGAAAAGAGGAATTGACAGATAAAAGACGAGAAGATGCTTGAAAAGAACCATTCGTCTCTGACCTGAAATCGTCCATAAGATAGCTAAAGACATTTTGGTCACAAATCAGAACGGTGCATTGGTCACAAGTTCCGCAATGAGAGTGTATTTCATCCTGGCTGCACTTAAAAAAAAAATGTGTAGAACGAATATGCACATTTTTTTACATGAGCTCTACACAGGAGGCCCTGAGAAAAAAATTTCCCTCAGGGCCTATGTCATCTTTGGGGATGCTGCGTGGAGGTTTTTTAAGGAAAGGAACAATATTAAAGTTTTAAAAATACTAGAAAGTGTGAAGGATTTTTTTAACGGAAGGAAGGAGAGGAGAGTTCTGGGAAGGAAACGGGTTTAAGGGGTGGGTAGGAATCTGGGGTTCAGTGTGTCCTAGTCATCTGCCTCCAAGACCTAGACAAACCTCACCCCATGGACCCGGGCACCCCAGTTAAATCACCAAACGTAGCAAACCACTTGGGGTGACCTATGGCAGAGGTGTTGGTTATCCAATAAAGGTTCCTGGGGCGGCGGTACCCATTCCCGCCTCCCAAAGAAGTTTTAATGAATACCGTTATCTGTGCATCCTCGCTATAACTCAACAACCTGTCAACATCGAACGTTATAAAGCCACGCATAATCGGAAAAAAAATTCGTTAATTTTTTTTCCACAATGAATCACGCATCCGAATAAATTACGTTGTAACATAAATTCGAATGAGTTATGTGGCAACATAAACTCGAATGACTTATGTTGTAACGTCAATCTCAGCCATTTCCGGGCTTTCCTTAATTGCATATTGTATTTGTGTTTGCTCCCCGCAAAGGTGCGTGACCCACCCCGCCTTGGGATCTTTCCGGTGATTCAAAATAGAGATTAACAATAAACCACGAATATTTCCAACAAACATAAGTCATTTATATTCAAATACGATCCTCGGGGCTAGTTATTACGTGATAATAAATATATTTTCTCCGCACAAATGTCGGTAGAGATAAAAAAGAGAGATAAAGCTCTTGTTAATTAATTCTTTACCATATATTTTTCAAACGGATTTGAAAAATCATTTCTGCATCGTGGAATTCAATTAATTGAATCCGTTTGATGGTATAAACTTAAACTGTGCTCTTAGAAAATTACATTTAATGAAAAAAGGTTAAATGCTGATTTTATTTCTGATTGTAAAACCATAGCAAAGAAGAAAATAGCGACATCATTTTGTGAACATAAAATGCATCGCGCATGCATCACACGAAAATGTGAAACTAAAACACACTTTTAGTTTCACAGAAAATCATAAGTAAAATTGTCATCACAAACTTCTATTTGTTGTTGTTGTCATCACGTTGTCGTAACAGATAAGTTAGATAACCGTTCAGTGTCATTTTGTTTTTTGATAGTTGAAAAGTCCCCGATGCCGATTAAATGCCGATTCTAAGTTCGTTTCGGCTTTTCTTATTAACATTTGATTGAAAGTTGATATGCACCTAAAATCGGCGTTTAACGGGACCTTAACTTGTAAAAAAACAAAATGGCGCTGATTGGCCATTTGGTGACAATGTTACAAATAAATTTACCATTATCATTTGGTGACAATGTTACAAATGAATGCAATGAATGGCTGAAATGCTGGATACTTTTGAAAGAAAAGTGCTGAGAAAAATATGTAGACCCGTGAAAGAGGGTGAACAGTGGCGCATCCGGCACAATACAGAATTGAATGATATATATAAGGTGCCTAGCATCTCAGCACATATAAGACTCCTCAGGCTGAGATGGGCTGGGCATGTACAGAGAATGCCGGATACACGCGTCTCAAAAAGAATTTTGACCGGACACCCAGGTGGAAAGAGAAAAGTGGAAAGACCCAGACTGAGGTGGGAAGACAAAGTAAGAGGGGATGCAGCACAGCTTCTCCAGGTACCAAATTGGAAGTCAGCCGCTGAGGACAGGAGGAGTTGGAGGCGACTGTTGCAGGAGGCCAAAGCTTGATATGGGCTGTAGCGCCATCGAAGAAGAAGAATAAGAAGAAGTAGCAAATGAATTTATGTGAAACAACTGACTCTTAAAGAAAGCAACCATTTTTCTAAACCAGAATATTGCTACGTACTAATAAATTGAGCTTATTCGTATTAAGGAACCCAAAGTTCAACGAGAGTTTATCGAAAGCGAGAATTCTAAACATGTTCTAAAATAATAACTGAGTTGTATCAGCTGAGAAATTTGCTAGTTTATTCGACACGCCGCCCGCCGCCAGAGATTACCGTCCTGAATAACTTGTATCCAGGTAAACTATAGAGAGCATTTTCATCTGATCGAATGAAGCACTATTTATCCGTGTCCGTAAATCAATCACACGGCGTTCATTTATATTCCAGGGTGGTGTTATCGAAACCTTTCATTTACGGTTGGATATTGTTTTCTCGCTTAGTTGGTATTCATCTGTTGCGCGGCCTACAAGCCAGAAGCCCGGCCGGGCGGTGTTTTGAATACTCGGGCGGAAGACGCGAAATGGGCCGCGTAGCCTCGCAACTCGCCACTCGCCAACCACTACCTTGGAGCTCGGAGCAGGCGGCATGGATTCTGAAAACTCCCCTCGCCTTGAAGGTATGGTTAACTGTGCAATTTTAAGCTTAGAACTCATCACCTGAATAAATGATTTTCAAATATCTTTCATTTCAGTTTAAAATATTCATGTAATTAGTAAAAATAAACTCATTTCGGAGTTTGAAACTTTCATTCGTCTACGTAAATTTAAAATAATTTATTGTAAAAGTACTTTGTGGCACAATTTTTATTTAAATAATAACTAAACACAATTTATCACAACACCACTTATTTTACAATTGTGTTTATGGCAAATTGTTATATCATTTTAGTATATGGTTTACAATAAACCAGATAAAGGAGTCAACTGGTTGATAAATATTTTAAAAGAAATGATTAAAATGAAGATTTTAATCACAAAATAGAAAGTTTGAGTAACTGGTGTGGTAAACTTTTTGGTGTAAGAAAGATATATTTATATTTTTGAATGTAGCTATTACTTTGTGGTTATCCATTATAGAAAAATGAAATAATTAAAATAAGTATAAGCTTTCCCTGACGAAGGAACGTTTGTTCCGAAACCGGTCGGATTTGCGCATCATATAAGTGGTTTATACAAAGTTTAATTATTTCATTTTTCTAAAGATATATTTATTACACGATTACATTTCTACAACTCAACATGATAATATTCTTTGAGTAACAGAAGATATTACGCTTTTCAGGACATAAAATAATGAAACAATTTTATTCCCTATTTTACGACGAACAGTGCTATATTATTTTTCAAAGCTGACGGATACAGGAGCTTTAGATGACGATGTTTTTCCTTTGATAAGATCACGAATTTCTAAATTATTTGGTATTTTAACTTACAATTATTAAAATTTCCACTTTTGTGATGATATTTGATATAAAACAAATAAAATAGACAAAATGTCAAGTATTTCATTTAAATTTGGAAACAATTCATTAGAAAACATGTGTTAAAAAGTTAGGATTTGTTGTAACTCCGGGTTGCCTCACAAACTCTTTAAACTAAAACTCCGGGGTCAACAAAATACTTTGAACTTTTATTGGTAATACAATAAGCTCGAATGACTTATCGACCTTGAGGTAGCAATCGTATTTAGCTGCAACCTTTATCTACCTAATCTTATCGGCTGCGCCAGTTTGTTGTAAATCCGGGTTGTCTCACAAACTCTTATCAACAAAACGCGACAAACAAAAATCGAGTCCTGGCATGTGCGGCGATGGGAGGCAAACAATATGTTTCCTTAAAACGCCGCTGGGAAAGTGGTGGAGTAACCTCAATGGTGATAGATTACATTCAGTTCGAATGGCTTATTAGCAGGCGGTAAGAATGATTCTGGGCCTTGACCTTGAGGTTGCAAACGATTTTTTTATCTCAATCCACAAGTCTCAATCCCTGTATCATCCACAGTTTTATTTGTTACCAATGCCATCTATAGTAAACTACTACTATCGATATCACAGAAAGTAAATATGTATATACGAGTATGTATATAAATTCTTGAGAATCTCAATTAAAAACGATTGTGGCAACATACCGTAAAATTAATTCAAAATAAACGAAACTGACGCAAACGAGATCGTCAAAAGGCATCTCTTCCAATACTTTGTTCGGCCTTAAATGGAAATATCTTTCAAGAAGGGAATGTACCGACATTTCTATGAAAACATTGAGTTCCAAAACATTTAAGATATGATATTGGCATTGGTAACATTTGAAAAGAAAAGTAGGGCATTACGGTCGGTAATGCGAGAGCAAATCGAGAGAAGGGGAAACGAAATGTTCCTAAAGGATTGTAAAAGAAAATAATTTGCAAATAAAAGGGTTATACGTTGAGGAATAATCTAGTGGTTTGTTTATGTCATTCAAAAATATATAAAAAAGCAAAATGCTACATTGCAAAATTTTTATTTAGTGCATATTTTTTTCTTGTAACGTTACACGAGTTCCAAAACAATTATTATTAACATTCATTAAAAACGGTGTGTTTTTCGAAGATCCCTCTGATTCTCAGAAAATCACCTCTGTATTATTTTTCGGCAAATAATAATTTAGCGGGAATAATAAACTAGATGATTCAGTCAAATTTAAATACGTACACTATTTCAATAAACCCTGTATTTAAGTAATTTGACTACATATTATCTTCGGTCGAATGCCTTAGTCGAGAATCTGCGTTTTATTTATTTATTTATTATGAATTAACGCCGACTAACGGCTTTTACATAGGAATTGCAATAATTTGAAATGGATAAACAATATACATAGTTAAGAAAAAACATATATAAATATGACAAAAAATTAAAAAGTACATATTGAAGTAACAGTATAAAGTAAAAATAGTAAGCTACTATAAATACAAACATAAAGAAAAAGAAAACCTCATTTACATGATTGTCACAATTTTGTCAGTTTTGAAAAAAATAAACCTTTTTTTTCAATTTAAACAAGCAAAATGTTGAATGTGAAATCGTGTAATATGACCGAAACTGGGCATATGCTATTTCACGAATCTTTCTAAATACCCACCGAAAGCAAAATATACATTTAATAAATGTTTTTGGCATTGCATATATATTTACTTTTGCTTATAATATTGCAATGCAAAACTGGCGACTTTTGTAAAATTCTTTGTTTTCAACGTCTTTCTCTAGAGGCGCCCATTTTTTAAACAACTTTACCTTATCAATTTCAGTAGTTTGCATTGGTTTGTAAGCTTTATCGGTCGCTATTGATGCTAAGTTCTTGTTATCGAATATTTATAGAAAAAAATAAGAAAAGGTTTGTGAATTACTAGTATCTCACCAGGAGGAGATATCTTCATCTATATTATTAAGAGCGTTTAACCAGCCAGCGGACGAAAATCCACATTTCGTCGAAAGTTGTTCTTCCGATCGTGCAGGGCGGTTACAATGAGAAAGATTAATTATTCTCCATATCAGCTTTTTTAAATTATAACTCAATATCGAATTTTTTTCAATCCAAATTAGCTTTAATTTATACCTTCATCCAAAAATGCTGAAAGGCGTGATGATAAAACTTTTAAAATAGTGTACTTTTTGTAGTTATTTTTTGATTATAAGTATTTATCATTTTTCAATAATGTCTAAATTTAATAAGAATGTTAAAAAAATCTGAAATATATTAGTTTGTAAGTGCGCAAATAAATACACAAATGGACCAATTTTCGTCAAGAAACACATGTACGTACATATTTTTTAATGATTTTATTGAAACTAAAATTAAAATTCTAATACATAACTCTGCTAGATAATGTATTGATTTATTTTACTGCATGATTACATTATTTGAAATGGGTGTGGTATAATACAAAAACTTTTTTGAAAATTTAACAAATCTGCCAACGACCTATGGAATAACCTTATTATACTAAAAATTAAAAAAAATTCTAAAAATTTATTACATAACTACACTAGATAAAAGAACAATCTTTCGAAATCCATTTATAATTTTTTGTGGAAAAGAGTCAATACGTCTAAAAACTTTTTTGAAAATGACGTATTTCCGGCTTTCCCTGGTAATGCCCTCTTAATGCCGTACCCACTTGCAGATTGATACAGTATCAGATACGTTACATGCTACACTCTAGGTGAGTACCCTGCTATAGATACAAACGGAAGTGCTGCTATCTACAATATTCAAATAGAACTATTGAAGTTTTCATACTGTAGTTTTCCGCAGAAGCGGGTTTTTACCCGCTAGTATAATATAATTCTGTTTAAACCACTTATATATTTGAGTATACGTTTGCCCTGAAGAAGTAACGGTCGTTCCGAAACCGGTCGGCTTTACTCAAATATATAAGTGGTTCAAACAAAGTTACATTGTTTCATTTATTTAAAATGGATAACCACAAAGTTACATTCAAAAGTATCATCATCATCATCATCATCATCATTATCATCATTATCATTATCATCATCATTATCATTATCATTTCATTATCATCATTACATAGTATAAAATGAAGTCGTTCAAAACGGATGTGCGCGTTAATCTTTTAAACTACGCAACGGATTTTCATACGGTTTTCACCAATAGATAGAATGATTGAAGAGGAATGTTTATATGTATAATACATGTAAATTATATTAGAGAAAAGCCGAGAAATTCAAAGAAAACATATTTTTGTGCGATTTAAAACGGCTGGCGGGCCGTACTATAGTCACTTTTGAAATTCGTTCTACGGAAGAAATTGGAAAATAGATGTCCTAGAGTAAGTAGGTATTTGATTTTCCCTTTTCAAATATCCAGTGTTGCATTGCAAGCATTATATAATTAGTGGCGAGTTAATTAGTTTATATGTATAATACATGCTTATTATAGTAGAGAAAAGTCGATAAATTTAAATATTCAATTCAGGCAGCGGGCAGCTGGCAAGCAGATGGTGTGGATTTTATAAAGGTTGGGTAATGGCGTTGTGTTTCGTTAGCCACAGCAACGTGTGGCCGGGTCTGCTAGTATAATATAATTCATTCATTTCACAAGTATCACAATAGGCAGATTGATATCTTCTAATGGATCACGTTTATTGATTTGCGCGGCTTTGATCACCGACCAAAAAGACATTGAATATTAAGGGATATACGAAAAACATTCTTTAGATGACAAACAATAGAATGGTGAATCTTACACATTTAATAACATGGAAATCATTACACATTTAATATCATCGCCATATTTAATAATATGGAAACTCTATTTTACCTTCTTCTTTCAGTGGAAAAGATCAGCTTAATTGCAACACTTAAGGAAAACAGACAATTAATATATACACAATTTAGAAATTGGCCAACAAGAATATTATGTGAATAAACACACGGATAAATTTACCTAGTAAAAGAACCACTGGCAAAAATTGCTGTAAAAATATAACTTCTTCAATTTTTGCAAATTCACTTTGTGGCACCATTTTATTAATGAAATAATTAAAAGCACTTTGTTTTTACCACGATAATCTTTATTTAAAAGTCGACATGTTTCAAGAAGAAATTTTGAAACGAGGATTAAGGAACTTTTGGGATGTCTAAATAGCAATAATTATTTGGAATTTGCTAACCATGTAATTGAATTTAACCATTCTTTTGATATAAATACTGGTTTTAAAATTTTACACACTAACGTTAGTGGTTTTCACTTAGATCTTTTAGAAATATTAGAAATTAGGAAAAATGTCAATAGAAATTTAAATATTATTTACAATCAAATTAATATTGTGAATAACCCTATTTTAAACATATATCCATTGTAATTTTTTGTCTTTGTTCTTCTAAGCACCCCCCTTTCCACCTCTCCCTCCTCCCCATTGTTGATCTTCTCAGCACCTCCCCTTTCCACCTCTCTCCTCCCCCACTACTTACATTTCTACCCACGCCTGTCTTTCTATGTTTGATCATTTAGTTTTAGTACATATAATGTCCTGATGAAGAAAAAATCGTTCTTGAAACATGTTGACTTTTAAATAAAGATTATCGTGGTAAAAACCAAGTGTTTTTAATTATTTAAATAAATGAAGACAATGTAAGCGAAACTCAATCGAAAATCTGGAAACAGAAAAATCAGAAAAACATATTGACACCTCTGGGACATATTGACCTCCCAGAGGTGTCAATATGTTTTTTCTGATTTTTCTGTTTCCAGATTTTCGATTGAGTTTCGCTTACATTGTCTTCATTTATTTAAATATTGCAATTTGAGGTTTTACTCATAAAGTTAAAATAAACAAATAAAATAATGTTTTTAATTATTTCATCAGTAAAACTATAATTTTAAGTATAACCTACTTATTTGTTGGTAGTGAAAAGCATTTGGTGTGTCGATGTTTTTTCAAAACTTCGTACCCTTAATGTGACGTATGCATTAATTGAAAGCTTTTTTTCTAAAATGTTTGACACCAGAGATTCCCGTCCCCATTGTTAATTATAAGAACAAGAATTAATTTCACATACCTAATCATATAAAACCTTTTCCTACAGTCGAGCCACATTTATTGCAATATTATTAAATATTTTACCTACATCATTCGAAAAATACTGAAAATTTGGCATTGACCCGGAGATATATTTGTCATAAAATATTTAAAGCGGGAATAGCGGAAAATAATGGACTGGCTAAAAAAATAATTTAACGGCAGGTTTGCGTTAACAAGCTTTTCTTGCGGAGGGCGGCCGATTAGGGCGGGCAACAGTTTCGTTTAACCATCGCGCACATTATGAACATGTGGAGCCATTTCTCAGATTTAACCAGTGGGCAATAAAGAAGGATTTAATTTGCACGTAAGCCGCCGCCGGACTTTTCGGCGATTAAAATTATTAATGCCCCCGAGCGCACCTAACTATTTTTAAAGCTGGCAAATTGAAACGAAATTTGCTGGCCGGACCGTTGTTACCGCGCGCCGGCCCTGGAACCCTAATCTGCCCATTACCAGCCCACGGGCCACGGGAATTACTGGGAATAGACGAGCCAAAATACACTCTTTTTATTCAAGTGCTTCCTTAAGAAGAGAACGAGTTGTTTTTTTTTCTAGAAAAGATTCCAGTGTGTTCATAAAAGAGAACTCCAGTCCAATTTTTATATATTCTTTTTAATGAATAATGACTTTCTAACTTAAATAACTGCATTTTTTATTTTATTTTTAGAGTTAGTTTTCATAGTTAAAATATTTGTCAAAGTTTTAATTTTTCAAGATTCCCCGAAAACCACCGTATGTATGGTGAATTGTGTGACGTCATCACCGCTGAAAAGTTACTATAGGATCGGCCAATCAGCTGATCAACTGCCGCCATTTTGAATTTCGTTGTTCGAAGTATTCTCCTAGAAGCAGCATTACTATTTTTTTGTGCAGTAGTTTTCGAATATTTTCAATAATAGAGATAAACTAATAAGAGATACCTTTATTTGTTAAACATTACTTAGACCTAAATAATGTTTCAATAAACACAACAACTAAATCTCTATAAACAGCATGTAAATAAACGAATAAATTAATACGATGCCTCGTGTCATACCTACATTCCCATACAATTACTTTACGGTGACGTCACGACACGACGAACAGTGACGTCATCACTAAACATTTCAATAATACCAACTTGACGGCATGTTTTACGACCCGATTAAAAATGAACTTTTTAATAATTTTTTAAAAACTCTGTATTTAATATTATTAAATAAAACTTATATATTCAGAATCAGCGTTTTTTGGTCTATATGAACATATTTTTTTAAAGCCATAATATTTTTCACTGGAGTTCTTTTTTATGTGCTGATAAAAAAGCATGGAAATAATTGCAATTTTCTTAAAGATAAATGCATATATATTCAGGGCACCAAGGTAAATAAACAAGTTTTGGACAGTCGCTTTCTGAACAAAATTAAATTGTAAAAAGCTCGTTAGGTAGGTATTGTTAAAAAATGGTCGTGTAATATATTTTTCTCAAGGTTAAATATTGAACTCGAATAATTCCAGGAAGGTTGCTCACATTTCTTAATAAAACTTTTGTAATATTCTCTTCTGTAAGTGAAGTATGCTACTCCGGCAAGTATAGGCCTTTTATGTAATATTTAAAATTCCAAATAAGGGATTAACATGGGGTTGAAAGAAAAATAAAATAAAAGTATGCCAAGAAATCCTTGGAACGTACCCGCTGAAATTATCGACGGGAAGGTTGATCTTTATTATAAACCGAGACAATGGAGAACAAATCAAAAAAGTTGTGGAAGATAAAGCCGATACCGGGAAAATCAAAAACCTGAAAAGGGACGGAAGCGAGACCGCCATAATAATTATAGAAGATTAGGGTACTTTTATTGGAGATTTTCTTCCCCAATGTGTGTTAGTATCTCCATCTGCGCAACACTCGAGATTGGCAAAAAACCTTTATCGGGAAACTTTGTAATTAAGCTTTCACATTGCTTACTGTTCGCTGTTAGGGAGGCGGCGCTACCTACTTCACTTATCTCCTTCTGAGCGTGATCTGAGCTTCAACTGGGAACCATTTTGAGAAAAAAAAACAACTTTCACATTTTGGCCCTTTATACCCGATCATACTTATTATTCTGTCAAATAAAAGACTTTTAAAAAAATATTTTAAAGAATTATTGAGGAGCGACCTTTTGGAAGAATGTTGTATTTAAGAATATTAATTTTATTTTTGCTGTTGTTTCTTTTTGGGGTGCCAACGTTTCGGACAGCATTAAAGTGTCCATCATCAGGGTAGATGTGTAATTGTTAGTGGCGAAATATGTGCTTATGTACCTGGAAGCGATACCGTATCGCCAGCTCCACTCCACTACAACCTATAGTTCACAATGGTTTTTTTGCGTTTAGCTTTGGTGTAGCCATCAATTACCGAATACCAAGAACTATTGAGCTTAGCTCTGTCATCTCTTTTAATATTAATTGGGTTTTTATGGATGTCAATTGCCTCCGTAGTCAGGGCGTGCTCTATGGGATCTGGGTCTTCTCAGGACTTCAGAAACAAATCCAAAGTAATGGCCGGTTTCTATTAAGTGCTCGGCGATTGCCGATTTGTCAGGATGGCCGAGTTTTCAAGCACGAAAGTGTTCTGATATCCTTTTGGAGATTGTCCGCTCTGTCTGGCCTTGTCACATCCGGAACAGCTGAGTTTATACACTCCATTTGTTTCCAGAGGAAACTTGGTCTTTGCAGACGTCAGTAGGTCTTGTATTTTGGTTGTGGTTCCGAAGACAGTCTTGATGCTTTCTTTCCCCAACAGTCTGGCAATTCTATCTGTCACATTGTGAACATAAGGCATGAAAGTACAGCTTTTCGACTCTTGTTCATAAATTAATTTTATTTATTATTATTGATAGAAATAGAGAAAAGTTTCGTGATTAAATTTAAAGGTAAGACAAAGCGTGTGAGATATTGATAAATGCATTGTTTGTTTAATCACCTTTAAGAATAAAGAATAAAGTAAGGTTTGTAAGGTAGCAGAAGCGTAATGGCCTAAACAATGAGAACGAAAAAAGAGTGAGAATGACAACGAGAATTAGAATGAGACTGAAAATGATAAGGAGAATGGGAATTAGAGTGATAGTGAGAATGAGAATTAACATGGTGAACTTACCGGGCCGAACTGCTCGAAGTAGTTCTTGACGTCCTCCAGCGTCGTGGGTGCCGACAGCCCCCCTACGAAGATTTTCTTTGTCCTGGTAACCATCTGCAAAATAAACAGAACAAATTGCAATTAAATAAAATGTGAAATCATTCAGCGCGAGTATTCTATTTCAATTTAAGCCACAATAACGAGAATAACAATAGCGAGAATGCCCCCCATTAAAATAATATATTGTTAGTTCTCAGCAATATGTATCGGGAATCGTGTCATTAACATCACAGAACGGAATGACGCACCGAGGCAGTTTTCTACAGGGCGAAGAATATTACAGCCTTTTTACTGCGTAAAAGTAAACGCTCGCAAATCCACAATAAAAGCGAGCGCTCCGCGTTTTGCATACTCGAATCACCGAAGGCGCAATAAAAACTAACAGAGTCCGAGGGCGGGGGGAGTTTAAGGAGAAAATAAAAGCGGACAGAGAGTGGAGGGGACCTAAGAATAATTACCGTTCATTCATTATGCAGTCCTTATAAAGCGGGATAGGGAAAAGTTTCCTTTTCTGAATTCAGAGGCCAGGGTTTATATCACCTCCGAGCGGGTTGTCGGGAGTCAAACAATTAACCGCGACGGCCCAGGTAGGTATACACCCCAAGTTACTTCCCAGATATAGAATGTACTACTACTGGTCGAGGGAAATTACAGGTATTTAACAAGTTTAATTAGGATTCAAATTTAACAGAGGATTTCTATAAAATAGGAAGAGTTAGTTTGACACTGTCAGTAAAGGGAGAAAAGTAACTGCTCACTGTCAATATTTCGGGTAGTTTGTGTAAATATAGTACTGCGTAGTTGCCCGTAACTACGATGACCTGTTAGTTATCATTACGTTGGTTATAAGTTATGTCAGTTATGAGTTATGAATTGAGAAAGTGATTTTTATACAGAAAGTGTAAATAAGGACATTCTTATTCTTTTCTTATCCGTCATCATTTCTCACTTTGTGGGCGCAATATTAATTATTTAAAACAATTGACATTTTTAAAATGGCGTGAAACCTTACACCATAAATTGTTAGTGTAACAATGGGGCGCTGGAATTAAAAAAGATAAATAATGGAATCACTTTGCGCCAAGACAAAGCTCGTACTTTGAAAGGTGTAGTAATGTAATTTCAACGCAAATATTAATGATTATAATGTTTTAAGGCTTGTAAAAAGGAAAACGAGAAGTAATTTAGGCTGGAATTCAAGAGAAGGTAATTATTAATTAAAAACTTTGCGGAAGAAATTTTCTTTTAAAAAAGCACAGATGTTTGCGGCGTTGAAACAAGTTGAAAAGAATAGCTATCACTGTGAATGACAGAGAGCTTTTGTGATTGATAATGACCATTTGAAACCGGAATGAGGGTTCATTTGTGGGAAGCCTAATATCTTTCTTCTTCTGTTTAAAAGAATTTTATATAAAATCTCAATGCCCAGCAGGCCGCAAATATTATATAATGTAGGTTTTGGTTTAAATCCTCAATTAATAGTAGGCACCATCACTCTAATTATGTCCAATATTTCATTGAAAATCTTACAGTTGCCTTTCATTTCTGAATAATTATAAACGAAATGTTATATTTATTTACCCTGAGTTTGATCGCACCATTGCGTGCTTAATATTCACACTTAAATATGTACACATAAAGCTAACTTAGTATTACTTTTTAATTTTCTTTTTTAATGTATATATGTGACGGACCAGTGGGTGCATTGCGTTTGAGTCCCACCCAGGTGTCGTGTGTTCAATTCCTCGGCTGGCGTTTAAGGTCCTCTACCACGGCACAAGCAACATTTTCCGCTTACTGTGGTAACCTCGGAATATGTGTCTTTCTTTAAAGCAATTTTTAAAAAATTATTTATATAAATTCTACTCAAAATTCGTTGTTCAATTAAATGGTTAGTTACATACATTACGTGTTAGTTACATACATTGCATACATTACCGTGTCTCATGGACAACACCACAATTATAGCATAATTTGTTATTAAATTCCTGTTCTACGGTGTCATTGTTTATTTAATGTATAAAATACATGTACAATATAATAAATACTACACTTAGCTGTCTTAACAAGACGTTGAGATTTGGGATTTGGATTTTTTTTAGTTTTTTCTGACATCTACACTAGAAATCCAAAGAAGACTTGTTTCCTGCCTGACCGATGTCGACGTCGTGCGGGGCAATTTCACTATACTCAGCTTGTCGTTAGTTCTGGGCGGATCGGGTGGGCTTACTCTTAATGTATTTTTAATGTTGATTAGCTTGAAATGAAATGTGATAGCCATCGCTGCCCCGCTGAACTGCTAATAAATCTAGCGGTTCCCCAGGGCGGATCAGACGCTTACGGACAACGGACTTAACAGGGCGGAAGATCGCGGGTTAAATAGATTAGCTGCCTAACCTCTGCCGGTTGTATTCACAAATGTTAACAGTGCATTTATTGTATGAATGTTAGGTAGACTAGGCTCTTAGACCTTTCTGACTACAGTTTACCATTTACTAATAGTAAAAGAGAGTTGGAATTTAAAAAAACGGACAAAAGCGGCAACATACAGGTTGTCCCAAAAGAAAGTTGATATTTGTTTTGCTTTCTGTGTGAATGCAACTTTTCCGAGGGGCGCGGGGGGTATGTCAAACAGTAGTCTGGCTCTTGGGAATTTAGTCGCTTTGAAGCATTTCTCGAGAGCTACCGCGCATTGTGCGTGCGTGAGTTTTACAAAAATGGTGATTCGGCGATGTAGCGCGTAGAAGATTCTGCAATATTTGAGGTTTTCGTCAATTCAATGATGCGCCAAGCTTTCCTCTCATTCGAAAATGGGTCAAAAAGTTTGAAGAGATTAGTACAACGCTGGCAAAACCAAAAATCCGGGCGACCAAGGTCATCGAGAATGGTAGAAAACGTAGAGGGTGTTTATCAGTCTTTTCGTGACGACTCAAACTTTTCGATTCGGAAGCGCGCAAGTGCTTTAAATGTGCATAGATCATCGTTACACAGCATTTTGCACAAAGACCTAATGACTTACTGGCTATAACCAAAGAACATGGTTCCAGCAATGCGGAGCAACATTACATACGTCCAATACGTCTCTGTCATGAGTTCGTGAAATTTTCCCTGGCAAATTGATCTCCAGGAATATGTTTTACTAGATAGTTTTAATATCTGATGAAAACTGTTATTGGTTAATAGTCAGATACTTTTAAAAACACTACAAATTTCTACCAAAACCACTTGCTGCGTAATACAGACGCCAGCAATCAGCGAATGTGAGCTGATAATGCGAGCCTATTGGAATAAATTTTAAATTATTTAAATCAGGAAGTCTTATAGGATGATTTTTTTAGATACATACATCAATGGTGCTTGTTTTCCCAGTAATTTTTACATAATGTCTTCACGTGTGTACCTTAAGTTTTTTCTTCTACACTCATTTTAGTCGTAAAACCGCTGTTCTACCAGACGAGAAAATCCTTTTAATTGATTCGGACAAGTGAGAACCCGGGTCGTATCATCTTCTTGGAAATCTCTCCGGCTTATAATTACAGGGTTCCATCTGCCGTTGGATCAAAATCTATACTACTCCATGAAACAAAGTCACCGATTTTCTTGATCTTTCGCACAAAATTAATAATATGAATAATTAATTAATTAAATTTAACTTTGAATTGTAGTTATTGAATATCTTAAATTACAGGGAGACCTACAAAGGTTGGAAAGTATAGCCACCGATATTTCATAACTTTTTGCAGTCAGAACCTTATCCCGGCAGTCTCGCGTAATCTAACAAAGGAATTATTTCCAACGCGTATCGGCAAAAACTGGAAATAAAAGGAAAGCGAAAGCAAAAAAAAAGTTAGCCGAAGAGAAAGGAGGAGATTGTGAAAGGCGGCAAAGTGAAAATTCAATAATATTTAGGCTACTAATAGAAATTTGGGAAAAACGAGCTACGTGAACGTGCTCGCTGCCCCGGCAAACGAAATTAGAATGAAACATACTCGTAAGGCTCATCTCCGCGATTGAAGTAAACGCAAACCGTTGTGCTTTTCAAATCAAAGACTCTCAAAACTGCCTCCTTTACTCACCCCTAAAACTTTGGCAAAATGGGATAATGATTTCACTTCAGTAATTTAATACAAAGAAAATGATATAAAAATAGTTGTTTTAATTATATTGAATTTCCTCTCTTATTGCAATTGGCCTGCGGTTTATATTTTCTGATACTGTTCTACTACTTCTGAAGTCCTCTTATTCTGGTTGGTTATCGGGGAAGTTTACGCCCGCGCCCTGGACATTGCAGCCCGGAATAACATCAGAGCTGCACTAGAATCTATTCAGGAATATAAGTTTACAAATTTGATCCAATGTATTAAATGTTTTGTGTAACTATGTTTTTAATTTGGTAGACTCGTATTTTGAAAACCGTAATGTCTGTTTTTTTAAGTCCTTGATATTTTTTGACGCCCCGTAACATAATATTTCACCATAAACGCGGACATATTATTATTTGTCCCGAAATTCCTCAATGGGACGACGCGCGTCGTCTGGCGGCGTAATATAAGACGGAATATATTTTCAAAAAATGCGATTCTCACTGGAAAATTTTCCCTTGATAAATTGCCCAGTCATCTTTTTCCCATAAAACTCCTCGGATTAAATGGCATTTAGTTTTGTGGGTGAAAAAATAACGCCGCATATAAAAGCCGCACGAGATATTGTTGTAGATGGGTAGACCTTTAGGGGTAGGCCCTCTCTTGCTTTATGGTCCCTTACCCAATTTTCCTAAACGTACGGGGATGAATAACATTCCTATGTTGTCTCCAATTAAAAACCATTGCACCCTTCGAGCAAAAATATCAATAAAAAATATAAAGCTTAAAAAGAATTCGGAGTTCTAACACAGAAAATGTTTAAGGTTAAATGGAACATTCGCTATAATCTGTACCTTCACAGATGGGGCCAATTTAATTATTTTAGAAAACAAAAACTTTTACGAGTTGTGCTTTAAAATATTAAGACGAATTATTTGTTTGTGCCCGTACACATGTAATATGAGTAAGAATAATATTATAATTACGAGTATATATGCCTGTCTTGAAAAAATTGAGTTTTTTTTGGACATACTATGTATTCATATTCATGTTGCCTATACCACCTATACAGGCGCAAACAAGCTTCAAGCTTCATCTTAATATTTTAAAGCATTACTTGCAAAAGCGTTCTTTCCTAAAATAATTTAATGAGCGCCATCTGTGAAAGAGTAGATATTAAGAGGGCATTACCAGAGAAAGCCGGAAATACGTCATTTTCAAAAAAGTTTTTAGACGTATTGACTCTTTTCCACAAAAAATTATAAATGGCTTTCGAAAGATTGTTCTTTTATCTAGCATTCGCATGTAATAAATTTTTAGATTTTTTTTTAAATTTTAGTATAATAAGGTTATTCCATAGGTCGTTGGCAGATTTCTTAAATTTTCAAAAAAGTTTTTGTATTGTACCACACCCATTTCAAATAATGTAATCATGCAGTAAAATAAATTAATACTTTATCTAGCAAAGCTATGTATTAGAATTTTAATTTTAGTTACAATAAAATCATTAAAAAATATGTACGCACATGTGTTTCTTGACGAAAATTGGTCCATTTGTGTATTTATTTGCGCACTTACAAACTAATATATTTCAGATTTTTTTAACATTCTTATTAAATTTAGACATTATTGAAAAATGATAAATACTTATAATCAAAAAATAACTACAAAAAGTACACTATTATAATAGTTTTATCATCACGCTTTTTAGCATTTTTGGATGAAGGTATAAATTAAAGCTAATTTGGATTGAAATAAATTCGATATAGAGTTATAATTTAAAAAAGCTGGTACGGAGAATAATTAATCTTTCTCATTGTAACCGCCCTGCACGATCGGAAGAACAACTTTCGACGAAATGTGGATTTTCGTCCGCTGGCTGACGCTCTTAACATATCAGCTTAAGCAAAACCATTTTCTGAATTATCTGTTGAAGTAATTTAACATGTTTACGATGTTGATATATATTAATTTAGTATCTGGAATAATTCGTCAACAGTAAGGGCAGCATATTTTCTATTGGAATAATGGCACACCTGCACAATATACAAAGAGCATGTCTTTATTGACAAATATTTAAAAGTTAGTTTGTAACACATTTGTACCGTTTAGTCTTTGAGTCGTAATGTTGTTAGGAATTTTAAAAGATTTCCAAAATTATTTTATTACATTCCAACTAGTATTCATTGCCGTAAGATATTGTGAAATATTAACCTTAATGAAAACAGGTTGCCTTTTTAACATTTTCAACGTAAGTTTTATTTATTGGCTCGAGGAATTTCGTACGGTATTGTTATTTCGCTGAACGAACACAAAAGGTCGAACCGAAATAATTATTTATTTAAAATAAAAGCACGCAATAAAATTCTATTAAATCGGAATTTGCTTATAATTCTGTTAAATTTGATACGCCATTATTTACGTACGAGGGTGGAAACGGCCATTAGGGTTCTGCAGATAAAAATGTAATACCCTTACTTCGACAATAGATGAATTAAATTTGATGTCGGTCGTGCCTGGGTCTCTGTTAAACGATAATATTCGCTCCAACGGATGCGCAAAAAAAATCGTAAAAAGGAAAGTCAAAATTATGGATTTTAATCCCTTCACAGTAAAAACGTTGGACTAGAAAATTTAAAATCATTATTTTCTGGTTTTTAGGATTGAAGAAAATATGCGTAAAGTAGCTTAAAAGTTAAAACCTTTGTTCGACTTCGCCACTTTTTTCACGTTAATCAATTTAAAATATGGTAAAATTTAAAATATACAAAAGTTTGTTTTAGAAACAACGGAGTGAACTGAAATAAGTTGCTCAGGTATACATCTAAAAAAAATCGATGAAAAATTTATACTAATTTTAACACGCTACAGCTCCGCATTCATTTTTTTCTTTTCAGCAATTCTCTGCCATAGGTCACGCCAAGTGGTTCGCTACGTTTGGTGATTTAGCAGGGTTGCCCGGGTTCATGGGGTGAGATTTGTCTAGGTCTAGGAGGCGGATGACCAGAACACACTGAACCCCAGATTCCTACCCATCCCTTAAACCCTTTTCCTTCCCAGAACTCTTCTCTCCTTCCTTTCCTTAAAAAAAACCCTCCACACAGCATCCCCAAAGATGACATAGGCCCTGATGGAAATTATTTTCCTCAGGGCCTCCTGTGTGGAACTCAAGTAAAAAAAAAAAACAGATTTTCTGTTTTATGGTCAATCTTTGTTGTACTCGCAAAAATGACAAATTTTATATTAATATCGGAAATTCAAAAGGGTGTAAGTGCCATCTAGAAAAAAGGAGGTAGACCTGAATTTGTGATTGTGTTGAATGTTGATTTGGCTTAAAAATAAAAAGAGGCTACCTCCTTTTTTGTAAATGGCGCTTACACCCTTTTAAGTTTCCGGTGTTCATATAATCACACTAATAATTATTAAATAATCCGCAAAGGGATAGGGATAGCGATAGAGAAACGATGACATCAACAGAAAATCGGCAAACAAACTGCTCGCTCCACTGGCATTGCGAGCCATGATTCGGTAGTTTATTTGAGATTTTCATTACATTAAAACGTATATAATTGAAACGTGTGGTTGCGAGAGTTTTTGCGGTAAACAGACCCAAAAGTTGTAAAGCCTATGATCCCATTTCACGAAAACCGCCACGAGTTATTCCCGAAGTACGAGTAGGAGTAGATCTACTCGGGGAAGAATAAAAAATGAAAGGAAAACACGGGAGGCATTCTGTCGGAATACGCGCTTGTTGTATTTAGAGGTGTTTCAAACCGATAATGTTGTTTGTGGAAAACAAGGAATTCGTTATTAACGAAAATATTTTTCCACCCACAAATTAACATCGGGGAAGTCCCTTCAGCGGTAGAACGAAATAATGTTTTATTTTACTCTTTTCTTAAAACAGCTTAAAGGGATTCTAGCACGCAATATCTGTAGGGGCTTTTTACGTTGGTGGACGGGTAAATATTACCACGGGGTCGTTATTGTACCTTTCATTTAATTTCCAATGAAAGACACGAAAACCGAAATGGTTTCGTTTAATATAATTGACATTTGATTCGCATTAGAGGATTACAAAACTATAAACTGACTCAAATTTGTTTAGGTTCACCCACGACGCAGAAGTGACAATTTTAAGAATTAGATGCCTACGCTACTAAAATGTAGCGCTATAAGAAATGAAAGCTATAAGCTAAAGAAGTATTATACCAATTAAAGCCCACCTGACACCTTATCTCAAAAATGTCATGTCAGGACCTGAGGCACTTCGCACCGTGGCCTTTGGAATAAAAATCTACATTTAGGCATTTGCGGTTAAAAAATATATGAGTGCGAGTTGAATGTAAATGTTTCCATTAGGCAGAGGGCTGTGGGCTGTGGGCTGAGGGTGTGTGGGGTGGTTGGGGGTGTGGAGGGCGGACGCAGGGCAGGGGTGGCGGAATCGCGGGCGCCCCGGCTCCCTCCGCCAGCGAGGCTAATCCCATACCGCCAGGGAAAAAATGATATTTTCGCGATTCGTTATTTTAATTTCTGACACTTTTTTTGTCCGGAATCAGAATATTCGGGGCAGTGCGGCGTCGCCGTAGAAATGTGTCCTTTAGGGAGTTTCATTTACGTTATTAAATAAAATATGAGGGTGAATTTTTTTACACGTTTTATACTTTTGAAATTTGAATTCCTACATACAATTTTCAGCCGAATACAAATGTTCCAAAGTGATACGGGGCTCTTATTTTGAAAGGAAATAATCAAACCTCCCTTCTTTATAATACATTTCAAAGGTAATTCATTCGCCGAGAAGAGTGCTTACAAATTAAAATCGTTTTTGGGACTGCGAGATGTCATTTCGACTTCGTACTGTGAGTATAACAAAAGGTAGATATAACATAACAAATGATTTAGACAAAATGGGAGGAACCTTATGCCCTTATCACCAGCTTGTTGAATGTTGGTGACAGTGGAAAATACAGTTTTCTTGACATAAAACTTTTGTTCAAAAATGTGAAATTGTGTAAAAATATACAAAGCGAATCTTCTAATTAGAAAAGAGAAAATTAGAAATTAATAGATTTTTATTATATTTTAATTTCATAAATGATTAAATGTTACATTTTTGGCCATTTTTGACAACCATACTAGGCTATTACCCGTGTTGTGGTAGTCATACATGTAATATAATTTTATATAAACAGATAATAAAATATAAGAAGAGTAAAGAAAAAAATAACATATTTAGGGATAAATAAAACTAAAAACAGATAAAAATATAAGAATTGCAAGTTATCTAAGAAATAATGAAAATTTTAAGAAGATGAAATAAACATTGGTGAGCATTATTCTTCTTGAAATAAAAATAGAAATAAAATTTGGTAAGTAATCTTCTGCACGAGAGTACATGTTTGTAGTCGTTTTTGATATTCGTTCTATGAAAGAAATTGGAAAGAGTGTTAGAGAAAGTAATTTTTTGTACTTACGATTTTTTTTAAATGCAATATTAAGTTAAAGTAATTGGTTAATTAAATTTTTAATATTTTTTTAATTAATATTAATATTATTGGTTTTTTATTGTAATATTAAGCTCTCATGTGTTGTTTGAAGAAATCTCTTCCCTTTTCAAATATCCAATAATTGATACGGGATTTAAAGAGAGATTTAGAATTATGTGACTTTATATCGACACTCAAAGCATTATACATTTTAGGAGCGATATACCAGAATTGTCGTTGAGCGAAAGAAGTTGAGTTTTAGGAACCACGCAATTAAACAAAGCGTATAGAAATAATGGAAACGATTCTAGATGGAAACTGCCGACAGGGAACAATTGTTACAGTACAGGGCGGATATTCGAAGATATATTTGGGCGCGCGTCACAAATCATAGAGGATCGGGAATCCAAGTGCCAGCGCCATGTGCCATATTGAGGAATTGTTTCACTAGAGGAGCGGGTCATCCGGGTGTACAAACAGAATCACACCGTTAACAAGGGATAAACAAACGAATTCTCTTGGCACCTAAAACAAGGGTAAACAGGGCAAACAGGGCGAACAGGGCAAGGATAATCGACGATCCAGAGCAATACACACAAGTAGAGGTACGAGAGAGAGTACTTGCTCCGTCCGGGCTCAAGCGGCTAAGCTCGGGCTTTTTTCTGGCTCGGCAAAGCGCTCCAAAGCCGCTGGTGGCAAAATATAATTGAAAAGTGTAAACTGAGCCGCATTCATCAGAGGAAACATTTGGTGGGATCGGAGGATTTAATTGGAAATGTTATTATATTTGGACTATTCCCGGAAACGGGATTTTCTTCTTCTTTCGCCGTTTCCTTCATTTATGATATCTTCAATCCGAGAATATTTTGGAGATTTCAAATTAAAATAAAGAAGTAAATATTAATTTTATTTAGGCGATTCCAACGGTCTTTTGTTAAATAAACTTATCCATTCAGGCAACGACAACAAATATTGAGATATATATTTTTTTATTTAAAACAAAATACTCGTCTATTTGCATGTCCAGTACCTACATTTAGAGGTAAGATGCAATATGATATACACTTAACAAATACAATAAAAAGACTTAATGTTGACATGAATTTATATATCTTGTGAGCGACTGGAAAGATGTAGGCAGGTATTTGCAAAATATTATATATATCAATAGATTATGGCTATTTTATAAATTAAAGATACATTCATTGGAGTGTCCACATGAACTCAAACGATTTTTTTACAATTTTTTTTAATCCATGACACTAATTCAAAAAGTAATTTTTAAAATCATAAAATTGCAGATACTTCAATTCATATTTTAATTCGAAAAATCGTCGGATGATAGTATAATCGTGCAAAACCACCATGCATAGTATCATAATATGGAATAGCAATTCCAGAAAATTGTTTTGTAAACAATTACTTGTGATGTCAAAAAATCAAATATTCCTTCTGTCGATAAACCAATCCGTCTATCCTACATCACTAGATACGACCAGCTTTATCCTGTACCTAGGCGACATTTCAAAGAGAATATAAACAGGACAACAAATATTATACTTTCCACTTTAACCAAAATGAGATCCGGTGAAAATGAATGGAACCTTGACCCCTCCACCGATACCATGGTGCCACTGGTATCAATTTATTGATATTTTATTTATTTTATTTGTTAGCGTTATAAACAGTCATTACAAGTTCATATATAACAGTGTTAGAGATAGTCATATCATTGACCAATAAAATAACGATATAAAAATTTGAGACCATAATAAAAAGAAAAACAAACAAAACAATATACTTGTATGTATGTAATATACAGTTCTGAAAAAGTGCATCTACTCACTTAAATCTACAAAGAATGTATTTTTAAGGGTAATATATACTGTAACATTTTGAAGAGGTTATTTAATGTAAACTGCTGAAATCAAAAAATAAAATGTAATGAAAATGAAAAATGAAAAAGAAAGATAAGGAATAATGAAACATTAAGTTTTCCGTTGAATATTATTTTTACGAATTTTATGAAGTTAGCAAGGTTCGTGTTAAACATGTCAATGTCTGTGCATAATCTATTGAAAGTGCTACAGCTTCTTCTTATAAACACATTTTGAAGATAATTAGCATTGCTCTTAGGAATATAAAATATGTCTGGAGATCGAGTGGCTCTTATTGGACATCTGACATTAATATTTTGTAATAGGTAAGGGCTATCAATAAAATTGTGGATTATCTTATAAAGCATTACTAGGTCTCTGATATCTCTGCGTTATAATTGTTTTGAGGTTCATAGAGACATAATTTACATCATTTCGCATGCGAAACGAAACATATTTCAAAAACGTTTTGACTCTTTCTATATTTGATTTATATGTAGAACAATGAGGGTTCCATACTGTTGAAGCATACTCTAGGTGGCTCCTGACGTATGATATGTAGAGAATCTTAAATGTTTGTGGATTTTTAAAAACAGAACTTACTCAAGTATAAATCCTAGCATTTTCAAAGCCTTAGACGTGATATATGCCACCGGAGAGATTTTTCAGAAGTAAAACAATAAGCTAATGTTACTATTACGGCTAGGGTTAGGTAAGACTCGAGCGCAGCCCTCAATACTATCAAATAAAACATTAATGTACCACCGAATAGGTATTAATACGAGTAAACATGATTCAACACCGAACGAATAAACATTTGAGATAAGCCGTAATAGTAACATAATATGTTAAATATGCATTAGTGTTATAGTATATACATAGGGGTAGGCACAAAACTTCCCATTCTCCTTCAGAAGAAAAACCAAAACGAAATATGTTGCTAATCCAGGTTCGGACCAATGAATATCAATTCACTCAAACGTTTAAAATTCATGAACCGTGGCGGTAAAAAATCGAAACAAAAGACCGATGCAGCGAACAAGCGAATATCAATATCCGGCGAATGGTGGCGAAACAGGAGGCTGATTTTGTAGCCGTAGTCACAGCCAATGCCAGTATCTGCCCGCCAGACAAGTGTGGGCTCTATACTCTATTGTAGTCTATAGTGTGGGAGCTTATCTGTTTCACACCTCATTAGGTCAGGCGCGAGGCATAACAGACGCAATTTGTAACAATACTCCCCCATGGAGCCACGATGTTCAGACACCTGAATTGTGCATCGTTTCAACTATTTTCAAAGCTCGAGTATTATTATTTCAACTACGCATATTTTTCCTACCACTGATGTTTTGTATTCGTCTCTTTCGGTTTGAAATTAAACTTTATCTAGATTTTGCCGTGATTTTATTAACTATTTTATGCCATGTATATTTCTGGCTTCATCGCTCCGCTTCCATGGGATTGAATTTGAAAAATAGGGTCTAATTTTTTATTTATCAAAAAAGCACGAGATGGAAATTGTAGTATTGATGAAAAGAGGTGCGCAAATTGTCTTTGCTTCAGGATGCTTTTCCAAGAATGATGTTTCTTTACTGGTCTAGTCTAGTCTAAAATTGGTTACATACTACTTATTACAAAAATAAATTAGAGGAATCATAATCTTTTCTCATTCCGAAGAGGAATAATAACACCGTGATCAACTTCGTCGACTTTCTTGAACTTGATTTACTGTGATATTATTACCATCTTGAATTGAACTTAGAACGGTCTTTCAAAACACAAGTTTGAATAAATATATTTTAATTTGTATACGATCAAAAGGAGCTATGATTCTGAGCTGATTTACATACAAACAGGTTTATTTAAAGGGGGGGCACGATGTCCTATGAAATAGCCTTGATTTGTTTCTTAAGATATTTAGGCCTTGGACGAAGGGATTCAAGTTTACAAGTAAGCAAAGTTTCAGAAATGAATACTTATGAGTTGTGTTATTTATTTATTTTATTTTATTTTATTTATTTTTTTATTTTTTACAGTTTTTTAGAAAAAATGTATCCTTACTGGGGTACCCCGTTCTAAGGACACATTATACAAGTTTTATTATTTGAATTATAAGTAAATACCTATGCTAGAATATTATCGAGGAAAATTATGAAGTTAGATCTAAAATAAAGTACAAAACAAGCATTATTCTTTGTTTGGTTGCAAAATTGATTCTATTTTCTTCCTTCCCATGTCCATAATCCATATTTTTATGCTTCTTTTGAAGGCGGTTATTTTTTTAATGGATTTCATTGCAAGAGGGAGTAAATTAAATAATTTTATAGAGAAGTATTGCATATTTCTTTGTCCAAAAGTCGTTTTAGTTGTAGGTTGGTAGAATGTATGTTGTAATGTAGATCTTGTGAATCGGCCCGAGTTTGTCTGTGTAAAGTTATCCTGATTTTTGAATGCGTAAATTAGAATATCCTTTGTATATAATTGTTTCAGTAACATTAAATTCAGTGCTTTAAAAACATAGTCTGTAGGGGTTCTGATGGGTACTCTAAGTATAATTTTCAGAATTATAGATTGTACTTTTATTAGAATTACTTATTCATTTATTTATTTGAATTTTACGCCCATATTTCAAAGATGTATAAAAACCTTTGATGTCGGGGCTCAGTCACGAATAGTTTCATAAGTGTATTTATTGAAAAACAAGTGAAAGCATTTAATGCGGAAGAAATCGAACCAGAAACCTCTAGTCCTCGAAGACGTTGTGAAATATGGAGACGGAAATGAATGCGTTCGGAAACACATGAGAAATTTGTATAAATTTATATTTACCGTATAATAAAAAGTCTTAAGTCGTATAATTCTTAAATTCCCGTTTGTAATAATATGGAAATATATAAATATTTGAGGCAAAAGCGTAGAAATGTACAACAAAATGTTATTTTGACAACGGTTACGAAGAAAAGTGTTCGCAAAAAGCGAGAGCACGAGAATATATTGTTTTTGCTTAGCTGGCTAAAAATCTTAGCTGGGGTCTTTGAAAATTCCGGGAACGAGAGGAATAATTCAAGGGAAGGAGTGATGGGGTGAAATGACGGCATTTATTCCCCATTGTGACGAGGCAGGGCCGCCGCGACGCCACGCGCCATTACGGCCCGCAACTACAAAGAGAACATAAATGACGGTCGTATGAAGTAATGCTTTGTACAATTGGATTCATCAGCATTAAGATAAAATTCGTCCACGTGGCAGATTAGGCGACTCTCAAAAATCGCGCGGATTAAATGGAATTGAAGTAATTTTGTTTGATTGTTTGATAACATGAAAAGGTTCCCCTCCGATGTTGTGAACGCGCTTTGAAACTGTCGTAAAGAATTATTTTATACACTTTCACGAACCCAATTGTTAACATAAAAATTAGATTGTGCCGTATTTTGAACACAACAATGAAATTCCCGGGAAAGATAACCTCTTTTACAAGAAATAATATTTAAGTAAATTATACGCTGTAAGGCTGTGAGGTTTTAAACCATAAGTTAAGTCGCGTCTTGAAAAATGAAACTTTATTCGACTGATAGCAAAATTATAAGGTCCGTGGGCAAGAGCTGAACTATTTTTATGTAAATATTAAAAATAGTAAATTAGCATTTTCAGTAATCAAAAAAACGTTTAATTTAGAGAACGTCAAAAATAACAAATAACTCATGTTACTAGCTACTTAAAATAAGAAATTCATAGCACACGTCTAGATATGCAAAGCGGAGCCTTTAAAGGTCAGTAGTTGGCAGCTTTAACGGTCTCCATCCACCAGCAATAGCACCATCGCCATGTACCATATCCTGCTAGAGATCCCTCACCACACTCAGAAGTGTACCGTTACTACCTTCGAGTAGTATACTTCCTCTTGCAAAAGCTTTTGCTTCCACAGTTTTCAATACGTCCACCATTGTGTTGATTCACATACACGCGTGTATCCAGCACGGTAGTTCGCCTTACAGGGATTCTATTAACTGTGTGTATTTTACGAGTGTGTATAATGGGTCGTGTAGACGAGTTAGCTTACGGCCCCTACTTACACATACAAGACCGAGATAAATGGCGGATAAGTAGACATGGAGAAGATTCTCTGCGTAGTACCTACGTGGAATGTATTCGTAAAGCTGCGTGCTCATAACGCCATATTTTCGCGATGAAAAAGGAAAGCGAGAAAATAACACAAATACCATAGTGTGCAGAAATATGTTGTTCGGTCCACGTTCGCAATAAATGCCCTTGTAGACATAACGAGAAATCGCTGAAGCACAGTACGCTTTATTATCCGTGCTAAAGTGTTCATTTGCAACGAAATCAAGAACAAACTAATCAACATAACACTAATGTTGAGAGAATACAATAGGATTTCTTTAATGAGCATTCTTATGTTTTGTAAAATATTTAAATTACTGATAACCCATTTTATAGCATTTTCAAAGATGAAAACGGCTTGATTTTTGATATAAAAAATATTGTTGTTTTGCCGAAATATCATGAAATGATTAGATTAGTTGGTTGTTTGGTTGGTTGACTGTGTGGATTGTTGGAAAGCGATCCCTCACGCTGCTGTAGTTGGCGGTCTGGGGGTGGTAAGGGTATGGTAGGTACACGGGCCGGGTAGGAAGTTGCTATGTGTCAAAAGGCGCTGACAAATAGGTGATTAAAGACTCGCTCCTCAGTATATTAATGGTCTGGCCTAATATCAAACATGCTTTGTGCCGCCGGATCTTTTCAACGGCGGCGGAAGTATCCAAATGTCCTTCCATATAAAACCGGACATGCTTGTTACGACTCAGTGTGTGTGTGTGTGTGCGTCTTGTATCTCAAAAGATTTACTCGCTTTTTGGTTGATTAAGCAGGAAGAAAGATAAACCGAGATTTGATAAATCTCCGTGTTTATGGAGCGTGTACTAATGAAGTTTTTCTTTACTAAATAAAAGACTTCTGCAAAAGGGGAATTAAGTACCCCAGAATGAATGTAGATAGGTACCTATTTGTTTTGTTTCCTCCACCTCCATCCCGGAATAAGTTTTGTTTTGGAAAGCTAATCATTAATCAGGAAAAAACATAAACCTAAGAAAATTCAGACTGTTATCGGAGGAAGCGATTAACTCTAACTCGTTAACTTTGATTGAGCTTACCAATGTTTGAAAGTTTTCTATTAAGAATCTACTAATAAAAAGCTCTCACCTTTTTCGTTCCTTAATGCACAAGTACAACAATAATGAAAAAAAAGCAGACGAAGATCAGGCACTGTATTTTTTCTGTCAGGTAATCACTTAAAATTTTCACGGGAAAGTTGTAAAAGTTTACTGTTCACGTAAGGTAAATTATATGGCCGAAAGCAAAGAGTCGAGAAATCGAGTGACGCACTGAGATTGTTAAAGCACCGCATGGAATCAGGGCAGAACCGAGCCACAATCGTAACTAAATACAAATATAACCCGACGCCGCATAAAAATTTATAAGCCAAATGGTTCCCCTTCTTTTGCCATATCGCAACAGGCAACGTCTTGCGTCTCTTTCCGATCGTTCTGCGGAGCCGAGAGGGGAATAAAGCCGAATTATTAATTTCGGGAGAGGAGACATACGAGTGGTTTCAATGGAGGCGATTAGATGGAAGGAGAGACCCAAAGAAGTATTCTTTTAGGATTCTGTATAAGGATGGTGTAGTCATAGTAAGTACGTACATTATACTCGTTATGTCATGATAAAACTACTAAAGCAATTCACGACGATTGCGAAATAAATAAAACCAGTTGTTTGTTCCCCCGTTAGAAAGCTCATAGCGCACATTATTAATTTAATAGATTTAAGCACTGTAGGTATTACCGAATATTTTTTCTTATTGGATATTAAAAAAAAGTGCTTACGGTCATATCTTGAAGAAGTTAAGTGGGTATTTCAAAGAGTCATATTCCATGACGTTTAAGATGCTTTGAGCTGAAAATATTAGCACTAAATCCACAAAAAGAGCTGTGCAAATTTATTGATTTCAGAGGCTACCGTTTGCGAGTACGGGTTCTAATAGCTATCATTCACATTGAGATATACCCGAAAAGAAAGAATTTTAGTTAGAACGGTGTCAAGGTTTATGAACGTAAATAATATCTTTTTACTAATAAAAAAAAGAAGTTTTTTCCAGAATGTAAGCAGAGATACTCGTAGTGTTATGCGGAATAAAAAATAGGCAAATAATTAGCAAAGGGATTAGACAAAATAACACCTCATGGGTAGGTACATAAGATAAACAAAAAAAACAGAAAACAAAAAAAAAATCGCGGAAAAGAAGTGAAAAATAATAAACAAAAAAATGTATGCAAGCAGCCGTTTATGGAGGATATTTGACCGTCTCACGTCTCCAGAGGGCCATCTGGGGGGACTCCATCCAGGCAGTCATGGCAGTAATGATTATATTATTCGATTGGTATTGGCGGTGACGGAGAAGTGCTCTGAAAGAGTACACTTGTCCCTCCAGGAACATTTCCATACCGCTGCAGTATCTCGGTAGGTAGATTAGTTTTCGGTAAGCAATATTGTAGGCGACTTTTAGCTTATGACGTTGTGATGCAGTGTACTTAATCTTCTGACATTTTTGAAGTATACAGCGATTTGCAGAATGTGTTGAATAGTATCCTATTGACAGAAGTGAAGCCTTCAGAAGTGAAAACGCCTTGACAGCATGTCTGCTCTAACAGATGTCGCTCTTCTTTGTCTTACCTATCCTCGATGTCTTTCAGGTCTTCTGTGATAATACGAGTATGTCCCAGGTTTGATGACATGACTAATATTCATTTTCCTTCCGTCCAGCTATACTAAAGGTATTCGCGCGACTTCGTCTTTGCATTTAAAAACCATAACAACAAAAAAAACATGGACGTATTATATACAAGGTTCCGATTTTTTGCAATATCTAAGAAACAGCAATAAATAACCAACAAAAATTAAGAAGCAGCAATAAATAAACAAATGTTAATTCTTAATAGGTACGTTCGTGTTCTTGAGTGAGAATTAGATAAAGGAACATAAATTTTCTGTAAAACATAATGTATTGAGAGTTAGTTTGACAATTTCCTAGAATCACGTTGTTATTTCTGTTGTTTCATGGTAGCATACTGTATAACTTCATACAGAAGTTCAACGTACAGCCACGTATATACCCCAAGCTGTATTTACTTGTATGATTTCAATTTTCTTCATTTGTAAGGCAGATTTCATAAATATTTTCTATCCGGAGGTTGCGGGTTCTGCTCCCAGCGTGCGCAAGTAAATTTTGTTTTAAAAAATTGTTTTATATTACAATTAATTCATTACAAATAAAAAAATAGTATATTTGCGACACATTCCAGAGTTTAAAAATACTTGAGAAAAAGCTTTTGGAAGGGTTGGAGAAGGTTGGAAATAGTATTTGAGTTTTTTTTTACAGGTTGATTTCGTAAAGGCCTTTAAAAAACATTAACTCCTTTTTTACGCATTGTTTATTGTAATATAAACGAAATTTAAAATTTACTCCACGGAACCCAGCGAGGCGGAGCCTAAAGCAAGGATCATACTGAGCAGACGCAACGCCACGCAACGTTCCTGTACCGTTCACACTGGCCAGACGTACGTACGCGTCGCTGTGACCACGTGACAAGGGGTCTCTGGTTGTGCGCAGGCGCGTTTGATTTGACACATTTGACATTTATTTTTTAGGTTATGTTTATGTGATTCTCTTAGCAGATGACAGCTTTGCCATATCTTGAAAGTGAATTTGAAGATGATTTGCTACGATTATTATTGTTAAGTCAATATTCTCGTAAAAAGAAAAAAAGTGAGAAGTATTTGGGTCCACAACTTTAACAAACAAAGACAAATGTTTGGAGAGTTCCATACTTTAGTAAAGGAACTAGAATCTGATGACGGACGATTCTTCATGTACTTCCGTATGAGTAAAGTGGTATTTGAAGAGCTTCACAGCATAATTGAATTATTGAATATGACATAAAAAAAGAAAACACACATCTTCGAAAGTCAATTGGGACCAGAGAAAGATCTGAAATTTGATTGACATTCATTATAGGGGTATAATATTGAAAATCATAAATAAATAGTGCCAATAAATTTCTTCCTAAGTTGCACTGCGTATGCAGAATCTCTATAATCCTGTAATTTGATTTTATAAATAACTTCGTGCCGTCTAAAAGCTTCAATAAACTGTTCGTCATCCATTTTTGAATAATATCTGTCAAAAAAACAACCATAGATATAGCGAAACAACGTTAGATGCTCAGATAACACCAAAAAGATGTAAAATCATCTCGTAGTAGGCGTGACCATACCCCCTCCACCTTCCACATGGCCCACGCCGATCTGGCTGTGGCAGATCAACGTCGCGTAGGGGGCGTCGGTTTGCGTTGCGTGGAGCTAGTCTGATTCTAAAGCACCCGTTTCCATAGAAAATGTGTGGATGGTAAGCAGTCCAGATATGGAAATGGTGACGTCAACCCACGTGGCGTGGCGTTGCGTGGGCTTAGTGTGGTCTTACCTTTATACTTATATTCACCGTCCCGGCCGAGGCCGAACTGATAAAAAATGGGTGTGGCTAGTCTGTAGTCCTTGGGTGGACGGCATAAGATTCACTTTGAAAATCCAAATTCGTCGACTGCCGCCGTATTGATTGATGTCAAAAATAACAACGCGAAAATGCATATTTTATTTTATTTTGTGAAGTTCGGGCGTAAATATCAATTTTTTTTGCGAGTATTATAAAAGAAACTGAATTTGCCACATTTAACAATAAAACCATATCCGAGAAGGGGTTAATAAATAGGAGAGTTTGGACTTGAAGGTATCTTTTTTATAGACTAAATACTTTATTTTTTTCTAGGCTCATTATAAATAAAATGACTGATATTTTTAAGCGACATTTATACTTCTAAGCGATCTAATTTTCAAAACAAAAATACATGATTTTGTATGATTTTTCATTATTTCGCATGGATTCATGTTAATTATTATATTTGTATTTGAAATACATATTTTTTATCGGTGGTGGTATTTATACTTCACTCTCTAAATGTGAGTGATTTGTTATGCAAAGATTTCGCCATAGCTGTATTGTAATATGCGAGCGATATTTTGGGATGAAAGGAACTTCCTTTAGAGCGGGGCTATTCACTCGCTTTAGATCGACTCCCCTCGAAACGTGTCCCTTTTACAACGGACCAGTTTTATTATATTGCTCGTTCGACTCACTCCTTTACAATGTGCGATGCGGCTTGCGAAATTAATTATTTCAAACTGCCGAGGGATTCGCGACTTTAGGCTTCAAATAAAAAAAATGTCGTTTACCAGTAAATGTACGTACACACCAGGGGAGGCGTCTACTAATATCTACAGGAATTCCAAAAAATGAAAAAATCGAACTAATATCTATGAAAACCAAAGTGTTGACGAATATCTACAGCACAAACTGTTGACTAATATCTATGAGAATCAAAGTGATGACGAATATCTACAGCACTGGCAGAGGTTGGATTTGCAATTATGTGTAGCATATTGGAATAATGTAATATTGCGTATGTATTTTGTTATTAGTTTTTGGGGTATTATGCCGTGTTGCGCTACCTCCTTCTTTAGCCAACGTTTCGGACAGCATTGCAGTGTCCATCATTGCATGTCCACATCTGCCCTGATGATGGACACTGCAATGCTGTCCGAAACGTTGGCTAAAGAAGGAGGTAGCGCAACACGGCATAATACCCCAAAAACTAATAAAAAAATAATTTTTGGCCGTGAAAACCTAAAATCGTAATTGCGTATGTAGTTTAAAAAACTTAATTTATGTAAGTGTGTATGTAAAAATTCGTAATATCGGACTATTGGACACATTTCGCTGATTAGTCCAACCTACGCTCTGTAGATATTAGTTCAACCTACGCTCTGTAGATATTAATCAACACTCTGAAGTTCGTAGATATTAGTTCAACATATGAGCTGTAGATATTCGTCAGACATACAGGCTGTAGATATTAGTATCTGGAGTCCACACCAGGTACTATCAATAACATTTCCTAAATGCGTTGAATTTTTTTCCTTAAAAACAGAAAATCAGCGGCTTTCGAATTGAGAGCCTTTTTGTCAAACAAATTGAACATCTATATAACTGTATGAAAGAGGAAGCCACAAGCTAAACAACTACTTACCATTCATAAAATGTCGATTCTCAGGTGCGTAAAATTCAAAATACGTTTGTTAGTAAGGGGGTTAATGTGTATCATCATCATTACATAGTATAAAATGAAGTCGCTCAAAATGTATGTGCCCGTTAATCTTTTAAACTACGCAACGGATTTTCATACGGTTTTCACCAATAGATAGAGTGATTGAAGGGGAATGTTTATATGTATAATACATGTGAAAAGCCGAGAAATTTAAAGAAAACATATTTATGTTTCATTTAAAACGGCTGGCGGGCCGTACTATAGTCACTTTTGAAATTCGTTCTACGGAAGAAACTGGAAAATAGGTGTCCTAGAGTAAGTAGGTACTTGATTATTTTATTTGATGAAGTCGCTCAAAATGTATGTGCGCATAGATCTTTTAAACTACGCAACGGATATTCATGTGGTTTTCACCAATAGATAGAGTGATTCAAGAGGAAGGTTTATATGTATAAAAACATGCTTATTATATTAGAAAAAGTCTAGATATTCAAATATTCAATTCAGGCAGCGGGCAGCGGGCAGCTGGCAAGCGGGTGGTGTGGATTTTATAAAGTTTGGGTAATGGCGTTGTGTTTCGTTAGCCACAGCAACGTGTGGCCGGGTCTGCTAGTATAATATAATCAGAATATACTCGTATGTAATGGGCATAAAAATTGCTTAGCAAACGGAAAACTTGAAACGCCCAGTTTCAAGAGAGTGGTTTTTGTTTATAAATAATTTTAAAAGAACGAAAAAAGCTATTCAAGTTAGCAAAAAAGTTAAAGCTGGGTAAAATATCACAGATAATCTTAACCACAATATTTCTTGTACGTATTCGTAAGGGGATGAAAAATCAATATTCTTGATCCGAAGGAAAATTCATCATCATTCAATCGTAATCCTAAAGAAATGGATAATCATTAAAATATATTTGTAATTTTGTAATACCTCATATATATATGAAACTATTGATGTGGGTACTTGTTGATTATATTCATTTGTTGGTATTACATTCATTTGGACATGGTAATTATATGTAAAATCGGATAAATTCTAGAGTAAAAACAGGTGATAAATTTATTTAGGTTTATTAAAATGACGCATAAAATACAAAGAAAATTACAAGGCACGTCTTGTATAGTCATACGCCAAAATTATTCTGCCGCACTCCAGGTCAGAAAATGTCCCTCAAACCTCGCATCCTTTTCCCACTCCTCTGCACTCATAGTTTACAATTTTTACAAGCTCGCTTTCTCTCTCTCTCTCTCTCTCTCTCGTACTCTGTCTTTCTAAAACCATGCTTTGATACGACATTTTCTATGTACTAACTTACACAGTATACTTAATACTAAAATACGAACGGGTATCTGCCTATACCCTTTTACTGATACTACATATATAAGGCTTATACTGCTTTTTACATATTTATAATTTAACTATTCTGTAATTTAAACGATTTAACTAATTGTTAATTTATCATCAACATAATATATACAAAATGTACCATGTTATAGCATAAAATCTTGTCATTATGTACCTGCTGACAAACTACATATATTATATAGTTTAGCAGGTTTGAAAGTAAAAAAAAACGTTTCTTATGAAAAATTACACTTATATTTTTTAGAATTTAATTAATATGTTTGATTTAATTCTACTCAACCGAAGAGGGGAAAGCTTCAATTTACCCAAAACATATTTTAGTATTCATAATATAAACCGATTCGTGATAAAGATTAATCTAAAATAGTAACATCACGTTAAGTTTCGCCTGGAACTATTCACGAACTAAATCGAAGCGTCATTTCCCCCACGAGCTAAAGCGATTTAAAATATCTGTATAAAAATAAAAACAATACGGCATGCATATCGTTCGTTCCACATTTTGCATTCGATAAATTAGAAAAAAAAGAGTGCTGTAACGAGATGAAATTGGATAGTAACCTAAACTGTTATTCTTCTGGTGTCCTCTTCCGTCGGAGGTTGGATATCACTTGGGCAATCATAATTCTCCATCGCTTATTAATTACACACAAGTTTATTTTGAATCTATGTCAAGATCATTGACAGAGGTGAGAGAAACAATAAACAAAAATGAGAAACAAAAAAAGGATTTAATATATTTGGCTTCATTCTCCGTAATGGCAGAAAAATATTTTAACATAACAAATTTATACTCTTCTCTAGTTAGAAGTCAAGTCGAAATTAATTCTTCTATCTGGTACCTTCACTTTAAAATCCACTCCAATTCGATTGAAAAAAATCAGCATGAATTTCTAAGATATATATATTTACTACGAACTCGGTCTACCCATAGAAACCATGAATTGTAACCATTCGATAAAGGATTTAAATTATTAATACCCAGATACTAGTCTTTCTTCCAACTTGATTTTTATTTATTTTTATTGCTTTATAGATATCCCTGATTTACTCAGCCTAATTAGGTATATTCCGTAGGCCAACTAGAACTACTCGATCAAAAATTATTTCTAATTTCAATAACAATATCAGGATTAAGTCATTTAGATACTCTCGTGTACCTAGATGTCATGCAGTTGGCAATACTTTCTCAGAAATGGAAGATGTGTTCAAATACACGGAATATAGTTAAAAGAAGCCTATAATAATGAACCTCATAAATAAATACTAACGTTAACATTTGTTTTCCCTCTGCATGGGTTCAATTTTATAATTTTTACAACAACTGGATTACTGTTCCTCAAAATTATTACGTACATCACATATTTGTAAAAAACCCGTACAAGCGTGTAATATAAATAAATAAATAAAATATTGAAATATAGATCGATCTGAAGCTTGAAAATATGAATTCATGTATAAATAACTTATCTTCGGCAACTCGTACGTTGTGAAAGTTTGAACAGGCGATATGATCAACAACTTTGTTTCTTGAATATTTTGCACCAGTTCAATAAAATTTGAATACGATTCACTTGTAGGTTTGACCCAGACCCGCGCCCCACGCCCCCGCCTGGTTGCAGGCACAGGCCCCACCGATACACTGACTCCGGAGGGACTCGGTTGTTCGCAATTCGATAAACTAGCAAGAAAATATCATATATCATCCAATATTCTAGAGAATCGTATCCCATTTCAAATCAAACAAATGTGCTGAAAATATACACGCTAGTGCCGGGAAGGTTTGTGATTCTTCCGTTTGGAATTTTTTTAACGTATACCTATTTGAGTTTCGCAGATAACCTTTAGTGTTCAGTTCGTTTAACATACTATTTTGTGCAAACTGTAGATTCGCCCGTGTACATATTTTTTCATTGGAAGTACCAAAAATACCGTTAAGAAATATTTATAGTTAAAACAATATAAAGTAAAACTCTATAGCTTCTACTTTTTATCATAAGTGTGATGATTTTTTTTCGAATTCTATCCACTAATACTGAGTTAGTTTGTAAGCATGTCAGCACGTGGGAGTTTAAATAACGAAGTAATGTTTTCACCGGACACATATTTCATGTATTTTGGAGCGGGTTTAATTTTTATCACAAAGGTTTTATTAAAGCTATTAATAGTAAACCGAACTATTACACTTATTATTCCTAGAAATGTGGTTCATAACCCTTTAAAAGGAGGCGTTTGTCGCCCCGAAAAATGAAGCTGATTTCAGACACACGAACATGCCCACGATACACGTCCAACGTTTATCTCTTCAGGATCTTCAGGGTAGTAAAGCCTCCAGTCCAAAACGAGCGCTTTTGATAAACCGCTGAGAGTATTCTAGAATCGCCAAACGTCGCTAAAGCTATGTAAAGCTAGTATTAAGGTCGTGTAAGCACCCACCAATCAAGACAGTCCATTGACGGCCCAGGATTGGTAGCAGTACCTAATAGTACCTAGTACCTACCGGCTGTGTTATACCTCTAAAGCAGGCTGCATACTGGCCGCAGTACCGCTTCTATTCTGCCCAGATATCCAGCCATGTAGTTGCGGTTGTACTTGCTACCGCCTCGTAGTGAACGTTGAATGGACAAGGGATCCTAGCTTGTTCTCCAATATCGTTAAATGCACACGATAATGTTTTCCAAATTGGCTTACTTACGGCTGCATAATGTTTTAAAATAATTAATTGCTTAATCTAGCAATGGACCAGCGTACAATATATAAAAAAAATAGAGTGTGTAATTCACACGCGATAGAAGTGAAACTAGAAAGTCGATAGATGTCGCTTTCTTTTGCCTGTTTATTTTAAAGTGGTTTGAAGATTGGATATTGATTTACAAAAATAAAAATGTTTATTTTTTTTGGATTTTGTAGGATTCGAACCTCCTTCCGCCGGATTTCTCTGGCTACTGAGATTTGACACTATACCGCTGCGCTATGGGACGCGCTCGGTGAGGCGCAAATTTACGCATTATATTCCGACGCCTCGTCAAAAAACAAAGCGGCCTACCGTCGTTTCCGTTTTACATCTCAACCAATAGGAGCCTTGAGCGAAGTTTGATGCTTCGCAGGTGCCGTGGTGCGTCATTTCCGTTTCATTAGAATTTAAAAACACTCTAAAGGGGCTAAGGAGGTTTCACTTCAAAAGCTAATTTTTCACAAATAAAACTAATCAATTGCACTAAACGAAAAGTAAACAGAGAAAATCGTTTTAAATTATACTGTAATACCGGCCCTAATAGGGTTGGGAGGTTAGGTTAGGTTTCACATCTACATACATATGAACGGTTCCTTGACATTTCGTCCCCCGGCGTACACAACTTGCAGTCGATTTAGGGAAAATACGTTATACATAATCACACAAAATATAGCTAAGTGACCCCGTAGGGATGTGCAGAGAGGATTTACCGCAGAATAACAAAAGAATAAAACATATTTTCATTAAAATGTATCAAGGAAAAATCTGCTTCTCTATTTACTGTATGTACCAGAGCATAAGTACAAAAAATTGACATTGTGTACCTTTGATATTCATACCAACTTATTATTAAGGGGCCGCAACCCGGATTTGTACCGGTTTATTACATATTTCCCTTAAACACGGTAAGTTTTAAAGCTCTTAAAAAAATATATGTTATTCTTGAAGATAATATCTAGACTTATATAAAATTCCCTCGATAGAAAAAAATCGCAAAATATGCTCAAAAATTATTATTAACACGTTTGTTTCAGTTATTTTACAAGTTATATGTATGAATGTATGAGTGTTTCTATAAATGCTGTTTAAGATAATGCCCGAGATTTTTGCTGTATTTTAAACGAGTCGTGTTTAATTAAACATTTTCGCAATTTTCGCATCGATTTTGTCGCTGTAAATGTTAGCGCTATCCTCTAACATTCGTAATTTCGTATCTCTTCATCTTCTTCTTTTCGGGCCCGGTTGCAGAGCCTTAAGGGTATTTTTGAACTCGAACTGAATGTCTTTTACGTTTTAAATTGTACGCAAAAATAATATAACTTTATAGTAAATATCATTTCGGGGGATCAATTATCGGTGGATAAACTTTCGGGTCACCCATAAGAACACACCTCACGACAATCTTCCATTTTACATCTGCCCTGATTATGGGCACTGTAATGCTGTTCAAAACGTTGGAATATTAACCCAAAGATAAATCACCATAACACTTTTCGTAGTGAAAATCCCAAATAATTTCCAATTGCACCCCGATTATTTACTTAACTAAAATTAATTTTGATAGAATTTTCCCTGAACGATCGAAATTATAGCAATTATATAGTTTTTGGATCGATTTTGATTAAAAATTAACATAATGTTTCAGCTACATACGGAACCTTAAATTATGAGCAGTTAAATAAATTAATTGCATAATTATATACAATATATTAATATTTGGTGATAAGAAAAAACGGAACGGGATTTGAGGTTTGTGGCATGCCAGGAGGGAATATTATTTGTGGAGTTGTGTTGTTCTTGTTAGCTACCGGTTTAATTTATTAACTGGCAAGTTTTATGAGCAGCGAACTCAGTCGACAGAAATATGCAGATTCCATGAAATATTTATATGCTGAAAAACTTATTCAACAACATTAGTTTATTAACAATATACCCTAAAATATATTCAGAATCTTAATGGCATAAGTAAAGGAGCCGTGTATACAAATTGCGACTCGCGACCCGTGTATTGGACGGAACTACTGTCGAATTTGCCCTATCAAAGAAAAGAAGGAGAAGAAAAATAATATGGGAATCTTAACGACGTAAGTGAAGAAAGCATGTGAACAAATATACGCCGCGGCACGGCATATTGGACGAACGTAAGGTCGAATTCACTCTAGTAGGCCTGGAGATACGACCTTTCCGCCGCGTTCATTTTAATTAATTCTGAAGAATGTGTTACAAATATTTAAAATGTGTCTCCATGTTGTCCTCCCAAAGTTATTAGTTCATCGTCTAGAAAAATAAAATCTGGTGTTTACCGCTAACTTTATAGTTAAAAAACGGGTTATAAAGTTTTAAAATAGCGGTACGTAAAATATATTAATGGAAAGGTATTGTTTTTATTAATCTAAAATATAAATAACTTGCATGCCTTGTGAGGCATGGAAATAAAAATATATATTGTTACGAATTCGCCGGAAATTATTAAAATATGAGTTTTAAGCAAACAAAAATTATTAGGGTTGTGCACCGCCTTAAGAAAATCAAAAAAAAAATCGAGAATGCAGGGAATCATCAACTAATTCCCTTTTTTCCAAAATTAATTTGATAGGTAGGTGATTTTCAAACTCTCAATATTTACGTGTAGAAACTATGTATGCGTGCTCTCGTACAAGAGAAGAACAATGGAATATTTCAAATTTAAGCTCGCTCTAGTGCACGCTGCACGCGCACTTGAGTGACGCTATGATGGTGTGATGGTGGCTGCTGCCTCACGTGGCGCTCTGTGGAGAGGCAGCCAGAATGGACCAAACATCAGCTGGGAGTGGCATTCATTCAAGTGTTGCCACCGCTGAAGGGCCTCTAATGCACATGGCGCGTAAAATTAAAATTGGAAGCTTAGCGCGCTCGAGTGACGTGCACTCGCGAATCGTCGTATTTGAGAGGCAACACTGAATGCCGGTTGCGGTCCCTACCCAGTACCTAGTACCTAAAGGGTATAGGGTACACACGGAGGTGAGTAGGTACTGACTGTACCCACCTAGCTGCTATATGTCAAAGGCAGGAAAAACAGCAGGAAGCTATTGATTTTGCGCAAACGTCTGACAATACCGAACAGGAGGGTTATTCAAATTTATTTTGTGAATATTCTATGTAATCGCAGTCAAATAACGATAATAGGCTTATTTATTATTCATAAAACAATTTCCCATTCAAAATTGCTGTAGAAAATGGTAGATGTGTTTGCTCCCTACAGTATACCTACGGCAAATTGATAATATTTGTTCAAACGATTAGTAATAACTTGTTTCAAAATGTGAGTATATAATATTATATTCAGTATCGTTAAATTGTCAGATTTACCTTAATCATTTTACATAAAATAGCGTGACTAAAAAAGTTATGACTTATTTACATGAAAAACTGATTAAATATTTAAACGATTACTACCAGTTAGTGGATATTTATTTTCAAACTCAACGCACGGTGTGAAAAGGTTGATGGGACAAAAGTGTACCAAAATAATATAACAAAAAATAGGTCATGGATAGATCATTTCAAGGGGAGATAAATGTTGTTAAATTTAGATAAAATGTAGATTGTCATGGGTTTTAAGTAATCGTAAGACGTTTAAACATGAGAATTAACCAAGCAGTCTATTATGGCAGAGATTAGGAAGGGAGGTACGCTGAGATTAGTTCGGAAAACGAAGTTTACTAGGCTAGTTGGTGTTCTAATCCCCGGATCATGGCTGGGTCTCTCGTTTAATTTCCCATCTACGTACCAGATACCTATACACATATCTTCATACTGGAAAATAACGTCTCATCTAGGTATTTGTGTAATTCTAGGGGCACGCACCGCCCGCGAGTTTCACCGAGCCATAGTGTATACAGTGATAGTGTACCGTAGTGTATACTATACAGGGGATAGACTGTATAGGATTACTTAAGTCATTAGTTCACTCCCGAATGTAACTACGCACTTGATAGTTATCGTTAATTAAACCGAGGAGGTTTCATATAAAAACTTACCCACCATAATGAATGCAGAGATTTCGATAATACGAAACAAAGTGAAATGGTTGCGTTCAAAATAATACCGTCATGAAAAAGTTTGGGCTAAAATTAAAATCGAGTTATTCCACAATGCGACATCGTAATTTTACGTGTGGTTGACTTTTTTCGTGAAACGTAAGCCGTAAATAATGAGGTCGTTCGGGTTTAAAGTTAACTTTTACTGTAATTAAGACTGGCTTTAAATTTATAACGAAATAACTGAGCGTAAACAAAAATTGTTTTCCTATACGTTGCTTCGGAAAGTAAATGGGCAGTCAAATTATTTTAGCCTTGCGTACAAGGGAAAAAGTTAACAAGTAAGTATAACATGAGCAAATTATAATGGTTCCACATGATACGCTTATAAAATTATACGGAAAGCAACCAAAGCACATATCGTTACAATTTAATAACACGAGAGTTTTTAGGCAGAGGAACTTTCTACCAAAAACTTGCATAGGACGTGTTTTAGGAGATTAAAGCAAGAGGAGGGAAGAGTGGAGGGTGCGGGTCTAGCGGGAGGGGTGGGAACTTTAAGCGGTCTCGCACTTTTAATACCAAAGGGTCGTCCGTTACTTAGTACGTGATAAATTAAAGGGTATTAGAAACACGAACCGGATACGGGCTAAGTACGTAAGTACAGGATTGTAGGACGCAACAGCAGGACAGATTTATCCGGCGTCGAGCTCTCCCTGGGACTGGACTGCCTGCGACTTAACAAATATTTTTACCAAGAAAAATCACGAGAAAAGTGATCAAGGTAAATATTGTATTATGTAGCTTTTATCAAAAAATCAAGGTTATACTAATAACACTTTTTTAAAATATTCAAAAACATCGATTGAAAAAGTTAAGTATTCATCGACCGTTAATGTTATTTACACGGTATCCAATAGTCTGATTGTAGATTCTGTCCATAAAGTTTACCCCTATTCGGCAGGCCTTATTTCAATCATAAATTATAAAGGGCTACATGGAAAATTAAAATAAAAGCTCGCCGTTATATTCGTTATTGACCGAATTAATCCCATCGAGTTTCGGCTAATGAATTTATCGAGAACTAACTGGCCAGCAATAACTGCGATAACCGGGATTATACTACGCTAAAGTAGGCATGTACTTTGGAAAGATTATGCCAGGATTTCCGTACAGTTAATTTTGATTTAGCCAGAAAGTGCGGGTGGGCTTGATAAACTGTTCATGTTATTTTAAAATCGCCAATCGAGTGTTTAGCAACAGCTTAGTGTTTTAATGAAAACCAATTTCGGTAGAGCTTAAATAATTTTGTTAAATACGATTTTTGCCAAACTATTCAGTAATTTAAATACAAATAATATTTATCTAATTAAACTAGCAGATCATTTGTATACAAACAAGTTTAGTTACAACATCATGATTGCTATTTCTGCCCAGAATTTCTAAGGCATTTCCTTTCTTTCAACAAACAAGACAACCCCAATGTTTTTTATTCTTTTAATGTTTTGATAGGTATTTCAGTTCAAAATAAAAATATATAAAATGGGGTTTGATATTCTTGAGAAGATTGAACAAATAACTTACATCTTTTCAATAAATTCACAAGAAACAAACTTTTTAATTTGGTTACTTATTACTAAGGTCGGAATCAACATTAAAATGCAGATCAATTGAACTTAGAGCAGTTGGACAATCTATTCTGATTTTTGTAAAACTTTGGACAAGGTGACTCATGGTTCAAGTCAAGCTGTTGCTCTAAAAGGTTGCATGTCACATAAAATAACCATTCCCTCGGGGGTACCTCAAGGTTTCCAATTAGGGCCCCTGCTCTTTACTTGGTATTTTAATAATAATAATAATTGGATAATTTGTAGAGTGCCGTTTTTGTGAAAAATCATCTCATGGGCGCTTATTAATCTATCTAATCTCTACCTAATTCTATTATTTACAAATAGATACAGGAACATACTTACCTGTAGGTCACTTCCAATAAACACACTTTATTAGAAAGTTTATGCTTTGGGAAGATACGAATTTGCACGTGGACGACATTATATTTAAAACACCGGGCATTGAATGACTTTACCTTTGCTCATCACTGTTGGTTTTACATTTATAAGAAGATTAATGCCAAAGTTGAGTTAATATTTATTTTGAAAGACTGAAGAATTTTACAAAATTAGTTATTTACAATGTAGCGAGCCGTGAAGACGAAGAGCGAAAGCTACATTAAAAAAAAAAATTAACTTATGGATACGATGACATCAAACATGTCATCGATATGAACATATTCAAATGCATAAGCTCAGCAAGCAGAAGATTGCGAAGGCCGGAATCAATATTAAAATAAAAGTCAAGCCTATCAAATCGGAACCAGTTCAGTTCTGTTGTATTTTGTAAAGAAATTAATTGTTAAATACAATTATGATAAAGCCACCACAATTATTTACGTTGACCTTTTCTTTGATAATTAAAATGGTAAAAAATTATTTTATTTACTTTGAAATGTATTAAGAGCTCGTCTTTGAGCTAGAGTCAGAAATAATAAGTCGTGCGCAAAGTTACTCGTATTTACTTGTTACAGCAAGATAATTTTATATCCGTCGGAGTTTTTTCTTTCAGAAAATCTAAACTTTTACACATATATAATTAATTTATTCTGGAAAAAATTTTTTTCAACAAAAAGGGTTTCCTGGAGGACTTGAAAAAAGATGAATAAATGATAATAAGTAGACGCACGAAAAGCAAATGCTATTTTTTGGGGGCTTGGAGTTTAACGCAGCTTTGTTTTTCTACACAGAAAAGTGAACTGTATTTGTGAAGCAAGAAGTACGAAATCGATGCCTATTATATTTAATACGATTGGAGATGTCCACGGTCAAGGGTATTATCGTAATTAAGTTTAGTTTTAAATTTTTTTTTAAAATTAACACCACATAGGAGGCCCATGAGGAAAATTATTTCCCATTCGGCCTATATCATATTTAGATATGCTGTGTGAAGTGGTGAAGTGTCTTTTTAAAGAAATGAAGGAGAAGAAGTTCTGAACGGAAGGGGTGAGTGAGTAATCTGGGGGTCAATGTTTCCGGAAAAGACAGACGTATGAATCCATCCTTCCCAACGCGGTACAAGGCGATCGGTCAAGAGAGTCCGGCTGGGAAGGTCAAAAGGTCTCCCTCAACCAATTAACCGATCCGGTCGGCCACGCTGTAGGTAGGCAAATGCCTCTGCCACCAAGACCTAAGTACAGCTCTCCCAATGAACCCGGGCACCTCTGCTGTCACAAAACGTATCGAACCACTCGAGATGACCTATGGCAGAGGTGTTGGTTATCTAATAAATGGTTCCCGGGGCGGCGGTACCTATACCCGTCTCCCGAATTAACGGTTATTGTGCCGCGTTGCGATTCCCCCTATTACACCAACGTTTCGTAGAACGCGCAGCATTACGCTTTAGAAAGAGGAAGTGCAGCACGGCGTAATCGCCCAAATCAATATCACGATCATATTAAATAAACTTGATACTACAGGGTGGGGCAGAGTGGAGTTACTGGTTTCAAAAAATCACTGAAAGCCCCCTAGACCAAGCAAAGGGGCGGGGCGGGTGCCGTTAGGTCGGGGAAATGATGCCGTTTTTTTCATGATGTTTTGAAAATGATATCGTCTGGCGTGGCGGACTTAGCGAGCAATACACAAATTGAGCATTTCAAAGAAGCTTTCGGCCACTCTTTCCAGCATATCTTGCGGAATTCCAGCGATGACGTCCTCAATCAACTCGTTCAGAGCTTCAAGGGTTCGAGGTCGACGTATGTTTACCTCAGCTTTGACGTATCCTCACAGAAAAAAATCACTCGGGGTAAAATCGGGAGAGCGAGGGGGCCATGGAAAGAGATCAGAGACCTGGAAAGAGCTTTCGCAAAATTTCGCATGAACGATGGAATGCATGGGTCATGGCTTCATCTTGTTGAAACCAGAAGGCTTCTGTGTCGTGTTCTTCGCCATACTCTTTAATCTTGGGACGCCTAAGGTTCTCCAACATCTCACTATACTCACAATAGTGAGATGTTGGAGACATCTCCAACTCTGCTCGTTCTGGGGGACCTTCAGTGATTTTTTGAAACCAGTAACTCCACTCTGCCCCACCCTGTATATACCTAGATATGCCAAAAAAGATTGCTTAAAAATATGATTTTAAAATTTATAAATCCACGCAAAGCATAATAGTGCGTATATGTATATAATTTTTAATATTCATATATATATATATTTATATTCGTTTGGTAACGACAAAAAATATATTTACCTACAAGTCACAATAACACGGTGAAGCTTCATGGGATTTCGGAATGCTTCCAAGTTAATTTATATTTCTTATTTTTAAAGACGTCATAAAAAATATATTTTAGTAATTAGATAAAGTATCTTTGAGATGTTTGTATATGAAATGATCATTTACATTTTTTCTTAATAATAAAATTTTAATATCAAACTTGAAAATTTTTTGACTCCAAATGTCCATAATTTTGAAAGAATTTATTTAGAAAATTTTCCGTTTTGTGTTGGGAATTTGTAATAAACAACCTCCATTTCACTTTTTATGCCGTTTATGCAGAGAATTTTTTTTTACGTATTTATTTTTTATTTTATTTACAAGATTTTTTTTTACATTTCAAATGATTACATAATGCAAAGTTATACAATAATTCATTATTATTCTACTACTCTATAAATTGAGCTCTAGGAGCATGTGTTCATGGGAGGAGTATTTACATGCCAAAAAAAAATAATGCTTTAATGAAATATGTAAACAATGATCAAAGACTTATGAAATAAATACAAACATTATTTGGTATAGGTATACAATTTAGAAAAAAATAATTATTGAAAGACAATAACCATTATTATTTTTAGTTAATATAAACTATTATAGATTAAGTAAGAGAAAATTAAGGGTACAATATATCATTATCCAATTTCAGTGACTTAATTTGCTTTTTGAATTAAATTGATAACTTTTTGGATTTTATCAATGAAAGTATAAATATTTGAGACAAACCGAGAATCTCTTTTCAACGACGAACTTATCACATGTCTCCGAATTGTAGAAAAAAAAACTTTTAAAATGTACGGATGCTCCGGTCAGATCTGTCCTTCAGAGGCTCTAATGGAATACAATGTGTGTGGCTTGCAATGACCTTCAGGGGTTTGAGGGGTTAAATGAACTGTATCTGAAACTGTAAATCAAATCAAATAATAACTATTTCACGGAGAATTTTGTAAGAATTTTTCCTTAATTAAAAAAATCCTTCACCTTTCTTCCAATAATACCGATATGTGTTTTAGCACAAAATATGTTATTATGCTAAAAGAAACCATTTTCCTTTAGGGCGATAAAAAAATTGTAAAACCAACCCCTTTCACTACTATTGACACAAGTGTCACAATACATTGTTTTTAGCACCTTACATTATTCAAACAAAAACAAAGAGCTGCGAACAATTGAAAAGTACAAATGAAAAATAGTTGCATACTAGCTTGGCCGCACACACGTGAGACACGCACTTGAGAAATATCGTGTAATTGCATCCAAAGTGCATAATAAGTGTACTCTCAGAGCGGCGGTGGCGGTGGGGGTAGTGGGGGCTAGGGACCGGGGACCGGGGACCGGGGACTGGGGACTGGGGACTGTCCCGACGGATTGTGTCCGGTGAAACAATGGCCCGCTACAGCTGACGCTTCTACACGTTTAACCATTTATCACATCCCATTAAATGCATATCAAAACGCAAATTACGTCACAACTGGACATCCTGCCTTCTTGTTGTCGGGCACAACGCACAATGCCGACAGAACGGGCTTTATCCCTTCTGCAGCCGCTTTCCTCGGCTCCCCAACTTATTCAAAGCCGTAGTTAACTTCACCGCAATATTCCAATGTTGTCTCTGGAACTAAACTCTAACAATAATTATTTCGGTCCAGATCTTTAGTTGCTTAAATTTCCAAATCATTTTTCAAAAATTAATATTAATTCAATCAAAAAGTACGTCAATATAGTAATACAAAGAGGAAGATACTCTCAGATGCGATTCGCGGATGAGATACTTAACATTCTTACTTTATAACGTTTTTTTAACCGACTTTCGACTTTACTCCTTACTAAAAACGTCGCGCATCGGGAAAACGTTATTCAAATAGTAAACGACCGTGTACCTACGTTAAAACCGTACTAATTAAAAACTGTCAAAAAAAATTTCATGGCAAGATATACACATTGCTTGTCCAGCAAAAGGGGGTAGTTTATATGCTTGTTTAGTATAGACGTACCTGTTTTATTAAAAAATTCTCATTGAATTTCAGAATTTTACCAATGTATTTTAAAAGTCTAGTTATTTTTTTATTTTTTAAGATATACTAAAAATAAACACCATTTTAGAAACTATATAAAATTACCCTTTATATTTTTGTATTCGATATATACTTTAGTGTTAAAAAATTGCATTATTTTTGACAAGAACAAGAAAAAAGTTGAAGGAAGGTTTACCCCAAACATTTCCTATTAAAACGTCGAAAATTTTAGGAACAATCAAAATTAAAATAAAAACACAATAATTTTATAAAGAATTTGTAAAAATAATCCATTTCAATTTTTATCTCGTTCGTACAATTAAAAACTATAAAAAATATGATAATACTAGCTTTTCAAATAAAAAATTACGAATATATTGTAAGTGTGTGGGGATGGGATCTATGACAGAAAGAGGAATGGAGCGCTGTATACGATGACCGCCGATAAAAACACCAACTAAAGTAGGAAAATGAAATAAAGAAAATCAAAACGAATTTCGAAGAGCAATTGAGTGTACGATATTTTTTGTCAGTCCGTCTTTAGCCAACACAAATAAGCTCGATGGTTTGCCCACGCGAAAACATGATGCCGAATGAAATATCAAAATGGCGCGAAGCTTCTCGTGAATGTCTTGCGCATGTGTGGATGAAAGTTCTATGAGGCGGACGTAGCGCCATCTGTCATTCAACAACATAAATAACTTCGTTTTGTTTGAAATACGGAAAACGGTTAAATTTGTTCATACAAAAATACAAAAATCGCGATTAAAAATGGGAGGGTGGAGGTGGGAGGATTAAAATTTGGGGTTATAGGTATTTTTTGATGCCAAATAAAAAAAAATACAACAAAAAAATGTTAAAAAAACAAGATTTTTTTTTTGGATATGGACACCCCAATTACCCAGCGGTAAGAAATGTACTTTAAAACCTATTCTCATACCTAAAAAAATACATAAAAAATTTCATAAAAATCGGTCAAGCCGTTTCGGAGGAGTGCGACCACTAGCACCGTGACACGAGATTTTTACATATAAGATTTCCCTAAGAATAATCGAAAAAAACTAACATTTTGTACTTATTTACGTATAAGGCATTTATATTTTGACTGGTCAGTGGTTGAGTGGGCATAGCGCTTGGGTCCCACCCGGGCGTCGCGTGTTCGATTCCTCGGCTGGCTAAGTCCTCCATTACAACACAAGCAACATTTTCGGCTTTTCGTGGTGGTAGTAGGAGATTTTCAAACAATGTTGGGTTATTCGTAACCCGGGAATGTTTGTCTTTCTTTAAAAAAATAATATATATATATATATATATATATATATATATATATATATATATATATATATATATATATTATTAAATAACATTACTTTGTGCAAGTTTTAACTCACGCGGCAAAAGTCAATTAAAAAATTATGGTTCAGAAATTATCCATCTTTTTCTATTAATAAATTTAATTAACAACACGACGTTACTTAAAGCATTAACGTTGACGAAAAATAACACAAATGCTGAACTATACTCGTATAATAGTTTTGATTAAGTGGGGTGCTATTTTTCTACTGACTTTGGACAATTGTGACATTTAAAGATGTAAACAACACAAAATACTAGCAATGGTTAAATAAAACCACGTAGTTTTTCATGTTATAGTCAATATCTAGAAAAAATTATATCCGGATAGTTAATTTAACAATTTAGTCCAATGTCGCAATGTCATTTTCAAGAGTTACAATTTAAATAAGCCTGTTATCGTTATTCAAAGCAATTAAATGCACCTGAAACACGACTCCATGTGCATAATTCAAACGATAAGGCTTAATTGATTTAAAATAGCCGCGGCGCTGGCACTTGACTGGAATGACTGGGCTCCGCCTTGTCACGCAAATACCCGTCAGTGTGTACTGTGTACCGCTGCGAGTGTTCGGCGTTCTTCGGTGTTCGCCCCGGACTGGGACTGGGAGCAAATGATAACGGCCGCGGCGTCACATTCAATGCAACTGTCAAGTGCGCTGATTTACAGGGATTTCCTGAAGAATATGACTGTAACAGTGAACAGCTAGCAGCGCGTGGGGGTGCACGCGTATTTAATAAGCTGTCACCGGATGGTAATAGCGATGCCACATGATTTTGGGAAGGGATGAGGTAGTTGAAGGATCCCTTTAAATACAGTACTGTGCGAATTAATGTGAACACGTGATAATTAGCACGATTACACTTTTTCTTGCAGTTGTATGTAGCATATTGCAATAGCGGCCATTTTGTGTTTGTGTTCTATCATTTAGTGAGTCACGAGACACACCAAGCTACAGATGCGTAAAATTTTGTAATTTTTTAGAATTACTGTTTTTTTGCAGAGGTAAACTTAACTAAAGCTTTTTGTTTCTTATTTTTAAAGATGGATATTTCTCTTTAAAAACGCACAGAGATTGTTAATATTTCAAACACAAAAAAATTACATACGTTGAATTGCTTGTAACTTTCCGGATCCTAATCCAATTGAAAATCGGTGGGCTATAGTTAAAGCAAGACAAGCACAACAAAAACACAGCTGATTGAGGCAGTAATTTAGAGACATGCAAATATCAGAAAATTGTAAAAAAAATGTTGATTCTATGCCAAACCGTGTACAAGAAGTTATAAAAGTTAAGGCAGGATACACTTCATATTAAATTTTTTTTAATTGTAATTTCTATGTATTTTTTTCTTCAATAAAGAATATATATTATTTTTTGTAATTCTACCCTTGTGTTCACATTAATTCGCACAGTACTGTAACAACGAAAAATTACTTTTTGTCCAGACTTTTGAAAAATGTTCAGATTCGAAATGCATTTTTGAACACGTGATATTGGAGTAAGCAATTTGTGTGAAAGCTGGGTATATTTAACAAGAATTGAAAAAAACTCTGAGAGTTTTAGTAAGTACACGGCGCGGCGTTTCAAGAAAGCAAACATATTTGCAAATTATGTTAAGAAAGTCGTGACCCGATGATTCATCCGGATGGCAGACCGACCTATATCAACAGTCATATCCTCAATTAAATAATAAATAATTATATGTATAAATTCCTTAAACTACCACTAACAGTTTTTTTAAAGATTTTTGCTTTTGCTTTTGTACCTCCCACTAACGTGTATCGTGATAAAGTGCCTCCGAGTACGACTGAGGGAAGCCAAACTGATCTGTTTTCACGCAATTCTTCCATTCTGCGGTCACGGGTGGGAGCAAGAAACCGATCCGGCGGTGATCAACTGCTCAGGAGCCGCGCAGTAAAGCCGCGGCGATATGGGCATGAGATGGAATGAGGGAGCGAGGAATGAGCGTATCGAGAATGACAGCTCCGGTTGGCTTGGTCGGAATCGCTGCCAATCACGCCACCGCCAGGAACAAGGGACGTAATGACTACGACGAAGACAGCGCAATCAAAACAACACATCATTTCTGGGAAGCCGTTTCGTTATATGGAAGCGCTTAAGGATGATTTGGCGGCAGCACGATATTTTTCTTGGATATTTCCACGATTGACAAATTGCAAGAATATACTGTCCCGATCAAATGTTATTTACGTTTGGAATTACCTATACGCTGTGTTTCGGGTATTGAAGGTTTAAAATAAATATTAGGTATTACATTTATACAACTTTTTTATTTGCGGCTAACAGTGCCTTTATTAGAAGTATTCCTTTTTAATTAAATGAAGACAATATTAGCGAAACTCAATCTAAAATCTGGAGACAGAAAAATCAGAAAGAGATATTGGCACCTCTGGGACAGTTGGTAGAGCTGTGGCCCGGAAAGCCGAGTGGGTTCGTGACCCAGAGGTGCCAATATCTCTTTCTGATTTTTCTGTCTCCAGATTTTCGATTGAGATTCACTAATATTGTCTTCACTTAATTAAATATTAAAATTTGAGGTTTACTCATAAAGTTAAAAATAAATAATAATTATTCCATTCACTTTCCCACCTTCGAGTTGTTATGCAAACACGTGTTCAATAAATAAAAATTAGATAGGTTTTATTTTCGTTTTTTTTAAACACCTAAAACAAAATTCCCACAGAATTATTAATCACTTTTTCCTTCCTTTGATTTTTGTAAATGGTGTAGAAAGTATATGTGTAGCTGATTCTTTTACATTGTGAAGGGAGGTCATTTTTTAATTGTCATTCGGAAAAAGGGTTTATTTAACGGGAAAGTTTATTAAAACAGTCGAAAGGATTGTTATTCAAAAACAGATTTCAACGTTTATTTTCGGAAATTGATATTGAATTTTAATTGGTTTTTTTCACGTCGAGCAGTAGCGCATATTAGGCGTAAATAAAAGCTATAACTGACTGATAAGTGGCAAGCCATAAGCGAGTTAACATAAAGGCAGAGATAATTAAAATTGATATTGCTAAATTAAAGCATTCTTCCCTGAAAAGGATGGTGATGTTGGAGGGGTGCGGACTGGGAAGGGGAGGGGGGGGGGGATACCGGGAATAGAATTGCCGGGAGAAGGGGGAAGAAGGGTCAAGCCAACAAGAGTAATGAGCTTTGGTTTGACGGTGGAAGGAAGATGAAGACACTTAGAAGAAAATGCCTGCGAGGTTTTTTCAAATTTAATATTTCCAAATTGGACTTTTTGAAAAATATCTTTTAATGAACTTATTATATTTTTTGTTTTCAGTACGTATCTTAAATGACCGAAAAATGACTTAAAAACAAAACAAGAGAAGGAATTTTTTTTTCGGGAGACAAAAAAAAAAACGTTTTAGAAAGTGATTTAAGCATTGTGCAGCCAAATGTATGCCATAGACTTAATCATCCTTATACTTCCCATAGGGGTAGGAATTTCTATAAAGCCGGCGAGAAAACCGAAACGGCAACGGCTGAAAATAAGGGCATCGCCACAAACACTCACACACACCACACTCATCACATCCAACACACACATACAAACACATGCTCACAATCCTTACTTTATACAGTGGCAGAACCCGCCTGAAATTGAAAGAAAACCCAGTGAACCGTAAGACAAGCGCGCGATATTGGTGTCCCCTTCAGTGTCGGGGGTGGAGGGAGACGGAGGATAGGGGAGCACGGGAGGAAGCAAGAAGAAGTACGTATTCAGGAAAAACAAACCACTGCTTTCGAAGTAAATAAGAGAGGTGTGCAGAAAGGGGAATCCCAAATTTTTGTTCTCGGAAGAAAAATAATTTGGGAAAATTTTTGCTAACGTTTTTCTTTCTTACAGATTAAACAAGTGTTATTTCAAAACACCTTAATGTAGCCAAACAAAATATTTTACCTCAAGTTTCCATAATTTCATTTGGAATAAATATACGTAGGGGTTACATTATTCTTAAAGATTATGTTGAAAAATACATTGCGAATAAATTGAATATTAAGTGATTAGGTTTTGATTGGTGCAAATTTACAAAAATTAGAACAATAAATTTTTATAAAAATTTTACAAGTAAATTTTTTTTATTATAATTGAAAAAATTATTTATCTAAGTAATTATTTAATACGCATCGAGTTCGACGAATATTACGGAATTATTGTTATATATACTACCTTATTTTTAATAAATAAATACTTAATGAATGAATCACTACAAATTAATTCCCCGGTAGGTACATTTAATCCATCACCGGAATTATATGGTGTCAGCCCTCGTCATCTCGAGCATTTGTTTCTCGTGGAGATATTCTCTGAGAATTGTTCTGCCCCTTGAAATATTTATTGGTCAGCTTACCTATAGTAACTTAGAGCCGTAGAGCCGTAGAGACCGAGAACTCTACGAGCTAAGGTCGTAGATGGTCTACGTCATCCATACCGGCCCGATTCCTGAGAGTGGTTGGCGTCATCAGTTTGACAGCAATGTGCTCTGGGAGATATCATTAAACTTCAAAGTATGGATATGGGTTGTGGCAGATTGTGTAATATTACATTCATCCAACCCTTGTTTATCTTCGTGTTTTCTGTGCTACGTAGGTGTTCTTATTTTGTTACGTCCGGGGCTAAATCTCCGTAGGATTAAATATTATCCGTGTTAACCTCAATAAAATACTTTAATCATTACTGTAATTACGTAAGCTGATCGCGTACTGAGTCTATTACAAATTCTACCGTATCAAACATCCGATTAAATTGTTTCGTTTGAGAAGTATTTTGAACAGACAATCTCCAAATGAATTATGATAGTGATAATAACAGGAGTGAGAATAATAATCTAAATGTTCTTACAGAAGTGGTTGGAGGTGGGGAGTGGGTGTTTGGGTGGGTAGGTTTGTTGGCTGAGGCGCCACCCTAGGAGGTATGTGTGGTAATAATTGTTTGCATAACTCGAGAACAACAATGCTACGGCTGCTCAGCAATGCCAATGGGGTGTATCCTGCGAAGGATGAGGCCTGAATGGATGGGAATGTCGCTATTCAATGGAATGTTCTCCAAAACTGACAGCCCCTATTGAAATATATAAACCATTGTTGTCCAATGACAAATCATGCGGATTGTGCGCCACGAAATAAAACAGCCATAGTCTGAATATGCAGAATTACTCAATGGAAAACTACGGACCGATTTCTTTAGTAAACTTGCATTCGGTTCAAATAATAAGGATTGATTTTTAGAAAGCCTCGCTTATTTCATCAATATATAAAATCTAAAAAACGAATTGAAGTATTCGTTTATTATAATATATTTACACTAATAACAACTCGGTACATGACGGTTAATTGTTTTAACTGGTTTAATCAAACATTGAAGCCGCAGTAGGAAACCACAAAAATATCACAATAATTCAACATTTCCACGCAAGATAATAGGTTAAGGCATATTATTTTTTTAGCGGAATATTGTCTTTACTAAAACATTTGTAGCATTTGATGATTTGTTTGGTCGGAGCAAATCAAACATGGCAAACAAACGTACGAAATGAAATGGAATTTATGATTAGCCGTTTAATTGTCAAACTGATTTGATAGCTTTGGGTAATCAGTGCCCAGTTGGTTAAATCAAGAGTTATGACTGTTTTGTTAGCAGACATTTGATTCAGTTGCTTCATTGAAACAGAAGCTTCCATACTATACCTGTGCTACAATGAAAATGACCTTTACCGATGAAAGATTTGCGTACAGAGTGTTCGTTTCATTTTAACTAAATTAATGAAAAGGATTCCTTTTTTAGAATAGTCAATTACTTTCGACTGTCGCGTAGGTCAGTTTAATTTCATTCTAAAGTACTCGACATTGAGTTCGGTTTTAGTACCTGCGTTACACAATAAAATTATCTTTTTGAACGATTCCAACGAAACCGCGGCCGATTTTTTTTAAAGTCAGAACTGTGAGTGCATTTTACTAAGGTATTTTTCCAATTTTCATTATTTTTCTACAATTGAAAATTGATAACATGTACATAATAAAATGTACATAATTTTTTGTTAAAAGTTCTCTTTTTGTGGCCAAATCGGTTATATATTTTGGAGAGGAGGAAACTCCAACTCACCCTACGACTAGAAATAGGTATAGGTTAGGTTAGAGATATCCACCCACACTGAACCGAGCACAGGTTAATGAGTTCACAGTGGATAAAAAGCTGACTAAGAGGGATGGGAAATTATCCCGTAGTCGCGGCGCTTCCCTCCGCCTCCGCCTCCGGTCCAGTTTACTTAGGCAAACTGAGTGGTGAGTGGTTTTATTTGTGATGCATGCAGGCCGGAATAGTAAGCCGATGTATGGAAAATTCAGCCTGTTTGGCCGATTTCAATGATGCATATTGGCTTCTATTTGCCGGCTGGTGATTCGATACCGGCTTTTTGTTCCGGGTTTTCAGCGCTCTAGCGTTTTAGCGTTATCAGCGGAACGTTTGATCGGGAATCAGTGAAAATGTTTTGAAGCAGTGCAGCGTTCGGGTTGTTATATGTAAATTGGACGTAAATGAAAGTTTATAAAAGCTGAGTGGTCCGCAATTGTGCCGTGTGTAATGTATGAATGAGCTTCAAATGAGAGCAGAATACGAATGCGCTCCGGAAGTCGGATAGAGAAACAACTTTATTTACTAAAAATGCAAAGCTTGAAGCCAAAAAATTGTCGCACGTCGATAGCAAATGCATAAATACGCGAAAAGCCCTTTCAACTAACAAATTTATCCCAAAAGCCTAGACAAAACGTGGATAATATCCATTTATAAAAAAAATATTTCCTTAATAAACAGTTGCATCGTAGCTTGTCGTGACCAACGTAAATTAATCAAATAGGTATTTTATTTAGAAAAATCCACAAATTCAACTGGTTTTATGAGAACTGCACCTCTCTCGGGATGAAAGATGTGCGATAAAAGATCATCATCATTATAAAAAATACAGTTACTTATTTATAATTTCAGTTATCTGTGCGTCCTGTGTAACTCTGATTCAATAAACTCGATTTTGCTTTGAATGAAAATGTCATTTTAAAAATTTAAACCGATTTTGTGAAGAATTTAGTTAATTTAGTTAGCTTAATTTCAACTAAAGCTACCTCTAATATTTGAATTGTCATATTTTTGTAGAAAATTATTGAGATTGTAATTATAAAAATTCTCCAATAATACAACAAAAAAAGGTTTAATATTTAGGTATTGTTTATTTCGAAACCAGCTGAATAGGAAAAATTAAGAGGTTCAAAACAAAATTAAGTTTAAATAAATTATTATTACTCCTACAAACATAACAAAAATATTCTGTAAAATGCTTGTATTTGTGTACTAATAATAATCAGTGGCGGCTCATAACTTTTTGTGTGCTAGTGTGCTAATATTTAAAAAATGACATCGTGGATGTTGTCGTATGCGAAAAAATATTTTTTTTTTTTTCAAAAATCGGTGTATTGTATGAAGATTTTTCAGGAAATCGGTGCGGCACACCGCCAAACTGAAACTTTCTGAAATTTTTCATAAAAAAAACTGATTTTCAAAAAAAAAATAAAAAATTTTTTTCGGCTACAACAACTTCATAATGCCATTTTTTTTTAATTTCAGCACTCTACCACACCCAAAAGTCACGAGCCGCCACTGATAATAATACTAAAATGATTTGTATAGCGCCGTTTTTTTATGAAAAATCACCTCAAGGACGCTGTACCAATTTATAATATATTTCTACAATCTTACTTCTAACTACAGTGTATGTAACAAGTAATCACTCCACAAAACTTTATTCCTATTCATAAACGACACGCCAGTCAAATGCATAATAAAATCGATGCAATAGAGTAATGTATTAAATACATTTTAATTATAATGACTTCATTGATCAGTTTGCGTGTTAGATCGCGATGCCATTCGCAAACCACCGATCATGACTAAAATCAAAAGCGACGCCTAATAACGTTCGGCCGCTACCCCGTACCCCGTACCAACTACGTGTCGCTGCAACTGCGCTGCAATTGCACTATCGCGTCGCTCTGTCGCTCTAGCACTGCCATTGCACTATTGCACTATTGCACCGCGGGAGTCGGGTGGTAATGAGATGACCAGCAATACGATACTTGTTAATGCATATGCGTTGAATGTTTAATGAGATATATTGAAATCATTGATAAACCAATGGATAACGGCGCAAACTGCGCATTCAAAATAGCAGACAAGTATATATTATTCAAATTTCTCAATGCGTTGCATTTTTCGGATGTTAAAATGTGAAATGATATTATTTTTTATTTGCTCATTAGTGTGCGATTATCGAACAACGAGTTTTTCTCGATTAAAAAAGGGTAAATATGTGAATATATTATTATAAATATCATTACCAACGAATATAATCTGAACGGCTCAATAATAATTAACAAAACAGATGTCAAAAATTTAGGAGTGACATTGGACTCTTATCTTATTTATGATATTCATATAGACGCAGTAACATCAAAAGCCTAAAAAATATTAGGATTCATTCTTAGGACATGTGAAAAATTCAATAATTTTAGAACAATGAAAATCCTATATTTTGCTTATGTCCGCAGCTTACTAGAATACGCGTCACAAGTTTGGAGCCCGCAATACAAATCATATGTGGAAAATCTAGAATGTGTTCAAAATCGTTTTCTACGATACTTAGATTTCCGCAGCTACCGCACACACCTAACTCACTAAGATTCAGCCGCGTTCTTCAATATACTATCATTAGAAGTTCGAAGAAGCTCGGCCGATATACTTTTTATTAAAAAAATAGCCAGATCCGTTGTAGATTGCCCAGAACTCTTAGAACGAATACAGATACGAGTTCCTAATAGACGAACAAGATCAGACACGATTCTTAGCCTCCCTCGGTGCGACACAAATTCTAAGCAGAACTCTTTCATCTATCGTGCATCCAACACTTTCAAACACACACAATACACAATTTGACATTTTTAACTCTGCACCACACTCCTTAATATCACACAGACGCTCTCTCGATACTCTATAATAACAATAACTATAGTTACCCTCTAATACAACCACCACTCTATGAACTTCCTTTTTTTTCTTTTTTTGTCACGCATATTTTAATTACTATACCTCAATTTAACCAATCCCCCCTCCCATCTTTCCCGTCCCTATTCTACCTAAATAACTCGACTCTTAAAATGTAATTTTTCATTAGTAAATATCTCTGGAATTACTACCCTTGTATATAATTCCTATGTGGAAACCTGTAAATGGTTCAATTACTGTGACTCAATTACTATATGCTCTGTTATAAATGTAAACTGTTGGTCTCCCAAATAAATAAAATAAAAATAAAAATAAAAAACATGTTTCAATTTAAAAAGGACCATAATACAGTGTGATTTTTTATGTTTGTTAAAAAATTATTTTTTCATTATTCCTAGACGCATTAAATGTATAGGTATTTAATTGTAATGTCTCAGTATGAATTTTGCAATATTAGAAGTGGATTTTTATAGTATACGAGTTGGTTTTGACAGAGAAAATGAGAGGGGAAAATGAAAGGGCAGTTCGGGCGGGAAAATCAGTAGCAAAGCAGACGATTTATTAGTTGAAATTGGTTTGACGATAAATAATGCGTTTTTAATGTTAAGTAAACTATTTCATAATTATGACCATATGGGAAAATATATTATGTCGAAAAAGAAAGTGTTATTATTAGTTTAATTTCTAGAATTCCAATTTTTTTCAATATATTGCTTTTATAAATTGAATGATAATATTATGATGTGTCATTATTATTATACCAAAATAACTCAGATTTGTAAATACAAAGTATCGGGTACAAATAGATATTTTATTTTTAATCAGAAAATGAGGTAAAGTATATAATGGACATTGCGTTTTCAAAATACAACAACTTGTATTAATAAATATTTGAGAGGTTCAACATCACAAAGTGCATTCAAAATTTAAATATAACCCATTTTGCGTCAAACGTCAAGCCCATTTTGTCGGAAGGTCAAAATATTTCCGCTTTACTGTAAAATCTAAAAAAAAAATATTTTTGAACGCATCAAAAAACTAAAAAGTGTTTTTGAAAGGTGAAGAAACCGGCATTGAAATTTTATATTTCGAAATAATTTATTTTAATTTTAATTTTTAAAAATAATTTTTTTTTAATGCAAAACATAATTTTTTTTAAAAAACCTTACGTTTTTTAAAATTAAATTACTGATAACGAAACAAATTCAAATACAAACATATTTTATTAGGCAAATTTATTATTAACGTTATCAATAACGTCAACTTACTTTTTTGTCGTTTCATGTAAAAATAATCAATAAAAAATTCCCAACGTTTTATAATTTTTTTTCCAAATTGTGGTCGAAAATTTTGAATTCACAGAGGTGTACATTTTAACTATTTTGCGATTATTTGCATGTATAGCTCGGTGTTTTCTCTTTCTAACGCGGTTTAGATCATATTTCTAACTATGATAGTAAGGGAGACACGATTTCTGAGAGATCTACACAAGCTGTTCCGAAAAGCGAACAAATTAACCTAGGGGGTTAGGTAGACAATGAAAATCAAGTGTGATGATTTCATTCCTGCTTGAATGTAATTTTTATCAGTCAAACAAGGGGGCTTCCATTCAATCCGTTCCTACCTTCAAGCAAAACCTACTAAGATATTCTATTTTTTTTGGTTTTTGTTGAATCAAAACTCAATTGACGGGAATCAAAACCGAGCAGTTTCTATTAAGAATACCAAATTAATGCTATGGTACAATCAAATACATTACACATTGATCTAATGAATATAAGATGAGGAATTATGTTACACCCTTAACGGTATTCATTTAAGACGGGAAACCATAATTTCTATTATCTACATAAGAACGTGAAATTAATATTTCAATTTAGCGTTAGCGAATTTTACAAATTAATTTATATGATTATATCGCACCTGTAAAATTATTAAATAGTAATAACGATATCATGAAACAATAAGACATACCCAATATAAAAGGGAAATAAAAAAAAAATAACTGCAATTTCCTCAAACAATTGATTTTCCAATTATTTTTAAAGTATAAATAAAAAAAGGGTACGGGTAAATAATAACGTATAAATAAGTCGTCAGAAAGTTTACTTAGTCATCTGACTTAACGTCAAAAGAGCTATCACAATAATGAAAACTAAAATACTTGCATATTTGTAAATTTAATTTTAAAATGTTTTCATTATAATTATTAAGCTGTATTTAGTTAGTTCCTCTCAAAGCCCGACATTGGCCCAGCGACACAACTTGTATCGGATTAAGCTAAAACATCAAGAATTTAAACAATAACGCCTTAGTTTCGGTGATATCCGATTAGTATTTGTGGCTTACGAAATGGTTAGATATGTAAGCGTTTGCCAGTGGGTATTGTTGCCTCGGGACAAACTCAAAAGCAATTATCAACGAGGCGAATGGGTGAACAAAGTATCAGGACAAATTGTTTGAGCTAGTTCTCAATATCTGCTTTCGGAAGACAGCCCTCGCCGCCCGAAGAATGTCAGATATTCCGGGATTCCAGAACTTGAGGTAATTATAAGAGCAGTTATCCCGAATGCCGCTTTTCATAATATTTATGTCCAATTACTTTATATCGTCTAACTACTTTGTGATAACCCACCAACTATTAGTACATGATGAGGTAGGTAAAATACCAAAGATAAGATATTGAAATATAATAGATGTGCTATCTGCAGTTTTTAATAGTTGGGACTGCGCTTCCGGGAGTCGCCGATATTGTTTACCAATTAACAAATAAACTAAATGAACGAATAATCAACTAATAAACCAAATGAACATTAAACTAAATGAACGAATTCTTTCCGTATTCAAACTATATTGTTAACCAATACTAAATGAACGAATAAACACACACACCTTCAAAAAATCAACGAAATGAACAAATTCTTTTCGTATGCAAACTACCCTGATTAGGTCGTAGTCCGCCGACAGTTGCGCGGACATCATAGCATATCTCTTTTGCATTTGAATATATTTTTAAAATACCTTATTTTTCATGCGACTCGCGCGATGCACGCCACATAAATTCGACGTAAAGCAGGACGGGTCGCTTATAAAAATTTGATGAATTCATCAAATATTTGAAGTTATTTTCTTTGAGGTTCTATTCAAGTTCTGTTATTATATCGTTACTAGCAGACCTGGTCACACGTTCCAGTGTCTAACGAAACACCCACGCCATTACCCAACCTTTATAAGCAACGCCATCTGTTAAATCAAATCCACACCGCCAGTTTGGCAGTCCGCTGCCCGACGCCCGATGTTCGCTGCGCTTGGCCAGATATATTATATGTTTCAACCAATTTACACAAAACCTTGACAAATTACAAACCTAAAAACCTTCCGCATGAATCACTCTATCTATTGGTGAAAACCGTATGAATATCCGCTGCGTAGTTTAAAAAATCTAAGCGCACAGAGAGCGGGAGCGACTTCATTTTATACTATGTAAAGATAGGTCAGTTGCTGTATGTATATGAAACTGAAATACTCACAGAACTTGAATAGAACTTACACAGAATGGGAAAATTAACATCGAATATTGTATGAAATAATCAATTTTTTTTAAACAACCTATCCGAACACTTCTCAATAATGAAAGACTAGCGCAGACCAGTGAAAATACACGGGAAAGATTCAATTCTTGACACATTAGTTAAGTAAAAAAATAAAACATTTGATTCAAAGTAGGTATTTTATCACTTTTCTGAATTTTTCACAAAAATCAGTTTCAATTTTGAAAATAATGCTTAAATTCAAAACAAATACGAGTTCGTTGAACCAGAGTTAACATCACAGACTCAACCGAAATAAATATTTTTGATAAGGTGTATTAAAAATAGTATTGTTTCAACAGATTTTTCCATAAAACACAAAAACCGTAATCCGGAAGAATCTTACTGTACATCATAAAATAGCCCATACTCTAACAAGATGAAGAAATAATTTGATAAAAAGAACTCTTCCTAACTTTCAAATTTATGTCTTCAATTATTCACTTTCAGCTTGACTTTCCAGTGACTGGTGGAAGTTGAAAGTTTGGTAGCAAGACGTCCGCTGAATCTTACAATACAAGCCATTGCTATTTCTGTTGCTTTCTCGATATCAAGTCCAACTCCGGCATATTGTCTACTGATTCAATAACAGATAAAGGTTCTGAATAAAATATTAATGCCGTGGAGCGGCGCGTGTCTAAAATCTATGGAACCAATATTACCGTAGAACCAACACACAGAATGATTCTTGTACGTTATATATCTGAAACATGATTTATTTGGCTTTGCCAAAACAAATCAACCTATTACTTCTGAAAGCAAGGTATTCCAGAAAAAGCTGATATGCTTTTTGTAATATTTTTTAACGAATCGTGTTAAATGGAAAAGTAATCACACGGTAGCAATCTATTGTTTTGTTATTTTCTTAGTGAAATTGACATAATATTCAAGATTTAACGTGTAAACTTTTAGCGTATAGAGTATTATTTGTTTCATTTGAACACCTGCGGATAAAAAAAATGATCGTAATCACGGTGTTAATATGGAATGTTTGTTGGAACACTCTGCCGTTACCGCAAATGTTGAGCGATAACCGTTTTTTATTTTTTATTATGGCAATAATTCATGTTCAGTGTGCGGGCATTACACCATACATACATTACAATTGTTATCCTTTTTTGTTTTTGTAACCAACACAAAATGTACAAATGGCGGGCGTAAAAGCGCTCAGAAAAAAAACGACATTTACAACGAATAGTTATTTTGTTCAGATGTTTAACAACGTAATTTACAAAAATCCCCACTTTACAGCTCTATGGTCTAATTTTGATATCTTGGTAACATGATCTATTTGCGAAAAAGGAAAAACTTAATTAGAATGCATCAAAGTCTTCTCGTGACTTTCACGGGCATAAAATTTTCAAATAATACGCTTTTTCCAGTTTTTTTTTTACATCCCTGATTTTGCAACGCAATTAGATAGAAAGCTTGTCTAAACGAGAAACTCTTTTCGCATTTATTATAAACGCAGCGCTTTACCCGTTTCACAAAACGATGTAACCCTTAAATTGTGAGAGTAGGGTTTAAGGCACGTAGGATGTTCTGGTGTAATAGATACCGAAGTATTAACACCGATCACCGAAATAAAGGTGGAACGTTAATAAGAAAATAATACAATAGGATTTAAAAAAAAAACATAACATTTCCTTGACGTGATATTTCTCAAGGTGTTATGACTGGGGCGCGAGTAGGGGGGGGGGGGGGGGGGTAATTTTAAGGATCTTTCATCGTCCTGAACGTTAAAGGGTATTTATTTGTTGTGACGGATATTATCACAGCCGAAAGGAAAATTGATACCCATTATTTTTCAGACTTTCCGCGGAGATTCTGGGAGGGTTTTCTATAAAATGTGGAAAAATGATACGGGAACTTTTGTTATCAGATTATATTATGAAAACGAAAAGTAGATCGAATTAGTTATTGCTTCTACTTTTATGCAAAGTTCTAAAGACATTTTTTTAGCTGGTTTCCCAGTTAATATCTGTAATATGTAGGTATGTTGTATAAATCTGAAAATAGATAATGGAAATAACATCAGCGAGAGTTCCTTTACAGACTAGGGACAAGGGACTGAAGGCAGAAGGGACCCCTGTGGTTCTGTGCCTAGTCCAATATTAGTTGAAATAATGAGTTAATAAGTTAATATTTGGGTTTAATGCATGCAAGCTCGGTTGTAGGCAAGTGACTGGCTTTCCTTTAAGTATTATACTGGTAACGGCGTGTTTCAAATTACGTCTGTTTGCAATATAGGCCCGAAATTAATCTATAAATCAGCGTACCCTCTCAGATGCCTGCGGTTGAGATAAATAGGATAAAATAGGCACAAAGGTCTCTCTTCATCAATACAAAACAACTCCCATTTAATTATATTAAAACTGATTTCCTTTTTGACAGGGAAAGTTATCGTTTTAGGAAATTACGGTAAAGTTATAAATTCATCCCATTTTGTTTCGCCGTATTCCGGCTTGTTAATTTCATTTTACAATTTTAAGTAAAATTATTAATTGGCTAAATTAGTTTGAGATATTCTTTTTGATGTCATTAAAGATGGTAAGAGAGCAAAATAACGTATTTTTCTACAATATAAAAGATATAAATCATCTTACGAAATTATTTAATGAATAATGATCTTCAAATAAAAATACGAATTATCATTTCCGGTAAACATAAAAAACAAATACTAAATATAAACAGAAAAAAATATTTATAATAAGATTGCGTAGGTACCAATTTTAGATATCTAAAAAGCAAAAAAAAATACGAATATAATATAATTATTTAAAAAAATATGCACTTTCCTAAAAAACTTTTTTGTTTTTAGTAAAAAAAAATTATTTAATATACAATTGAATAAAGGCCAAGGAGGAAAATAAAATGAGGTGTATTTGGCAGCGTTCGGAACGTGTTTGTTTTGTCACTCAGCACAGCACGTACTCGTATCTCGGCAGGTTTCAGGTAGCGGCGCAGGAAGGTCTGCCTGAGAAGGAGGTCGGAGCCTTCCCTCTCCGTGCACGCAACTAATCTTATTTGGAGATTTGTTACCCGCCTGAGATTTGTTGGCGAAATTAGTTAATTAATTATTCATCAAAACGACCGAAATGTGTGTAACGCGACTGTATCAGGGCACGGGAGCGGGGACTCACGTGTCGGGCTTACGGCTACCGCGATACGGCTTGGCCGTACGGGCACATAGCCATTTACGTCCCGAATTTACATTTTAACAATATTCTATGTCATAGAACTACGCTTAATTTAAAATACACTAAAACTCACATTTTACGAAAGTAACATTTAACGAAAGTAACATTTTAAACGAATACTACGTTTAAATTATAACATTGAATATACTCATGTAACTCCAAATTTAATCATGTACATTACCTGAAGTTTTCAGGAAAATTTTCACAAATAAACACAAAAGTTGTTTAGTATACATAAATTGACTTCACAAAACACACATTAACATGCAGATAATATCAAATAGTAAATATGGATGACATGCTGGGAAAATGAAATGAAATTGCTTTTTCCCGAATTAATGGGAAATTATAAATTGGTCTTCTGGTACACTTAATAAAATGTTATCATGCATTCCGTCCGTACTGTAGGTAGTGGGAAATACATATATAAATAAAGCAGCGAGATTGGTTCCTGAAGCTGCGTGTGTCGGAGGTACAGAATGTATGGAGGAAGTGGTATATACGGGAGTGGGGCCGAGTCGGCATATTTATTGTGCTGCCGATTTAGCCATTCCGATCACGAGTGTATTCCAGGTATTAGGTAGCGACCCCCGACCCCATGCGAGTATCCGCCACTCGCGTGTCAAGCTAACTTCGGAATAGATTTTCACTTCACCCGAAAGCCAATTTACGTCGGATAGGCACTTATTATTAGATACTTCCGTATCAGACACATCTTGCGACGGAAAATATATTTTGACCGGCACAAATGATAGTGTAAACATACAGTTCCCGACGGCAACTAACTTTCGCGGGTACGAGGCTAAACAAATATAGGAAATATTTTTTTCGAACGCGGTCACTCTTTTGGAATAAACAGTGAACGCTTTCTAAACATTAACACGTTTTTGTTTTTTTTTTAAATTAATTTGTAACACTGCGTAAATTTCCGATAAAAATCGAATGAAATTTGAAACTTTTTGAAATCGTCTTTTCATCGTCAAATTAATAAATCACCGCACAATTTCGATAGATTCTAATCGGTTGTCAGGAAATGCACTCGGAGGGAAAATTTTCGCGAAGTTGAAGTTTTCGGAAAATTATGGACGTTTTCGGTAGTTTGGGGAGAACGAATCAAAATTGCCGCCACTTAATTACTTTTCCCGTTGGGTAAAATAAATTTGTAAAAGTACAAATGGTAATAAGTTGAATTTCTAAGATACGGAGGTTGTTTTTTGCGTCGTAGATGAGTTTAACCTTGCAAAAAGAAAAGTTTTAGAAAGTTTGAAAAATGGACGGTTATGAAAAGTGTCGAGTAAAGTCCTCGGGGCATACTAACTTTCTTTTTCTCAGGAGCGACAGAGTCCATGGGGAAAAACAAGCCTCCACCGAATCGCACAACAGCACCGGTTTGCATTCTTCGCGGGCAGCACTGGCGCGGGTCCGTGGGCCGACACTGAATCTAACACTGCGACATGTACGGGTACGGATACGGGTACGGGTACGGTGACGGTGTACGGGGGACGCGATCAGACAATCCGGGCCCGGGGGGAGGACATCCGGGGGAGCGGGGACAAGACAGTTTTACTTGAGGAAATGTGACTTACAGCTTGTATTTAGCGATCGGCGGCAGCGGAGCGGCAGGCACGACTTGACGGTAGGGCGCGCGCTGTGCGAGTGCGGCCCGGGCGCCGCCGCGCGCGCATCGACCGCCCCCGCCCCGCAAGCCTTGCCTCCGAGGGCGGCTGTGGCGGGGGCGGAGGCGGGGGCGGGGGCGCGGGCGGAAGGGTGGTAGGGGTGCGCCCCGCCTCCCACCCTCGCCGCCCTCCACTTCACTCCGCCGCCCTCCTCTACTCCGTACTCTCTACTCTGTACTCTGTACTCTGTACTGATACTCATTTCCAACCAACCAACAACACACAACAAACTCCCGATGTTTATACCAGTACCAATAATGGATGGAGTGATTAGGTACATTTTACCTACATTTTAAGACTAGCGAAGCAAATAAGTTTTTAATATTTTATGTGTTTATATGACTTAAACATAAAAAAAATCACGGCATACAATAATTAACATTGTTTGTTCTGCAAAGCGGCGTAGCACGACCCGGTGCCATTGACTGGATCATCGTAGCGTCGTAGCGGCGCACGGATCGTGGGCAAACTTGAAAACGACGAACGAATATCCATAAAGGTGTATCCCCCGCGGAGCAATAATGTCACAACGCTTAAAATCTCATTTTTTAAACAAAAGCTCAACGGATACCTGAAATGCGTCCTTCGAGACATGACCTTATTGTGATATCGAAGATTGTATTCAAGTAGAATATAAGGATTATTTTTTTATGTACCTAACGGATATATTAAATTAGTCCGGCAGTTCTATTATACTTAACCTTCTTGAGCTTTATCGTGCGTATTACATTATTTTTTTTAATAGGGCACAAACCCCACTTACAAAACATTACTGAAATAAACAAATCGTAACAAATCAATAATGCTTTTTGAGAATTTAGATAACGTCATTAAATTAGACAATATTTCCTTAAAGTGATTGAAATTCATCTCAAGGTGCCTGTATTGGCAAACAAAGTTCTCTAAATAACTTTACAAACCCCTGATTTTAATTTAAAGAACAGTTATACTTCTAAAAAACAATGGACTTCAGCCGTCAATAGAGTAAACCTTTGAAAATCATCTCTTGAAATTGATTGGACATTTAATTTCAGAGGTCATTTAATTCTCTTTCACCGTCAAGTAACATTTTAATCGACTGAATTCAAATCCGGAAGCACTTACACAAAAAGGTTTCCACTAGTTACGCACTTGCCTAGAAAAAGCAATTTCATAGTTTTACTGTGTACTTTACTTTCAATTTTTTATCGCAATGAACAGGTTATAGTACAGAGAAACATAGTTAACAATATTAATCAGCAAAAAGAGATGAACCTTTATTACATACTTTTCAAGAAATTGCCTAAAAATCAGGCAAAGCCGGGCAGCGTATTTACAATCCCTACCGCGTTTCAGTCGCTTTAAATTTTCAATATCAAAATTTAAATATTTAGAAATAAAATTATTAATTTCTAATATACACATTGGAAAAATTATTTTATCTAGATTTTAGAACAATTTTTGTTTTTGCAAAGTGATAAAAAATTATCAATATAGAGGTGTATTTACAATATACGGGAATAATATTAAAATTTAAAAATTTAGAAATAAAATTATTAATTTCTAATATACACATCAGAAAGATTATTTTATCTAGATTTTAGAACAATTTTTGTTTTTGCAAAGTGATAAAAAATTATCAATATAGAGGTGTATTTACAATATACGGGAATAATATTAAAATTTAAATATTTAGAAATAAAATTATTAATTTCTAATATACACATCAGAAAGATTATTTTATCTAGATTTTAGAACAATTTTTGTTTTTGCAATGTGATAAAAAATAACCAATATAGAGGTATATTTAAAATGTAAATTGTCGTTACAGCGACTGAATCAGTATAGGTTTTGTAAATACGCAGCCGGACAGTAACAAATTTTAATATAGTATATCATACTAAATCCATTTTATAGACTGGTGTCCAAACTTTGTCCACAAATAAACTAACTAGAATAGTTATTTTAATGTTTTAAACTACATGAGTAAATTCTCAAATTATAATATTTAATTAAATAAAGACAAGTCCCAACGGAGACAATATATTTTTCTGATTTTTCTGTCTCCAGATTTTCGATTGAGTTTCGCTAATATTGTCTTCATTTAATTAAATATAACTAGAATAGCTTTATTATTGGCTGCCTCTATGGCCGAGGGGTAAAACTCTTGAATAGCGATCCGGAGGTCGGGGGTACAAATCCGGCGTGCGCAAGTAAATTTTATATAATTGATTTGTGTTTTCACAATTATTCTATCATTACAAATATAAGGTTTATTTGCGGCACGTTCCAGAGTGGAAGATACTCTCAGTATCGTCCTGGTGTAACACCACCATTCAGAATTGAAACGTTGCTTGAAGTGACTTGAGCTGTATTTGGTGAATTAGATCTGAATGGCCAGATACTTCCCCCACTTTCTCTTCCTCCATCTCCTACCCTTGCTCACTTACCTTCATTCTGACAATACACCCCAATTGGGGATTCCATAATATCACAGGCTCCAGGCGGTTGGGAGCAGTTGGGATTCTTGTGCGATATTCACATAAAAATTACCTGTCGTGTTTTTCAATTTCATCTTTATATTTTTTTTATTCTCATTTAACTTTTTTCTTCTTTAATATCTTCTTCTTCTTGTGCCTTGTCCGTTCAACGGACGTTGGCTATCATGTTGGCTATGCGGACTTACTGCGGCCCGGAACAGCTCCACGGTAGACTGGCCAAACCACTGTCTCAGGTTTTTCAGCCATGAGGTTCTCCTTCTTCCAGGGCCCCGTCTTCCGGCAATTTTTCCCTGCATTATGAGATGCAGGATCTCATACTTTTCTGGATGTCTCATCACGTGTCCAAGATATTGAAGTTTTCGGATTTTTATGGTTTTAATTACTTCCTTTTCTTTATTCATCCGAACCATAACATCTTCATTTGTGACCCTGTCCATCCAGCTTATTTTAAGTATTCTTCTGTAGATCCACATCTCGAATGCCTCAAGTCGCCTAATTAATTCTTCAGTAAGCGTCTATGCTTCCATTCCATAAAATAATATTGAAAATACGTAGCATCTGACCATTCGCATTCGTAATCCAAGGTTGAGATCATGACTGCAGAACATTTTTTTCATGCGGATAAAGGTTGCACGAGCTTGCTCAATGCGGCATTTGATTTCAACTGAAGGATCCCATCTATCATTTACATTGCAGCCCAAGTATACAATACTTTGATATAATTGGATATTATTCACATGGAATATGGCAGATTGTAATATGGAATAAAAACTTAAAAAAAAAATAATATGCTGTTATGAAGTCTGCAAAAGAAGTCTGGCAAAACAGGAAATTGAAAAAAAAAATATATGTGTTTTTGTTATAACCTGGTACGAAACGTAGAATTCCCCAACCACATGTCATCGTAACTTACCTGGAACAAAATAAAATACAATTAAACTCAACGTATTATTAAAAGAATCACTTTTCATAATAAAGCATCATCCATTTAAGCATTTTTTTCCATTAACAATGTCAGATCTTTTTGCAAACTATTTTTCTTATTTGCCTGAAAATCATCTTCGCAATGCCTCAAAGCGCACACCAAAACCACACAGTCGATACCAGAAGGAAAGTAGATTCATTGAATCTCTTTTAGATTTCACAGAATACAGAATACAATCATTATGAACTAGTCGTTATGAATACCTCAATTTTACACCAAAGCCACAAAAGTGAAATATTACTTGGTATTGAACAGATTTCAATCGTCCAATAACATTTTCTTTCTACCTAATGGACATTTTTACACAGTAGTGCAATGAAACAAATATTATGGGAGCAATGAAAAACGGATCATGATGATTAAAAATACATGTCTAAAAAAGTTTGTAATTCACATATAACAAGGAAAAGTGCAACAAGGAAGCCTAGAGAAAAATTGTTGTTGTATATTTGATTGTTCAACGGATTATTTGTGAATTCACAGTACCTATACCTAAAAATTTTCAGTTTGACGTTCTTAACATTTGGGAAGAAGTTAAACTAAAAAAAATTTGGTCGTAAAGTTTAATTAAATATAACCACTATATTGGAAATTTCATTCTCTTCAAGCTATGCTGTGCTAGATCATCTGTTCCACCATGCGGTAGGTGTTCGACTAAAATGACAGACACTGGACTAATATAGGACATTTTAGAAAGATGGGAAACTGGCCTATAATACCCAATATTGAGTAGATTTGGATTTTTTTACGTTAGCTCCACACAAGAGGCACCGAGGAAAATAATTCCCCTCAGGACCTTTGTCATTTTTGGGGATGCCATGTGGAAGGTCTTTTTAGGAAAGGAAGGAGAGGAAGTTCTGTGAAGGAACAAGGTATGAGGGGTGGGTAGGAATCTGGGGTTCAGTTTATCCAGGAGTGACGGACGTATGAATCCATCCCTCCTAATGAGAGAGTATGGCCGAAGAAGTCGAAAGAAGACCCTCGAGCATTCTCTCCTGATCGGCTTGCCATGCAGCTGGTGGACAGACGCATCCACCACACAAAACCCGGACAAACCTCACCCCATGAACCCGGGCACCCCTGTTAAGCCACCGCGAAACACTTAGGGCATATGACGAAACAGCGAAACACTTAGGGCATATGACGAAAACAAAATATTACCAGATTTACGATATGTATGTAAAGGAAATATATTAACTTTAAATTTGAATCCTATAGTATCAGTTAGAATGCAATTATAAATTATCACTTGTTTAATTATTCTATTATTTGATTTGTAAAATAGCAGTTTTAGTAAGAAGAAACCATTCAAAGCAAAGTGATATAAATAAACATAAATGTCGCTTCTTTGTTAATAAAACTTAGCAACACAAGTGTTTCATTTATAAATAAATAGAATGGAATTAAACCTCTCAACTTATTATAAAACGACATTTTTCGTTTTAAACCAAAATTCGAATTTACGATATTACCTGGAGGCGATGGCAGGTCAAATATTATTAGCATTTCAAAAACAGTCACAAGTGATGAAAAAGTGTTTACAGTACGAGAAAGATACAATCCGCCAGCCATCACGAGGAGATAATGAAAAGTGGTGCTTTTGGAAAAGTAAGTTTGAAAAAAAGATACCAGGTTAGAAGAGTCTGAGTAGCCATGACAGATGATGATTTGAAATTTTAAGAGAAATGTCATTAAACATGTAAACAATTCAGTGATAGAGACTGAGTTAAAAGAAAACGATAAAAAAACGAATAGTAACACCATTAATAAAGGTCAAACTACTACCAAATGATAAATTAAAAATATACGGAATTTATGATGCGGGTTTAGATATTTCTCTAATTAATTGTAAGTTATTGAAAATAAAAGGAAAAAGAAACAATTTAAATGAAGCAAATTTAGTGGTTTGACAACGTTAAATACAAAATTTATTGAATTGGAGAAAAACGTTGATGTGTACATTATTGATGAAACACAATTTCAAGTATGATTTTTTGATTGGATTAGACATGATAAAAGACTTCAAACTTATCCAAAGTGAAGAATTACACTTAATCACAGAAACTCTACCTGAATAATACAAATAAAAAAGACGAAAATTCTACAGATATGAAAATGAATACTGAATTTAAACATACAGAAAATAAGAATAGTTTAGAAAATCACAGAATTAATTTTAACAAACATGTTAAAGGAGAAGATTTTAAAATAACAATAAATTTAAATAATGATAAAAAAACAGAAATAAATGAACTAATCAACAAACATACATCAGTATTGTAGTAAGAGGCATTACAGATGCAGTGTAGAAGATAAAAAGGTAACAAGAGCAAATAGCAAAATTATTAGACAATAAACTAAGAAAAGTCGAAAAGCCCATTTGCTGCACCGGTCACTCTAGCATTTAAAAAGGGAGAAAAAAAGATCCAGATTATGCGTAGACTTCAGAGACTTAAATAAAATAGTAATATCTCAAGCTCAACCATTTCCATTGATTGAAGACCTAATGACAAAGACCAGAAATTGAAATTTTTTTTCAACGCTGGTTGTAAATTCCATTCTTAATTCAGCCGTTGCGGATTAAAGACAAAAAACAGGATTTGTAATACAGGAGGGGCATTATCAGTAGAACTGCCTACCTTTTGGATTAAAGACCTCTCCGACAATATTTCGGAGGATATTAAGTAATATATTGAGAAAGTATAAACTAACCAATTTTGCTGTCAATTACATAGATGACATTCTTATATTTTCAAAAACTTTTGCTGAACACATCGATCATCTAACAAAGCGGCTGAATGCAATCAAAACAGAAGGTTTGAGATTAAAATTTACAAAATGCACAGTCATATAATTCAGATTAATTCAGTCAAGCCAGTAAAGGATAATTTGATTTCGATAAACAATTTTCTTATTCCAAAAACACAGAAAAATGTGAGACAATTTCTAGGAAAAATCAACTTTTATCACGAGTACATTCCGAAGAGTGTAATAATACTAGATCCTTTGCATAATTTATTAAGGAAAAACCAAAAGTTTATTTGGACTGATAAATGCCAAAATGCTTTTGAAACGATGAAAAACCTGCTATACTCACAACCAACCCTGGAAATTTTTTATTAAGAGTTACCAATTGATATATATATACAGATGTTTCTCTAGAAGGTGTTGGAGTTATTTTAAAACAGACGTAATCTGATGGAAAAGAAGAATCTGTAGCTTACTTTTCGAAAAAATTAAATGGAGCCTAGAAAAAGAAAAAAGGAATTTAATTACAATGCTTAGCTATAAAAGAAGCTGTGAGATACTGGCAATACTGGTTGATAGGTAAACCACTTACAGTTTATTCAGATCACAAACCACTGGAAAACATGAATCACAAATCTAGAACTGATGAAGAGGCGGGTGATTTAACATATTACCTATCACAATATGATTCTCATATCAAATATTCTCCAGGAAAATACAATATTGAAGCTGATTGTCTCAGCAGAAACCCATTCTTAGAACCAGATGAGAACCAAGATGAGCAATTAAATGTTGTCAACTTAATAAAATTAGAAGATATCTTAAAATATCAGGTCAAACATTAGAAGACAGTGCAGAAGAGATAAATTGATATCAAAGAATAATGTTTAATATGAGAAAGTAAAAAAAGAGAAAAAATAATTCTATCAAAAAAATTAAGCATAGACTTTATCAAAAATACTCATACAGACCTAGGTCACATAGGAATTAAACAAATGCAAAAAATGATAAGCTGAAAAGATGACAAACAATATAAAGAAAACCTGCGAAAGTTGTGCAGTATATTTAAATAATAACTCAAGAGGTCAAAATAAATACGGATTGATGTCCTACTTGGGTCCCGCAACAAAACGTTTTGAAATATCAAAACGCCTATTATAAAAATTCCATTGATACAATAGGTGGTTTTGGGGGGTTCACGGTCAATAAAGAGACACTTGCACCTGCTATCAGATCATTTCACGAGGTTTGTATATATTTTGAGGTTAAGAACTCAAAATACCAATGATTTCATCAAACTCGTAAACTCCACAGAAAATAATGACATTGGCATGATACTCTCAGACCAATACCCGGGTATCAATTCTAGAGAATTCATAAAAAAATGATGAAACAAATATTTCAAGAATTTTTACTGCAGTAAACTCACCTTTTTCAAATGCATTAAATGAAAGATTAAATTAAACGCTGGTCAATACAATTAGATGCAAAATAAACGAAAATGACTCAAAAGTAGCTTGGACAACCATAGTGCGAAAAAAACCGTGTAAAAAACTATAATGGAACGGTGCACACTATCATTGGATATGCGCCACAGTACCTACTCAACGACACAGATGTGACGATTTTGTCACATGAGTTAAAACTTAAGAAGACCGACATCGATTTGAATCAAGACAGGAAATAATCTCTGGAAAATACTATGAAGATAATTATAACAAGATAATTTACGATAAAACCAGGAGTCACGTTAACTTTAAAGTTGGTGATAATGTTTATGTGGAGAATGGAAACATACTGACTACATAGGAAGATGCTCGACGAATTGAGAATCGGACCGTACAAAATCGTAGAAAAATTATCAAACTCAATTTTCAAAATAAAGTCTGGTCGACAAAAATTAGAATCAAATTTTTTTCACATCTCGAAGTTAACTCCAGCATCTGCATTAATGAACCAAGAAGAGGACATCGAAGATGAATGATTTGCAGTAATTTTCTTTCCCGGGGGGGGGGGGGGGGGGGGGAGATGTAAAGGAAATATAATCCCTTTAAATTTGCATCCTATATTGTCAGTTGGAATGCAATTATCAGTTGTCACATGTTTTGTTATTCTATTGTTTGATTTGTAAAACATCAGTGTTAGTTGGAAGAAACCATCCAAAGAAAGTGATATAAATAAACATAAATGTCGTTTCCTTGGTAAAAAAACTTAGCAATGCAAGTGTTTCAATTATAAATTGTGTTACATAGAAACACCTTAATGAAATTGCTCATTAAAATGTTTTATACTCATATTTAATAAAAATGTTGAGGGAATAATAAACAGAAGTTGTTTTCTAACATAGAAAAATCAAGATTTGTATTTTTATTATAGAAACGGGAATGGTTTCGAAAAATAATGACCCACGGTGGAACTGGCAAGGTCGGGCCATACACATTTCCCGCAGTAGTTCGTAGTTCTCTTGGAAGTCGGACTGCATTCCAGTCACGTGCGCGGCCGGAGCCTAAACTACACCTAATATTATCGGAGCCTTCTCCGAGACTCTCCGAACCAAACAATATAATAGGATCCGATCAAACCTTATTTATCGTTCCAAATATGATTTGTGATTTGAATACGTTTGACTTACGTGCCTGCCAAAGTTGCCCATTCATTTTCTGCGAACGAATTGACTTATTTCGTAACGTGATTAGCAAAGTACCCAATGTTGGGTTTGATTTTCCGCGAAATTAATGAAAATATGGTTCAAATTAATTGTATTTTTCTCATGCGTTAATAAAAATGTACTGTAGTTTTTGTAACGTGATTACTAATTATTAATTTATTTATTTGAAAACCCAGATATGTCCCAACTGTCTCTCCATTCGTCCGAAAACAGTGGGGAATGTTATGAGGATAAATGGAGTGGGGAATGAAAAGGGATGAGGGAGAGGAAGGTTAGAGAGTAACTGATTATTCAAATCTGGCCATTGAACACTCCTAAGCCATTTCCAGCAACTTTTAGATTCTGAATGGTGGTCTTTCTGAAGGGTGATGTTGAGAGTATCTGTTTTTCTTCTTTTTTTAATTAGCTCCACACAAGAGGCCCTACGGAAAATAATTCTACTCAGGGCCTATGTCATCTTTGGGAATGCTGCGTGGAGGCTCTTTTTAGGGAAGGAAGGAATGGAAGTTCTGTGAAAGAAAAGGGTATGAGGGGTGGGTGGTCAATGTGTCCAGCAGTGACGGATGAATAAATCCATGCTTTCCACTGCAGTGCAAGGCAATATCCCGAGAGAGTCCTGCTGGATAGGCCAAAAGATCTCTCTCCACCAGTCTCTGCCGAACAGGCCTACCACGCTGGGCAGACACATTTGCCACCAAGATCCAGACAAACCTGATCCCATACTCCCGAGATCCCCTGCTAAGTCACCAAATGTAGCGAACAACTTGGGGTGACCTATGGCAGAGGTGTTGGTTATCCAATAAATGATTCCAGGGGCAGTGGTTCCCATATCCGCCTCCAAAATTAATTTAGCACCTAAATGCTAACTTTGTTAAGATGGGTTAATATCCACTTGGAATTTTGTCAAGTGTTTAGGTAACTGCCTAACATATGGATGGATTTTTTAAAATGAGATTGAATAAACGACAGAATAAGAGCATTCACACCATTTTTTTCATGCTGAATGTAAACATCGACATGGGAATTTGAAACATGAATATAAACACTCCATTTTTTATTTTTTATTCTGAAGAAACGCCTTACTCAATTCTCCAGTGAATGAAAACCTCTCAGGGGTGTCTTCCAACTTCCTTGGTATGACAGATTTGCGCTAAACACATCGCGCTACCTGGGCGAATGACCTGGGTATCGAACCCAAAGCTCAAAGTACTTTTGAGTAAAAAAAAAAAAAACTGCAATTAAACTTTTATAACCTATTCTAAGCTTATACACTTATCACTAGAATTTGTAACAATAATGGTTTCTAAATAAAATACAAATAATATTATTGCACACAGTGGTCACAATTAGTGTACTAGTTTCGTTTCTGTTTTCTCCGAATTTCCTGGCGATGCGACGCGTAAAAAAGCTTCTCTACGGAATATACCCGCCACTTCCCGCCACCGTGCCGGCGCTTGTGACCTTCTAGCTTCCGAATGCCAAACTTCGATGTAGATACAATCGCATTCAAAGAACAAAACTTTTTAAATTCAAAATATTCCACACGGCGGCGCGCGCCATGCCTGTCCCACGGAACAAAAAGGGCGATCGCTCGTCGCTTCAAAACATCATTTTTCAGTCGTCATATTCTTAGTTTTTCCAGTTATTTTGTTTATTTGCTCCGGAATCTGTTGTTTCCTAAATGTAACTTTGTGGAGCTCAGCACGCCGAACCCACAAAATAATGAGAATTTTTACCTTTTTCAATGAGAATTAAGGCGCCGAGATTTAAAAGATCGCTCCGAAAATTTATCATCTCGGGCGGGATGACAATATAAGTAAACACGCGATGTTTGCCTGTCAAGATTTTCATGTTTCGTCCGCTTTTCGTGGATGTAAGCGCTTAGACAGGCGTTACACTTAAGCTTACAATATGCATAAAGAAACCTTAGTACTGTGATATTATCCGCAGTATTATTTATACGACTCGTGGAAACCTTTCCCGACACCTGCCGTCGAGAATATTTATAACGAGCAGGTGCGGCCGAGTAAACGGTCGCCGCGGGCACGCTGGCACGCGGGCACTGGCACGGGGCACGGAGCACGGAGCACAGCCATCCCACCCATAACACGAGTGCGTTAAAAGTGTCTCCAACTTAAATGTCGTCATAATACAGCCCGTCGGGATACCGTCCGGATTATATTAAATAACGGGGAGCAGAAAAAGGAGAAGAAATGGAAATATGACGTGCGGAGGGCGGGGAAGACGGGGCCATTTGGAATGCAAATATTGTAGTGGTGCGCGGCAAACAAAGTTTGTAGGGCAAAGGTGGCAGAACTGTCACAGGACGGCTGCCGAGGCGCCATGTGTTGCACTCCCTCTCATCGCTCTACGGGACAGCGGGACAGCGCACCGTGCCCTCCGCCCCGGGCGCCAAGTGAGACCGGCGGTTGCTAGCTATCCTGATTTAATTGCGACCGAGATTATAAACTAAAATTTTAAGGCAGTAGATATGTTTCCAATGAAGCACTAGAACTATCTAGAAATTCTACAGTGACAAGCTATGCGCATTTTATGGCGCTTGAGCTCACCCTCTGACTTAGTATTTACAGTACGAAAACAGTTGACTTTCTTGAATATTCATAATGTTATAAGAAAGAAGAGTCCCAAATAAAAACCATTTTTCTCCATCTTCCTACTTGTGGAATTGTGTAAAACGGAAACGGCTTTTTCTTTGATTAAAGCACTACTAGTCATGGTGTATTATAAGTTAATTTAATTCAAGCCAGAGTCATATATAAGTGTTCGCAATTAAAAGAATTCTCTGCTCAGCTAATGCAATGTTTTTGCACATTTATTGCAATTAATTAAATCACAATCCGCTTGGCACTAAGGGGTGTCCGGACGGGGGTGGTTATGGGAGAGGGTGGTGGAGGGTAGTCGCGAGAGGTGGAAACGGGAAAGTTGAAGTCAAATCACCGAAAGTAGACTGTTATTCGACCGTGGAAAATAAGCTTTGGGATTGCAACAATAAGTTTGAGCCGTCGCCACTACCCATATTTTTGCTCCACACTATTTTTCTTGAAAAATCCGCTTAAATTTTCCGTAAGTAAAAAGCAGATTTTGTGCTGTAAAGATTTTTTTTGCTCTTTTTGTTAACCATTATTCTCTGACAAACTATTTTGTATGTGTAAGTTTTTATCATTTAGGGCAGCGTTTCCCAACCTTTTTCAGCCACGGACCCCTAGGAAATCAAGTTCAATTTTCAAGGACGCCCAATAAAAAAAACAACAATTAATTTCGAACCACTTTTTAACGACCTCCGTAGTCCAGTGGCTAAGACTCTTGACTCACATTCCGGAGGTCGCGGGTTCGAACCCGGCATGCGCAAATAAATTTTATTTGATTAATTTGTGTTATTTCACAATTAATTAATTTAAAATAATATATAGTATATTTGCGGCATGTTCCAGAGTGGAAGATACTATCAGTATCGCCCTGGTGTAAGACCACCATTCAGAATTGAAACGTTGCTTGAAAATGGCTTTAGCCGTGTTTAGTGACCAGATCTGAATAGCCAGGTACTTCCCAACCTTCCTCTTCCCCACCTCCTTCCCCTCCCCACTACCTTCAGCCTCACAACATACCCCAATTGGGGATGCCATAGTCTCACTGGCTCCAGACGGGAGCAGTTGAGATTCTTGTGCGGTATTCACTGTAAAAAAAAAAAAAAAAAAAGTGAAAACTTCTTAGCAACGTTTCAAACTCGATGAAACGAAAAATAGCGACACTAAAAAGAGACAAACACATACATCCATAGGATTTAGCCTGTGAGAGAATGAGATAGTATAATCTGTCCCCTCTTTGTGCGGTGCTTTGTAGCCTCCCCGCACTTGTCTACTTTTATTTTCTGAATGTTTCACTTCTACCGCCTGTGAATTGCACACTCTGATATATTTTTTAGTAAATACTCCAAATGATTTTTTTTAAATAAAAATTGTTAATAATTAACTAACAACAGCAACACCAACATTCACATTAATTAATTATCGGTTAATTATCGCGAAGGTTGGTGTTTGCAACTAAATTAGTGATATTCGGGTTGAGGTTTCTACTAAGTTATAATCTCAAATCGGATTCCACTTGTAATTTGTTTCTGTATTGGTTTTTAGTATAATTCTAGCTGACCCGGCCACGCGTTGCTGTGACTAATAAAACACAACGTCATCTACTAGATGGTTATCCAACCTTTATAACCACCGCCGTCTTTGAGTTTATCGCGAAAAGACAGACAGATGCCGCGGAGGATTTTAATTTATAATACGTAGAGATTGTGTGAAAGATTATAATAATGTATATGAAATGCTTGGGGTAACTAACGTATTTAAGTTAATAAGGATTAATACTGTATCCGTCTAAATAACTTTTCAATTACCGCAATGTACGTGACCATTTTTTAGAAGATAGAGTGGGTATAGTAAGCTATCCGTAAAAGATAGATATATGCCTCAGTGGATTTTTTTGTATCTATAAAAATAGGAATATCCCACCATGCATTGTTTTGTTATATCCTCAAAGGATTTGGCAGCGTTTTCGATGAAAGCTACCAGGCGGCTTGACTTTTTCCGACACTTCTAACAGTTATCGTTATGTTTCAACCAATTTGCACAAATCCTTGACAAATTACATACTTAAACTTTTATTAATTGGTTTCCTGTGCCGTTGTCAAGCAAGTAATATCAGTAACATCTGTGTTGAAAGGGTTATGCAATTTTTTTAGCGGGTACTGGAAAATAATCCGAATCGAAGACGCGTAGCGATTACGAGACTTTTAGTAGCATTTATTTATTATTGTTAAATTGTCCAAAGATGACACTACGGACCCCGAGGGGTCCGCGGACCACAGGTTAAAAAACACTGATTTAGGGTACCTATTAATTCATGGAAATAAAAAATTAGTTTAATAAATAAATATGATCAACGTGAGTATTACAATCCATTGTTTCGAAGGTCCTCTTGCTTCGTTTTAGTACTTATCTGAGCACTCTGGTACCAATCTTAATCCCTTGCTAAGAGAGGAATAGAACGTACTATTCAACTAAATGTATTAATAAAAAAAAACTCAACAATAATACCTACTGACGATTAACAAAACAAATGTAGAAGTGCAAACTTTTTCCTATTTCATTCCCAACGGAGTGCGGTGAATAAGGAATGAGTTTTAAACCGTTTAGAAAAACGTGATTAAAATTAGTTTAACACTATTTAGTAGATGTTTGCAGTAATTATTCGCAGTATTTCTAAAAACGCTGTTAAAAGAATGTATATAGAAATAAATGAAAAAAATAATCCCTATGTAATTTGAGAGAAAAATTATAAGTTGGTATTTAAGTTATTTAGTAAATTTTTCGCTTGAATGAAAAAATGCATTCTATTAACATTTATCGAAAAACATTAATTTGCGTAAATCATTTGTAACAGAAATAAGTTTGAGGAAAAATATTCTATCATGAGCTTGTAAAATTTTTTTGAAAATAATTTCAACAAGTGTATGAATTCATACGACGTCACTCTTGGACACATTGATCCCCAGATTCATACCAATAAAAAAAATATTTCAGACCATAAATATATATATGTGTGGTTTGAAACAGAAATCACACACACGATTGTCCTCAAAATAGTACATATATACAAGTAAAGGACTTTAAAACGAGATTAAATAAATAATAATTTACACATTAAATAATTGTATAAATCTTTCAGCAACTTCGGTCTATTCAGATAATTTTATTTTAATACTAGCTGACCCGACGAACTTCGTACCGCCTCAGAATCAATAACTGTTGAATTAAATTCAGTTTTTTTATTAAGTCAAAAATTACACAATGAAGCAATCATCTATGCACAACTGTCCGTGTTTTGATTTTGTCAGTATCAGAGATGGCATTGTGTATGGATTTATATTTTTTGTGATTTTCTTTTTTTCACTTAATTACGATAATTTGTGAACCGGGAACCATTTATTAGATAACCAATACCTCTGTCATACGTCACCCATAGGTCACCCTTAGGAATCGCACCTTAAGTGGTTCGCTACGGGGTGACATTTGTCCGTGTCTTAGCTTAGTCTTAGTGGCGGACCGAATCGAGAGAGACTGCTTGAGGGAGCCTTTTGACCTTTGCAGCTGGACTCTCTCGACCCAACGCCTTGCACCGCAGTTGGAGGGATGGATTCATACGTCCGTCACTACCGGACACCCTGACCCCAGATTCCTACCCTCCCCTCATACCTTTTTCCTTCCCAGAACTTCCTATCCTTCCCTTCCTTAAAAAGACCTCCACACAACATCCCCTAAGATGACACAGGCCCTGAGGAAAATAATTTTCTTCGGGGCCTCATGTGTTGTGGAACTGATGTAAAATAAAACTTTGCTTTTCATTTTCTTTATACGTGTGAGGGTTTTTTATTTTAATGATTGTATCTTTCCTTTGGATGGGTGGAGACATACGTTCACCGTTTGTCTCATTTTCGACTATTGACGACATTAAGTGTGTAAGAAAGAGAGGCAGCATTATATGTTTAAGAACAAAACAAAAACAATCAGCACATTGACATTTGACGTTTTTGAATTTTTGGAATTGAAGCAAACTTCAATATTATACCTACCTACCACAATATTCCTTCAGCTCTTTCAAAAGATGAAAATTCGTTCCATATTAAATGTATGAGGAAATGAATTATCGTCATAACTTTCTTTTTCGTGAATTTTTGCGATGTTTTAATAGTTATTATCCTATCCGGGGTGGAGACAAATCCAACAAATCAAAGATCATCAAAATCGGTTCAGCCGTTCTCGAGTTATAAATAGTGTAACTAACCCGACTTTGTTTTATATATTAAGATTAAAATGAAATCCTCAGAACGGGAGATCCCAGTGATGATATAATTATCCCAACTTCTTAAAAAAAAAAGAAATGTAACAGAATATTTTCTCTTATTATTAGTAAATTGGAAACTATGCATAAAATTTGTCACCACCCCATCCTAATTCCAATCAATGGTGCTACCCGCCGTGTGCCTAACACAATTGATGTGTCGCCTAACACAATCTGTGCTAATTTAATAATCAAGGCCTCGTGAATCGGGTGCGCTTTCGACAATCGAAACGAACGCCTAAAAATTCGTCACTTCCGGCGCGTGAAATGCGACGCTCGGCCCCGGGCGCTAATGTCGAGGGACAGGGCAGGAAGCAGGCCGGGAGTACGGACACCGCGCACCGGGCTGCTATCAAACAAATCTTAGAATTCTTGGAAAAAAAACTTTTCAATTATAATAAAAATCGTAACTGAATAGTTTAAGACCTCTACGAAAGCGAAAGCAGTTTGTAAGAATTTAAGGAAGTTGCACAACAAATTTTTCACTCGAATGAAAAAAATGAATTCAAATAACTTCATTGACAAACCTAATCTAAACAAATATGAGGAGAATAATCTATTACGAGCTAAAAAATATTTTGGAAAATAATTTTAACATGATTAAGTGGTGGTAATTTTAATATGGTTATAGGTGTGGTAATACATAAAAGTGGTAACAAAAAGGATATATATAATTACCGACCCATAAGTCTCTTAAGCTCTTTTTCAAAAATCTTGGAAACTGTAATGAAGAAGCAAATTGTTCAATTTCTTGAACAAAACAAATTATTATCACCATCCCAATATGGTTTTAGAGAAAATCTCAGTACCAATGATGCCATAGAAAATCTAACAAGCATGGCTATAAAAAACATAGACGATGGGAAAAAATGTTTAGCTTTATTCATAGATCTTCAAAAAGCTTTTGACACAATAGACCATAAAATATTACTAACTAAACTAAAAAAAATAGGAATGGCCGAATCAACAATGAACTTATCGGAGTCATATATAACAGGGCGTGAACAACAAGTGCAAATTGGCAAACAAAAGAGCAAACTTCTATCTTTGAACTATGGCGTTCCTCAAGGAAGTGTACTGGGACCGATTCTGTTCATTAGCTACATCAACGATTTAACTAACCTTACCATTAAAGGAAACATAATCGGTTTTGCTGATGATACTGTTTTATTATTTCAGGAAGAAAATTGGACTGATACATTTAACGAGGCTGAAAAAGTATTCGGATATATTAGTTGAAGTTTATATTTATGTTTTGTATATATTAGATTAGTTCCGATGTACGCTTTTTTTACTGGACATGCACGATTATAGAATATGTTTTATTTACAGACGGCAGGTGAAAATTAACAACGTTTCGCTCCCCATAGCAATAGCGAAATCCGCCAAGTGTGAACAATGAGAATACGGCGTTCTCACTTGGTTTACTCTATCCCCATCAGCAGCAAATATCATGTATTTTATTTACTTATTTATTTATTTAACGCCCAAAGGGCTTTTACATGTTTGGTAGTAAAATTAATTCATGGCAGATGATTTTTAAACGGATAAAGAAATAATAAAAATCAAATTAGGTAAAAAAGCACACAAATCATAAAAATACAAAAATACAGCGATTTCATAGGTTTACAAAGATACAGATATGTTTAGGAATAGTTTTGGAATAAATTTTTACAAGATCAAAAAAAATTCGCCAAGTTTATATTAAATATGTCAATATCACCTAAGTACTGATTTCCAATAGTGTGAAATCGTTGTATCGGAGAGTGGGCAATGTAGTTGTTTTTTACAAGTATGTATACGTGAAAAGGCCTTTATTAATAACGATGTGTTTTTTTCTCTGACCAAAATTGTAAACATAAGATAGGTATGTACATATATAAATTTTATTTTTTACGTGATGTCCACCTGCTCCCAACCATCTGGATCCACTGAGTCCACGGCCTCCCTAACTGGGGTATGTTGTGAGGCTGAACGTAGTGGGGAGGGGTAGGAGATAGGGAAGAGAAAGTTGGGGAAGTACTTAGTAGTAATATAATTGCAGAAATTACTATATATATGTACTCGTATAATTTTTTTTTCTTTTTAATTTCTTACAGATTATTGTATTTTTTTGACTACCACAGTAGGCTAATGCCTGTATTGTGGCGTCATAGTCATAGTAGCGTTACAACTGGCTTTTTCTGCGATGCATCTAGATTGTAAGTTATATCATATTTTTTAAACTTTTTTATTCTCAAGAGAATATTTCTAAAGCTTCATCATTTTGAGACATTCACTTAATGTAATTATTTAATTAAAAAAATAAGAAACAACTTTTCCAAAACGTTTTTACATCCTTGTTCCGAAAGAAAGCATTTTGAGCGTGGAACGGGAAAGTTCGACCCTGTACACGGCCCACCCAGTTAGTTGTTAATACGGACAATCGCCGAAAATAACAAAGTGAGCGATCTCACCGTGATAATTTTCTGCTGAATAAAATACATGAAAGGATAGCCGGTTTTCAAATAAAATGTTTTCACATTGTTCAATCCGGCAGTTTATTTAAAAACGGCATGTGTTTGTCATTTTCCAAAGTCGATAAAATTCTACAAAATTCCACTGGATGTAAAAAAATAAAGCTGTTCGTTTTCGCGGATTATCCGATAAAGTAAATTATTGACACATACCAATAGAACACAGTTAAATGAAAATTATATTTCAAAAATACACATAAATGATTTTGACACAAGTAACACTTCAAACTTTTATAAATCACTAGCTGACCCGACAAACGTTGTTCTGCCATATAAATTATTTGCAGTGAATATTTTGGTTGTTAAACAAAAAAATAACGAATGTATTTGTAAGCGTGTGGGGATGGGATCTATGACAGAAAGAGGAATGGAGCACTGTAGACGATTATCTCCGATAAAAACCAAAAACACCAACTAAAGTAGGAAAATGAAATAAAGAGAATCAATATTAATTTCGAAGAGCAAATGTGTGTACGATATTTTTTGTCAGTCCGTCTGCGCTGTAGATGACAAAGACGACAATAAAAATAACCCCAATGGTTTGCCCACGCGAGAATATAATGCCGAATGAAATATCAAAATGACGCGGGCTTCTCGTAATGTCTTGCGCATGTGTGGATGAGAGTTCGATGAGGCGGACGTAGCGCCATCTGTCATTCAACAACATAAATAATTTCGTTCTGTTTGAAATACGGAAGACGGTTAAATTTGTTCATACAAAAATACTAAAATCGCGATTTAAAAATGGGAGGGTGGGGGTGGCGGGGTTAATTTGGGGTTATAGGTATTTTTTGATGCCAAATAAAAAAAAATACAAAACAAAAATGTAAAAAAAATAGATTTTTTTCTGGATATGTCCTAATCACCTAGCGGTATGAAATATACTCTAAAACCTATTCTCATACCTACCAAGTATACATAAAAATCAGTCAAGCCGTTTCGGAGGAGTCCGACCACAAACACCGTCACTCGAGATTTTTATACATAAGATTTCGAATTAAAATTAGATTACTCCGAAAGAGGGTTGGTAATGTGAAATACATATCAGGATAAAAACCGAAGATGTGGAATTATGAACATTTTATATTATAATATCTTATGTTTCCGTTCGTGACCAAAAATTGTTGCATTTCAAGCTATGAAATTCAAATAACTAACAAGAATGTCCCGAAAACTTGACCAATGACGGAGACTTACCAGTGGTAGTTGGGGTGCTCTATTTATATTAACATAAATTAGGAGGGTACAGGCATTGGATTACAGTCCCTAACCAAACATTACCATTCAACAAGTCCAGGCAATAGGCTCCACGCAAAAAAGTCACACCATCCAAAGATGCGCAACTTTGAAGAGAGTACATAAAAGTTATTTTTTACGCGTGTTTTTAATTTTACCTTTATTTTGAGGGATGTGAATGCGGTGTAGTTTGAAATAGAGGTTTCAAAGATTCGGTGCTGCTATTATGAGTGTTATAATACCATAATATATTATTGCTCCTTTAGTGCGGTATTTATTGTCGGGGCTAGCGGAATACAGAGGAGTGGATTAAAGCCATGTTTAGTGGAAGGCCCGTTGTGTAATGTGCGTTTAATAGCCAAAAGTATAAATAACTAGTGTACATCTGATTTTAAGGGCCCACCGCCTCCGCTTGTACGGGTTAGCATGGGAAGAGGATCGTGTACCGCACATGTTCGAGCGTTTACCTATAGCTATATGTTCTTGGGTTGCGCAATTACGTTCTGGATTCTAATATCAAACAATCATAATTATTACATATATGATTACATTATTATTAACCAACAGGATACAAAGCTATTAACGCTTTTTAATGCACGTTTTAATCCCACATTCCAATGTATAATTAAAATACCTTTAGGTACGCTAGTAAGAAACCAAATTCATTTGTAAAATATAGGTAGTAATAAATATGTGAAAAGGAATAAGTCCCTTCGTCACTCTTTCTTTCAATTTCCAATCAAAAGTGTAAACTTGATTTTTTTCTACCGTACTTTGTCAACTTTTGAAGAAGAAAAACACAAGTTTGCGCCAAATAGTAAGCGTAAAGCAGAAATTAAAGTAAATTTTCGTCATTTCGGATTCTTAACTTCAAAATAACATAAAACTAACTAATCAAGAAAACATTTTAAAAGTTTTTTTCCTTTAATCCCTAATGGAAAGAGTCTACAAAATTTTACTTTTATTAAATAAAAATTAATCAGATTTTTGCAAAATAAACACAAGTATTTCATTCCGATAATCTTGAAATTTGTACAAATAATTTTTATTTTTTTTATTTAATTTATTGGGGGGCAAGAATTCCAATAATCTTGGCGATTGATAGCTCCAAGACGAGTGTTATCTAGCCCCCTACATAGTTAAGTAAATTGAAATACCGACATATTAAAAATATATACATATTATTTTATTTAATTTATCGGGGGGCTAGAATTCCAATAATCCATGCGCTTGATAGCTGCAAGACGAGAAGTTATCTAGCCCCCTACATAGTTAAGTAAATTGAAATACGTACATATAAAAAGATATTTTATTTAATTTATCGGGGGGCTAGAACTCCAATAGTCCATGCGCTTGATAGCTGCAAGACGAGTTGTTATCTAGCCTCCTAAGTTAAGTCAATTATAATGTAAAATCCATGCTAATTTGTACAGCGCTATTGAGGCGATTTTTCGCAAAAACAGCGCTATATAAGTTGTCCAAATTTATTATTTATTAAGTAAAATGTATAAGTTGCTGCATCAGAAATGCATGTTTTTTCACAGCATTTGTCAGTCGGTATTCAGTGTGTTACATGCATAAAATGCCACTGCATCATCTCACTGTTTAAAGTAGCTGAGATAAGTGGCGGTCTATTGCAAGGGGGGAGGGCTGGGGGCTGAAGGGCGGAGGGTTTGGTTTCCAACTCCCTCCCTTCCCCTAAATCCTTCAGCCACCCCCAGGTGGGCGGATGAACTATTGTTTCCAGCCTTCAGGGACATACGCGTGTGAAAGTTTTATCGGATAGTACCTACAGCTTTCAATCGCAAGTATTAAATTTTCGCCATAGGTATTAGTTACGTACGCTGCCTCTTCGTCGTTTATTTGAAAATAACCATAAATATTTTCTAAATGCTAGGCATTTTATTTCCAATACTTGTTGTTTTAAAAATAAAATGCTAATAGGCTAATCTTGTAATTTTGTAAATGTGTTGCATAAAAATAATCGAAAATTGTTCAGTAATAACATTTTGTGAGTTAAGTCAAAACCAATAACCGTTTCAAGAAGAACAGTTTATTTATTGCAATTGAGTTTATCAGCCGGCCAGTCTACATTATAGATTTTAATTTGGGAGGCGGGTATGGGTACCGCTGCCCGGGGAACCATTTACTGGATAACCAACATCTCTGCCATAGGTAACCTCGAGTGGTTAATGGGGTAAGGTTTGTCCAGGTCTTGGCGGCGGATGCGTCTGCCTACCTGCTGCGTGGCGAGCCGGATCTAGAGAGAATGGTTGAGGGATGCCTTTTGACCTTTCCTGCCGGACTCTCTCGACCCATCGCCTTACACCGCATTGGAGGGATGAATTTATACGTCCGTTGCTCCTTGACAAACTGACCCGAGATTCTTACCCTTCCCAGAACTTCCTATTCTTCTCTTCCTTAAGAAGACCCTCCACACAGCATCCCCAAAGATGACATAAGCCCTGAGGGAAATAATTTACCTCAGGGCCTCCTGTGTGGAGCTAATGTAAAAAATACAATAACAAATATTGCAATTTTGGAGGCGGGTATGGGTACCGCTGCCCCGGGAACCATTTATTGGATAACCAAAACCTCCGCCATAGGTCACCCCAAGTAGGTCACGTTTGGTAAGTAAGGGTGCCCGGGCTCATGTGATGGAGTTTGTCCAGACCTTGGCGGCGGATGCGTCTGCCTGCCTACCGCGTGTTAAGCAGGATCGAAAGAGACTGGTTGAGGGAAGGTCTTTTATCCTCTCCAGCCGCAATCTCTCGACCCATCGACTTGGAAACTTGGATTCATACGTTACGCCTGAACACATTGACTCCTAAATTTCTACCCACTCCTCATACCTCTTTCCTTCCCAGAACTTCCTCCCCTTCCTTTCTATATGAAAATAATCCTCCACACAGCATCTCCTAAGATGACATAGGCCCTGAGGTAATTTGTTTTCCTCAGGGTCTTCTGTGTGGAGCTAATGTAAAAAAAAATTGGTTAATATTTCGTATACTTAGGTATACAAACATCGACACACAAATAATTAGGGTTATTCTTTTAAATGTTTTGCTTAAAATAAAAAGAATTTCATTTAAAAAAATTAGCACAAAGATTTACGACGCAAATTTATCATTTCAAAATCTAAATGTAAATGGTATCGCAAACCGTGTTGTCATACAGTTTTGCACTGTGAAGACATACATCATTTTGTTTTAAAAGTTTTAAGTAGAATCTAAATATTGTGCATGTTAATTTATGCCTTACAAAACTAATTCAATTAGTTGAACACGTGATATTTTCCCTTTATCTGATAAAACGTATTCCAATTTAACGGTGCGATTAAGTTATCTGGTAAAACAAAGAGCATAAAACACGTGAGGCGGAAGCACAACTTTTACATGAATTATGTGCCATAAAAGTGTGTTGTGAAAACGCTCACTCGTGTGATTAAAATGTACGAAGTTAATCAATTTCCTTCCCCAATCCTTTCATTAGGCCGAGTGAGGTAGTTAGCGAGAGACAATCAGATATATCGGCCTGAAAAAATAATCGAAGCCTTCGTTCGGGTCGGGAGGGGCGTGAGAGGCGCGAGAGGCGTCCTTTCCCCGCTTTTGTGCCCCAGGGCGGATGTAGATGAGCCTCTTGTACGTTTAACAACAAACACAAAAGTCCTTACATAAATCTTGTCTCCGGAGTGAAACTCCGTCGGAGCCGAGGTGCCCCCGTTTCTCCTACTCACCCTACCATAGTCCCAAGTCCCACCCCCGCCCTCGCCCCGCAGCCGCCTATACCGCCGAATATTTTTCGTGCAACTATTTGTAGCTTTTGTAAAGAAACACACGATGTAGATATATCTTTGTTTACGAGCGCCCACGTACGAGAGGGGAGTGGAGAGTGGAGAGAGGACTCCTATGCGAATAGTTGCACTTGTGAATGTCTCGGTGCGATAGGAATACCTTTCAGAGGCGGCCGGGATAGTTCCGTGACTCGCTAAAGCTAAATGAAAGTCACCCCTTTTTACGTGAGCGAGGGAAAGTGTCAAATTAATTAAGCGCACCGATGTTAGACATTACCTTTCATAGCTAATTTATGATGTGATTATATTTTAAATTGAATCAGTGAATACCATCTATATTGAAAACATCCTTCTACCCCACCCAATAACTTATTGTTAAACATCAAAAACTTAAACCCCATAAAACTACTTTAAATGAAGCCATTTGTATAGTTCTATTTTTTTATAATTATAAAGAATTTGTGATGGTTGCAAACTTTTGTTAATTAAAACAATTACCATGAACATGGCAATTGCAATTGTATCACCATTGAGATCAAATAGACTTACGACGACAAAGGAATAGCTCCCTCAGAATGTATTCAAAGTTTGTTCAATTTTGAGCAATATTAAATAGCGTGTAACGACAGCATTCGATCAACGTCTTAACTACGATTACAAGGGGCAGCCATTTGTTTGGCTCGTTGGACGGGATTTATTTCATCACTGTAAATAATTGGGATCTTCTGAGGAATTCCACATTCATGAGTCCATACCCCGTGGACTGGAATGTAAACATTGCCATTATTCGTGTCTTTAACAAATTAAATTCCAACTCACTTCCTTCCAGACTGTTCCTTGGCGAGTGGCCTAGAGTGCCGGAGAGGCCGGAGAGGCCGGAGAAGCTGGATAGGTCGGAGGCCGCTAGCTAGATCTACAAGGTGGAAACTTTTCTTCCCCAAATTACAACAAGGTGTCATAACTCAAAAGAATAAAAATTCAGATTTACGGCCGTTGAATTGATTTGGAGTTTCTCAGTTAAAGTTTCTCAGATAATTGAGTTATATCGGCACGTTTAGCCTCTATTTTTGCGCAGGAAAACATCGAGAAATAGTTATAATCACCTAAGTGGAATTAAAGCTTAATTATGGATGTCGCCATCCTGGTACTTCAGTGACAAGGTAACAATGACTAAGAGTTGGAACAAAGAATACTTTCACAAGTTTTTCAATTAAAAAATATTAACGCTCAGTGAATGTTCAAACCCTTGGCTACCTGCCTGAGTTATCAGGAAAATTACAAGTGAAATAATATTTTTTTAAATTGTTGACGAACATAAAAATTAAACTCTATTTCGTTGGCAAGCTTTGCCTTTAAAGTTATTCTACAGCACTTTTAAATTAACTTTTAATTTTGTCAAATTAAATGCCCAAATTAAAAATGTTTGTTTTTACCACGAGAATATGCTTTGCTGGTCATTAAAATGAAAGCCACAGTCTGATCCTGCCTCTCCAATGAATGCCGTCGCAACTAAAGTGGTTTAGAGCTGTTGCGTTCTGATAATCTTCTTTATAATGTCGTCTTTTGAGAATAAGATGCAAAGAAAAATAATGAGGGACGTGCCTGCGAATAAACTGTTTGTCTTCTCTGATGGAAATCTAGGGAGAGTAATAAAAGACCAAGTAAAATTTTTATTGGCGAATAATAAAATTCTGTTTTATTATTTATTGAGATCTCCGTAATAACAGCGCTCTTAGCACAGCCAGAAAAGCATTAAAAATTACGTTTAATAAATATTTGGAGAACGTTGATAAGTCGCTCATTGAGTGTAAACCGGTGTAAGCGCTTGCAATTAATTTATTTCTAAATACTTGTCCCTCTCACGTATTTTGAGGAATAAAAAAATTGTATTGCAAATTAAAGTAATTTTAAAACGATTTTAGATTTGCACAGTTAATGATTTTTGGGGAATTATGATAGTTGCGCCACCACCTTCTTTAGTCACGCTTTCGGACAGCGTGTCCATTATCGGGGCAGATGTGTTTTTATTCATCATTTATTATTGTGTTTTTTTTTTTTTTTTTTTTAATTTATCAGTACGCGGTCATTTTATTCGATCACGAATAAGGAGAAACAGCTGTCTTCAATTTACGTGTTTTTAATTGCTTGCTATTATATTATTTTAAGAATTAAATTTGAGAAATTTAGTCAAGCATTTCCACAATTTCATAACACCAGGTAAATTTTCATTTTACATTTGTCTAATTTTATCAATTTTATATATTTTCCTCAGGGCCTCCTGTGTGGAGTTAATGCAAAAAAAAATAATTTGAAAATTATATTAAACCAAGGAATAGTTAAAATTAAATGAAAACCAATTACTTTGTATACAAAACTTATATTTAATGAAAATTATCTTATTGATTATTAACTTTGTTGAAAAAGTAAAGTTAAAAGGTCGCATAATTTTTTGTTTGAAAACCGATTTTTTTTTTAAATAACACTACATTTCATCGCCTGAGTTCGAATTTGTCCAATAGACCATTAGAAAATTTTACAGGAGGAGAAGGTTTTCTTTCATTATTTTAATAAAACATTATGATAGGTGTTTGATAAAGCTAGTTCCGTAAAGGTCCGTAAAGGTCTCATTAGTGTTAATAATTCTTAGCAAAATAATGAACTTTTATTTTTAATACTTTATTTTCAATTTTAAAGTGGAGATTGAACAAAAACTAAAATGGTCTGTTGGACAAATAAGAACTGAGGCGACGATTTGGTAGAGCACTAAACTGCAAGTATTGAAATAAAAAATAAACCAAAACCCTACCAGAAATTAATCTTAAAATAATTGTTGACTAAAATAGCATTCAAGTCGCGTCGTAGACGGTCATTTCGTAGATTCTAAGGGCATAAAATGAAACATTTCCTTTACATATTATCGTTAAAATAACGCATTGACTATTAAAAGCAAACAGGTGACAGGCAACGCTTGCCGGCGCTTGAAGGGTTGAATTTAACGACTATTCATTCCGCAGTAATAAAGATTTTGTTTTTATCTCGCGGGTGGAAATGTTTAGTGTAATGTAAAGTGGTACATTATAATGATTGTTCCCGTAATGTAGTGTACTTTTTATCTGAATAATTATTTTTGTTAAATATTTAGGTAAGTGTTTGAATGTTCGTTACTGCGTTGTTGAAATAGTTAATACTGTTATTTCAAAATAATAAAAAAAACCCGTTTCTCATATATCTGAATTTTTAATGAGAAAAACATTTGATTGCAGATATTGAATTCAATGTCGAAATATTAGGTCCTTACATATGAAATTGGCGTTTTGTATGGGAGGAACATAAAGTCGATTTTTTTAAATATAATATATTTATTTAATCACAGTATGTACCATTGCTATCTATACACTTTTGCCATCTCATAGGTAGTTCATCGATCTCTTTACTAAGAAAACCATTCGGACGGGAATCAATAAAATCTTTGAAAGCGGTTTGGACTGCCCCATCGGAGTTGAATTTTTCCCTTGCAAGAAGTTATCCAAATTTCGAAAAAAATGGTAATCTGTTGGGGCAAGGTCCGGAGAGTACGGTAGGTGTCTTAGACATTCCAATTGAAGCTCCTCTAATTTGTTAGCCGTCTGTTGTGCAGTGTGTGGTCTAGCGTTCTAACGCGCGTTTGTTGATTTGCTTCACTCAATTCGTGAGGTACCCACCTTTCAAGCTTTTTCACCTTCCCAATTTGCTTCAAGTGGATTAAAACAGTTTTATCACTAACACCGCAGCCTGCAGCTAACTCGGACGTGATTTGCGATGGATCCGCTTCCACAATAGCCTTCAATTCTTCATTATCAACTTTGGTCTCCGGCCGTCCAAGGGGCTTGTTCTGCAGGTCGAAATTTCCAGAACGAAAACGTTGGAACCAAAAACGCACTGTGTTTTCTTTTGCGGCACCGTCGCCATACACATCATTAATCCTTCAAGCCGTTTCTGCAGCTTTGGCGCCACGGTGGAACTCGTACTCGTAAATAACGCGATATTTCAAGTTTTCCATTTTGTAAACTAAGTGATGCAAAGAAAAAAAAACAATTAAGGAAAAAACAAATGAATTATAATTTTCGAAACACAAATACATGAGTAAATAGCTGTATAAATTTGAATTTGGAATTCCTAACCAAAGAGAAGATATTTGAGATCAAAGTTGCCAGTACGGCAAAACGCCAATTTCATATGTAAGGACCTAATATTTGTTTAAAATCATTAGAAATTTAATCGTTACTATAAAACAGGGGTCCGTTTGACTGAAGAAGCAAAAAGCTATTGTTTGGATAGTTCTGGAATCTTGAAATTTTTACAGATATTTTGGTTAGGAAATGTTTAAGTCATCGCCACTATTATAAGCTCGCGATGATACTTGTGTAACCCCTTAGGCCTAGGAAGGATATTACTAGCCACAAATATCTTATTTCATAAGATTCTCTGAAGGATAATTTGATCCGATGTGTCCATTGTTTATAAAAGTTTTTTATTATCTTTTTTTCTGTTACTGGGAGAATTGTAATTTGTTCGTCGCCGGAGAGTGAAAAAATTTTTCTCCTCAGTTTGTCTCAAATATTTATACTTGATTCCATGGTTAAAATCCAAATTGGCGGGGTTTTTTCCGCAGTTGAAAGTAAAAAATATATTTATATTTTATAATTGTATAAAAGGCATAAACAGCGAAGTGAAAGTTTTCTTTCTACTTCCCTACCCAGAGGGAATATGTTTTCTAAACATCAAATTCTTTTAAAATTATGGACGTTTCTAGTCAAATATTAAATTTTCACTATTTAGAAATGTGAATATTTATTTCAAATACAAAAGTCTCCAAGATAATTTTATCTAATTTCTAAAATGGTGTTTGTTTTAACGATGTCTTAAAAATCAGAAATAAGTAGCAGATTTACCTCGGAAACAGTGCGAATTTACATGAAATTTCACCGTGTGGTTCGGACTTGTAGGTAAACATATTTTATAGACTGAAAGTTTAACGCACTCTGGATTTTTGAAAGATCCATACAAAACAAACGCCAGGCACAATTTTTATTTATTTTTGTTTTTGTTTAATTTTTACACGTCATATATAATATAATATAATAATGTTTTCAGTTTCATCAAGTTCTAAGCATTCATGATAAGCTTTTCCACATTTTTTTTATTTTTGTTAAACGCCCAAATAGCTAGAAAGCTACACCTGATGACGACGAGCGGAGGATTTTCACCTCACCAGTCCCCAGCCCAACTTTTGACGCATCACACCGCCAGCAGCTAGCCGCCATCACGCGGGGTGATGATGCGCTCGTTTATGTATTAAAATGTATTTCTACGTAATAATACAATAATGATTGCGGCTGTAATAGTAGGGGGGAGGCGGTAATGGCTGGACATTACACGGGGCAGGGCCGGCGGAAGTGGAAACATTCGCCTGGCGGACGCGGCGGGTCGCGCCAGATAAGCCCGCCGCCCGTTTATCTGGACTTAACCTTTAAAGGTCGAACTGAACGGGCGAATATTATATTATCTTCAAAATTCAAACGAAAAGATTCATTTTTCATTTAAAAGAATATTCTTATTTCGTATGTAGCTTTGAAATGTGCATATACAGATGCACTTAATCAGTAGCAAAACAAAAATCGAAACCTGCGAATATTTTTTTACATTCACTTCGAAAATATTCCCTTTTCATTGACTTTGTTAAAAATAAACTACTAAAATGGATGAGCATTATTACTTTAAGATTGTTTGAAAGAATGAATCCGGTAGAAGGTGCATAAACAAATTAAGTTAATCAGGAGTAAAGCTAAGACGCAGTTGTTTCGAAGGTATTCACGTGTGACGAAGTCAACGAATGGCTATTCAGCGCCATTTTATTCTTTTGACAGCTGAAAGTTTTCCGTTAAATACCGATTCCAAGTCCATTTCAACTGTTGAGCAAACTGTGATCAGCAGAAGAGGGCAACCATCATGTTGTTAAGCTTGTCGGCTTACCATAATTTGATAGAGAGCTGAAGCGCATCCAATCTTTTATATGTCAAAAAAACCAAATGGCGCTGAATGACCATTTGATGACAATGTTACATTTGAATTTCTGTGTTACAACTAGCTTTAAAATTTCGAAATCTTGCGAAAATCCATATTATATTGTATTCAAATGAAAATATACGTTTTTCACTGACTTTGTTTAATGTATTACCTAGTGGGTACTTGAATGGATGGACTGAAAAAATCATCAGTTCACTATTTCAACAGCGTTATAAACAATGTTTACAAATTTTTGTATTATATGACAATGTCAGAAAGGCTATATAACTATACAGTTGACAAATAAAACAACAATTTTTAAAATTAAACATCAAAACAAAAAAAGAGAATAACAGTAATGTAAAATAGTTATGAAAAAGTGCATCTATTAGCTACATAAAATGTAATTATATGAAATACTATCTAGGTTTACATTACTTGGAAATAGGTCTCTTATATTATATTATATATTATATCACATGTTATAAGTATTATAATATTAAAATAATATACTGCTTTCATTCAATTGAAATTACTGAAAACAAAAAAGGAAACAATGACGAAAAATATAGTAAAATAATTAATAATACCTACATAAAAAACCAAAATATTTACAAAAAAGGGACACTCACTTTTAAATCAAAAACACTTTGTAGTCGTTAGATAATATTAAAATATAAGTATTTCAGTTTTAGAAAATAGAACATAATGAATTTTAACCCTTTTTAACCAGAGTCATTTTAAAATGACGTGAAATTTGAAATTTTTTTAATAAGTAACTACTGAACCAATTTATTTGCTTATAACGTATTATAATATTAAAATAATATACTGCTTTCATTCAATTGAAATTACTGAAAACAAAAAAGGAAACAATGACGAAAAATATAGTAAAATAATTAATAATACCTACATAAAAAACCAAAATATTTACAAAAAAGGGACACTCACTTTTAAATCAAAAACACTTTGTAGTCGTTAGATAATATTAAAATATAAGTATTTCAGTTTTAGAAAATAGAACATAATGAATTTTAACCCTTTTTAACCAGAGTCATTTTAAAATGACGTGAAATTTGAAATTTTTTTAATAAGTAACTACTGAACCAATTTATTTGCGGTTTTTTACAAATAATTAAGTGAATCCTTCCTAGCAAACTTGATTTTTTTCATTGCGTTGGTTGGATTGCGTACACACTTCATATCGTAAACAAGAATCGTTGATCACACCTTTTGAAAAGCTGTGATCCGAGGGAATTGCGGTATCAAAACGAACAAGGTATCTATGTTTTTTTTAATATATTTTTCCATTTTTATTTACAGAAAAATGTACCTTCTTTCATATTATAATAAAAATACAACAAAACATTGATATAATATTTATTTTTAGCATCCTAAGGTATCGTGTCATTTCAAAACGACACTGGTCGTTTGAAGGTATACTATTTGACTATTTTGTATGACTCTTTAATCTGATAATATATATGTATGTATTTATTATGTGTTATATGTGTTTTGATGAGAAGAACACATTAATAATACTTTCAAGTGATAAGTAGACATATATTGGTTTTAAATGAAGTATTTAAAAAAAAAATCTTTTTAGAAAATGGTACATTTTAAATAGTGATACATCTTCTCTCAGAACCACCGTCGTTTAAAATGACGTTGAATATTTCTTAACTTATCAGTTGAAAAAAAAAACTAATATTTCAAGTACACATAATCGAATGTTATTTATTTTTTTATATCTGTAGGAATTAATTTGGTTGCGAAAGGGTTCAGTACCTACTCGTAGTTATTTCGTTAACATTAAAACCGAAACCTGACGACCATTGTTATTGATGTCAATGTTTTAAAGTTGCTTTTTTCTCTTATTTAATCCAAAATATTAACCAATGATCATAAAATAGATTATTCGGTTCTTAGTTTGGGATTCACAAAAAAATATTTTTATATCATGGCGGGAAGAAAAGTCGTCAATTTATCCGCTTTTCAATGAAATAGCTCGACTGATATGCATTATTTCAATTTTCGGAAACTGAAATAATTACTTCTGGTTTTTGGCTAACTCATACTAAGTGTTTTTGAAATAAAAAGTACATATTAACCGATTTTGGAAATATTTACCAAAATATGCCTATAAATTAGTGCAAAATTATATTCAATAGATATATTGGGTGCCTAAAAATACTATCACAAAAAACATTGTAATCTCTGTCCATAATAATTGATTTAAAAGTTTTGTATTTAGGTGAGCTGTTTTTTTAGCAGGTTGAGTGTATCTCCCTAAAAATAATGTATGAAAATGTGAAAAGGGTAAAAATAATTGCCGCTTTAATTGAGCTATTAATAAAAAATATTTGCATGAAAAACTGTCGCGTTGTTTATTATAATTCCCAGCGAGCATGTAGGTATTTATCCGTGATTTATAAACGTGTCCGAGGGACACGCACCTGACCGCTGACCGCCCCCTTTGTTTTACGACGTCGCGTTATGTTCTCCGGGCGATGCGACCAGGAAGGAGCATTGCACGCCGCGCCGGTGCACTACGCGCGTCGCTTGTGACAGCCCTGGCAATACTCGTAGTAACAGGTGTCAATTAAGTGCGAATATGATATAACGTGAAAGGCAGCACCCCTTCATGCGAAAATCACGGATCTAGATGTAATTAAATGTGACGTGACTATTTGGTTTCCATTATATTTCTATGTCTACATCGTTATTAGATATTAGTTAATGTTGCCTCAAAATGATTTTGAAATAAATATATTTAAATACTTGAAATAAGCTTCAAAGTCACTTGGACAAATATTCAGCAAATATATGGTTTACGAGTAGTTACCACATTCATTCATATCGATCACGGAAATTTGAAATGCTGTAACTGACAAAATGTTAGTTGTTCAGGAGAACGAAAAAAAAGTTATTTATTTTTTCAAAAAATCAAATCTTTTTTGTAGACCTATAATAATTTTTTTTTTATTAGAAAATAACAACCAATAAATTTCTTCAATAACAGTATTTAATTTTTAAAAAATCTTCTTAAAATGGGCGTCTTAAAAGACGCGCTTATTTTCCTAGAAATATTTCGTAGACACAAATCGAAAGAAATAAAATTCGAGTGCAGTTTAGACGCGGTAGAAGCGAAACTTTATCAAAACAATCTCAACCAATACTTGAAGAGTGAGGTCATAAAGTGACCAATGAGCGCAGACCTCGCGTAATTTCCGTTTCATATCAAAACCAATAGAGCCTTTAAATTGACATCATTATCAAAGCGACCGATGAGCGAAGTTGATGTGTCGCAGGTGCAATAATCGTCATTTCCGTTTTATACGAAATCCAAATCACAGCGATGCTATAGAAGTTTCACTTCAAAAAACTAATAAAAATGACTCATTTATTTATTGATAACTCATGATACAATTATTTTAACTATTAAAACTAACCTTAAAATAATTAAAAAAAAAATGCAGTTATTTAAGTTAGAAGGTCATTATTAATTAAAAAATAAGGAAAATTGAACTGGAGTTCCTTATTGCATTATAGACAACCTTGATTTACTTAGCCTAATTATCTCCATACTAACTAGAAATGCTTGATCAGAATTCTTTTTAATTGCAACAAAAATATTAGGTATTCGCTCGTACCCAAATTACACGTTGTTGGCAAAATTTCTCAGAAGTAGAGATGTGTTCAACTGATTTTGTTCCAAGACGGCTATAACAACATACCTCCGCAAATAAATATTAATGTAAGCTTTTATTTTTCTTTTGCCTGTGTTCTATTTAATAATTTCTTTAACTAATTTAACTTCCCGTTCCACTAAGTTATTATTTATATCACGTGTACGTAAAAGCACTTACGGGCGTAAAATATAAATAAATATGTTGAAATGGAAGTTGTGAGTAAGTACTATATTTAACTTCTAGGCATTTATAAAAAAAACTATGTAAGATTACTTTTAAGAAGTTTTTTAATGATCATGAATTGAACATCTGATTGAAATATGATCTAGGACACACCAATAATTATTTTTACATATCTAATTTGAAAAATTGGTATTCATGTTTCCACATATTTTTTCTTCGTTGATAATTTATATTTCCATTTTTCATTTTTAATTAGTTTTCACTGAACATTTTTTTTTTGATATCATCTAGTATTACTTTTCCTAACATAAGCTGGTGTTTTCTAACACAAACACCAGTGTATGTTAGGAAAGGATAACACCGTTCAAAATTGTATTGAAAACTCGCCTAAAATTTATAATACAAATACATAAGTACTACCTAATAATATATATTTTTTTAATGAAATAATTAAAAACACTTTGTTTTTACCACAATAAACTTTATTTAAAAGTCAACATGTTTCAAGAACGATGTTCTCTTCATCAGGACATAAAATGTACTAAAAACTAAATGATCAAACATAGAACGGCGTGGGTAGAAATGGAAGTAGTGGGGGAGGAGAGAGGTGGAAAGGGGAGGTGCTTAGAAGATCAACAAGGGGGAGGGGGGAAGGGGGGTGGAAAGGGGGTGCTTAGAAGAACAAAGACAAAAAATTACAATGGAAATATGTTTAAGATAGGGTTACTCACAAAATTAATTTGATTGTTAATAATATTTAAATTTCTTTTGACATTTTTCCTAATTTCTTATATTTCTAAAAGATCTAAGTGAAAACCACTAACGTTAGTGTGTAAAATTTTAAAACCAGTATTTATATCAAATGAATGGTTAAATTCAATTAGATGGTTAGCAAATTCCGAATAATTATTGCTATTTAGATATCTCAAATGTTCCTTAATCCTCGTTTCAAAATTTCTGCAAGTTTTACCTACGTAAAAATGATTGCAGTCATTACAATTCAATTGGTAAACTCCAGATTTTTTAATTTTTTGGTCTTTGTCCTTGTTATTTAAAATATAATTTTTTAATTTATTATTCGTATAAAAAGCAGGCTGTATTGTATTAGGAATTTTTTTCATGATTAAATTGGAGGTTTGATGATTTACAAACAATATTTAATATGGTTTTTTAATATTATCAATAAGCAATGGGTAAATGTAGGACAAATATTTTTTTAAATTAGCACTTAGTTTCCCAGCTATCTGATATGACTTCATCTTTTCTCCACACTTTTATTCCACTTCTTATTTTTAACAGTAACAAGCCCACGTATCTCGACCAAGTCATTTTAGAAAAAAAGTTAGTTCCACACGCGGTGGAAGTGAAACCTTCAGAAAACTAAACTTCGAGAGAATGACACGAATGCAGAGTATCAGGAGTAAGATTGTAGGTTTATTTATTTATTATAATATTGTTACCAAGTTTAAAAATTATTTTACATTATTCTACGAAGCACCGCACAGTCTATCTCATTCTCGCGCAAATCCTAAAGATTTTTTATTTTTATTTATTATTTATTATTATGTGCATCTATATAAAAAGGTTTACATATTTTTTTTGGCCTTGCCTGTCTCACTAGAAAATCCTGTGTAGACAGACTAGTTTACAAATATTTTATAAATATTACATAAAGTACCTACGTTTTTCAAGAAAGCAAAAAAATTTGACAAAAAATTTCAGATCGGTAGGTAGTGGTAATAATAATGAGATAAAGGATTATATTTGGGTGCGGTGACTAATTATTGCATGACCTTTTTCGATGATCCATTGTTTGATCAGGATTTTGCATTTGTTAATATTATTCGATTATCTTGTTTTGCCAGGTAAATTGTATATTTTAGGCGCAATGTATTCTATATTTCTTTGACCAAATGTTGTGTTTGTACAAGTTGTTTGGTTTTATGCGGCGTGTTTACAAAATTTTGGGTATTTTCATAAAATGTACGTGTTTTATTTTTAAACAGACGAGTTAAGATTGTTTTTGTGTAAATTTGTCGAATATCTAATACAGGGAATTTGTTGAATGTATCTCCAGTACTTGTTATTATGGGAACTGTAAGAATAACTTTCATAATTAATTTTTGTGCCTTCGATAATGAATTTATAGCTGGTAGTATTGCACCTCCCCATGCGATTATTCCGTATTCAATGATTTATTGACAAAGAGTAATAAACAATTTTCATAGATCTGGAATCTAGTATGTTTCTAATGTTTTTGAATAAATAAATATGTTTTCTAAATTCGTGATAAGTAGGCAATGTGTATTCCAGTTAAGATATTGATCAAATATAAGACCAAGTTATTTGATGTGGTCCGTTCGATCTAAGCAAGGACATTGACAGAATGTATCGTGAATACAAGAACATTCATGTACTTTTATTTCAACGTCTTGATTAGGTTGGCCAACGATATTTATACTAGAAGTAATGTATTTTGTTTTGGTAGTATTTAGTGCAAGAGAATTAATATCTAGCCATTTTTTAACAGATGTATGTGTTTGTTTCTTTTTAGTGCCGCTCTTTTTCGTTTCAACGAGTTTCAAATCACAACGGTGATAAAAAGTTTTCACTTCAAAAATCTTCAAGGAATCAGGTGTGCATGCGAACGCGCACATATTCATACATATACGCACGAGGACACATCACCACCGAAGGATTCATAGCTTCTTTATTTCACACAATCGCTGCTTACTCACACACAGATAGAATTGCTTCAACACACAGAGCGCTCAACGCACCCACACCGACGCAAGACGACGCAATTATAAAGTTTAGCGACGCATCCGCCGTGGGAGGGGGCGCTGTGGCGGACGCGTCCCGACGCCGGATGATGGATCGCTACGCCCTCTGCCGTACGTATTACCTACGTCGTCTGGCAGGGATGGATCGAACGGATGCAAGCTAACCTGTTTGAAATGCCCCTAAAGGTTAAACGTACCTTGAAACTGGATCTTACATTGAGATCGGTAATATGTTGTGAAATCCATCGTAGAGTGAGAGAATTCATCGCATTATAACGAGCTTTCCGTTATGTAGCATAGTCATTTTCCGAATAATCATTTTTGTGGACAGGTCGTTTCACAAAAATTGAATACTTCATCAAATTTCAAAGATAAAATTCAAATTCTTTTAAGGTTCCCTTCAAGTTCTGTTATTATACACGTACTGGTCCAAGATTAAATAATAACAGAATATATTTTTGAATGTAGCTATTACTTTGTGGTTATCCATTATAGAAAAATGAAATAATTTAACTTTGTATAAACCACTTACTTGATGCGCAAATCCGACCGGTTTCGGAACAAACGTTCCTTCGTCAGTTAAGCTTTTAAAGCTTTTTTTTTTTCTTTTTTTTTTTTTTCTTTGTATAAGCTTTCCCTGACGAAGGAACGTTTGTTCCGAAACCGGTCGGATTTGCGCATCAAATAAGTGGTTTATACAAAGTTAAATTATTCATTTTTCTAATAACAGAATAACTTGAATTTTACCTATGAAATTTAGTGAGTTCTTGTCCTAATTCTGTGAAACAACCCATCCTTTCTCGTTAATGTAGTGTTTTGAAAGTTTATGCTATATTTCGAAATCAGAAAAATAGTTTCTTGGAAATCTGGAATTATGAAAACATTTGTTTGCGTCCAGCGGAGAAATATTTGTAACAAAAGTTTGATGTGAACCCTGCTCGGATTGCTCCATATTCATTACAATCTGTTGAATGTTTTAACATGTCACTTAAGAGTTTTATCATAATTTTAAACGTGATTAGATAAAAAAGCATTGGAGTTGAAAAATCAAGATTAAAGTTGAAATCGAACTAATTTCATTGGAGATGTGAAATTAAATTTTTTACTTCACAAAAACAATTGATTAGAAATTAAAACTAAGGAAAAGAATAATTTTTTCTATTATGGTATACACAGTATTTACGCATACCTATACGCATAAATATTTTCTTTGGCTTTGCATATGATAAATAATTGTCCAATACGGTAAGTGCGATACATAATGATATTGTAGACAGTTCTGATTTATTAAGCTCGATTACCTTCCAAATAGCAAGAAATATCCGATTTAAAATTATTTTTAATTGCGACAACAATATCAGGAATGAGACATTTAGATACTTGCTTGTACAAACCTAGGTTGCATGCGGTTGGAAATGCTTTCTCAGATGCAGGAGAAGTGTTCAATTATTATTAACAATAATATTCTTCTGCATGGTTTCTATACAATTTGATAAGCATGTTATAACTCAAGATCACTGTTCCACAAAATTATTATATAAATAACAAGTTTTGGAAATGCCCATATAGACGTATATTAATAAAAATATATAAATAATCAATTATCTTTAAGATATTGTTACAAAATATTATTTTTCTAATAGAAAGAGTTTTATGAATAACGTCTAACAGTTAATAAGTCTCACAGTTTCATCTTAAACACTCTATAAAATAAAGAATAATAAATAACACTTAGTAAAAAAGTTTAAACAATTTTGGTTGATGTTGGGCCTTTAAATCCTAAATCCAGGATTAGAAGGCGTTATTCCTGGCTCCGGCCCTCTGCGCACTTCCTCAGTCCCGCTATAGATAAGTCTCTGTTGAATATGTATGGGGAGCAGACTCTGCAAATGCCGCCTTGTAATTGAATCGTAAGGCTTTATTAGCATACAGATTGTCTCTGATTCTTTCAACGGCGCTGATGATGCGAATTTCTTAACGGGACAGGAGTTATTGTTAGGGGGCAGAGGAGGGGGGGAGCTATGACACTGGCTGTCTCAAACGAGGGGGCTTCCATTTAAAAGGCACCTCTCTAGAATCCTACGTACTTTTTAAAGTGAATTTATATGGTTTCAATCTTTCAAACAAACACCAATTTCGAGAAATTATTCGCTGTACTAACCGGTTTTGCTTGTCATTTGGTTTTCTGAATTTAACTGAAAAGCTTGCATGACAAAGAAAAGAATAAACAAATAATAACCTTTATTAATTGAAGATTCGGTTGGAAACCGGAAAAGATTAGGTCGCATCATGTTTTTGGTTTGATAGTTGTTAATATTATCTTCAATGATAAATATTATAATCGAGATTTCACTCAATAAATTATTCCACTTTAAATAAATTAAATAACTACCTTGTAAAGTCGAACTGAAAATAATTCCGTTGGCTTGGTAGTTGCAGAATAAAAATATACTTTAAATTCATTACGCCAGAGCTCACTGCTCCAGCGTTTTGGTGGGTCACACACATTTTTTTTAATGAAATAAAACAAAAACTTTGTTTTTTAACCACCGAAACCGGTCGGTATTATAAAAATTAAATAAATCTTGGTTAAAAAACAAAGTTATTATTTTATTTCATTCAATATGTCAAACCACAAAGTGACTGATTTCAATCAAAACATTTTTTTTACTGTTAACTTGTTAGTGCAGTGTGCACTGTGTACCTAATTTTTTTTTTTTTTTTTACAGTGAATACCGCACAAGAATCTCAACTGCTCCCGTCTGGAGCCAGTGAGACTATGGCATCCCCAATTGGGGTATGTTGTGAGGCTGAAGGTAGTGGGGAGGGGAAGGAGGTGGGGATGAGGAAGGTTGGGAAGTACCTGGCTATTCAGATCTGGTCACTAAACACGGCTAAAGCCATTTTCAAGCAACGTTTCAATTCTGAATGGTGGTCTTACACCAGGGCGATACTAATAGTATCTTCCACTCTGGAACATACCGCAAATATACTATATATTATTTTAAATGAATTAATTGTGAAATAACACAAATTAATCAAATAAAATTTATTTGCGCATGCCGGGTTCGAACCCGCGACCTCCGGAATGTGAGTCAAGAGTCTTAGCCACTGGACTATGGAGGTCGTCAATAATGCAAGCTTATGTATGTTTTTTTCATTATCTTGAACAGTACAGATGAATCAATTAATTTAAATGTTGCAATATTAATATTTGATTAACCTCACGCGAGGTTTTAAATACTTCCTGTAATATTAAGTATTTCATATTCATGATAAATGTTTACATTGATGTCCCCTGAGCTATGCAAAGTGGAAAGCATTTAATAGGTCCATCCTTTATTTTAGCTCATTAAAGTAGATGGGTGTTTCCAAGTCGACACATTACAAGTTAAACCTGTTCGCGATTCTGGGTAGAAGTTTCAATGGAAGGTGCTAGTAGGAGCTGTTCTCGAGAATGTCTTCGCGGCTTCCAAATACCGTATTTGTATCAGCCAAAGATATGTTTCCAAACTATGTTAGCGGCAAACCTTAAGTTGTGGGCAACTTTGGCCGCTTGGGATGGGTTTCTGCAAACCAACCATCGCAATACTCCCACTCCAGATTACTCCCCAACAATGAAAATCCATGCCTTTCTATTGCCGAAAGAATCACAAACTTCCTCCGCCTAAATATAAGCACTTCTTAGGAACGTCGTAGAATTTCATCAAAGTGTAATTTTTATACTTCGATGGGAGGACAAAATACCCTAGGCCCTAGAGTATATGAAAACATATTGAAGAACAAATTCGTTTTACAATTTGCTTTAAGATACTCAGAGAAAGACAATCGAAAAAGTAAAGAAAAGGGTGTACGAATAAGACGAAAAAGCAAAATAGCAAGAAAAGTAAAACAAAATAAAATAAAAGCTTTAACGAAAACTAACAAGATACCCTGAATTAAAACATTTTCTCAACAAAACATTCGATATTTTAAAAACTTATTTGAGATACAAATTTAATCCAATTCAAACAGTATACACTGAGTGAAATGAATAAAATAAATATCTGCTAACAATATTAAATATAGAAATTAGGAAGATACAATCGTGAAGCTCCAGCAAAAAACAATGAAGCGAGAGGCAAACATACAAACACACAACATGAGATAGAAAAAGGGCGACACAAAAGCATACAAATAAAAGTGAACTAAAACACAATTTGATTTAAATGAAGAACGACAAGTTACTATAATAAGCTGGAAGAAGAGTCGAGTACCGTATAGAGGAGAAGTGATTTAGATAAAGTCGAGAGAATCACAAATTAAATTAAGAAAAAGGGCTTCAAATTGTCATCTCTCAAGTACAGAAGAAAACAGTAGGAGCGCGGCTAAATCAAATTATACATCGTCGTTCTTTTTAGCCTGCACAGCTTCGTGAAATACAAAACCCCGACCTAAGTCTCGTATCTGCCGAATTATACGGCCACCAATAACTTTGTTTTGCGGAACCTCGTCCCAACAAAGTTCTACTAATCTTACTTATAAAAATAAACTTTTACATTAGCTGTGTTCTAGAAGCGGTCGGTCGTCATTTCACGGAACTTACTTAAATGCTCGTAAATGTCGAATGATAAGGAACGTTATTTGATTAATTAAAGCGATGCAATTCTCCCCTTTTTAGGTAAACGTAAAGCGACTTCCGAAAATAAATTAAATATGAAAGCTTAAAGTGGTGCTGCGCATGCAGCGATACAGTAGAAATATACAGTTTAGTCATGCAAACGGTATGAAATGTTATGTTCAAAAGGATTCAAAAAAGTACCGACAAGTAAAAAAATGTAAATGCGGTACTGATAAATAAAGATGAATATTTACCAGCTCGTTTTGATACACGGACGAAGTGGATGATGTCCAAGGATGACTTGACGAGATGAACGTCGCCAAGTCCTGAAGGAAAAGCGATGAGTGTGAGACATGGATCGGACACGCGTATTTTAATACAATTCATAGGTACCAGTCCTGGTACTATGATGCAGTGAAACAAATAATCATGATTATATAGTTGCTTTTACATGAATCTCCGACAAATGGAAGCTCTCATACAAATACACGCTCTCGTCAAAGTGGCAGATTAGGTTAAAGAGAAATATCGTGACAGTTCATTTAAGCCACATAAATAAATGATAAATGAGCTCGCACCTTAATGATGGTGTGTTCGCTAAAAGTCTGCCTCGTCTGCAATATTTCATCTACATACTCACTTGACACATTGTAACAGGTGTTGTTTACAATAGAATTCCATCTCCTTACTCCATCCAATGTGTAATTACTATGCAGACACATTGTTTCAACAACACACGCGAAACACATATACCGTACACACACTTTCCTTACTATAGTATTATTCTGTAATTCGTCAAGCCTTTTATTTATACAAAAATTATTTCCTCCACGCAATATTATTTATTTTCTGTCACGCAAGCATATTGTGAAGAGTTTCGTAATTGATAAACTAAATGTTGAACTTTTCCGCAGAATAAGCAATATTAATTGTGAGCACTTAACCCCTAACAAACTGTACAAGAAGCAGTCTCAACATGCTTAAAGACTATTCTAAACATTTAATTAAAGTATCGGCTTTCGTTTATGTGTACAAACTGGCGTAGGGTATTAGACACAGCCCGTTTACTTAGGGGGAATCTCCTCTATTAATGTGAATCATTATGGACGTTCCCACATATATTATATATCTAGATTCGATAAGAAACCCAAGGAGCAGAACCGGCGCGGCGCTGGCGAAACACATCTGTAGGCTGTAGGCAGGAGTGGGAACCCTTTGAAGCGGTTTTCTTAGGAAGATCGAATACGGTGTGGTGAACAGCCAACCCTTTCATCTTGTATGTAGGTATATTTTGCCGGCGGAAAATTTCGAGATAAGTTTCACTTTTAAAATTTATTTATCCGGAATATCACAGTAACTGAGTTGTATCATTTTAGGGAAATTTTTACATGGAAAGCTTTGAATCAACACGGATTGGAAATGATGTTTTACATTAGCTCTACAGAAGAGGCCCCGAGAAAAATAATTCCCCTCAAGGCCTGTGACATATTTGAGGATGCTTGTGTGAAGTGTCTTTTTAGGAAAGGAGAGGAAGATCTGGGAAAAGGGTATGAGGGGTGGGTAGGAATCTTGGGGTCAGTATGTCCAGGAGTGACGGACGTATGAATGAATCCATCCCTCCGCTGCGGTGCAAGACGATGTTCCGAGAGAGTTCTGTTGGAGAGATCAAAAGGACTCTTTAAACCAGTCTCGCTCGATCGGACCTGCCACGCAGTAAGTGGACAAGCATCTGCCGCCAAGACCCGAACAAAACCTCACCCAGTGAACTTGGGCATCCTTCCTAAGGCACTAAACGTAGCAAACCACTTGGGGTGACCTATAAAAGAGATGTTTGTAATAAATTCTCGCAGCGGCGGTACCCATACCCGCCTCTCAATTTGAAATTGAGATGTGAGCATTACACATTTAACACATGAACGCTACACATTTTTCTAGATTGATTCGTGGATGGTTTGAAAAGCCGGCAATCACGGAGAGCATTCACTTCTGTTCCCGATGGTTATCACCGCTACTGACAACATAAATACTGCTTTATTTTCCAACCAGCAGGACTAACTTGCCTATGGTCATGCCGGTTAGGAGGGCAATCTTGTAATTGAACAGAATCAATTCGGAAATCGACATATTTAGCTTCAGTGGAACTGCTTCTAACCGACAATGTATTTTATACTTCTGTTTTACATACTTTGTTTAGATATTTCTGCTCTGTAATATGTATGCAATGTAGTGCATTTTTTTAAATGCCTTAAAATTAACAGTTGTGCAACGTTTTCACAGGTAAATTTATTAAAAAAATGAATAGGAGCCGGGAGGAAAGGAGATATTTGAGTAATATCGTAGTAGTATACGAGAAAATTTAAATACCTTCTAATCAAAATAAACAGTACGTAAACGTATTTATTAGAACGTAGGAGTAATCAGATGTTAGGTGTACCGAACTGATTATAAATAATTGTAATTCACGAAAAACCACCTAATACTCAAATTTTCCATATTTTACAACACAGGTAAACAGCAGGTTATCCGTCGTAACCTGTTTCTCCCAAGCGATAGATCATATTGAGGAATTTATGATATTTACTTCTTCGATAATCGCATATTCTCTTCGTGGCGTCATTTTGATTTAATGAAAATACATAAGTTTGATAGTTTTTTTTTTCGTAAAAGAATAACTATATGTAGCTTAATTCAAATGAAACCAATTAACTTTTTGATAATGGTAAGGACGGAATTTAGATTTTTAATTTTTTTTTAATTTATTAGTTGGCACGCCAACAGAATATATCACATATAATTATTACATTAGTTACTAATTTTAATATGGTTACAGTGATAATTCCAATGAAAGGTGAGCACTTTAATTCTTGGTGGAAGATATTAAAAAAAAAAAGAAACATCGTCGCTTGAAACAGACATGTTGATCTCATAAAATTTGATTAAATGGTAACTATAATTTCATCACTTCCTCCAGCCCAACTACAATTCCTTTATTGGAGATGTCAAAGTTCTTTTGTCTCGAGGAAGTTGTGAATCGTGAATCTTGTTAGTTGTACACATTCAACTAAATATCTAACATTATGTTTAATAACTTTTTTTAATGATAAGTATTATTAAATAATAAAAAAAACTAAAAAAATTGTTACCAAAAACAGAATCCACAGCTGGAAAACCAACCCCAGGTGATGAATCCTTGAGTCTTCATTTCCATATACGATGGTACCTATTATAGTCTACTAGGGGTTGGATTGTATACTGTCACTCTTCGCGCTTGGATTGATGCAGCCAGACCACTTGCAGACTTCCGTTTTATCATGATCGCTGGCGGTGGTGATTGTCAAAGGCATCGCCCAGGTTTGGGAAACTGAACATTATTTATCGTTTGAGATGTTCTGCTAAAGTATTGTATCCAGCGCGTTCTCCTTTGTGCGCCAATTGCACTTAGTAAATCAGTTACTTTTTTCTGGAAATATTATTAGTAATTTTGTGACAAACATTTATTTACTAAATAAATAATTATATTTAATGAAAAAAATAACTTTCTAAACACCACTATTTTATTAACATTGTTTCAAAACAATTTTTTCTTCATAGATAAATATTAATCTCTTATCCTCACGAAGAAAACATTGTTTTCGAAACATGTCGATAATGTTAATAATATAGGGGTGCTTGCAAAGTTATTTGTTTTCATTTAATCAATAATGATGCCACATAGTGTATTTGCGAAGTTTGAAGAAGTAATTATGTGGGATAAGTTTTAAGATTTTCACGGCCAAAAGCATTTTCGTTATTTGTTTTTGGGGTGTTATGCCGTGTTGCGCTACCTCCTTCTTTAGCCAACGTTTCGGACATCGTTGCAGGATGCATCGATGGACACTGCAACGATGTCCGAAACGTTGGCTAAAGAAGGAGGTAGCACAACACGGCATAACACCCCAAAAAGAAATAACGAAAAAGTAATTATGTCTTCATGTAAACCACTTTAATTAACGACAAAATGCCAAGACGTTCCGGCCACAACAGATTATTCTTGTCGTCAATTAAAATTGTTTATTTATTTATTTATGGTTTTATAAATCCTTTTAAAGTTTTGGGAAAAGTCAGATTGGAGTCCAGTCTTCCAAATGTTTAATTTCAAATAATGTGAATTATGTGAATAATAACGTTAAGCCATGTTTTTTGTGTTTCTTCTGCGGTGTAACTTTTTGATATTATGTTAATTTATTTTTTCAGTTTGGTTGCATTTTCTTTTAGTTAGTATTTTTTAAAGTGTTTATTCCGATACCCAGAGCAGATATTTCTTAAATTTCATTGTGTATTGTTTCTTGGAGATTGTACTGATATTGGTTTGTATTTAATGATGTTACTCATTTAACTTAAATTATTACCACATTGACATTTTTAACTCAACTTTACGTGACATAAAACGAAAACTCACCAAGCAACATGACTCAAACTAGAAAGTTCAATCCCTATATATTCCCGTCCTTTACTACTTAATCCTATTCCTATATTCCTCCTCCCCCCCCCCCTTTTTTATATTTTGTAACTAAAAAATAAAACTAAGAAAATACCCTTACACTGTCACACTTTATTATTAACTATTATCAGTGGAAAGTTCATAATTGGCATAATTATCATATTATTATTGTATTATTTTGTAATCTCTGAGTTGCTGTCAACTTTTTCTAAAATAAATAAAATAAAATAAAATTATAATTGAAAAGTTTTTTCCTTCAGTCTCGCTTTCTTGGTGATATCTGTTTTTTAAAGCTGATGCGAAAGTCATTCTTTTGGTTGTGCCATGTCCATCGCCAAATTTTTCCGTGATATATTTTTTGGCGATATCTATTTTGGCTTATTTTATGGTTTTTATTAATTTTTCTTCATTTCAGCTGGGTTTTGTGTTGCAAGTATTGAAGTGGGTCGACTTCTTCCATGTTTAAATTGTGACTTTTTAACACGCTTATGTGTTAAAAAATGTTCAGATCACTCAATCTTTTTACGTTAAGGAACATTTTTAGTGGGCGGTTAACCAATGTGTTTTCAATTATTTGTGGAAATTTCACCCAAGGAGAGCGGTTGAATTAAACAACGTTTGACTCATTTTCATAGAAGTTTATTACGCGAATTGTATAAAAAAGGCAAAATACCTTGTCGTAACACGGACGCAATAAATTATAAAGTTAAAATAAAAACTCTATTTTAAAATCACAACTCTAAAATGAAAGTTCCTAACTTATGGTTCCTCAAACAGTCTGTCTGAATAGAGATGCCACCCCAAGGCTGCACCAACAACCCGCTCATCCTAAGGCGACTGTAGTGAAGGAAGGGCTGGGCTGAAGGGCGAAGGCTGAGGGTGCGGGGTACGGTAGACCCAGAGTGATTGTGCGACAATCGATCGACAGACAAATGTCATTCAGATATTTGACATGAACTAGGGGTGAGGTTGATCTGAGATATTTTCTGATATTGGGGAATGCATGTTTTGTTATATGGAGTTATTTTACAGAAACATGGTGATCTTGCTAGTTAATTTTTTTTTGCTTCATGATTGAAACCAGAAAAAAAATAACGAGGTTCGAAATTATTTGTATTTAGCGACGGTGTCGTAATTAGGTTATCTAAAACTGCAGTCTTGGGTCAACGTACGATAAGTCTGAAAAGGTTATTATTAACGACCGTCAATACGGATTCCGGCGGAACCGCTCGTGCGGTGATCTTCTCGCGTATGTGACGCATGTTTGGGGGCGATGCCTGGAACGTTTCGGTGAGACCCAAACGGTTGCACTGGACATCTCCAAGGCCTTTGATCGGGTTTGGCACCGAGGACTTGTCAACAAACTGCATTCTTACGGACTTCCCGTATCCTTGTGTACGTGGATTGCCGACTTCTTTAGGGAGAGGTCGATTCAGACGGTAGTCGATGGTTTCACCTCTTCCTCACACTCAATAAATGCTGGCGTCCCACAGGGATCGGTTCTGTCTCCGACTTTGTTTTTGTTGCACATCAACGACCTTTTGTCATGTGCACCAATTCATTGTTACGCGGATGACAGTACAGTTCATGATAGCTTTTTGTTTGACAAGCCCCCAAAGGGCTCACAAACTTCAACAGCTCGTAAGGCTTTGAAGCAAAGAATGGACGGTTACCTCGAGAGTGTTTTCTCTTGGGGTAAAAAAAATCTCGTTGAATTTAATGTTTCAAAGACCCAATCCTGTCTGATTACGTCTAAAAGGGATCGAAATGAAAATCTTGTCTCTTTCAACGGAAGCAATCTTCCGAACAGGCCCTCCATTGATATGCTTGGTGTAACCCTAAGTAACCAGCTCAGGTATGGGGGCTCCATCGAAGCCAGAGTAAAGTTAGCCTCCCAAAAACTGGGCGTACTGTACAGGGCCCGCAGATACTTTAATAGTACACAACTGCTAACCCTGTACAAATCGCAAGTGCGCCCCACGGTTGAATTTGGCAGCCACCTCTGGTCTGGAGCTCCAAAATACCTGAAAAACACCCTCGACTCTGTGCAGAAACGGGCGGTCCGTTTGATAGATTCTCCCATCTTAACAGACGGATTGCAATCTTTAGAGCACAGGCGTCGGGTGGGAATGCTATCCTTGTTCTACCGGTATTACAATGGAAGATGCTCCGAGGAACTAGCATCATTGATCCCTTCGGCACCGGTGCATAGTCGGGAAACACGCCAAACGCGTGCCCAACATTTGTACACAGTTGACATTTGTCACATGAGAACGGGTCGTTTCTTCGACTCGTTCTTGTGTTCAACAGCTCGGCTGTGGAATGATTTGCCGGCCTCTGTGTTTCCTCTTTCCTACAACATGGGTCTCTTCAAGACCAATGTTCATTCCTTCCTCTCCTCAAAAAGACCCTCCACAAAGCATCCCAGATGACATAGGCCCTGAGGGAAACTATTTTCCTGAGGGCCTCCTGTGTGGAGTTAATGTAAAAAAAAAAGGTAATTTTCTGATAAATATTTTGATTTCTGTCCTTTTCGTTTGATTTATTTAACTATGATAACAAAAATAGTCAATCAAAAACCAACAAACCTGTAAAGCTTATAATTTTTCCGCTAACAGATTTAAAAAAAATTTTCAGTATAGATTTTAATTTGGTTCGTACCATATTTTGATACAAGACAGAGAAATATTCTTTCAGGAAGTCACAGTTTCGTAAAATGGTTATTAGTAACGCTCATCTCATATATTATTTAGTGCCCCCCATCGCATAAAGCGTCCGACCCCAATTATCCGTCTCGGCTTGGCGACAATCGAAACTTCCTTCATTATATCAGGACCGTATCAAGCCGGCGCAGGAAAATTGCGAAAAGAAACAATTTTGAATACAGTGCGTAGAACATTGCCAGCGTCGATATCATCCGCTGTCCAATCCGGGCTATTAATATAAATCGACACGAAATAAATAGCGTCCAATTTAGTCTGGGAGAAAAATCTTGGACCGTTCTCAGCGTAGGGATGGGACATTAGGCGTAACGATCCCTCCAATCGGTGATTGGAATTTTTCCTCTATCGCCAGACAACGGGGAGAGCGGCGAAAGAAATGCCGAAGATCGAACGGACGAATGGACGCGGGACGGAGGGAGAAAGGCAGGAGTTCGGTGCGGTGCGCGTGGAGACATCATTATCAGGCGATCGCCGGTGAAAGCGAACGAGTGCATATTACGGCTACTTGCATAAAAGCTGAATATTTTCATTTGAATAAAGCTGAATATTTTCATATTTTCATAAAAGCTGAATATTGTATTTGTTTTTTTTTCTAGCTATTTAAAACACAAACAACTTAAAACCAGCAACGAATTATTGAGCTGGTTAAATGTTGGATAATCGTTTTCCTTTAAAGAGAATGGTAATTCAGTGGAGGTATTCCGTTTACTAGACTCTTAAAAACTATTGCGATAGTAATGAACACGAATAGATAGGTGTCACAAATCATGCGTCAAGAAATAGTTATCACAATTTGGGAGGCGGGCATGGGTACCACTGCCCCGGAAACCATTTATTGGATAACTAACACCTCTGCTATAGGTCACCTCAAGTGGTTCGCTACGTTTGATGATTTAGCAGGACTGCCCGGGTTCGTTAGGTGAGACTTCTCCGGGTCTTGGCAGCGGATGCGTCTGCCCACCAGCTGCATGGCAGGCAGGATCAGAAGAGAATGGTTGAAGGAGTCCTTTTGACTTCTTCAGCCGTACTCTCGCCTCTTCAGGAACATCGCCTTGCAGTTCAGTGGGAGGGATGGATTCATAAGCGTCTGTCACTCCTGGGCACACTGACTCCCAGATTCTAACTTAGCCCTAATACCCTTTTTCTTCCAAGAACTTCCTTCCTTCCTTCACAAAAAGACCCTGCCCAAAAGATGACATAGGCCCTGAGGGGAATTATTTTCCTCAGGGCCTCCTGTGTCAAAATGTAAAAAAAAAATATACACTAGATTTTTTAATATCCGTTAATATGCCAAGATATTTGCAAGACAAGGTTTCCAACATTGCAGTGATCCAATACTCCTAGCATTTGTTAAATAAACAAGTCATTAAAGTTTATTGTTTTTAATATAAACTGTCAGAGAAATGACACCATACGTACCATTTTCCGGCAGTAGAAATATAAACGTTAGTTTTAGAATTTTATCAACTGAAAATTTTTAAGCTGTATTTATGCCAAATTGTAATAAAGTGAGCATAGTAAGTAATAAAATACAAAAAGTAAGTTAGGATTTTAAATCTTTCTGAACAGATGTATTATTTAACTACCTAGTGATTAATAATTAATTTGTAACGAACTAAATGGATTGGAATGACTTGAAAAAATCGTTAAATTTATAATTATTCTAATTAATAAAAATCACGAACCTAAATTTGAATAGCTATCGCTCGTGTGGTTAAAACTTCTATTTTACACTCAATTTAAATTAAGTTATTGGTTAAATTTGGCCTGTAATGCTCTCAACGGATGAAAACTAACAAAATTACATTAAAATAATAAAATCCAGTTATCTCACCACCAATATTTACACATTTTTTGAAATGGAAATTGTTAGATGCTACCAAACTGAAAAATTACAGTGACAAATATTTTAAAAAAATATTAAGGAAGCCAAAAAAGCATATGTTAATGTAAACATACTTTTAATTTTCAACAAGAATAATCAGTGACCGGAACATCTTGGAATATTGTTGTTAAAATACGAATACTATGGGCATTAGAATTTGACAATCGTGAAAGTTTAAAATGAATTTTGCGTGGCTTCAGATTATTTCTAAGACAATACACCAGAATAAATATGAAACAATAAAGTAATTTAATTCTTCTTGAGTGCATGAATTCAGATTTAGTTTTTCGAAGAATTCATCGAGTTCTCGAAATTCCGGACCGCGGCAGATACTGCGCCTATCTCCTCGCATCGGTGGACTCTCCCGTGGCGACAGAATTAAGGGTAGCGAGATATCTGGGGAAATCAGAAATGCTTGAACTCTTTGACACGGTGAGACATTCCAAGGGACCGCTGATTGACCGGATCTACCATGAGTGCCGCTCTTGGATTATGGTGCTCTATCGACGGTGATTAAACGACGCGATGCAACCGTAGTGACAATAATTCGTCGCTTTAGTTCGTATTTGTCCAACAGACCATTAGAAAATTTTTCAGGGGGAGAAGGTTTTCTTTAATTATTTCAATAAAACATTATGATAGGTGTTTAGGATAAAGCTATTTCCGTAAAGGTAAAGGTCCAATTAGTTTAAATAATTCTTAGTTAAGTGATTAACTATCATTTTTCATACTTTGTTTTTAATTTTAAAGTGGGGATTGAACAAAAACTAAAATGGTCTGTTGGACAAATAAGAACTGAGGCGACGAATTGTTAATAAATTTTTTTAACACTGTTAATTTACAGATATTCCGATCAAACCATAGAACAAGAATGATCCTATATTGAATATGGGTATATTGCAAATATATTATATCTTACAACACTGGTGCACAAAGATATGCCTAATAAAAAGTGTATTTTTACGTGAAAGATATCAATTACATATAAACAAATAGAAAATGACGGGAGGGGAGAAAAACGTTATTTTGTAATGCCCGGTCGATTATTGACTATAAATATTCAGATCTATTTTTAAGATGTCGGAGAAGAATAGAGAGTAATGGATGCGCGTTAAATATAAAACAGGACAATCACCGCACTTCAGCTAACTCAACACAGGCGACTCTTCTAAGCGAAATAAAGAAACTCTCCTCCCAACTACACTGAGTGAATTCAAAACTGGTTTCCATCGAATGGACAACCGTTCACTATAACTGCACCATCTACACTAACAAAATTCTGGTATTAGAAGAAAAGCTTTTAAAAATTTATGAGCTTGAAGCTGAAGTAAATGAACAAAAAAGATCGTAACTTATTTGGACAAAACAAACATCGAAATAAACCACAGCTGCTCCACAAAAATGTCGATATAAAATAAGGATGAATGCCTAGCAGGCAGTCTAATAAAATTTGCATCTAACGTTGGACTAATCATGACGGAAGAAGACATCGAATTTATTACTAAAGCAAATACCCACCAACATTTTCAAGACGGAATAGCATCAGCTCCCCGTGACGGCCGCACCCGAACGTGGTACGCACCCAAAAGAAAGAAGGACAAGCATTAAAAATTAGAATTGGGTCCACTGCAAAAGCGTAGGTGTCGCAGGAGATAAATTTTTTTCGTTGATCACATTACAAATTGAATAAATTAAAACAAAGATCAGCTAAAGAAAGAAAAAAAATAAACCAATATGATTTTTCATGGATAAGAAACTCAAAAAATTACATAATAATTAATGTTATCTCTCCTTCTATCCAGGTCTCCGGTCAAACTCTTTTGGACCATTTAATGTAATAATTTATTTAAAAATCAATTTGAATTTTAAAATAATTATTTTTGTTTTTATCATTCACCATTTAACGTTTTTCTACTTAGCTCTGCACACTTCTTTCGCATTGTGCTTAATGGAAATTGTCTCCGGTGTGCCGCAGGGGTCGCCTCCCAGACCACTCTTATTTAATATTTTTATTTATATAAATGACATTTATGTATGTTTTCAAAAGAGTTATTGCGTTTTATATGCGGATGACATGAAGATTTTTAAACCTGTACAATTTTTATCCGATTCTATGGAATTACAAAGCGATCTTGATAATTTGTGCGCAATCAAACTTATTATCGTTGAACATATCTATATAAGTGTCACTCAATTGCTTTTAGTTGGCATAAAAACAAAATTGTCTGTGATTTTCGATTTTTACGACTAAAAGTATTATCGTTATTTATTTTTGGGGTGTTATGCCGTGTTGCGTTACCTCCTTTGGCCAAAGTTTCGGACACCATAACGCTACAGAAGGAGAAAGCGCAACACGGCATAACACCCCAAAAATAAATAACCAAAAAATCATCTATTCTTACGACGCGAATTAAAAAGACTTTATTTATACTTCGACATGAATAGATCTAGGTGTTTATTTAGACAGCACATAATTTTTTGATGAGCTCATACAACAAATTATATCAAAATCTTACAGGACGCTAGGTTTCCTTTTAAGAATACGTAAAGTTTTCAAAAGTGCTAGGACTCTAGAAAGGTTGTTTTGTTTAAATGTCAGGAGTCCGATGGAGTATGCTTCCACAGTAGGAATCCTCAACATAAGATGTACACACAGGACGGGTTGTTAAAAAAAAAGATGAATTCATCAAAATTTGAAGTTAATTTTAATGTTCTGTGGAGGTTCTATTCAAGTTCTGTTATTACATAATTATAGGCTAGTTGCTGCATAAAACTGAAACAATCACAGAACTTATACAGAACCTGTATAAGTGTGAAAATGAACCTACAATTGAGGGAATATTTTCTTGATTTGATTTGATTGTAATATTTATTTTAATTATATTTTATACTTGAATTGATTTTATTTTGAATTTGAATTGATTACATTTTATTTTATTTGATTTGATTTAATTTTGTATTAGAGTTTTAATATTGAGATTATTGGTTTTAATTTGAATTCCGATTTACGCCATTATTTTTTTAATTATTTAATTTGAATTAATTATTTAATTCCGATTTACATTATTAATTTATTAATAAATTAATTTTATTTTAATTTCTATTATTTATATTGTGTGTGTTGAATTAGGGATTCGATTTAATAATTTTTTAATTTAATTAAATTAAATTTATGTATTTATTTATTTTTTTTGTTTTATATTGGAGGCACTTCTGAAAACCTGCTGCATTCCAGGAGAAACCCTGAATTGTAGCTGGGCAGTGACCTTTTCGTCAATAGTATCGATGATAAAAGAACAACATGTGTAATATTGTTAAAAAAAACTATTGATGAATAAACTTTATTTATTTAGTACATAATAAGACTTCGAAACATTTATGTAAGATCGGATAAATTCTAGAGTAAAAACAGGGGATAAGTTTATTTAGGTTTATTAAAATGGCACGTAAAATACAAAGAAAATCACAAGGCACATCTTATCTAGTCGTACGCCAAAATTATTCTGCCGCACTCCAGGTCAGAAAATGACGCTCAGATCTCGCCTCCCTTTCCCACTCCTCTGCACTCATAGTTCACAATTTATACAAGCTCGCTAGCTCTCTCTCTCTTTCTCACTCTCTCTCTCTCTCGTACTCTGTCTTTCTAAAACCATGCTTCTGACACGTCATTTTTTCATACTAATCTACACAGTATACTTAATACTAAAATACGAACGGGTATCGGCTTATACCCTTTTACCGATACTAAATTTACGTAAGAAGTAATTAATACAAAAAGAGAAAATGATGTAATTGAATATAGGTATTAATGCGAAATTGGGATGATAAAACTATATTCTGTATTTAAAGGGTACCAGATTTCTCCAACAGTCCACCAGACCGACCATTTGTAAGAAAAAGCATTTAAACTGATAACACGTTTAGTTTTTTCACGACGAGATTTAAGACGAGCGTCTTAAGAAGAAGAGATAACCACCAGAAATTTAAGAGAGTCGGCGGCCGGCATAAGTTTGCATTAACAAATAGTGCGGGCCCGGGGCGAGGCACAAAGGTGCACATTTAAAAGATAGATGGCGCTATTTCGTTAATTCTGTTATCGGCCGCGGGCACCGGTATCGCCATGCGCCGGTCCTGGGAACAAGATGGTTAAGGGCTGGAAGACGTTAATATTTTATATAAATTTAAAAAAAGTATCCAATTTTTACAAGAAATATAAATTAAGAGTAACTGCGCAAACCTGAAAGGACAATCCAGCGACCTTCCAGCAAATAGTGACAAGTGTGAAATTCGCAAGAACATGCTCCTTATAGTCCAGTCGCGAATTCATTATGAGTAAATTTATTTTATTCCCCACACAATGCATACCTTCCTGGCTGAGGAAATAGATAAAACTCTAAATATTATATTATGCTCTCTATGTAAGTGAACGATTACAATAAAACCATAGGCCTCTTCGTATATAAAACTCTAAACATTATATGCTCTATGTAAGTGAACTAGAGGTGGGTAAGTTCTGTATTTTTCCGGAAGCCTCCGAGACTTGCTTCCTTTTAAAAGTACACGAGTTCTAGGAGCAGGTCCCGGGTCCGAGTTCTTAGGTGCGGACTGGGCACTGGGTATTGTTGCGGCGCACCGAAACGGGACGCACGGGTTCAAAGAACTCGGAACCAGGACCTACTCGTAGAACCCACACGAGAACTCAGAACCCCGGAGTCGGACAAGACCCGTACGAGAACAAGGACCCGTCACCCGTGCAATGTAGGTACATTCAATGTATCTACACTGCACGGTCTTTTATTGAGAATTTAAATAAGTAAATTAATAAGCTGTAATGCTTTACTATAAACTATTATTTTATAATGCACGTCACCCGTTGATTAACGATACCAGATAAGACGCTCTAATTAAAAACTATTCCGTGTCTAGCCGAAGCGGTCACGCACGTGTGTGTCGATCAACGAACAGCGATCGAATGAATGCCCAGCGCCCAGCAGTGTCATAGTTGGCCGGCCGCGGGTAGCGGGGAGTGTCGGGAACTCACCGAGACCCGCGACTCATGAGTGGAATGGTGAGTGACGCCGGACCGTGGATCGCGGAGCAAGCCGGCGGCCACGGGGTGAGTCATTGGAGGGGACCCACCACTTTCCCAACGGCGTTATAAGGAAACATATGGTTTCCTCCTTCACCGCACACCTCAAGACTCTACTTTTTTTTTGAACGAAGCTACATTTATTTGAACGACTCTAGACCCTCCAATGTCCATGCATACGGGGTTAGTAAGCAGTATGCAAGTACTTACATTAAAATTATACAAAAGATAAATAGAAGTAGCAGCCCGTGGAATAATTCTTCTGAAATAGGTAACATCAATAAGAGAAAACAGTGTTAGTAAAAGAAAAATAAAAATAAAAATAACGGCTAGACCAGTCGAAGAAACCTTCTGTAAATAAAATAAGTAATGAGGAAAAAACAGTTATATGATTATGTTATAATGTAAATAATTACTATAATAGCGGAAAGAAAATAAAATATATAAAAAGGAGAGCCAGAGAAAGTATTCCATTGACCACCGGGCAGTCCCAATGAGAATACGTATAGCTATCGGCCAAACCGCAGACGATGCTCGAAGTCCGCGCCCTTTAGCCGGTTCCCCGATTTTGCCTCGAAGAAATGCACTTGGGAGAGAAGGGGAAGATTTTGAAGACCTTGAGGAAAAGATGAGCGTCGGGTTACCGGAGGGGGGACGGAAGGACATCGAGACCGCACGGTTACGCCTCAGGCCTACGCATGACGATGGGGGAGGCGCGGGCGGATCGCGGGAAGACCACTCTGGTATGTGTTCGTCTGGCAATGTGCATGGACAGGGTCTATCCCACCCCCTTTCTATGGGGGAATGACGATACATAACATGTTCAGTTCAGTTGCGCCACCAAAGAATGGAAACCAAAACTAATACAGAAAAATAGAAAATAATAAGAGCATTTATACATGTGAAACATAATTACATAATCAGTTCAAAGTGATAATATATCGAGCATTAGTGTCATCACTAATATCGATCACCAACACCAACATGACCTGTCGAGGTAAAAACATAAATCATTGTTAGCAGAGATCAGAAGAAAAAAAAAATAGACAGATGTTATCAGTATTTTATAGGTCACATAAGTTATATTATAGATAGTTCAAAGCATATTCACTAAATAAAGAGTAATAGAGGAGGACCGAAGAAGAAGACGGGAGCAATACGTGTGGCACCTGAAACAAAGATGAATTTAATCTAGGTCGGCGACTCTAAGTACAGGCCATCTCTCTACCCAGGACTTGACAAACTTTTTCAAGCATTCAAAATTCTCTTTGTTCGACACAAGGTCAGCATTCCACGCTGGTCTTGTTATTCCGCGCAAGCCATCCAACATTTCCTCTCGTGCTTCCTTCATCAACTCGCAGTGCCACAGAATGTGCCTGGCGTCCTGATTAGTATCACCACATGCGCAGTTTGGGTGAGGAGAGAGGGTCAAGCTATGAAGCCGACCCCTGAATTCCCCATGCCCAGAAAGCATCTGCGTCACATAGTGATCTAGTTTAATGTATGCCCCTTCCATTCTGAATTTAACTGAAGGGAAGAAGGAGAAAGTCCATCTGCCCTTCGTCGACCTATCCCATCGCTCTTGCCATACACTCAGCGTTCTCTCGCGCATCGCTTTGAGCAAGCCAGGGAGGGCCACGACTCCTCCCGGTGTCAGCTCGACTCCCAGGTGGACAGCAGCCCTGCCTCTAATAAGTTCCTTTTTGGTCAATATTTCCCTAATTTCAAGGTCAATCGGCAGAATGCCGGCCAGAACCGGTAGTGCATCTGAGGCCACAGTCCTATAAGCGCCCAAGAGCGCCAACAGGGGAGTCCGCTGACCCCGTTTAAGAGCAGAGTTTATCAAGACGTTATCCAAGCGATGCTCCCACACAGAGGCAGCATATGATACTTGCGACACATATACCCCTCTGTACAGCAGGCGAATCGCCGGAGAGCGCAATCCCCATTCGGCTGTTGAGAGTCTTCTCAGTTTCTGAAACAGGGCTTGTGCCCTGTCGGAGACGTTCTTGACGTGGGCCAGGAATGAAGAAGATCTGTCCAAAATTACGCCTAAATACCTGGTGTTTTCTGCAAATCGGATGGATGAGCCTCCCATTCTGATGAAGGGGTTCCTGCCTCGGCTGAGCATGCCCTTCATGAGGAGGCCCACGGTCTTGTGGGGAACGAAGTTCAGTCTATTTCTCTGTCCCCATTCAAGGATCACTTGTAAACCTTCTTCAGCCTTAGATTCCACTTCCCTCCTACTGTCCCCAGAGACCAAAAACAATTTGTCATCTACGTAGTCGACCGATATACAACCTTCAGGCAAGGGCAACCTGGAGGAGTCGTCGAACAAGATTTTCCACAGGTCGGGTCCGAGAACCGACCCCTGCGGACATCCCATGTCGACTGTTCGGGTGATTAAAACGTCCCCGTGCCCTATGATAACTGTCCTACCACTTAGATAGTCACTAATAATCTCAAACAGTTTACGCGGGCAGTTCCTGCTTTTCAGCTTGGTAAGTATCATCGGCCACCACGCGTGATCAAAGGCACCCGAGATATCCAAGAAGATGCCTATAACGTACCTCTTTTGGCATACCCTCACCCATTCAAGCGCATGTTTAATGGCGTGCTCCGTGGATTTGCCGGGGACAAAGCCGAATTGAAGATCGCTGGGCGGCGTTAGGGTGAGGTGTAGTCGGTGCTTGATGATGTTTTCCAAAACTTTGCCTAGAATTGGCAATAATGTTATAGGCCTATAAGCTCCTATGTCCGTCTTCGGCTTACCGTTACCCTTTGGTATAATCCGGAGCACGCCCTTCTTCCATTCCGTAGGAAATTTTCCCCTACGCAAGCACGTCTCCAACACCTGGTAGAACTCCTCTTTGGCGTGGATCCAGACATTCTTCGCAATTATTCCATTCAATCTATCAAATCCCGGTGCCTTTTTCGGACCCAAACCCTTAATTATTATTTCCACTTCAATTCGACTTAACGGTGGCATGCCGTTCCCCTGGGCGGGCTCACTAGGTGGTAGCCGTGACAGATTTCTAATCTGTTTATGGTGAACACTTTCCCCTATTACTGAGTCTAACGGAACTAACTTGCCCAGAAGTGTCTCAAGAGTGGAGGTAACATCGACACTCTCAACGTTCCCGAGCACCACGCTCGACAAGTAACTTTCAGATCCTTTTCCCGTTTTTCCAACGACGCTGTGGATTTCCCACGGGTTGGCGTTACCCACTTCATTAACCCAATTATGCCAGGCAGCTCGTTTTGCCAAAAGGACACCCGAGCGATAGGCACCTCGTGCGGCCCTAAAGCGGGCTTGGAGGACAATAGCCTCTTCGGGCGAGCATAAGCTCTGCCTGACCACACTGAGATTCCTGTAAGCGCTTTTAAATGTACCCTTCAGCAAAGTCAGCTCTTGTGTCCACCACGGCGTCCGAATAGCCTTTTTAGGGTTAGTTCTTCCCAAAGAGGCTTCTGCGGCCGATACCACCGCCGCGTTGAAAAAATTCCCCAAATTGTCCGGTTCCCTAGCTGCTACGTCGTGAAAGCCCCTTAATGATTGGCGTAGCGCCTCCCCAAATTTATCCCAATCCGCCCTTGTGGTTCTGAAATTCCACGTAGACCGTGGAGTTTCTGTCTTTGGAATACCCACAGAAAAAGTTATGAGTCTATGATCAGAAACTAACGCACACTCGTGAACTTTCCACTGAGATATTTTAGTCGCAACAGATCTAGAACATAGAGTGAGATCAATGTTACTTTCGCCTCCGGGTCCTGAAAAAGTAGAAAGCATGCCCGGTTCATTGAGGATGAACAGACCTTGCGCCGCAATAAGGTCTTCGACAGCAAAGGATCTTTCCGTCCGAATTCCGTTATAGTCGAACCAGAGAGGCGATCGCGCGTTGAAGTCTCCACCGATAATTACGTTTCGACCTCTTAATTTGTGAAGGGCTCGCGTTAAGCTCAAAATATGCGGTTCAACAGGATTACCGTACTTAAAGTAAACGGAGATCACGATGATTTCCGTGTTAGCTAATTTAATGGATACACAGGTTTGGTACTCGTTTGAGAGCCCTCTCAAGAGGAGGGGTCTGATCAAGGAAGTATTGACCAGGACACCCGCACCCGGAGAGGAACCCACCTCGAGCACCGCACCCGGACTATTAATTCCAGGAGTTTTGCCTTGCCACACGTACTGCTCCTGAATAAGCATGATGTCTATGCCGAGGTCAGACATCACCCGCTGAGTCTCCAGGGTGGCCACCCGAGACCTTTGCAGGTTCGCCTGACCAATGGTGAGGGAATTAGCGCCCGCCATAGTCCGTCATACGTACTTGTACCTCTATAGCCGCTCTGTGGGCAGGGCAAGCACGATCTCCCGTAGAGTGGTTCGCCGGCTTTTTAAACCTTGAGCAGGTAGCGCAGACAGCGGCCAGTGCTTTTTTGGGGCAATCCTCATAGTCATGGCCGGTTGCGGCGCAGTGGCGGCATGTTGTCGTTTCCTGGGTGCAAGATTTGCTCACGTGGCCATACAAGTGGCATTTATAGCATCTCGTTGCACCCAGATAATCCCGAACACGGCAGGCGTTCCACCCAAAGTAGCAATGTCCGCTGTCTATTAGAACCTTCCTGCAGTCAGGATGACATGTAATAATCATATTCATGGTAGGGGCATCCCTCCTACCAAAAAGTGATACCCTCCGCATGGTTCTGAGGTGGTCGTCCTTAGTGAGGGTGCAGTTCCCTGTGATATTATTTACGAAGATCTCCTCAAATAGGGCGGCATCTTTGGAGACGTCACCCCTCGGGACGTCGTAAAGTACGATTTTGGGTAGGCGGCCCTGTGGACTGATCATTTTTATACCACTAGCAGAGAGTTTCTCGGCAGCTTTCTGTATATTTTTCAACCCCCCGGCACTGGATGTCTGCAGGAGAAAACCTCCTCCCTTAATACTTCTAGTGCGGACCGCTTGGAATCCGTCTGACTTTGGATCTAGGATGGAGGTGATCACTTTTTTAGTGTCCTCCGACGTTTTACCTTCCGGTACCGTGGGGTAGAATAATACTGTCGGCTGTTGAGGAGGTAAACCGCGCTCCTGTCCATCGATAAAGATTGAGGCGCTAGGTGTAGCGCCAGCCGCACTCGCGTACGTTTTTTTGCCCGCGTTTGTTTGTTTTCCGCCTGGGGGGGGGGCAACAGTGGGTTTATGTTTGATTAAAAGGTCGATTTTTTCAACTAAGCCAGCTTGAGAGGTAATGACTTCCTCGAGGGCTTTAGCCCTGGCCTTCAGCGACGCATTCTCCACAACCAGGATAACTAGGTCTCTTTTAATTATGTCGACCGCTTGAGCGACAACTTGTTTCTCCTCCTTATTCATTTTGTTCCTACCCTCTGTGACAGCACCTGTAATTTTTGCGAGGTTTTCCCAAAACTTATTCAGGAAATCTTCGAAAGGTTGAGCTTCATCAGAGCGTGGGAGCTTTTTGTTTATTTGAATTGGAGACTTACCTCCCACTCCCTCATTAACATTATTGCAGAAGCCTGCCGTAAGTCGCCGAGGATCTGACTCCTGATCCTTGTCGGGAGACGTAATCATATCAGCAATCTGTAACGACAAGCCTAAGTTAGTTTTATCTCTTACCGGAGATTGTTGAGAGGTTCCCGCAGTAGGGTCTGTGGTCTCTAGTGAGCGCGCAAATTCCACAGCATCCTCATATTCCATCTCCGCCAGACGTGCCCTGTGGGCCATTTGGCGGTCTAGGTCTTCCGAGATCCGCTTTAAAATCTCATCTGCGCGGTCCATATCTTATCTCAACATAACTTACCCTAGTTTTAAGAAGAGAATTTAATTGTAGATAATATTACACTCCGAAACGAAGGTTAAAACAAATGAAATTACGGGTTACGGCACTTATTCGATAGAGTTTCACAGCGCGGTTTTAATGGTATAACTGTTTCCACGATTCGTTTTCACTGGGGAAAGTTATAGGTTTCTACACTTTTTATTGATTTTTTTTTTTTAAAGTTTTAATAATGTTTTTTCAGAAAAATATATTTGAACACCAAGTACACCTATTCGATAGAGCTTGATAGCGCGCATTCACTGATATATTTTTTTCCGCGGTCCGTTTCCGTTCTCCAAAGTTACAGACTTCGACACTTTTTTGTGGGACGCCAAGAAGGCTCCCACAACCGGTGAGCTTCTAACGGAGTCGAATATTTTATGTTTCAACACGTTATTCAATTCGGCACAATTATTTCACACTGTATGCACACTATTACTATTTAAAATTGGGCAGAAATCTGCTCAAAAAAACGATTTAACAGGGGCGGAGCGCGGGTCGGTAGGATTCGCGCAACGGAGCGATGTTAAAATAAACTGTCCCGCACGGTGACGGAACTGGAACTGTGTTCTGGACAAAATTATGGTGATTAAGTTACGTTTAAGACTCACCCCAGGTTCAGACCGTTAATAAGCTACTAATCCTAACGGGGTGAGTCAGGAATGTATGTTCGCGGCGTTCGCGCGAGTCCGGGAGTGGGCGGAATGAATGCATTTTGTTACGGGCGAAACACGGCCCGGTTTGTAACATATTGTAACATTATGTTTTTGTGGTATGCAGGTGAGTTTTTAATGAGGAAGGTGATGCAATCCATTTACAATCGTCCATCCAACTTTGTAGCTTCCCAGCTACGCGCCAAATCTTGTCACTTTGGTAACAAGATATGTTGGGGGGACGAAATCCATCCGTAGAGCAAATGAGATCTCTTTTCAAGGAGCATGGGCACAATACTTTAAAATGCAATGACTTAGGGTATGACGGGAAACTTTAAATAAAAGAGTTGCGTTATGAAAATAACAGTATAACAACTATATTTGAATTTTGGGACAAAATTATGGTGATTAAGTTACGTTTAAGACTCACCCCAGGTTCAGACCGTTAATAAGCTACTAATCCTAACGGGGTGAGTCAGGAATGTATGTTCGCGGCGTTCGCGCGAGTCCGGGAGTGGGCGGAATGAATGGATTGTGTCGCGATTCACGTAGCTTGGAACAAGGCGCTTGGGTTTAAAGGAACCCGGGACTTGTATTCGAGTGCGGTTTTCGCGCTTCGGCGTTGAGTTGCTCGGACCGCCGGATTACCGCCGGATTTATTTGGATGCGGAGAGTACTGGGACTGGGCCGGGTTCTCTGGGAGTAGTCGATTTGAAAAAGGAGTGGGAGTAGGAACCGCTTCCCGCAAAGGAGCGGATCACATGAGCCCATTCCAGCTGAACTGACACATCGCTAAAGTGAACGACTACAATAAAATCATAGGCCTCTTCGTATATAAAACTCTAAACATTATATGCTCTATGTAAGTGAACGACTACAATAAAATCATAGGCCTCTTCGTATATAAAACTCTAAACATTATATGCTCTATGTAAGTGAACGACTACAATAAAATCATAGGCCTCTTCGTATATAAAACTATAAACATTATATGCCCTATGTAAGTGAACGACTACAATAAAATCATAGGCCTCTTCGTATATAAAACTCTAAATATTATATGCTCTATGTAAGTGAACGACTACAATAAAATCATAGGCCTCTTCGTATGTAAAACTCTAAACATTATATGCTCTATGTAAGTGAACGATTACAATAAAATCATAGAACGCCCTCTTTGTTTAGATAAAACTCTAAATATTATATCGTGCTCTATGTAAGTGAAGATTACAATAAAAATATAGCACAGCCTCTTCGTTTTTATTGCAAAAAAACACACACACACTGCTTAATTAAAAAAACATCCCTTAAATTAAAAAAAAATGTTTACATTTTGTAAGAAACAAGGAATAAACTTACACCACTAATATAAATAATAACCAAATAACTATTTATTACAAAGAAAATCAATCTTACTATTCAAAATGAAAAACATATCTGGAAAACCATAAATTAAATAAGCAATAAAGAAGAGATCTTTTTTTATCAAAACAACAAATTTTCAAATTTTTTCTATTCACGCTGCCAAGGAGTTGATGTGCAAATATGTTTAACCACTGAACACATCTCATCCTGATGATGGACATTACAGCTCGCTGTTTGAAACGTTGGCTAAAGAAGTAGGTAGCGCAACACGGCGTGATACCCCAAAAATAAATCGCGATAATATTTAACCACTATTTTGATAAGAATTCCAAATTTGGCAGAACAAAGTGACAAAAATATAATTATGTGGACCATTCGAAAAATGGTTCCATAAAACAAATTAATCTTTCTGCAATTTAATTTCTAAAGAGAATTGATTTAAAAATCATTTGTGATGATCTAAATGGGGATCGACACCCGTATTAGATGGAATTACGGTGGAATTATTAAAATAGCTCAATAAACCTTTGACATTAAACATTAAACGGTGGTGCATACCAATTATATTTTTATAACTGGTAACCGAAATTCCAAACAGTCGCCATATATAGTATCGTATCTGAAAACTAAAAACTGTTTTTGAAAGATGATAAAATACGCTTTCAAATTTTATAAATCGAAATACACTTTTGAAATTGAAATTGTTTAAATATATATCTGTGCTTTATGTAAAAAAAAGTGTTTAGGTATTTTTAGTGATTGAGGCTTTCGAAAGTATTTCATATTCAACATTAATTAACAAATTGAACCAAATTGGCATCATCGGAAAGGTAAGGTATTGGTTACAAAGTTATCTAACTCAGAGATGTCACCACGTCAAATTAACGAAGTGGAGATTGTGTGGAATCCCCCAGGGATCTATGATAGGCCCAATTTTATTTATAATTGAAGATAATTAATCAAATGATTAATTGAACAACACACATGCATTTTTATCTTTAATTAATATTTGAGAATAGTATACGTCAGTTATGACATGGGGTGATCATTTGTCACTTAACACAATCAATTGTCACTTAACACACAAAATTGGTTATTGCCTACAATCTCCATGAATATTTCTCTCTTAAACTAATATAAAGTTTCACTACCGATATTCTTCAAATTTAAAAAAATGTACGTGTAAGTGCGCTTAAATAAACCAGAAGTCAAACAATCGATAGCTAAATTACATGGAAATACCACAATAAGCTTACTGTGGAGCGTTTGCATAAGCTCATTGGTGATTTCTACAACTTACGGAACTAAGTGTCAAGAAATTTAAAATTTGGGAGGCGAGCACGGGTATCGCCGCCCCGGGAACTATTTATTGGATAATCAACATCCCTGCCATAGGGCTTCTCAATATTTATAATAATAATAAAAAAGTTAATATAAATCAAATTTTACTATGTTATTATTACGTTCTGCAAGCATTTTAGTTTTGGAACTTGTAAACCATGGACGGGCCACTTTATGACGATATTTATAAGATTCTATTTACCAAACTTAAATTTTTCGCAGTTTGAAAGCCTAAATAGCTGTCGCAAAAATAAATAAAAAAAAACTAAAATACTTGCATAGTTTAATAATAACACAACGAAAATTGATTTACATGAAATTAAAAAAAAATAAATGCAGTTTTAGGAATTAAAAAAAAGTAATACCTCTCATCAATAACGTTAATTTTTTTGTCGTAGCTTAACCCACCCTAATTTATTACCTATCTAAAAATACAATTATAATATATCAATTTATTTCTCAAATTATTCCCCGTTCGTGGTAATTTCATCGCCAGATAGTATTATTAAGCGTTTTGAAAAGAGTTCTTCAGTAGAAGTAATAGAATAGTAATAATAAGTAATAGAAAATAATAATAAGTAATAGAAAATAAAGTAATAATAGGTAATAGAAAATAGTTCTTCAGTAACTCACCAATTACTCGCGCAAACATAACTTATACTATGAAAAATTACTACACTTAGACATTTTTCATGATTCCTTGCAAACATACAAAACTAATTTATTAAATTTCTTGGCGTGATATAATTGTTTTAAAATTACTTACACTTAAATTTTCATTAAACTTTAATCAGTCAATTACAATTAGTGAGCATATAATTCTTGATTTTAAAATGTCCCCTTATCTCCCCCGCCCCCTTTTTCTTCCGTTTTATTATTATTTCTCATTTATTCAATAATTAAGTTTTAAGACCGGTTCATATCTCAGGCGTAATTACCAAATGGCATTCTATGGACTTACGTAATAGGTACATAACCATGTAATAATTTAATTTAACATACCTTATAATCTGTATTATATGTACTGTGTATGTCTTAATAAACAAATAAATAAATAAATAAATAAATAAATAAATAAATAAATAAATAACAAAAATTCAACACAGTAAACAAGTTCAGAGTGTAATTCGTGTTACCAAACCTTTCCATAGCTAAACCACTACAAGAAATGTGCGCGATCATCGTTGTGCCTTGTTTGAGAGGAAAAACAATTTTAATACATGATTTACGTTTCAAATTCCAGATCGAATTATCCGTAAGACCGTCCATTATCTGGAAGGTTATAGTAGTGTCCAATTTCAAGGGAAAATGGATTCACTCTGTGAATTATGCTATGTCGAACGGGTGAATATAATATTAAAAAAAAACGATGTACCAAATTGAGAAATTTAAAAAAATAATTTTATGCCTTTTTTACGTAAGTTGAGTTTAAATTAAATCCAGAAGATTTATGTTTTCTTTACGGAAGACAATTTGGGAAGAATCATAAAATTGAACTCTATGTACGTAGATGTTTTCGAAGTTATCTGGTAAAAATTAGCTTTACTCGGGAATCATTTGAAATATTATTAAAGCGGTAGGAGATAATTATTACGTTTAATCTTGCTGGATAATGATAAAACCAGAAAACGGAATAAACCGGCATTTTGCAAATCTTGGCCTTTACGCCCGCTCAAAAAGGCGTATAAAATCGTTTTTTCCCCATTTTCATGACGTCCTTAGAAGAGTTTCGAACATTTAAGTCGGCAAATAAATCTTAAAAGGAGCGCCATAAAGTATTTTATCTCCTTTATTCATACTGAGAATGATTTTCGTACAAAAAGTAGGCGGTAACTTGATAAGTTTTAGTGCCGCGCGCGTTAGCGGTATCTCCCTTCTTCACAAAGAATTATTTCGTGCTTATGTGTGCCACGTTCAATCATAAATTCCCAATTCCAAACAACATACAAATACTGGAAAATTGAAATCATGCTTCTTTAAGTAAATGTCTGAAAGAGGAATATGTAAGACGTCCCAACTCCGTATTTACGCGTCGTTCATCAACAGGTTCAAAAGAAAGTAAAACAAGAATCCAAAAGACCATTAGGTAATGGTTAAATAATTCAAATTGTACGTTTTGATTCAAATTGTTTAAATTTTGTTTTTGGTGTTACTAGAATAATAATTTGCATAATTTTGTTTTAATTCGATCTGCGCTTCGAATAAATTTCCATTTGATTGCTTAATGAGTTTCATCAGTAAATTGCTACAAATGCACAAATTTATTTTAAACTCGCAAATTAATATACCGATTTATGCTTCAAACTGTGCAACAGTTAACTCTTTATTGTTAATTTTATTGGTTTCATAAGCACAACACTAACGATCAAAACGATTGAATTGATTAATCGAATAATATTATTCAATTAAAGAATATTATATGTTTTCATCAAATGTTATTTGTGTGCCCATTGAGGAAAATACCTTAATGCCTACCGTACCTTGTTCAGGACAATATTGTATTACCTCGAATGAAAGAACGGAAGTTTGGAGGACAGGACAATGATCCAAGATATTTTCCTAGAGAGAGACGGGTAGGTTAACTCCACAGGACGATGTCTCATACCCACCACCGCGCCTGGCCGCATTGTCCGCAAGTAAACAAGCAAGACAATAGAACTCACGCGTACGTACGAGTATATCAGCTCTCGTATTTCGACTGAAAAATGTCGCATTAATGAATACTAAGAAATTACTAAAATGCCCTGATGACATTCTTATCCATATTTTATACTCCTGAGGATTTTTCCACTTATGATTCATTAAGGATTATTGCAGACAATCCTAATTTAGTTTGTCCTCCAAAACTTTTTTCCTTTATTCATAAAATAAGTTTTGTACACAGTTCTCTTACATTCATTAATTATATTGTTTTGTTAAATAGAATGTATTCGCACAATGAGGAATTTGATAATTGGTTTGTAGACAGGCCGCTGATTTCTCTAAAGTAAAAAGAGGTAAATAAATGAATTGTTTTACATCTCGAAATAACGGAAAAAAGATAAGTTAGCAATATTTTTTTTTAAATTCGAAATTAAAAAAGTTAATAATGGAACAAATTAACGTAATTTAATGACGTGAGGCGTTCTTTAAAATAGTTCCTTCCCTTTATAAATTACTAGCTAGTACCCGGCATGCGTTGCTATGCCATTTAATAAAGAAAATTTTCTCCCTGCGTGTCCCTATTCTCCTTCCGCCTCCCCTTCCTCTCCCGAGGTCCCTTTCCCTCTCGCGTTCCCACACCGCCTCCTCTACCTTTCCTCTCCCAACTCCACTTCTGCCTTCGACCCTCGCGCGAGCCCCCCCTCTTGAGTTACCCTCCCCCCTCCTAGGTCCCCCTTTCCCCTCCCTGTTTCCCCCCCCCCCCTCCGGCGAACCCCCGTCCTGAGTTCCCCTCCTACCTCCCCCCTTCTGCATTCCATATTGTCCTGAACGTAACGAACACAATAAAAAGAATTATCCAATTTGGTGCAGGTCGTTCGGAATTTATGCGCGTACATAGATGTCGGCGATTAATTTTTATTTAAAAAAAAAAAAAAAATAATAACTAAGACCCCTGAAATAAAATTTCCCGCAAATATATCAACCTTGTTTCCAAAGCAACGATTTGTTTAGCTTTTCGCTTTTGTCAAGAAATTTATTTGACAGAAAACTTGTAATAAATATTATATACACATTAATATTTATAATTTCATAACGCCAGACCTTACCATTATATACACCATACGTTACTCGCATATAATGTAGCTTCCTATTAGTGAAAGATTAATTTTTAAATTTTATTTAATAATAATTTTATTTTAAAAAAAAAGATTTATTCATTTAGGTGTGAAAGCGTAACAAACAAACATACACACTTTCGCATTTATAACATTAGTATAGATGTTCAACTTTGAACACTTATTTATTTATTTATTAATTTACGGCCAACAGTCCATTAAAAACATAATAATAACACGAATAAAAAAACAGAGATGACAGTGAAGGGAGACCACATAAAAATTAATAGCAATGACAATATAAAATATAAAAAGTACATACAGAGACACTACAAGTCAAAGCATGAAGACGCATTTAAATATTGCGTATCGACTGCCGAAAGTCATTTAGTTTTACACCAAAAAAATCAATGCTTTGACTTGCGTTGACAAATCTCGACATTCTGGATAAGGGAGAATGGTAACCGTAATTAGTAGAATGTTTATTGAGGAACAGCATTTCATTATTTCGAAGCCTACGGGAAGGGATGTTAAACTGGATGAGTTGTAACAATGCAGGTGTATCAGTAATACTGTTGATAATCTTAAATATGCAAATTAGATCAGAGTCCTTTCTACGTTTTTCTAAAGAATACGTGTTTAAAATGTGTTCAATTTCATCATATGAGTACTTGCCTCTTTCAAGATATAAAGATTATTCATTTTCAATTTCCTGGTAACTACTAAGAGCAGACGATATGAATAGCTTCAAACAGTGATATAATAGTTCTCATAGGAAAAAAAAAAACAGAATAACACGGCAGTCCGAATATTTAGAATTTCACTTCTTGAAAAAGTTCAAGAATGTCCATCTAAAGGAATCCCACGATCAAGAGATTTATTTGTTATATTTTTTTAAATATTTTAATTTTGAATCGGTTGAATACTTAAAATTAAACATTAATGATAATGGTTTTAGCATGTATCTTATATGTCATAAGTTATAAATAAGCGAAATAAAGTCGCCATTGGGAACGCGCTAGAACACCTGAGCGGTTACCGTGAAGGCTCCCTCCAAACACGAAATGACCAGCTTACTCTAAGCCTCCTTTTTGCGGTGACGTCGAAGATGGGGTGGGCCGATAGCGCGAAATGGCGGCGCGAAAATAGCATTATTAACCTCCGGAGTATAATACATGTGCACCGAGCGCCAGATATGATAATGATTATGTAAATCCAGTCTCACACTTCGCGGCGATGAGCTAGCCGCGAGCCCGCTAAACCCGAGTGGCTGGCTATATTATAAAATGATTAGCTGGGTAATGCCGAAGAATTCATTCCTTTTTCATTCTGTCTTTGCGTACAATCCAGATAAGCATTTATATTACCTCGAAACGGCTCATATTCATTTTCGCTACTCGCTTTCCTGCTTCACAGAATCACATTTGGAAAAGTTATATTATTATTATAAAGTCCTCGCTTTACATTCGTGCATACCCACCTTTATCGCTGTACTTTGAAACCCGACTTCCCACTAACACTGTGCCGAATTTAATTTCATCCAATCGTTAAAAAATGTTCTAAAATAATTTTGTGAAATTACTCTACCTTAAGTTGTCACATTTCAGATATCATTGGAAAATTCATTAAAAAGATGCTACCAATATCATGTTTCATCAAATCTAAAAAGCAAATGTCGTGTCATGTTCAAACGGAAAAATGTCAGCGTCCTGTTTTTTTATATCAAAATAAATCGTTTCAATAGTTTAACAAGTACATTTGTCAAAACACGTTATGTTTTAAGCACTTCATTTTTATACAGCTCCAAAGATTTGAAGTTTGATATTAAAATTCGTCTATCTGTGATGACATTTTACTTAATTGAAATTCAAATTTTTGACGATTCAGTTATATTTTCACAGAGAAATGTGTTCCTACTATTTAGATGCATTTTTTTCCGCTCTCAGTCCATTTTCAATGATTGGAACTGCTTCTGTTTCTGAAGGTTTTAATAATGAACATACCCGTATCGATTCAGGTTTTGTCTTCGAAAGTAATAAAGGTTTAACGTGATGTATCGAATATGCCAGTAGTTTCAAATCGGTAAAAAATGCATGCATTACCAATAACATTGCGCCATGGATGAATTAATAAGTAATAAAATCCATTGTCAGTTCGATCGCTCCTTTATTATCCAATATGAAAGACGTTGAACGAAGCGAGACATGCCAGTCAAGAAAATAAATAAGTAGTAGTTCCAATCGGACACCGATTTAAAAATTAAACATTGTTTACTTTATCTTCCACTTAAGAATATGTAGGGACTAAGGGAGGTTAATTATTTACAACTTTACGACAAGCGCCGAACATTGCAATCAATATTCTTTATTTTATAGGCCAGGCCACATAGAAATATGACATGTGTAGAATAGAAACGGTTTTGCGTCAATTGTATATCGTTAGTTTATCCCTATGGCAGTAAAAGGCTTTCAAGTTATTTTTTGTTTTCTGTTTCATTATTGCTAGACAGTCACGAAGGCACCTAATTCTAAACCTAAAAGAATTCTTTTTGCAATAACTAGAAAGGATGTGTTTGATTTCAACGGGAATACGAATTTTATCTGTACAATCAGGCATTTTATTAATAAATGCTTAGTGAATAATGGCCGTGTTTAAACGCATTACTTTGAACGTCGGTTTACGTTATTCCAATTATATTTTCTTTTAATAGGAAGGTTAGTTTAAATAAATTTGGTTGTATTATAAGACTAATTCTTCTCACTCTCCCCAGAGGGCTATCGTTTACAAGTAAATAGAAATTAAACCATAAATCCATCCATTAAATACTTGGACCACATGCCACGCCAGGCGGTAGACTGGGTAGACTGTACTCGTATTCCAATCCACTCACATACAAAATAGAGTTTCTCCAGTTTACGACCCTTATTCGGTGAATGAATTGGAATGATTTCCTTCCTCTTTGTACTAAGCATGAAAACACACGTAAGTCAGCAAAAGGGGGTCGAGCAACTGAGTTAGTTCAAAGAGACAATCGATAAATCCGCTACGTGTCAATTAGTGATGTCACCTCACCGCGAAAATTTACTTTCATATGACGATGAAGAGTAGCTAGATCTTTGGATTTGCGGTGATCAAAAGGACCCGCATCGTGCGACTGTATGCTCAGGTAACTAACTCGACATCATGCAAGCAAGGTGGATGAATAGATTTGCTTGTTTGTCAAAGAATACACGACTCATATATGGTAATCAACTTGTTTGCTGAGCAATTTCAAACCTTAAGAAGGAATAAATCGTGATTAAGGGTTGCCCTAACTGATTTTAAGCAGTTAAAACGACTATGAATAAATTAAACTTTTTTTTTACGTAATCGGGTTTTTTTTAACAATGTAAATAACTTTTTAGGCTACCATCTTAAATGTTTACTATTCACAGACGATGCGTTCCCTAAAATATGTTATCACAATTTTATTTATATTTAACAGAAATTTATATCAAATTCAATAAAAATGCAAGTAAATTCATTGCAAGTAGATTCAAAAACGCTACTGACGAAAATCAATTATTTGCTATTTATTTGTGGAATTAACTTCGTAAAAAGAGTGGATTAAAAATAAAACACAAACCCCCTCTTCTGATGCAAATAACCAGGATAACAGAACAATTCGTGACACATGTAAATGGTAAAAAAATAAAATTAAGCGCCCGAGTTGCTGCCGGCAGTAAAATATGCATCGGAACCAGTGGCGGCGTAGGGTACATTGGCACCCGGGGCGGTTTTCATAAAAAAATAACAATTTCTGTTAGGATTTTTTTCTGGGGGGACACAAGGGGCGGACGGGCAAAAAATCAACAATAGGATCTTTTTCTGGGGGGGGGGGGGCACAAGGAGCGGATGTGCAAAAAAATAACAATTGCTGTTAGGATTTTTTTTCTGGGGGGACACAAGAGGCGGACGGGCAAAAAAATCAACAATAGGATGTTTTTCTGGGGGGGGGGGGGCACAAGGAGCGGATGTGCAAAAAAATAACAATTACTGTTAGGATTTTTTTCTGGGGGAGGGGGGGGGGGGGCACAAGGGGTGGAAGCGCAAAAGAATCAACAATTACTGTTAGGTTTTTTTTCTGGGCGGGCACAAGGGGCGGAAAGGCAAAAAAATCAACGATTACTGTTAGAAGTAAACTTAAGTATCATATTTCAAGTTTATTTCTACAAGTTCAAGTATGTATAGGAAGGTTTATGAAGGTATCAAAACAATCGAAAAATTAAATGTGCAAAAAATACAGTTTTAGCTTCTAAGTATGTACTGTGATGGAATCTTCACAGTACACAAAAATACCGTCTGGGGGGGGGCACGTGCCCCCCCCCCTAAATCCGCCCTTGGCTATCTAAATAGTGTCTGGATGAATTATTAATTAGCTCAGTTAGTAGAGCTGTTGCCATGTAAGCAGAAGGTCCTGGGTTCAAGTCCCAGAGGTGCCGATAACTTTTTCTGATTTTGTGTCTCCAGATTTTCGATTGAGTTTCGGTAATTTCTTCTTTCAACGCCTGCTTTGCCGGTATTGAGATCACACATCTCTTTGAGTGTTGATACAAGCTTCTCGAAATGATTCTTCAGTTTTAGAAAGGGAATTAGAAATTATATTCGAAAAAAAAAATTAAAAAAATATAGTTGCGACGCATTTCAAAATATGATAATGTAAGTAGCTAGATACAAGAGTACGTAGTTATTTATTGAAATGTCTTTACAGCGGGAGATTTTGTGCACATTTTTTGTCTGTACGAGTGGGTTGTCATTGTCACCCCTTGGTGCTTGGCACCCGGGGCGGACCGCCCCCTCCGCCCCCCCCTTACGCCGCCACTGATCGGAACATCTTAAATTTTACAATTGATCAAGTGGAGGAGTAAGTATAAAATCATTGAAATTAGTCCTTGGCAATATCATATTTTAATATAAATCAAGTAGCCACGTTAATTGCAGAACTGACGTACACATAAATTCGGTTAAAATCGTTTCCATTACATTTGAAGTTATTACGATACCCTCCATTCATTACCAAATGTATAGGTTGAGGTATATGTCTGCAATATGCAGTCTGAAAGTTTTGCGGAAGCGTGTACTTATCAAAGTCCCAAGCTAATACCCGCACTCGCTTGCTACTGGTGTCTCTCATGGTTCATCATAAGCAAGGAAAGGATTGTTGCAGTTGGAGTTGCAGTGGATAGGGTGTACTAAACACTGTGCACTACACCATTGTTGTACAGGCGTTCTTCTAGCCGATTAAACCTCTTTTGAGAATATGTACGATTGCCAGAGGGTGGTGGGGGCGGCTGCGAAGGAGAAGGCGTTAAATAACGGAGGCATTGGTAGGCTTCATATCTCAGGAATAGAGCCTGTTGTATGGTACAATAAGTATCTGAAATCACGGGAACGACCGACACCACTTAAATAAATTAAAAGCGCAGCGCCAGCCTGTGCGGCTCTTACTAACTGCACTGAGCAGTGTGCAGTGTGCACTGAGTACTGTGTATTGAGTACCGAGCATCGCATTGCTACATGTCTTGGAATGGTTTCGCGTGGTTTGAAGGCTTCTCGGATGGTATGAAGGGATTACGCCTTCGCCTGATAGATTTGAATATACTTCGGGCAGACTATTACGGGATTGAAATCAGAAATAGGGGATCCGACAGCCATTATACAAGCGTACATTTTTCACACCATTGTAAAGAGCGGTAAAACTTGAGCAAAGGCAAAAAATAATTTGTATAATCATTCTTTCGTTTCCTTTCGAGTTCCCAAGATCAACAAAATTACGAATATTTTATAAGTTTTGATTTACAGTTGCAAAATGGAACCAACAGTATTACATTTTGCTTTATTTTTACGGTTTGCCTTAATTTTTGAAGTAAAACTTCTTTACGCACGCTTGACTTGGGGAGTAAGCTGGTGAATGCGAGACGAGAGCGTTACGAAAAACGAGGCGAACGGTAGTTGAGAGGGAGATATAAGTTAGTGAAGATTGAAAAAGAGAGAGTTACGTTTCGTAAATTACTGTAGGGGCAAGAGCACATTTTCTTTCTCTCTTTCTCTCATAGCCAGTTACGTTTCGTATATCTAAGACACAGTGCAGGCATATTGTCTGTATCACACTGTAGAAGCAAGAGAGAGCAGTGCGTGCGCACATTTTCTTTCTCTCTTCCTATTATATAGATGGAGCTAAAGATGTTTTACTTCAGTAGTGTGGTTTAAAGCACACTCGTTTTTTTATATATTTATAAAATCTTGTCCAAAATGCGCAAAACATCATGATGTTAAAGATTGCACCGAGGAGGATATTCAGTGCATCAATTGTATAATGACTAGCAATAGATTAGGACTGAAACTAAATAGTGGTCACTCAGCCATGAGCAAGGAATGCCCAATTTATAAAAGAAAACTAGAAGCAAAAATGAGCAGAATCTCTTTTTTATAAAAAAAAGTTACGAGAAAGATGAAATTATATACCTGAATATACAAAGCATCATGGCACATTACGAAGAGGTAAAAATACTTTTAGAGGAGAAGAAACCTTTTATGCTTATGATGAGTGAAACACATGTTACTGAAGATATTCAAGATAGTGAAATTAGATTTGAACATTATAATACCATCCGTTGCGACTCACATAGTCGACATACAGGAGGAGTGATGATTCTCTTAAGCAATAAAATTCCATATGAAGTAATATCGAACAATCAATTTGAAAAACATTGTTGGATCTTAGCCATCACCATTAAATCAGGAAACAAGAAAGGTGTATATACTGTAATTTATAGATCGCCAAACACAAGCAAGTGCGACTTTTTAACATATTTTCAAAGATGGTGCATGGAAAATTTACAAGATGAAAATATAAACGTTATAGCTGGAGATTTTAATATAAATGTTAAAGCAAATGCAGACATATACACAAAAAAACTAAAATCTATTATACAAGCTACAGGGATGAAACAATTAGTCAAAGATTTTACACGAATTACAAATATCTCAAAAACGACGATTGATCTGGTAATCTCAAATAAATTCAATTTAAATATTAAAGTACTAGATAATCCTAAAATTACCGACCATAACATCATTCAAATTCTAATAAATGACAGAGAAAAATGCAACTCCAGTAAGGAAACACAAATAACAACATTCAAAAATTACAAAAAATACAATAAGGAAATTTTCATTCAATCCTTAGAGACTATTAATTGGAATGGAATAAATCAAATGGAATATAACCAAAAAGCTGACCAGATGATATTAAACTTAAAAAAATCTATTGATGAAGTTGTTCCAGAACAGAAGATACATAAAAGAAACAATAATAAATGGTACACAAGCGAACTACGTACGATGCAGCACGATAGAGATGCATTTTACAAAAGAGCATGCCTTACTAATAGTATTACGGATTGGGATAACTACAAAAAAGCGAGAAACAAATACTCCAAAGACATAAAAAGATCGCATAATGAGTACATAAAAAATAAAATAAACTCAGAAGAAGGGGATCCCAAAAAAATTTGGAAAAGCATAAAAGAATTAGTACATGGCGAAAACAAAGACGACATAAAAATTGTAAACTTTCCAAAAGAGATAAACGAAGAAAACATGGCTAATAACTTTAATAAATATTTTATTGAAAGTATCATTCAAATTAACAAATTAATACCCAACATTGCTGTTAACCCCACAAATGATAATATCGACCCAAACAAAGAATCATTGGTCTTCAGAAAAATAAATGCAGAATATTTATTTAACATTTTAAACAAAATAAAATCAAAGAATAGTTCAGATGGATTAACTATTAGTAAAATAAGAGATGCTTTTCCAGTAATAGGATCTACTTTATTAAATATTATCAATGAGACGATTGAAGAAGGAAAATTTCCACAGTCATGGAAAATATCTACCATTATACCGGTTCCAAAGGTAAAAAATACCAGAAAATGTGAAGAATTTCGACCAATCAACACCTTACCAAAATATGAGCAGATTCTTGAAGTTATAATAAAAGAACAAATTTTGCAATATCTAGATAAACACGATATTTTATACCAAGAGCAATCAGGGTTCAGATCTAATAACTCATGTGAAACAGCATTAAACGTAATTGTCGAAGAATGGAAGGAAGGAATGAATAATAATAAATTTATCTTAGCAATATTTTTGGATTTTCAAAGGGCATTCGAAACTATAGACCGAGACATACTAATAAGAAAGCTTAAAGAAATTGGTTTCTCATCTGTAGCCATTAAATTAATACAAGAGTATTTGAGAGACAGAAAGCAGGTAACAAAAATAAATAATCAATTTTCAAAACCAATGGAAAATAAGTTAGGAGTACCACAGGGATCGGTCCTTGGACCTCTATTGTTCATACTCTATATTAATGACATGGTGAAAATATTTTCAAAATGCAAAGTACGACTTTTTGCCGATGATACACTAATATACTTAATTGGAGATAACTATGAAGAACTAATACACATTTTAAATAATGAACTAAATGATGTATCAAGATGGCTAAAAATAAATAAGCTTAAATTAAATACAAAAAAAAACAAAATGTATGGTGATCGGATACAAGAAGACATCCAGTGAAAGCAAAATTAAAATTGATGGTGAAATTATTGAAAATGTTACTGAAATGAAATACTTAGGAGTTATATTAGATTCCAAACTAAACTTCAATAGACATGCTGAATACACCCAAAAGAAAATTGGCAAAAAGATATCTTTTTTTGGAAGAATTCGGCCAAAAATTTCTAGAAAAACTGCAATCACCATATACAATTCAATTATTGCTCCACACTTCAACTACTGCTCAAGTATACTTTTCCTATGTAACGAAAGAGAACAAAATAAGTTACAAATTCTCCAAAACAGGGCTATGAGAATAATTCTCCGAAGAAACAGATTTTCAAAAATAATTAAAATGTTAAAGGAACTAAATTGGTTGACCGTGAAACAGATGCTGACCTTGAACACGATGGTATTTATCCACAAAATATTGAACAACACGTTACCAAAATACTTCTCAAATAAAATTGTATACAATAAAGACATTCACAGATATAACACAAGGACGTGCAAGGAAATTAGGCTACAAAAAAGGACAAAGCGAATACGCAGAACAGTCTACTGTACAAGGGAATGAAGTTGTATAACACACTACCAGAAACTTTAAAGTCCACACCAATTGGAAAGTTCAAGATGTATTGTAGGAGCTACATAAAACTTGAAAAAATATAGTGAATATGAAATATTTTAATCAATTAGAAATTTGTAAACTTCAATGTACAAATTACTATTATTATTATTATTATTATTATTATTATTATTATATATTTCATAGCTCGTAGTTAAAAGGATGATGCGAACTGAAAAATATTTAAATGACCCTAAAATTCACATCTGAAGCAGACGGGAGATCACTGTTCAAGATTTTTTAGACGGTTATTTATAAAATATTATGTCGTAAAAAATATTTTTTTAAGTAGCTTAACCCATAGGAAAGATCTTCTGTTTGGCTTTACAGTAAAACGGAAAACAAGGAAGAACAAAAAAGAAGGGAAGAAGGATGTATTTTATTTAAAAATAAGGTTGCTTGTTAGACCCCTTTGTAATATCAAATATTACAACACAATATCCTCCCACGCTGCACGCCTGCGACCGGGTGTGTACTTATGAGAATCAAGTATACGGAGACGATTATAATATGACATAAAACAATATGACGGAATCTCATCATACGTCATTGTCAAAATATCACACGCCATTTTGTGTGACGTTAAATTAAAATCACGTACGGGGTGTTATATCAGCTGATGCCTACCTACCCCCTTCCCCTTTACCCTCCCCCCGCCCGATGCGACGGGGTTGTGGATGTGTGCTTTAAATAAATTTGTATTGACAGCTAATGGATTATATGAAAAAACATTAGCACGTTTGATGTCTGTGCGCGCCGCTATTTTATTCAACAGGGTGGAAAATGATACCGTGGAAAATGCAAGTATCGTCTGCAGAAAAGAACTACGTTTAAAAATACATTATGTGATTTATAATATGTACGTATAATAATATAAAATATGTAGTATTTTTCATTGGTGGAATCTATTCTCAGATATGGAATTCGAAGCTGGGGAAATACAAGCATGACTTATATTAAGTACGTACAAAATTTGCAAACCTCTATCATAAAACAAATTGTATAACAAAATATATATAGACAAAGACACAATGTGCAACTCTTATATTGTGCTGAGGGCCTGCTCTCAATAAAATGTATATTTTGGTTCCTTACCATTAAGGATAACTGGGGAGATAATACTTATAAAATACCACTGGTACATAGTCACAGCACACGTTTCACAGAAAAAAAGGTCTGAAAATACCTAAAATATCCAGTAAGTATGGAAGCCGAACCAGTGATTTTTAATAAGCTCAAAAATATTTTTGCTTTAGAGGAAAATGAGAATTTAAGCATGAAAACTGTAAAAATGTGATTTGTCAATGAAAAATCTATGTATCTGTAAAAAAAAAGAAATAAACAAAGAAAAAAAAAGAAAGATTGGTGATGTTATGGCAGTTAATTTTTAAAAAATATTTGTACCTTTTTTTTAAATGATACCAAATCAGCTATTTTATTTTTTATTAAATTCTTCCGCAAGATTATTAAAATATTGTATCCCATTGTATTGGTTGTTATGTTATTTTTTTATTACATTTTATATAAATATTTGTAATATTAAATCTTTTTTCAATTTCCTTCCCATTTTTGAAATTACAGATATTATTTTTTTACTTCTAATATTAACGAGTGTATATTGAGGTAGAACCTGCAGACAAGCAGCCATGTGGCAGCTTCGCGGGACTACCGATAAATTGTTTAAATTATATATTTATGTAAACTATGTTTTTGTTGGAATAATAAAAAATAAATAAAAAAATTATAGAAAATAATGTGATTCATAATATAATATGAATAAAATGAGAAATTTCAAATTGTTCAACACTTTCGCTAAATATAACTTTTTTTTAACGCAAAACTTTAGTGGTAGTTTAGCAGGATTTAAAAGATAATTTAAAAAATATATTTTTAAAATATAGTTGTGTTTCCCGTTAAACTTAATATTGTGATAATTTTTTTTAAATATTCCACCTTTTAAAACATTTTTCAATAAAATGAAAGTACAAAATTAGAAAATATTCAGAACCTTTACTTAATAAGATGACGTTTGAAAATAACACTCAGACATGTAAATTAAATTTTAAAGTACCTACGTATAATCTTTATCTTGTAATTTTCTTGATAAAAAAACCTTCCCCTGATAAAAAATATATAATAAAAGGTAAAGTGTTTGCCAATCTTCACCAATGATAAAATACATTTTTTGGTAGTTTTTTTAATTCTACCTTCTGATATCAAAAGTGCAACCGAATAATAAAATTTGATTTCGGTGTAACAATAATTTGATTGCAATATAAAGCGATTTGTCGTAGTGAGAATATATTTTATTAATATTTAATCAAAAACTTTCAACTGTCCTTTCAGAATCCAGATTGTTTGGATATTATTGAACAGAGTTGCACCACTAACCTAATCAACATAAGTAGAATTGAAACACTTGGCAGATGTTCATCGTTCTCAATTACATCGAGAGAGTATGATCCTCCCAGAGGAGATAGAACTGGATCAATGGATCGGGAGAGCAGAACTCCGAGAGAACGGATATTAACTGCGAGTTTCAGACGTTTTTCAGACTTACATAAATACTGCATAAATTTAAGGATTATTAAATTCTTCTCAGAAAAATTAATTTGAATGTTCTATCCATATAGTTCTATTCTAAGCAACAACAAAAATGTTTTGCTGTAAAATTATCAATGATGACCAAATAATATTTGCATCACGTAAGCCTCATCTCACTTTTTTTACCTTGTCATATTCGGATCTTTGAACCCTCGTTAAGGCGCCTCTACACACCCCTATTCTACATATGTCACTTCGGTAACCTAGTCGCAGAAATGTCTTAAATGTTTATGTATTATCTATCTATCTATCTATCTTCTTCTATCTTCCATCTACTTCTTCTTCTTCTATCTTCTATATAAATAAAAATGAATCTAAATGTATGTACACGCATTGTGAAAATAATTCCACATTTGAGTACATATTTTTAGCCTTAGTTCAAACGTGGATTTATACAAAAACTTCTGATATATATCTATATACCTATGTTACCATAACACGCACATGCAAATCGCTCATCAAGATATAACTTATCCCTACTCTCTTACCAAATAGTACTTTCTTTGATTTTATATTGTATCTGTATTTTTTACAAACACACTTGCACTTAATGTACTTGTATTTTCATTACATTTTAATAGTATTTTAATTACACAAATGTACTTGCATTTTTTTATTTTTTTGATACATGCTCCTTGTATTATTTTTAATTCAATAATACGTATTTTCTTTCATATACTTTTCATATTATTTTTAATTTTTCTGTTTTTCCATACTTATTTTTTATATTCATATATTTTAAACTTATGTAGATATTTTGCATTATTTTTAATTCCTTTATACATCATACTTGTTTTAGATGTATAAATTTTTATTTTTATATTATTTTGTTTTTCATTCAACTTATTTTTAATTTGTATTATTATACTTAACATAAAATTGGCCACTACAACACGGGCATGTGCCTAGTGTGATGGCCAAAAAATTATCCATTTACTGTAATGTATAAACTTTACTGAATAAAGAACATTAAAAAAAAAAAAATACTTCCGAACGACTTTATCTATTTTATTCAAACTTTAAGGATTTGATGTGTGCAAGCCCGCGAAGGTATATATATATATGTATATACTGGTGAGCTCTGGCATTATGGAATTTGTATAATAAATTGCAATAGGTGGCACGCGAGCTGTTTGAAAACTGAATGTACCGGGACTGAATGAATGGAATGCGGGAAGGGGGAGGGGTACCCGGAAAATGGGAGGGGAACTCGGGAAGGGGGAGGGGAACTCGTAAAGGGGGGTTCACGGGAGGGGGGATGGGAACCCGGGAGGGGGGGGGGGATTGGTGAGGGGAACTCGGGAGGGGAGTTCACAGGACGGGGGAAGCGGGCGAGGGGAGTGGGGAGAGGGAAGGCGGAGTGGGGAACGCGAGAGGGGAAGGGGACGCAAGAGAGGAAGGGAAGGCGGAAGGGGAGGCGGATGGGAACGGGACGAATATGAAAGGACACGCAGGGAGAAACAATTTCAAACAAAGCCTACCGGGAACTCGCTAATAATAAAAAATGGATCGACAGATCGATTTGATTTGTATGCAAATTAACAGATGGCAGTGAGTTAATAGGTTGGGTAACCATCCAGTAGATGGCGTTGTGTTTCATTAGCTACAGCAACGCGTGGCCGGGTCAGCTAGTTTGTAGATAAAAAGTACAGATAATGGCAAATTGATAAATGAAAATCTTGTGAAATCTGCAATTAAAGTGCAAACCTTTTCGCAGACGCAGTTTTGAATTAGAGTTACAAAACTGCAGATATCTTTCGGCCTGAAATTTATGTAGATGTAAACGCAAGTATTTTGATGTTGCATTTAAAAATAACAAGACCCAAAGGTATAAAATTGTTCTACGTTTCAATATAAATCTCAGGCGAAATTGAGTAACAAGTTGTGCTATCGTTAAAATTGAATGCACGCTATTTGAAAGAAGATATTACTATTAAAAATGTGGCAATCTGCAATGAATATTATTATCACTAGAAATAAAAAAAAAATATTTAAAAAATTTTAATCATGTTTCATTCTAAATGAATTTTAACTTCTTCAGCACGTTTTACTATTAAAGCAAATCACCATAGTTCAAATAATATGTTTTAAGTCATGCAAAAATTTTAATTTATGATTTTTAAAACAATTCACTCTTAGAAAGTGTAACATTTTTCGGGGGATTCTCTTATTTTATCACTCTATTTTAACTGCAGATGACAAACCTGGGAAGAAAAGCATTTACCTAAGCAGAGGAGTGACTTGCAGCGATAGTGTATCCCATCTCCCTCTTGTGCTTTTGGGGTTACTCTGGCTTAAGAAGAAAGATAATTTAAAATTAAATAAAGAATGGAGTGAAACTGGGGAGACGTAAGAGGATATACATCTTTAAAAATAGAATATTTCAGAACAAGTAAAGAGCGCGGGAGATACTTTTATATTCAATTACTTTGAGTACCTACTTCTGACTTCTTGGTGTTTTTCATATTTATGGAAAGCTCGCAATGTAACCAAGGAACCTCAGATAATAGTAGTCTATAATGATCAAAATCTGTTTCTATCCCAAATAACAGAAAATCGATACCCACAATTCGTTAAGAAACATGTCTTCACCTGGCATTCGTCAATCTTTTTATCATATTTTTTTTTAAAGTGAAGCAATTTTTTTTTCTTATTTAAAGATAGTTTATTTTAGATAAATTCAGATATTTCTGGTGAAAAAACAGAAAACTTAAAGACACAAGAACTATCCGTTCGCAAGTTTAATGGCTTAAAGCCTCGATTACATTGAGCGAGTTTACAAGCTACTAGCCGGCGAATTCACTATCTGCTGATAAACTCGCTCAGTGTAATCACATTTACTGCCTAACCAGCAGATTTTACACTGAACGATTTTACTAGCAGATAGTGAATTCGCCGGCTAGTAGCTTGTAAACTCGCTCAATGTAATCGAGGCTTTAAGCCATAAAACTTGCAAGAGGATAGTTCTTGCGTCTTTAAATTTTCTGTTTTTTCGCCAGAAATATCTGAATTTATCTTCCACCTCGATCTACGGAGCTTTGAAATATCAAATAAACTATGTTTAAATAAGAAAAAAAGATTGCTTCACATTTAAAAAATAAATTATATAAAGATTGACGAATGTCAGGTGAAGACATGTTGTTATGCAAGTCTAAAATCCGAATAAGATAAATACTAGGAAGGAAGAATTAAATAAAAAAACTACATTTTCTTAAGGATAATAATCTAACAATCTAATACATTTCCAATGAATAAATCCCCATTAAACTGACGGTTTTTACTGGTGTACGCGAGTTATTATTTACGGTACTTAAGATGTTTGATCCCGTCGCTTTTTGCAAAGAATTGATCATGCTCTAAATCAAATCCAAACAAGAAAAGGTAACTTCGACATATTGTAATCTAAGCTCTCTCCCCGTTCGTAAAACTTTGTATCTTATTGGAGACGATTGAAGTGCTTTAATATTTGCTTATTTGTTGAGTAATTAATGTCGGTGCCAAAGTTTCAGTCACCCTTCGCACGAACCTCCCTCTCCCCAAATGACGTCACATTGTGCACGGTTCTGGTGTGTTTAATATGTCACATTCTCTTGAAAGCCTCCTTTCCTGAAAGTAAATTTTCTCAAACATTTCATTTTCCCATAATGCGGATCCACTGTTGATAAAATCTCAATTAATGTGAAACGGATTTTCTCTCTAGTCTTGTAGCCGTGGCTTTACCTTTGAAATAAGTCCAATTTACGCTCCGTAAGAACGCAAATGTGAGATTCCATCGCGTGGAGAGTACGTAACGTTACTTATTTTGGGATATTTGAGTTCTAAAACAAATGTTTTAATAAATATATGTAGGTAATATTTATTCGGTAGTACCCACGTAAGTATTTTATTCAAATAAAGAGTAGCTTAAAGTTTTAGGAGCTTCTTCAACAAAATACGTTCTTTGAGAGCTTATTCATACATTATTAAATGTGTGTTGTGATAAATGTTATTTTAAGCTTTACTTCCTCATCCAGGTAAATTTGCTTCTCCTAAGAATAAAAAATATAAATTTAAACAGCAATGCAGAATGTTGTTCAGTTAATGCATTTTTGTTGTTTCTGATATACATAGTATAGGAATTAAAGTTATCATAAAGGATCGATCATAATAAAGGCGAGGTGATTTAACTGAATGCCGTTACTTTATATAAAAGAAAACCAAATTAATATTTTTACTGCGGGTTAGATGTGTAGGTACAGAGAAAATAAGTGGAGAACGCTTGGTGTGGAGGACCAAAGCGTGGAGCGGAATTCCCGCCGCCGTTCTTTAAACCGTCTATAAAAGTACAAGTGCTGACAAGGTTAAATTATGGTCTCAATATATTTGCCGAGATGCCCCTACGAAGTGAGCGGCCTTGGAGTTAGGGGGACGGGCCCTAACCCCCGGGAATCTGCCCGATTAGATTGGGGACCTAATGGTTTGTCTCCACTGACGCTTAGGCACAGTTTTTCAATTAGCATCGAACAAATCATTATTATGCAACAATTAATGAAATATTCATCACCGGGCACGGTTTTTCATTTAGCACCGGACAAATAATCATGTAATGCCATAATGATTGATATATTTATCTCCGGGTACAGTTTTCCATTTAATGGCGGAATAAAAAAAAATGTGTATTTCTTCTATGCAATAAAAAATGTTTAAAGTAAATACATAATTATGTACAAATATTATAATTTAAATTATACACCAAATGAGAAATGTTTAAACGTTACTGATCAGCAAAGGAAAAACTAATAGCCGGGAGGTTTATTTTTATTAATTTAAGTCCGATATATGTATTTGTTCAAATCAAGCAATTATGCTAACCACTGATAGCTCTTGTGTGACCTGTCCCTCTTTCACATAAAAATGATACACGTAATATAAGATGTTACAACGGTCCTCTAGGGCCTCTAGGCGGCAGAACCCATAATATATAGATTTTTCCATAATCAATCCTGAAATTTGAAAAAGTCCTTTCCTCTGTTACCTTCTCCTACAATAAAAAATCATTAAAGTTTGCATACAAAAATAGGCCACAAACGCTGGTAATGGATTAGAAATTAAATTAACTCACCTAACTAAGATATGCGTTTATTGAAATGTGATGAATTTTGCCCAGAATCGAGATACGCGTGAAATGTTGTAGGTGAAGTTGAAACTTGATTAAAGATAACCGAAGGCTCAACCCTCCAGCCAACCTTAAGACCAAGGGCTGATAACGTTTATCGCTTACCACCCTCTTCCACCCGCCCCACGCGCTACCCCACCCGCCGGTCCACCGCCACCGCCCTGCCCGCCCTCGCCCCGCCCACAGGGTGGACGGTGATAAGACGGCCTCCCCATCAATACGCCGCGGGCGATAAGGTCACAAATAAATCTGTGTAATTAATTTAATTTCAGGAAAAGAAAACAAGATGGAGTAAATAAAGTGATTTAAAAAATTATAGAAAAATTTATATTCGTAATACATTGCATCACATTTTATTTCCGGTAGGTAATCTCGATTCGTCACAATATTTAAATCGTTCAATATCCAAATTGCCGATCTTCAGAAAGATTTTATAAAAAATCGTTCACGAACAACGATATTAGTGCGTTCAGTCTGTAATAATTGTGAACCATGATTATGGCCTTATGAAAAAACGGTTCCATGACAGTTCATCCTGCGACAATTCATCCGGCGACAGTTCATCCTGCGACAGTTCATCCGGCCGACAGGTCATCCTGCTGACAATTCATCCTGCCGACAGTTCATCCCGCCGATAATTCATCCTGACAATTCAACCTAACCTAACCTAACCTAACCTATAAGTATAACCTTTAAGTATAAGTATGTCGTATTTTGTTATTCACGCATGCTTCTTCGGAGAGTTGAAATTATTGTTAGTAAAAATATTTTTACAGCGGATTTCCACTCAAGATGCCTTCAGATATAAGTATATCGATTTTGGTTGTACGGCCGTATATCCTCTTTGCATACTTACTTAATAAAAATCTTCTAAATGATCAGGCAGGATGAATTGTCGCCGAATGAATTGTCGGCGGGATGAACTGTCGGCAGGATGAACTGTCGGCAGGATGTACTGTCGCAGGATGAACTGTCGCCGGATGAATTGTCGCAGGACGAATCGTCGGGTCACCGAAAAAACATAGGGAGTTATTTTCCTGATTTAGTAAAAGTATCTTTTTTAGATAAATGAAACAACATAACTTTGTTTGAACCACTTTAATATTTGAGTAAATTCGACCGGTTTCAGAACGACCGCTCCTTCTTCAGGGCAAATATATACTGATTTGACAGTTTTGAAATATGGACGGGAACAATGTATTATTATGGTAGGGGTGGAGCCGTTGTTAGGTATTAATGAAGAGTGGGTGGGTAGGGGAACATATCCATGATTGGGCTATAAGACAATATTTTGTGTTTGTTGATAATAGAATCATTATTTTTAGGGGATTTTTTTTTTTATTTCCAAGGCTTCTAAGTTATCTAAACGTTTTCCTTTATGATTAACATGAAGAATATTTATCCCCGTATTTTTTTCAAAACTATGGTTATTTTCAATGATATGGTTAGCGAACTAAGAAATAATATTATTATTCTTCTTCTTCTTCGATGGCGCTACAGCCCATATCAAGCATTGGTCTCCTGCAACAGTCGCCTCCAACTCCTCCTGTCCTCAGCGGCTGACTTCCAATTTGGTACCTGGAGAAGCTGTGCTGAATATTATTATTAAGACACCTTAAATGTTCTTTGATTCTGATTTCAAAATTACGAGTTGTTTTTCCAATATAAAATGAGAAGGAACGGTCGTTCTGAAACCGGTCGGATTTACTCAAATATAAAAGTGGTTCAAACAAAGTTATATTGTTTCATTTATCTATAATGGATAACCACAAAGTTATAGCTACATTCAAAAGTAGAATCTTTTTCTTTTGTTTTACATTAGCTCCAAATAGGAGGCCCTGACTTTTTGATTAATTTTCACCTTATTTCGCATTATTAAAAAAAAATACAATTCAAAAGAAAAAATAAGAAATTGCTTTGACCCAAGAATCTATTAATAATGAATAAACTTGTAAAGTTCATAAATATTATTGAATCGTTCAACAAAAGAGTCACATCTCTGTTTATAATAACCCCTGTTACTTGCGAAGAAAAGCTCCTTTCTTAGGCAGCAACGAAACATTCCGGGTATAATGAGGGACACGTCACACCCTAAATGGATTCGACTATCCCCATTCTGATCAACTTTCCACGTCCGTCTGACAAAGGACCACCAATCTATTACGACCCCGAAAAGGACGAGGATTCCGCAAAGAATAAGGAGAAAAGTATTCCCTATCCTTGATTTCAGACATGGAACCGTCTCGGTTAATCACAACCTTCTTATTACGTAAGTTAACTTTCAACTTAGGTGCATATTATAAACTAGAGTAGGCCTGTGAAACATCACGGGATATTGTAATTCCAATTTTTAAAAAGACAATAAGGTTTATTTTTTAATTAGTTCTAAACAGAAGGCCCTGAGGAAAAAAAAGAATTCCCTCAAGGCCTGTGTAATCTATGGGATGATATATGGAGGGTCTTTTAAGGAAAAGGAAGGCGTGGAAGTCCTGGAAGGAAAAATCTAAGAGAGGCTGGTAGAAATCCGGGGGTCAGTGTGACCACGAGCGACGGACGTATGATTCCATCCCTCCCACTGCGGTGCAAGGCGATGGGTCGAGAGAGTCCGGCTGAAGAGGTCTAGGTTAGCTAGGTCCCTCAACCAGTCTCTTCCGAACCGGCCCGCCACGCCATGACGAGCAAACTCATTCACCGCCGAGACCTAGACAAACCTCACCCCATGAACCCGGGCACCCCTGCTAAGTCACTAAACGTAGTGAATCACTTGGGGTGACCTACGTCAGAGGTTTTGGTTATCCATTAAATGGTTCGCAGGATGGTAGTAGGTACCCATACCCGCCTCCCAAATTGAAAGGTTGTCTCCATCAATGAAATTTAATATTTTATATAAAATTCTCGTGTCACGGTGTTTATTACCATACTCCTCCGAAACGGCTGGACCAATTTTGATGAAATTTTGTGTGCTTATCTGGTAGGTCTGAGAATCGACCAACATCTATTTTTCATACCCCTAAAAGTAAAGGGTGTTCCACTCCGAAGAAAATTATTTTCCCCATACATTTTGTATGGAACGAATTCTCCTATTTTGAAAGAACTGCAGCAATATTGTAAGGGGTATAATATTGAACTGTGAACCGGGGGAGGGGAGAGGGGAGGGGGGGAAGGGGGAGGGGAAAGGTGGAGGTGGGAGGGGGGAAGGGGAGGGGGAGGGGGGATGGGGAGAGGGGAGGGGGGAGGGGGGATAGGGGAGGGGGGAAGGGGAGGGGGGTGGGGGGAGGAGGGAGGGGGGAGGGGGGAGGGGGGAAAGGAACTCAGGAAGGGGGGTTAGCGGGACGGGGGAAGAGGAGAAGTGGAGTGGGGAGAGGGAGAGGGAACGCGAGAGGGGAAAGGATACGCAGGGAGAAACAATTTAGATCAAGGTATGGTATACGCAGGGAGAAACAATTCAGATCAATTCAGCTAATAAGTTGACAACAGTTTTTGATTCTGAGGCGGTACGAAGTTCGCCGGATCAGCTAGTGTTTTTATAAGTATTTCATAATAATTAGAGCACGCCAAAAAAATTATTTTGTATTTTGTAAAATATGGAATAAAACCAAAGAATAAGCGTGTAACGTCAAGGTACTACGCGGCGGTACTTCAGCGTTGCCATTCGAATTATGTCTTTTGAGAGCATTGCGTAGCTGAATTTGAAAGGTCGTAACTTCATCATTTTTAGAAACATCGAAAAACCAGTTTTATTTATTTTTATTAACTTAATGAGTACAACCTCAAATTGTAATATTTAATTAAATGAATACAATATTAGCGAAACTCCATCGAGAATCTGGAAACAGTACCTCCGTACCATCATCAGAACTGTTATAAAAATACTCTATTTATTTTTATAACAGACCAAAAAAAATAACAATAAAGCGACTTAAATCAAGGTATTTTGTTTTATTTATTTAATCTATAATTTATTGATTTGTTATCTTCGGAAAAAGATAAGAACGAACAATATTTTTTTGATAATTCCTGTACTGTTTATATGAATTAAAAAAAATTGTTTGATTACCATTTTTCAGAAGTATTATAGTGAAAAACGTTCTTAATTTAAGCAATTTTTTTAAATGGTAAAATTTTCAGAGAGCTCAGGTAGATAATACTCCGGCATGTAGAATAAGAATAAGTTGATCATAAAATAGGGGTTTTGTAGGGAATTCGGTTACACAGAGTTAAGGAAGTTCAACGAGAATATTCTTAATAATTTTACTCATACGCTTACGTAGCCATAAATCTAAGGGTAGAAACCTAAAAGTTTCCATAAAGTGTCTCTCTTAGGACTTGTTACCGAAACTTCGACCATTACACGAAAAGCAAGTCGATTATGTAATTTATTATAATAATAATAATCGTTACTCATTCCACGTCCTATATTATATTGTAATAACCGAGCCAATATTATCACTGTGGAATTGAACATCATTCCCTCTAACCTCTGCATACATAAGGTAGTGGAATACCACGAAATTCAAATTCTGAGGTGAGCTGTACATTGTACATCATTTGATAGTGTAATATAATATAGGGACGATTGATTGTACGAACTTGCAGCAAGTTAATACCTCTCAATAATATCATCTGCTCGTTTGAGCAAATGACCTCACAGCTTTCAGATCCGAATTTGGATATTCACTCATCGCCTGTGTGTTACAGTCTATCCAAGAGTGTTTATAATATATATATCAACAACATAATCGAAACCACCAAAGACACAAGAACGCGTCATCCATCTTTTATGATATCAATCACGGAGAAAGTAACCCAACGGTTCTGAAATTTCAGAATGTTGAGTAATTATAGGAACTAATTAAACATTCATTTATTTCGTAAACAAAGCATTTTCTGTTAAGTTTTTTAAATCTTCAGTTCGATGCGAATAATAAATAATCTCCTTATTTTTGTTCTGGGGAAGAAGTTCAATATTGAGTGGGTGTAATTTCTTGTTACTGGTTCTGGTTCTGAGTGAAGGTTGGTTGAAAGAAATAATATATTTAATAAAAATATTTTGTTTTTTTTTTATATTAACTGGATATTCAAAGCCACTTCTTCGATTTATTGCGATCTTGGACAGAGTCAGTATGTGGTGAATAGTCATTAGCGAGCGTTGTGTGACTTTTAAAAGCTTTTAACTTTTAAAAAGTATTTAGAAGAGATTTATTTCCTGAAGCAGAGAAAACATTTCTAGCTTCTTGAAACTTGCAAAGCTTTTTATGTCCTCCATTTACCTATAGCTCAACTCAGTTAAACTAAACTTATAAACACAATTCGTCGCTTCAGTTCTTATTTATCCAACAGACCATTTTAGTTTTTGTTCAATCTCCACTTTAAAATTAAAAATAAAGTGTAAAAAATGATTTAATCACTTAACTAAGCATTATTTCAACTAATGATACTTTCACTATAAATAGCTTTATCTTAAACACCTGTCATAATGCATACCTAATAAAATGATGTACCTAATGAAGGTCACTTATGTAGACGTCATAACCGCACTATCCTGATATACAAAACATCATGGCTAATCTATTCTCAATTAACTTAAATAGTACTCACCAAAATCATAAAACCAATGACACAAAACTATGTGATTCTATTTTTAACAATCCAGGCTCTCTTACTTAACCAAAATATACGATCACTTAATCATAACTAAGACGAACTTAACTTACTCTCATACAACTTTAAAAAAGATTTAAAAATTATAATCCTAACGGAATGTTGAACATCAACCTCTTTTGCAAAAAATATAAAAAGAATTATACTGCGTACCACATACTTAACCAAAATATAAGATCACTTAATCATAACTATGATGAACTTGACATAACTTTAAAACAGATTTAAAAATTATAATCCTAATGGAGTGTTGGATTTCCACCTCTTTTACAAAAAACATAAAAAGAATTATACTGCGTACCACACATTAAAAATAAAAATCAAAATGATGGGATTGTTGTGTACTATGATAATAGTCTTAACGCCTTTGTTTCAGAAATCGACTTGATAAATAATAACTGTCTACAAATAATCATCAACCCAGATATGTGTGTTCTCGGCCTACACAGATCACCACCTACACATAACATTACACCGTTTATAATAGCTCTGGATTCTCACCTAAAAAAAAAAACTTCATACAAAAACTGGTGATCTAAACATAAACATGCTTCCTAATGGCCACCCTTAAAATATTGATTACCAACTGATCCTTCTAGAACATGGCATTATAAGCACCATTTACACTCCTACCAGAGTATTCTAGTATATTATAATACCAACATTCCAAAATAACATCGCAAAAAAAATTAATCGTTACGTTAACCTAAATCAATGTTTAGAAAAACAAACGTGGGAATATCTGACAAAATTTAACTCGGCGGAAGAGGCCTGAAATTTCTTCTTAACGTATCTACAAACTCTCATTACTCAAAACGATATACATACGTATCCCACACTGCAAAGTAAGACTTAAAAAATGGATTACCCGAAGCATCATAAATAGCATTAAAAAGGGATAAACTGATCCCATATGATACTTCGCTTTATTTCTTCTACAAAAGGTACTGAAACATCTGTTCTCTAACAATACGTAAAGCCAAAGAATTATACTGTCGCAACAAACTGATAACATCAAACTATGACCCTAAAAGCGTATGGTCAATTTTGGGGGAAAGTACGCATTCACAGAAGAAAAAAGATGATACCATAAAAAATCTACTCATTGATGATAAAGAACTCCACTTCCACGACAATCCTACGCGTATCCTCAATTACATCAACTAACACTACACAAATATTGGAGTTAGCCTAGCTGAAAATATCAAAATTACACAGCCTCCCGAGATATTCAGGAACCCCAAAATAATACATCTAACATCAACAATGAAAACTTTAACAGACGCTCAAATTACTACTACCGTTCATAAAATATTTTTTTTTTTAATTGAGGCAAAGCCAGGAATTAACTACTTGTACCTGAATAATAATTTAAATGCGAAATGCGCACCTTCCCGATATCGTGGGATCCAAACGTAAGTTATTTCAGACGCATTAGATCCAAAAATCCCACCCCTTAGCGAGCGCCGATTCACATTAACCGATTCCCAGATGGGCACATTGTGATGCATGTTTCCCGCGGTACGCCGGATGAGATACCTCCAGTTGAGAATGAACCCCGCCAGTGGCGCGTCAATCCGCGCCCGCCCCGCTGATCGGAGTTCCATTAATCTTATCTATTCACGCTGGTGGGTTGAGCCAGTGGCGCGAATGGGATACCGGGTTCTGGGTGCTGGGGCCTTGTGGCACGGGGTAATTAGGATATATATAACACACTTCGCGAAATTTTGATTTAAGTGGCGTAAGTAAGGTAATTTTGGGCGAGGTAATTTTTTGAGTAAGGTAATTTTATTTTACCACAACACGGGTAAAATATTTTATTAATATATGACATAATACGACTTATTGTGAGGGACCAATTATAACCACAACTTCATTTGGCTCTGAATGAATATTCTGGTTCCTTTTTAAACGTGCATTTTCTAGGAATAAAAATATTTCCGAAAATTAATATTTTAAGAAACGGTACTATTTTAATCTAGAAATACCATTTTCACGACAAGTTTTGGAAATATTCGTATAATGTTGGAATGTTTTTTATTTAAATTCTTGGTCAAAGCCAGGTAGTAATTACCAGGTAAACTTAAGGTAGTAATTAACTAACTATTAATAACCATTTAATATATGTAATTATGTCAATCAACTATTAATATTTAATTTTAAGTAAAAAATGTCTATTTCTATTATACAGGGTGTTAAGGGATGTACTTTAACCAGTTGTTCCTGATGAAATTAGAAATAAAAAATGTAACTGATATTTTGGTCTAAGGTGACCTTTTTAAAGTTTTTCGAAGTGAAAACTTCTTTAGCACCGTTGTAAATTGAAACAAAATGAAACGAAAAATAGCGACATTAGAAAATCGGTCTCCTCTTTGTGCAGTGCTTCGTAGCCTCCCCACGCTTGTCTACTTTAGTTTTCTGAAGGTTTCAAATCTACCGCGTGTGAACTGCACACACTGTTTTTTTTTTCAATTTTTCTTTTTCAAAACCAAACAACAACAAAAAATTCTTCCACATGCCATTGGTCATTCAGCCAAGTAATCGCCCAACCCCTCATCCCGACTCTACAAATACCTACTAATTTTTTTATGTTTTAGGTTGAAAAAAAAACACCAAAAAGGCACCAGAGACCAAAATTTCATTTTCATTTTTAAGTCAAGTACGTCCTTTAACAACCTGTATACCCAAGTTGTTATCATAACCATGACTTTTTCATTTTCAAAAATATTATTCCTTAAAGAATAATGCTGTAAAAAGTTAATTACGTGGTTTTATGATTTTCAATGGTTAAATTTTTTTTTGTCCTGAAGAGGTTACTGTGGTGACTAAATGAGTGGAAAATTTTGATATTTTGAAGTGAATTAATCAAAGTTTGTGTTTTAAGTTTAAGTTCATAACAATATTTAATTATGATAATTCGTGAGATATAGTTTGGATGCAGGTGAGTTCTCTAGTTATCGTTTTGTATATTCTTGTCAATATGCCACTTGCATCACATTTAAAAAAAAATCCGGTTTAGGCAAATGTTGTAAAAAAATCAATCAATTTTAATCGTATTTTTGAAACCCTGGCGATTTTCTGAAAATTTCAATTCGAAAAATCAGACCTTTTTTTATAAACCGGAAAGAAGGGACATATTTTATGGGTGCGAAAAAACGATAATTACATAGCCGAAAACACAGCCGAAAACGTTTTCCACACGAATGGCACAGGAGAATAACGAGGCATACCAAAAATGTTACACCTCATAAATATTTTTTTCCTTGATCCATCTTATTAATCATAAATCATTATAATGTTCAACGTCTATATTACTAAATCCAATGTAATGTACTTGTACTTGTAAATTATAATAATAATAAGAATATTTAAAAAATTGATTTTGTTAAAATTAACACCATTACCTTTATACCTCTAAAACACGTACAGACAGCAAAAAAAGTACGGGGTTCTCTTCATGACATCTGTCAAAAAGTCAAACCAAATGATAAGTTCGCAGAGAACAAACTATACATCTAGTGAACATTAAATGTTTAATTAAAAAATTCGCCTGAAACCAAAGTGCAAAAAAAAAAAAATATTATATTTAAAAAAAATCAGTGTGGAATTTTCACAAAATTAATGGGAACATTTTCGGAGACTCGTCATTTTCATGTAGTGACGCCACGAGCCCAAATATTGGATTTATTTAATTAGAAAAAAAAAACTGTACATTTCTAAAAAATTTTACATTTTTGTTATCTTAGTAAAAAAATCTATCCACAAGATTTTTTCCAAGTCGTTTTGAAATCCATGAAAGTGGCCTTCAATAAACCTTATTAGTTACCTCGTACATTTCTTGATTGTCTGTTTAAAATATATATTTTTGCCTAATAGAATTTTTGAAAATATTTACTTTCCCGCAAAATATGGGAATAATATAGATGCGGCAGTTAACCCGGCGGCCCTAATCCTCCATACATAACGCCGCCGCCTCCTAACCTAACCCTTCGCTTCTAGGCCGGGGGAATTGTCATGCGATATTGAATCGGCACCATTTACATACAGATATGCCGGGAACATCGGTTCATCTGGCTTATCCGAGTCTAGTGTGAAGCGGCCTTTAGATACTGGATTTACATACTAGTACAAAGCCGCGGATTACATTCATTTTCTTTTATCCGTTGAAGAAAAGGTATGGTCGGTTGCAAATAATTTAAACAACGTGACCTGCATGTACATTTATACAAAATGTTTACCATAAAAAATAAAAACAAAACTCCTTTTCACATACGTTAATAGACAGAAAAAAAAACTAAAAATACATTAATAGAGTTTAAAAAAAATGACAGAAATAACACAATTAAAGAAGGAAAATTAAAAAGGTTTGTTAGTAATACGAATCACCTAATATGAAGTTAAAATATTTAACTTAAGCTTAATAGTTTTTTTAATGCACACAATGTATGTAGGTTTCGTTACTGCTCCTTGAATCATGCTCAATATTTAGGTTTTTCTGTAAAAAATTCGGGGAATAAGTACAGCCTTACATAAAAACATCAATTCACAACCGTTAAACGGTGATTTAGTTACACATTTTACATAGACCGTATACTTTTAAATTCGTTGTGTTATGGTAACTAACCCGACTTTGTTTTATATGCGTATATCTTAATATTATTAAGATATTCTTTTTTGTAAATTATAAGAACAATCAAAGATTATAAGAACAATCAATCAAATTTGGTACCATTTGGTATCATTTCATAGGTACCATTTTAAAATATGTATAATTCTTGATTTTATTCAAATTATTATTGCAAGTACTTCAAATTTGGGAGGCGGGAATGGGTACCGCCGCCCCGGGAACCTTTATTGGATAACCAACACCTCTGCCGCAGGTCACCCCAAGTGGTTCGCTATGTTTGGTGATTTAGCAGGGGTGCCCGGGATCATAGGGTGAGGTTTGTCTAGGTCTTGCAGGCGGATGACCAGGACACACCGAACCCCAGATTCCTACCCACCCCTTAAACCCTTTTCCTTCCCAAAACCTTCCTCTCCTTTCTTTCCTTAAGAAAAAACCTCCCACAGCATCCCCAAAGATGTCATAGGCCCTGTGGGAAATTATTTTCCTCAGGGCCTCCTGTGTGGAGCTCATGTAAAAAAAATTAATTCATTAATTTAAAGAGTTTTGAAAACTGAATTTTGATTAAAAAAATTGTTTTGCAAAATGTCATTCTCAAATTTTTGACAGTTAAAATACATTTTTTTATTCAATCAATTGAATAACATTTTCATGACGTTTAGTAAGGTAGTATTTTTTAGTAAGGCTGTTGTTTTTAAAATTTATTTAATTATCATATTATTACTTCCATAGGTTTTTCCAAATAATATGAACAATAAGAAAATTGTTTAATTTTAAAAAATTAATACCTTCCAGGAAACCTGCGAATATTCGGATAATGAGAAATGTAGCGACCGGTCAGTGGCCGAGTTGGCATCGCGTTTGAGTCCCACCCAGGCGTCCCGTGTTCGATTCCTCGGCAGTCTAAGTCCTCCATCACGACTCAAGCAACATTTTCGGCTTACTGTGGTGGTAGTAGGAGATTTTCCAATATCGTCTGGTTATTTGTAACACGGAAATATTGGTTTTTCTTTAAAAAAAAAAAAATAATGAAAATAAAATCAGTTGTTCAAAGACAGCAATCTTATTTTGTGGCGTAATTTTAATTAAAAATTACTTAATCTGAATTTACTTAAAACTTTAGTTATTTTAAGCCTAAAAAAGTAAGCATTGCTTACGAAATATGCATAGATTTATTTAGTCATTGGAAACATGTTGTTTTTTAAAACAATATAAGTGGTTAAAACTATGTGTCGATTAATTTTTAAAGTAATATTATTTACTTCTTCTAACTTCGCAAAAACACTTTGTAGCGACATTGTAGGGGTGTTTACAGAGTTTATTATTTAATTTAAAAGATTGGTAGAAAATTTGAAGAATAGAGGCGAAATCCATGATTAGCAAAATGTTGCAGGATACCGTTTGCAAAAAAATGTATAAAAGTGAATAAAAATCTCATTAATAACACTTTATATATTTTAGCGTCGAATTAAATGCCCTAATCCCAAAATTGTTAATTGCGTTGAAAGCTTAGATGATAGATATTCTTTGTCGTTCTTCCACCATTAAATATACTTCCGCTTCGTATCCACTGGTGTTTTACATGTGTAAATATTAACTAAGCTCACTTGCTGAAGTAATTATTAATTCCGTAGGCCCGCCGGCTATCTCTAATTTTGAGGTGAAGTTGTAAAGCAATTACGGACAGCTTAATGTAATGTTATTATTTTATGAATCTTAGATATTTTAGTACAGTTAGGAGTACGTGGCGTTAATGCTGTAATATCTACGCGTAAACAGAAATGAATCAGTTTGTACGCGTAAAAGTTAATTAAAAGTTATTTCGGCAGTTAACCTGGGCAAACTTCAAATGAATTGAGCCAAACAGCTTTCGAAGTTATCAGAGTGACAAAAACTACGTTGCCAAATAGCATTAAGTAAAAACAATCCGATTTCCACCTAATCGACGTTTACCGTGAGTGTCTTCCAGATCGGAACGAGGAGAATTTCAGCAAAACGACAAAACTTACATAGGAGGGGAGCGCGGGACAAGGGCAAGCGGGTTGCTCAAATAAAACAACGCCGAGAGTCGAATTCTTTGCGTCTTGCGAGTAGCACATGAAACTTTAAAGCGCTCAAATACTTATCGATACATTAGTGGAGAAAGGTGGGGCGGCGATTGCGACCACTTTCTTTCCGTACAAAAGAGAATGAACGAGCCACACACTTGTGCCGCCAGAGTGCGCCCGATCCTCGGAAATGTTACGGCTACAACTTGTCAAAAGGAAAAATGCAGCAGTGTCTGGGGCACGGGAAGGGCAGAGGCAGGGCAGGCTTTATAATGACTGGATTGGAGCGATGTGTGTCCCCCAGCATTCAGGGCTTTCTCTTTGGCGTTTCACTCACCTAGAGAAAAGGTACACCTTTTCCCGGAGTAATGGAAATAATCGTGCACTTGCGAGAACAAATCAATCCCTTTGATTTTTCAAAAGCAATTTAAGCTCATTATTACATTTGAAGTTTTTAGATATATGTAGATATACTGTTATATACATACATAACTGATTTCACGTAAACTCTTAAGCTCCTAGCCAATCACACTAAAATAAATGAAATGCCAATAATATGACATTAATTCCTAAAATCCATAAAATATTACATCAATGAGTGATACTAACCAAGTTATAACTTATATTGATTAACGATTCAACCAATGTCCTGAATCCATTTTACCGAAATAGGGTCGTAAAGCGTATTTAAAAAAGCAGTAAAATATCATGAAGCGTGACGTGACAAGACAGTAGCGCCCCACCCCCTCACGAACCCCCTCCTGGCCGGCATCCCTGCCTGCCCGGCTTCCCGAGGCCACTCATTTGATTTGACTGTCATTCGATCACCTCACGGATGACGGGAAAATTCCCTCTTTTTTTGCCTCAAACCGATCGTATAATGTGAAAAGTGCGCGATCGGCATTTTACGGCGGGTCTGTTCGATTTTGGGAAGTTGGGAATTTTGTAAGGCGAATTCGCTCTGCAGCCTGCGGAAGAAATGAAGCGTTAAATACAAGATAAACATATTTCACCGATTTGACGAATGTCAACAACAACAATGCTCGTGCGGAACAAATGTGCCGTTTTCCAAAGAGGCGCTGGCTCCCCGAGAGCCTAACTTTTCACCGTTTTATTTCGGCACGCCTCATAAAAATTCATCGAAATATACAAAGCTTTTAAATACGATTACGGAAAATTTACGGCGGCTGTTAAAGTAAATTACTCGTCCAAAATGTAGGAGGGAAGATCCATACATCTAGCTTTGGAAAAAGTGAATTACGCAACAAAAATCAAATTCCTCTCGATGGAATGAAGGCATATTTCGGTATATGGTATTATAATGCAGCAATGCACAGTAAATGTCAGATTCCTTGCATGTCAACTTGTCATCAACGTCAAACGCACATGTTATTGACGCATGCAACAACCACTCCCAATTTCCTCATATATTTTTGTGCCGGATGCAAAGATTGCATAGCGTCAATGAATTTTTGTAATTAAAATTAAATTGTTAAAAATTTGGATGTCTAAAAGAAATTTTAATGAAATTTCAATCATGTGTTTTCGATACATATCTATATTTATAAAAAAATCAAAACATGCTTGCTTATACGTATGTGTGTAAGTCGTTTATGTATTGCTATAGCATAGGAAATGTTTGAAACTTTCAAAATACCCTCTTTCGAGGAGGCTTCTGGATTATTACAACCACATGACAATAAATCTGAAAAGTTTTGTAATCATTACAAAAACTCTTACGAAACTGTAAAAAATGTCACAATATGAGAATGACATTTTGCAAATTTTCTCATAAAATGACATTTTCAAATAACTCAATCAAAATTCAATTTTTGAAAAACTTTTTAAATTAATGAATTTATTTGAAATATCAAGATAAATAAGTAATAATTATATGTATTTTAAATAGGTACCTATGTTAGATACCAAATTTGAATGATTGTTCTCAAATTTAATAAAATAAATATTTTTCTATTTTTGAGACTGATAATACACTTAACAGGCTGAAACCGGTAACGGTCAATAAATTAAAGTGGACATAAGTTTTATATTTGTTTTATTATAATATATGAAAATCTGAAATAAAATTGTAATAGGTGGCACGCGAGCTGTTTGAAAACTGAATGTATTGGGACTGAATATATGGAACGCGGAAGGGTAGTTGGCGGGACGAAGCGGGAGAAGGGAGTGGGGAGAGGGAAGGCGAGGAAGGTGGAGGGGAACGTGTGAGGGGAAAGGGACATAGGAGGGGAAGTGGCAGCGGAAGGGGAACGGGAAGAATGGGAAAGGACACATAGGGAGAAATAATTTCTTTATTAAGGGCCCGCAACCCGGATTTCTATCGATTTATTACATATTTCTTGTAAACACGGTAAGTTTTAAAGCTCTTAAAAAAATATATGTCATTCTTGAAGATAATATCTAGACTTTGCCCACGCCGAAACGCAAATTATATAAAATTCCAAAGTATGCTCCAAAAATTATTTTAAACGCGTTTGTTTCAGATATTTTACAAGTAATATGTATGAAAAAATTCACAGAGTTTCTTTAAATGCTGTTTAAGATAATGCCTGCGAGATTTTTGCTATATTTTAAACGAGTCTAATTTTAGTTTATAGTTTAATTTTCGCCCCGATTTTGTCGCTGTAAATGTTAGCACTCTCCTCTAACATTCATAATTTCGTAACTCTCCATCTTCTTCTTTTCGAGCCCAGTTGCAGAGCATTAAGTGGCATTGCAATGCATGCCGGGAAATCGCTAGTCCATAATAAAAGTTCTGACATTTTTCGTAACAAATTCGGACATATTACTTTTAGACAAATAAGGATGAAAAAGTCAGGCCGTCTCCTATAAGCAGTACTTATATTATTACGTGGAAAATAAGATAACAATATACATACACATTCACTTCCCTCAGTGCTTAAGTAAATCCTGGAGTTTTCCAGGTGTGGATTAAGTCTACATAGACGTATCGCGATATTTACTAAGAAACTTAAACATCTAACAATAACTTTAACGTATTTTTAGACGACGCTCCGGAAAACGTTTCATTTATCTTTAGAAAAAGTTTATAAGCGAGTGTATCCATTCGCGATAAATTTAATTTGATACACATTTAAGTTGTATTAATTAATTAAATAACAAAATCTTTCTCTCGACGAAGATAAACACAACATGGATATTTATTTTGCCAGCGGACTTTAAGACGTGGATTCAATTAAAAGATGGCTAGAAAGTTGTAAACCTCATGTAATCCCTGATTCGAGGGAGTTTTTGGTTATACAAGGACTACCGTTTTAATACCGGGCTATCATTTTTTGGAATCATTAATTCCTCCAGAGTTAAATTCCTAGCGGAAGTTATCAAATTACATCAGAGATCGGAGGGAATTACGAGAAATAAGAATAACACATTTATCCCGTGTTTCATGAATTCTCGCTACTGGAATATTCTGGATTATGCAGATGTTTGAAAACATTGTGAATTACGCACGCAAAATAAGGGATGTTTTTCCAAAAAGTTCTAAATCAACTTATAAATATTACAATATATTCCTAATGGTTATTGTGATAATACAACTTAATACTAACAAATTTTATTGTTTACTTCTCCAGCTACGTAGACTCTCCTGAACTTTTCTATCTTTCTGTAAATATGTCGAAATGTTTTATTATCTTTTAGTTTTCATTATTTCTTTATCTTTTACTATCTCTTTTGCACTTTTTATTTATATTTTAAACTTTCTAAAGTGTATATTTTCCAAATATAAACAAACATAAATGCGATATGTAAGAATTGAACAAAATTGTCTTTCCATCTTAAAAATAAAGTAATTGGTTATTACGTTATTTTCTTCTTAAATATTAACATTTTTATAAATATTTTATTATAATTAGGTAGAAACGGATGAATTTAAAAATTTATTTATTAATAAAGCAAATGTGACGGGCGCTAGAGAACAACAGAATAATGAGACACCAAAACAGAATAGTACAATGGCAGTTTTGACACCTCTTAGCTGAGTGCATCGAGTCCTGTGAGGATTGTATCTCCTGACAGCCGAATAGTGCACTAGAGCTGGATGTAGATCCACCAGCCGCCGTACCGATGTACCGCTGTACCGCTGTACCCGTGTCGAGAATGGCATTACCAAAAATGTACTGAAATGGACTGAAAGGCAGATAATATATACTTATAGAGGTATGGAGCCTTCAGGTCGGCAAACAATCGGATCCATTTCCGCCAGCGTCAGGAGGCTGTAGGCTGTAGGCAGTGTAGGCCATAGACAGCAGCGGGAAATAGAGAGACATTTGTGAATGCATTCATAATGAAAACCAAAAATAGGCGACCGTCGGAAAGCTTTCACGGTCTCAGAAGTAGATCGTTGCTATGAAATGCCATCTGCGCAAAAAGCACGAAACTGTATAAGTTCAATATCAAGTTTCAGCATTTTAAAGCTAACTCCGCCAAAGAAAGCCCGGGACAATTTTGTTTAAAGAGGAAGAGGGGTGAGAGGGATTAAGAAGGTTCTTATTTTAACTTATTTCAAACTCTGAAAAGAAGACTACTTTTTTTTAAAAAAGATCTGCGTCTGTGTCAAATATTCCATATTTTTAAAAGTCGATTCTTAGAAAATATAAGATCGCACCGCAAATCCGTTAATTTTTTTAATTTTTTAATTTTTAATTTTTTATTTTATTTTTTTTATTATTATTGTACAACAGAATAATTCCAATTAAAGTACAATTTAGTTACCCTAACAGCATTTAGACAAGTGACTCTTCAATAATGTTTTTAAGGCATATATAGAACAGTCACTTACATCCAAATGGTTTGCAATTTCATTTAACAGCACCACTCCCCTCGTCATGCTATGCTTTGCCAAGACGTCTGTTCTACTTTAAATAAGTCATGATGTCGACTTCGGCTGTAGTGGTCTGGTACATATAAATCATAGCATCCCAAGAGAAATGGGCTATTGATGAAATTGTTCCAAATTTTGAAAGACAGAATAGCAAGAATTTTGTATCCCAACTGTGAGGAAGAAATGTATTAGTGCGAATTAGGAATCTTACACTTACTAGTAGTATCTTAGTTACTACCTTAGGAAGCTTATTCTTAATGATTCAGAAACTTTTGGCGTCATAATAATTGCACGGAATTATTAATTAAACACGTTTCGGCTGCAATCTAATTTCTTCCAGAAATACTCTGGGTAAAAACAATTATTGAACTATGAAAATTGAAACAAAACGGAATTTTTACATTTTTTTTTTAATTTGGGAGAGGCTGGGGTAGTGAGGCAAGTAATACAATTAATTTATTCTGAATACTCAATGCTTTACGTTATTTTCAAAGGCGGCTGTAGCAATCCACTGTCGGTGTTCGCATATAATGGGAGTATCGCCCGCGCCGTCAGGATGCAACGGGTCTCGTATCGCGGGTCGTCTTCCCGCGCGGGACCCGCAGACCCGCAACGTGGTATGGCATTTCAAATTCACCCATTTCCGTACCTATTCTTATTTTTTCTCGCCAAGAGCGTGCCTAATCTGCGGCGAGGCGCTAGAAGAAGACCGGGTTCCATGTTTTACGAAAGTAGTATGTATGGAGAAAGCGAACCAAGATGCAATGGATAATATATAAGCAATTTGCACAATATGATGTTTTTCAGACCCACGTTACAGAGCAATCTAAAGGAAATTCGTAGACAAAACATTTTGCAATGTTTAAGCTTAAGAATTCTTTGCTTTTAAAATATTTAATTCGGGCAAAAATATCCTAAAAAAGGTAAAAAATAGCTAAAAACGCTTGATTTGTCTCCTAGAAAATAGTTTCAAAGAAAGTGTGTAGGCATCCTTGCCAAGAAGATAAAATTAGAAGTGAAAAAGTTAGAAAAATTATTAACGCCAGGTTTCAGGCGAAATATTTTTTTGTACCGAAATTAAATTAAATATTGTACATACTCGTATCTATTGAATTATTGAACACTCTAAATAATTTATTTATCTTGCAAAGTATCGAAACTAACCACTAACACTAACAATCATTATGAATTACAGCCAACTATGTAATCAGGATTAAGATAGTTAATTAAAATGGCAATGAAATGAATGCAAATCCTTATTCAAATGTCCTTTGTTCAAAGTAATGAAAACAAATAAAAGCTGGTAAATAAGACCGTAATTTTCATATCTATGTTTTATTACCCAGTCGTAACAGCGTAACTTTTAATTCAATTTTCTTTTATAGACAAAGTTGAAATTCAATACACTGACTGCACTCTCCCGTGAAATTTTATGCACTTGCCAATAAACTTGCTAACTACAAATATTTAGCAACCGCTTCTTTGATTGTAAAAGTTTAATGTTTTATTAGTTTTGAAACATTCAACAAGAGAATGACTTCAACGAAGTTCTTCGGAACATCATGCTCTCACCAACATTTCATTCACGTACAAAGATAATATCAACGAATTCAAAATATATTTACAAGGGATGTCCTTGACTAAATCAGTGTTTCCTGACATTATTTGTAACAAAAAATGTAAATCAAATTTTGATCTCCGGTGACTTTTGTTCATGGTTTTTTTTTCAATTTCTTTAACATGACTGGTCAACTGGTCACTCAGTCGAGTAACCGCCCAGCCCCTCACCCAGACACTATTCGTTCAATACCTACTGCTTTTTTATGTTTTAAGTTGAACAACAAAAACATCAAAAATGTAACTGGAGACAAAAATTACATGTACATTTTTTACTCCAAATAATGTCAAGAATCACTGGATAAAGATCAAGAACGACCCATAAAACTCTTTACAAATATCTTCATGAATAGATTTAAAATTATTATAAAGTTAAAAAGCCAATGAGATCTTCTCTTCGCTAATACTTCATGTAGGTATATCCCATACCACCATTTATTGTCCATCTGTTAGGTAGATTTTGTTCTTTTGTTGTTAAATAATTATTGAGTGCCTATTTTTTTCGGCTTATCGAAGAAAGCTGACATTAATATTTATGTGATGTATCTGATGCTATTGATTGTTTAAAAACTAGACAAACTTATTGAAGATGCAATCCACCCTGAATAAGTGTATCATTCTTTGTAAAGACTGAAAGAGAACGCCCGTATCACAAAAGGAAAAAGGAAGAGAACTCTGGAAAGAACACCCGAAAAGCATTACTGATATTCCGAAGATCCCTTTTATTTCAGTTTCCGAACTTCTTTCTATCTACAAATATATTATTATTGGAGTTCCCAGATAACTTGCTGAAGCAAAGAAAAGGTGGCGTTCGGTAGTTAGTTTTAAGTCTAGTTCACTTTTGTTCAATCAAGACGGGTTAAGACAAATTTTACTTTTCCACCAGAAGGGAAGTTTCATAAATTCGACCGGATCTTTGGTGGCCTTTATGACATTGGACATTATGTTACGTGGGTGAGCCATAACCATCGCCGATCATTGGCTGTTGGAACCCGCCTTTATTCTGGCACTCTTGGGCTGTTTATTTATTCTGTACTCTTGAAATGCATTGGGGATTTCCCATTGGATAAATATTTGAATTTTTAAAAGCCCCTTAGATAGAATTATCGCTTAAATTCGCGAATTTCAAGTGGGCGAACTCGTAAAGGTAAAAAAAGTATTATTAGAAATATTACAAAACCCTATAAAATTATGTATTTTAAAAACTGATGGCTTTTTAGGAATGGACTTGATTTAAATCATAACATGAGGAACCTACTCGAGCACAGAAATGAAAAATGAAAATTACACGACTTTACTGTCCGGGATTTTTGGATCATCCCAAGTATTACCCCAGATATAATCATCATTTATCAATAGTTAAAAAATTTACAAGAAGTCATAAAAGTTCTCTTTTGTAGCCAACCTTGTTTCTGTTATTTGTAAATGCCATAGTTAAAGTAATTTACCGTATAGGTAGTTGCCGATGTCAACAAGAGTAAAATCAATGAATCTTTGAAAAAGTTATACGAATGGCGTAAGTGAAATCTATCTTAATATTAGTATATAGATTTTTCAAATCAAAATAACATTGTTCTTCGATTATTATTCATTGAACCGTGTAAATCTTATACCATTTACACAAATCATGAACTTTATGGTTTTATTTGTCGAAGCATCGATATGTCATAAATAATATTACTAATGAAACTGTTAGGACTCGTAATAAATTTTTTCTCACAATAAACTATTATTCCATGCATTTGTGCAGAGACATCTACTCGTAGAATCTTGAATACAAATCTCTAGTTTGGTTTCCAAAAATTCAGTATTCATTCACCGTACTTCCAAATTGGGAGGCGGGAATGGGTACCGCCGCCCCGGGAACCTTTATTGGATAACCAACACCTCTGCCATAGGTCACCCCAAGTGGTTCGCTACGTTTGGTGATTTAGCAGGGGTGCCCGGGTTCATGGGGTGAGGTTTGTCTAGGTCTTGGAGGCGGATGACCAGGACATATTGAACCCAAGATTCCTACCCACCACTTAAACCCTTTTCCTTCCCAGAACTCTCCTCTCCTTCCTTTCCTTAAAAAAACCCTCCACACAGCATCATAGGTGAGTATAAAGATGACATAGGCCCTGAGGGAAATTATGTTCCTCAGGGCCTCCTTTGTGGAGCTCATGTAAAAAAAAAAAATTTAATATTGATTTTTTATAATCTAATACGCTAGCGTCTTTATGGTTGAAATATAAGAACCTGATTTCGAGTACATCTCTGAGGCCGCGCCTTCGAATGGGAAGTTTATTACAAAGCTACTGTTGTATCGTCCTTGCACCAAAAGGATTTCAAGCAGGGTTTTTAAGTGCTAGAATATAAACCATTATATAAACTGGGAATTCCAGTTAAATGTTACCTTTTTAGGATTCAAAAATCTCTATAAATTTCTTAAACTTTTTGACATAACAAAGTTATAAATGTGTTTTTAATCTCTAAATTAGTCATATAGTCATACCTAAATAGTTCAGAAATAATAGATTTTTATTAAATGACATATGTTTGTCTCAGACAAAAAGTACATTTTGACGTAATCTTTTTGTATAAAATCATAAACGCCATTATTTAGTGTCCTGTTTCACTAAAATGATAAAAATCATTGATTAATTTTGTACAGAAGCAACATGACTAGACTGCATGTTAACTGTACTAAAAAGCCATAAGATTACGAGAACAAACTGTCAAATAATGTTCCCTACTATAAATTGAATCTAGTCCTTGACCGTTGTAATTAGTTCTGTGAAGCGGTTGACTATTTTAAAATGTTAAAGAGTTAAGTAAAGATCTTTAATGATGATTTTTTTTTCTTTTGTTCTGTCTTTTAATCTGCACACACTTTATCAGAATGCACGTCCGAAAGTTTTCAAATGGTGATTGACCGAAAAATGATAACAGCCGCGCTCACAACACGCTCTTAGTGATATAAAACAAAGGCGTGTTAGTTACTCGGCCAGAATGCAACGCGTTTAGCGGCGCGGAGCGGTGCGTTATACTCAATCGTTGACTCAGAAGTATAATAAGCAAGTGAAATGTCCCTAGAGGCTGCACTCTGGCCGACCATATTAGTTTTTCCGATCACATAAAACACACGTTAAATGCAATAAATAGCCTAACTTTGATGTTTTTTTCGGCACATCTCATGAAAGTTTTCACTGGCTTACCTCCGATATGGTTTGGCAATAATAATTAGAGCCGGTAGACCATACGTTCCGCAACGGGTACACACGGTATGGGTGCCGCGGCCCGCCCTTTGCTTGTAAGTCACCCTCGTTCAATGAGGACGACGCGCGACGCGTGGCGCGTGTCAGCCACCTTCCTCTCGTAAAACGGGTAATGCCATCCCCTAGGACTACGAGACTCGTGTTGGTGGTTGCGAAGTCTAATTACTTTTTGAGCATAACAAAAAGTAATTAAAGAAAATACGTAAACATTTGATTTAAATTCCATTATAATTGTGATATATCAGATAGAATTTAAGACATTAGGACTCCCTCGGAACCCCGTCTTGCACTGCAGCGGGAGGAATGAATTCATACACAGTGACCTCAGATTCCTACCCACCTCTCGTACCCTTTTCCTTTCCAGAACTTACTCTCTTTCCTTTAGATAGAAGTGAAACTTGAAAGTCGCTAGATGTCGCTAAGATCGCTTTCTTTTGCCTGTTTATTTTAAAGTTGTTTGGATATTGATTTACAAAATCAAAAACCTTTATTTTTTTGGATTTCGTAGGATTCGAACCTCCGTCAAATTTCTCTAGCCGCTGAGATCTGCAATGCACTATACCGCTGCGCTATGGGACGCGCTCGGCGAGGCGCGAATTTACGCAATATATTCCGATGACCCGTAAAAAATCAAAGCGGCCAATGAGCGCAGACCTATCGTAGTTTCCGTTTATATCTCAACCAATAGGAGCTTTGAGCGCAGTTTGATGCTTCGCAGGTGCGGTAGTGCGTCATTTCCGTTTCATCCGAATTTCAAATCACTCTAACGGGGCTAAGAAATTTTCACTTCAAAAATTTTTATGGTAGGAATGCTTTGTATATAATACTTTATTGATTCGTTTAAATACAAACCGGTTTCAACATAACTGTGCCTTAATTATGGTAGCTACAAATAAAGAAGTCTGTATAAGTCATAGTTTACCTGAAACCGTCTAGCATTTCATGAAAATCATTATTAAATGAATTTTAATGAAATAAGAAAAACAGTTTTATTGTAGTTCTTCAATAAAAGTTGTCTTAATTTGTTTAATGAAATTACGTCATTCCATGGAGAGATTTCATCACCAAAGTTCACTGATTTGAAGTTCACTCCGACTTCATATTTGAGAGTTATTTGCTATTCGACAAATAACGCTTTACAAGCTATCATATAAATTCAAGTCAAAACATGTAATGTATTATTTACTATCATTGTCCCCAAAATAAGAGTTTATAAAATAAAGAACGAGATTACCCGGTGTTATTAAAGAGACCTCTCAAATAATTTCAACAAACAATGGTTGTGAAAAGGGGGTTGAAGTCTATAGATATTTTTAAGCAGCAAAGCAAAGAAGAGCCAAAACCCATAAATTTAAATCAAGGAAGCATTTGTGGTGAAATTTATTTTTTAATAATAATAGAATATTTGTTGAACTGATTTAAGTGGAAATAGTAGGAACCCTTCACATCGTGGGAAACCTCAGAACGATATTTAATTTTTGGAAATAATCATCCTAAAAATTACAGAACGTCTACATTTTTTTTAATGTTAGTACAACATAGGAGGCCCTGAAGAAAATAATACCCCATAGAGGCAATGTCATATTTGGGGATGCTGTGTGGAGGGTCTTTTTAGGATATGAAGGAGAGGAATCTGGGAAGGAAAACCATTCTCTAGCGATCCGGCCTGCCATGCAGCTAGTGGGCAGATGCAACCGCCGCCGAGACTCGGACAAATCTCCCCACGTGGACCCGGGCACTTCTGCTAAGTCACCAAGGGGCGATCTACGGTGGAAGTGTTGGTTATCCAATAAACGGTTCCCGGGGCGGCGGTACCCATTCCCGCCTCCCAAATTGAATGAAAAATATCCCTAAAGATTAAGTATTAATGAGTAACCCTGTCTAATTTGTTTATTTGAACGATAAATAAATCAAGTTGGATTAGGAAATTAATTGGATTAGGTTAATTAAAATACCTCGTTCAGTGGCAATGGGTAATCTGCCAATCAAAAAGTTCTGAAATATATTTAGGCTGTTGTTAAAAGTTCCGAGTATTTGACATCAAATGTGAAAACTTTACAGACAATTATAATTTTTATTTTAACTTATTTTTTGAGCATCTAAATCAAAATTTTCAAAAAGATGAGTCAAAAGTTTAAAAAGCCTATAGATTTCACCACACATAAACTCCCCCGATCAGGCCTGTCACGCAGTTGGTGGGCAGACGCATCCACAATCGAGATCCAGACGAATGAACCCGGGCAACCCTGCACAGTCACCAAACGTACCGAGCCACTTGGAGTAACCTATGGCAGATATGTTGGTTATCCAATAAATGTATCTGAGGCGGCGGTACCCACACCCGCCTCCCAAATTGAAGAATAGTTTTAAAACATCACCAAAACGCAAATGCCCCTACCTACTGATAGAACATTTATTAATGACTAGCTGGTACCCGACACGCATTGCTGTGCCATTTAGTAAAGAAATTGTTCCTCCCTGCGTGTCCTTTCCCATTCGTCCCGTTACCCTTTCGCCTCCCCTTCTTCTCCCGCGTCTCCTTCTCCTCTCGCGTTCCCACTCCGCCTCCTCCACCTTCCCTCTCCTCACTCCACTTCCCCCCTTCCCCCGTTCAGCGAATCCCCCTTCCGAGTTCCCCTCCCGAGTTCCCCTCTCCCCCCTAGGTTCCCCTCCCCCCCTCCCTGGTTCCCCTCCCCCCACTCCCGCGAACTCCTTACCTGAATTCCCCTCCCCCCTCCCGCATTTAGTTTTTAAAAAGCTCACGTGCCACCTATTGCATTTTTTTATACAAATTTAATAATGCCAGAGATCACCAGTACTCTTATGCAAACCTTATGCTGACAATAACGAACACAAAAAAAAAGAATTTTTCAATTTGGTGCAGTCATTCGGAAGATATGCAGGTATATACATTTCGGCGATTCATTTTCATATATATATAGATAGATAAATAAGCACACAAAACTACTTAGAACTAAGAAGGTAAAAATGTATTTTTGTAAGTTACAGAAATGTAATGTCTCATTACGAGCAATTAATCAGCTGTGTTAAATAAACATTACAAGCCCGTAATAAGCAAATGCTATTGAGAAGTGAAAAATAGAATTGATTCTAATTGGAAAAGTTGCAGCAGGAGCGCAAAACAAGCCCGCCGGAGGATTAACGCCATCGCAAGACATGCAAATTTCCCGGCGTATGTACGGGAAAGTTAATAAAATCCATGTACCGGTCTTATACGGTTTCGCTTGATTCCGTTTTAACCGCCAGACTTAAAACTGCACCAACTTTGCCCAAGCACAGAACTTGGAATATCTTCAAGGGAGCAAGGGGGAGGGTTGAGCGAAATGAAATCCGCGCGATTCACGGGGCGCGCCCGCCTCTGCCACCGCCCGCGCCGCCCGCGCCACCCGCACTCGCGAAAAACTACCATGCAAATGTAGTGCAAAATGTCAAGGAAAACTTTTGTAATTATCACATGTGCTTTCAAAGCTCACATGCACGTTATGGACTGAGTGTTGATTACGTAAATAACAAGGAAAACTAGTAAATTCTTATAATATATCCTCAATACAAAAGAGTGAAAAGATTTTTGCTGCGTGTTGATTACATGCACATTTTGGTTCCATGACAGTTGATCCGGCGACGTTTGGTCCGGCGACAATTGGTCCGGCGACAATTGGTCCGGCGACAATTGGTCCGGCCGAAAGTTTAGAAGATGTTTTCTTCAAGTAAGTATGCAAAGAGGATATACGGCCATACAACCAAAGTCGATATATTTATATTTGAAGGCATCTTGAGTGAAAATCCGTTGTAAAAATATTTTTACTAATAATTTCGACTCTCCGAAGTAGCATGCGGCAATCACAAAATACGACATACTTGTACGTGCAGTCGGCTTAGCAAAAACACGCTAAAGATTCCTACTTGCATATAATATAACTTTTATATCTGAATATAACACAAGAGTCCCAACTGCTCCCAACCGTCTCGAGCCAGTGAGACTACAGCGGCCTACACACGACACTGCATTTAGTGACTGCGGCAGTGACTGCAGAGGGGTGACGGTGGAGTGACGCGTGGAGTTGAGCGCTCTCTGCAGTCACTGCCGCAGTCACTAGAAATTGGATGGTGAGGAGGGCGCTTAAGGCATCCCCAATTTTGGTATGGTGTGATGCTGAAGGTAGTGGGGAGTATTTTTACAGCGGATTTTCACTCAAGATGCCTTCAGATATAAGTATATCGACTTTGGTTGTATGGCCGTATATCCTCTTTGCATACTTACTTGAAGAAAACATCTTATAAACTTTCGGCCGGACCAATTGTCGCCTAACCAAATGTCGGCCGGACCAACTGTCGCCGGATCAATTGTCGGGTCACCGCAAATTTTATACCTAAAGTATATAACACATCTGAATCTTCTTTATGGTTTAGGTTAGGCATTAATATCACAACCTGTTTCGGATGCCTCTTCTCTCACATTTTTTTACGTAAAATTTATTTCAAAATCATCCAAGCAAATTATTTTGAAACCACAGAAAAATCTGTTTTAGTTTTCCAACTTGTTAAAACAGTTTGTAGTGAAAAAAAAAACTTTTCTCAATTAACCAATCCTAACTAAATGAGGTTGAGTAAATTTTTGTTTCGTTCTTCTTAATAAAAACTTATTAAAATACCATGATAATATACCAAAATCTATCCAGATATATACAGTTTTAGTATGGTGTTCCGAAATATTATAAATTTATTTATATTTGCGAAGATATTATCATGAAATTGAGCGCGTAATGAAATAATAGAAGTGCCTTTACCATAACTTGAATGGGTTGCTCTAACGACAAAAAAGCCATCTAGTTAATATGCAATTGCTAATGGTAACGTTAAGAGTGTTCCGTGCGTTAAGTGCGGGGATACACCCAGTACATGCGTATGACATTCAACTTATCATCTCCTTAATTTGTCGACGAGTGAGACGTCCGCGATAGTAAAAACCATCCATTTGCGTAAGGCACTCGGCGTGAGAAATTGTTCGCGTCAGAGACAGGACCTGGAAGGGGGTTGAGAAAAGCCACCCTGGAAAAATCCGCCCCTGATAATCCCGCATTGAAGCCCACCCTCCCTGGCCCATACATTTCAGCAGGTCGGAGGCAAGGAGGTCGATTGGAATCCATTACTTTTTATTGAGTTTTAAACAACCGGCTGGGGCGAAATGAAAATAAATGTTGTTAATTGTACCGGTTTAATAAAGGACCTGATATGTTTTTACAGCCAAAGTGCGGGGCAAGTGCAGGGGCGGGGGCTGGCTTGGCGACGCACGGAATCGGATTTACGAAGACTTATTTATTATACTACAGAGATTTCCAAAATGTTGAAATTCGTAAATATTACCTTGTAGAACTTTATTGTAATATGCTATTCGTCTAAGGGGCCATCCATAAATTACGTCACACGATTTTCATAATTTTTTGCCCCCCCCCCCCCCCCCCTCGTCCCTGTCACACATCGTCACATTTGTGAGACCCCCTTCCCCCTAGTGTATCGTCACATATTTTGCAATTTTATATCTAAAAAAGTTTTGCGATTTAATAATTCAGATTTTTACATGTGAACATCACAGAGCTGACGACCCCCCCCCCCCCAATACCCCTAGTCACGCAATGTCAGACTTCTCTACTCTCCTCCTCCCCATTAAGAGGGCATTACCGGAAAAAACCGGAAATACGTCATTTTCAAAAAAGATTTTAGACGTATTGACTCTTTTCCACAAAAAATTATAAATGGGTTTCGAAAGATTGTTCTTTTATTTAGCATTCGTATGTAATAAATTTTGAGAATTTTTTAATATTTTTAGTATAATAAGGTTATTCCATAGGTCGTTGGCAGATTTGTTAAATTTTCAAAAAAGTTTTTGTATTATACCACACCTATTTCAAATAATATAATCATGCAGTAAAATAAATCAATACATTATCTAGCAAACGTATGTTTTAGAATTTTAATTTTAGTTAAATCATTAAAATCATTAAAAAATATGTACGTATATGTGTTTCTTGACGAAAATTAGTCCATTTGTGTATTTATTTGCGCACTTACAAACTAATATATTTTAGATTTTTTTAACATTCTTATTAAATTTAAACATCAATGAAAAATGATAATTACTTATAATCAAAAAATAACTACAAAAAGTACACTATTTTAATAGTTTTATCATCACGCCTTTCAGCATTTTTGGATGAAGGTATAAATAAAAGCTAATTTGGATTGAAATAAATTCGATATTGAGTTATAATTTAAAAAAGCTGGTACGGAGAATAATTAATCTTTCTCATTGTAACCGCCCTACACGATCGGAAGAACAACTTTCGACGAAATGTGGATTTTCGTCCGCTGGCTGGTTAAACGCTCTTAAGGTGTGATATAATTTATGGATGGCCTCTAAATTCTTTACTTCACTTCTCACTACAATATTACGTACAAATATATACTGCGAAGTCTAAACTTCCATTGCATACTTGCTTGTTATTATTATTTTTTTTTATTTTAAACATTAAATCTTGAATTTCACATACATTATCATGTAATTTGTGATTTAGCCTAGCTACTTTAACTCTTCGTACAGCCTATAAGTCATAGGTACATTAAAACTGTTTTTTTTTATAAATTCAAAATTAATAATTAAACTGACTAGGTATTTGCTCATTTTTTATTATATTACCCACACACAGATAGTGCATTAATGGGTTCCAATTATTTGCTTGTTTTATACGAATGTAAAATAAAATTTCATTTGCTTACACCCAAGTAAAAATGTGATAAAAGAACCTGATTTTATTTAGGTACATAAATAAAATAACTAGAATGTAGTTAGAACTTCGAAAATATACACCTTCGAACATAAAATCTCTTCATTTACGCATATCAATTCTAACAATGCCACTTTTTTAACACCACTGTGGATAAACCATGATAATATGATGGGAATTCAGTTTCTTATTAACTATTTGATTTAATGCTCATATATATACATACGTTCCAACCCTTTTGTGAATAATGGGAAACATTACCCACGGATGCAGCGCGACGTCCCTTGAAAAACGAACGTAATTACGAGACCTGAATAATTCCAGTTCTTCGCCAATGCAGCCATAGACTGTAGCCCATAGACCATAGACCGTAGACCGAGTGAAGAAGAGACCGGAGAGTACCTACCGCTGTAAGTCAGGACAACTGGCTCAATCAATCACGATTCGAGCACCATCAACATCACTCGAGAACTTTCAGTCAGACCCGAGAACTTTGCACCGCTTCTCGTCAGTATCGCAGAGTTACTATTGAACAGTACTACCTTGGTAACTTTAAATAATAGCTGAATTACTCCTAGTGATGTTATAAAATAAGAGCGAAGATATGTAGGTGTGTCATCTAAATATACTAGATAGACAGGGTACAGAAGAATTTCACTAGCTGAAATTAGGAAGTAATTGTTATTACCTACTTAAAGAAGGAGTGTTGAATAAGCGTGTCTGCATTATTCATCCATTCCATCCATTCCATCTATTACACATCTGCCCTGATGATTATTACACAAAATTATTATTTTGAATCATTGACAGGTGCAGATATTTTTAGTAAATAAGAACAAAAACAAAAACGAAAACAAGAAAGAAATAAAAAAAAATGAATAAAAAAAGAAAGAGAAAATCAGAGAGAACAAATACATCTGTACAAATCGTATTTTTCACATTTGCAGCAGAAAACGTGTTCACAGCACAAATTTAGAGAATTTTGTAACAATTATTTAAGTAGATACATCACGTCTTTGTTTATTTTCAGCGTTGTATGAGAGTATTTTGATCATGGAATATTGTACATTTCGAACTAAATTGATATGTTTTTATTGATGCTTCGAAATGTGGTTACAAGCGAATCTATATGAAATTCTGAATGTACAGGAATACTAGATTTCTTAATTGCAAAAGGTAAGATGTAAACTTTAGTATCTTGTTATCATCACGAAGACATACCCTTCCTGGGATTGATTTATGGAAGACTTTGCAGATGAAGACGTCCCATCTCATGGTCTATAAACCTATCATGGATATGCACGCAGTTAGTAGGGTGAAGATTGCCTTGGTTTGGACCCCAAAAGAAGTTTACGATAAATCATCCAAAACATTTTTCCGGATACGAATTTGATAAAAATTTATTGGATTTTTTCAGCAAAACTTTGGAAATGTTTTGACAGTGATCCCGTAACTTAGACGAGTGCTGAATTTCACAACAAAACATTTTTCAAAAAGTATTCATGCTTGTTCGTGAACGAGGAGCTTTTTCATTGGATTCCTGACAAATATTACCTCAAAGTCAATCACTTCATTATTCGGTTTTATTTAAGGACCTTGCTTTATTTCCTATTTCGGCCCGAAGACTCTATTCTCTTTAACAAAACTTTATCGAATAAATGAAAAATGTGAATTAATCAATACGAAGCCATTGAAATTACTTTGCGGGTTGAAATGGATGCTTTGACTTAGAAATTCCAGAGAAAAAGGCCGTGGAAATTCAGAGCTCACCGTTCAAGAGTTTCTGCAGGTTCAAATAAACAATCATTCTGATTTAGTACAGATAAGATGTTTACATAAAATTATAAGAAACGAAATTATTATTCACGTTGAAAAATAATTGATCGCCTTGTAAATGTGGGGCATTCCATCATAAATATTACCTTCCTTAAAACGTATGGCATAATGTCAGCAATATAACATTACATAATGAAGCCTTCAAACATGCAGCGAACTCAGCGCGCTTTGAATTCAGACCCTCTCCCCTTTATCGACAATCTAACCCACTGCATTCGCAGCAAGGTCATCCGTTTTTTCCCCCGGCAAATATTCCCAGCTTCGGTCGTTTGCATATGTTTACCAATATGAAGATTTTTATTTGTCTTCCTGCGACGGAGGTTCCCGGGCTGGTAAATTGAAACAAGGAGTGAGTCGCGGTACAGAATTACATTTCCAAAGTGTTTATAAAGTACTTTCTGGAAAATGTGTTCGTAGTTTTGCGCCCTGGGACACACGACTGTTTGTTCGTCTTTGCTCCGGTTTATCCACGCGATGTCCCACTTTACCAGGGGTGGGACAACTTCTAAAAGAAAATATCAGAATAAGCAGAGATCAATGATCTATGGGAAGTGATTGGAGCTCATTGGGTAAAAAAAGTTTTTCAATTGAGTTTTGTTAAATGGAAAAGTGTTATTTTAATTTAACAAGTCTATTCCATAATCCATTATTTTTCATACCATTATTTAACAAGGCAAGGTTTATGTGTTATTATAGAATGTGTTATCATACAAGTTCTATGAGAAGAATATGCTAAAGAAAAAATTGAACATATATCACGAAGATACCAATGTCGTAGAAGGGAGGAAACAAAAAAGCTGGAAAATCTTTCCAAAGACGAGCTGTGAACCAACCTTTTCTCATTTGACAAATTCAAACGGGTACAAATGAGAATCCATTTGGTGTATTATTTTTTAGTTGTGAACCAGTATTTAAGGGTCTGTAAATTTGTACGTTTAAAGATCATACTATCAAGATCTTGGTTTAAAAACCAATGCATATAGTTTCTGTGATGACCGTGGCCGGTCTCTCTACATTACTTCTAGACTCCTGCTGATGGATCCAGATTCCTCAGAATAGGTTGGTCTCAGTTCAGGGTGTTGCAATAATAATGCGTAGGTAGTCTATTGTGTATTTAATCCGAGATTACTGTACAAGGTTCTTCTTAGGAGGCTGATAACAAGAGAGGACGAATGGACAACATTCACGCCTTTTATACGTTCCGCATGCTGTCTCACTCATACACGCATGTCTCTTTCATACTGCAAGACATACGTTCCCTACAGTTTCATAAAAGTTTTGTGTATCAAATTGAATTTTTGCTTTGCTTATGAAATTTAACAAGTTATCACAAGAACTTGGATAACTATCAAATAGGAGGAAGATACAAATCCCTCGTTTTAATTAAATACATAAGAATTATATTTCATACGTCTCATCGTAGGCAATTTAGTAATGTGGGAATATTATTTCTTTACCAAAACGTCCCAAAAGAGTTTCCATAATTTTGGTATCGTTCCCTTGACATAATCAACATCACTTAATGCAATCTTTTATACATAATACCAAATCACTCAACCAATATAACTGCGACGTATGGTGTAGTAAGGTACACGCATAGCTCGAAATCATAAATATATTTTGTTGGAAAAAATTAACGTTGTGAAAAAGAGTAAATTATGTTTTCCATGGCTCGGCAGATTTAAGTAAAATTCTTGAAAATGGAAATTATTTTATGCCCAAATATTAAATAGTGACAAGTATGCACCAAAAGAAGGATTCCGACCCCTGCGCTCCACACTTCGCAGAGCAACTCTAAATGTAAAAGTGAATGAGGTAAAATTGTGTATTTTTCTAGTTGCATAAGTTTTTTAAATGAAAATATGAAATGCGGAAGACAGGGGGTGAAATAAAAATATGTCAATAGCAGAACCAATTTTCACAGCATTCATTACTGTGAACAAATTCTGATTAATTTATATAACATCAGATGAATAAATGGATAATAGACCTATTGGAAGACTATTCTTCTTTTCCACAAAAGCCATCAATATTACCTGTCATAACATTGGTTGGTAATGCTTTCACACAGCCATAAAGTAAATGCACCCCTGAGTGACCACACTAACCAGAGCACGTGGGCATAATGATGACAGTAATGGGTTTCAGGCGTGGCGCGACCATGTTCTGTACGTGTACAATATTTTCTTAGCACTAGAATAACAACTAGTAAAAATATATTGGTTCATGCAAGTTTGATCAACAGGCTTTAACCTACTTTCTTGAGAAATCCGAGACTCACTTTTCATGAAAATAGTATTATCATTAAAAAAACAATTTTCTCATATCTCCAAATATTTAACATAACGAAGCTATATTAATTTATATTTTTGAATGTAGCTATTACTTTGTGGTTATCCATTATAGAAAAATGAAATAATTAAACTTTGTATAAACCACTTATATGATGAACGTTCCTTCGTCAGGGAAAGCTTATACTAAGTTTCGAACAATGTTTTATTGTGCTAGGGGTGGGGCCGTTGCTAGTTAATAATGTAGACTGGGTGGGTAGGTATTAGTGTAGAGTGGGTGGGTAGGGGAACAAATCCATGATTGGGCTATATGACAATATTTTTTGTTTGTTGATAATAGATTCATTATTTTTAAGGGATTTTTTAATTTCCAAGGCTTCTAAGTTATCTAAACGTTTTCCTTTATGTTTAATATGAAGAATATTTATCCCTGTATTTTTTTCAAAACTATTGTTATTTTCAATGATATGGTTAGCAAACTTAGAAAAATTATTATTTTTAAGACATCTTAAAAATAATAATTTTTCTGAGGATTTGTTCCCCTACCCACCCACTCTACGCTAATACCTACCCACCCAATCTACATTATTAACTAGCAACGGCTCCACCCCTACCATAATAAAACATTGTTCGAAACTGTCAAATTAGTATAAGCTTTCCCTGACGAAGGAACGTTTGTTCCGAAACCGGTCGGATTTGGGCATCATATAAGTGGTTTATACAAAGTTTAATTATTTCATTTTTCTATATTAATTTAATTTTTATTGTCTAGGAAATCATGATAACGTGTCGTTTATTTGACTATTTTTTGTCTAAGGCTTGAATTTGGAGCGATCTTTCGGCATCTGTTTTACCATCTTCATTTAATCCGGGTTTCTTCAAGACCCGCATTAGAGTCTTCCTTCCGCATTGGAGTCTCTACCTTAGATGGAAATATAGTTCTCCCGCCTTTTCACTGTACAGACAAGGATGCTCTTGGTCTGTGTCAAAAACGAAACAAAATTTTGCAGAAATTTGCACAAAAGGTACGAAGGTACGAGGTAAGATTTTTCAAACACAGAAATCTTGTTTTGCGGCACCATTTTAATTCTAAATTAACATAATACTTAGTTTTAACCACGTTTCTTCTTAAAAAAAAAACAAAAAGTTTTTCACGCAATGCTCTAAAGTTTTTAAAGTTTAAAGTAAACCCTGATGAAGTATGCTAAAAGATAAATAAACGTAGTTAAAACTAAGTATTCTATCAGCCCTACTCATCATGAAACCGTACCACGGCTCTGTAGCGTCGCGGTAGCTACACGGTGGAGTAAGCCTACACTGCTCAGGGTAAAAATCTTTACTCATCATCATAATGTTTCTCTACAGCTGTTATGATTTTTGTACGGTAGCAACAATGCTCCAAAGCTGAAAAACGCCGTCAATTTAGCATTTCGCGGCGTGTTGCCAACTTCACGTTTATTCATACGTCAACACAACATATTATTCGAGGAGCTTCAGCGAGATTGATCTGTGTTTGTTTACCGTTTCTAACGCAATTATAAACACTATCTCACCTCGTTTCTACCCCAGTATCGTATGGCACAAAGAACTTGGAGATCGGTAGATACTTTGCCACCCTGTTTATTATTCACATCCAAATACGGCCGTACCAAATCAATCAAACGTCTCATGTTGACTTTGATAAATCTATATTTAGACCTAAAATCTCCTTCCGTAAATGCCGCAAATGGATCGTACCTTTTTTTTAACCTTTTTCCTAGCCGTGGTGCACGAATGCCGCGAGTACGGTCAATATTTGCCAAAGCTCCGTTCAAAACGTCAAGATTCTCATAAAAGTTCGCCATTTCGTCAGTTACAATGCACGGGGTACCGAGTTAACCCTGGTGATCGGGTGGTTTAAAATTCTGACAGCTACTACATCTCCCGTACAGCGACGCGGTAAAAAAACGCGCATGCGCGCGATTAACCCACCATGTTGAGTAACAATTTCACCTAACCCGGTCTTACTCCGAGGTTGTATCTTATTTTGCGATGATGAGTAAGACTGTATAAATTTTGAGGTAAAGAATTTTACTACATAATCAAACCTAAAATGTAGAGGAGTCACTTAAATTGGAATGAAAAAAATTAAACAAATTAAATAAAACGGGCCAAAAACGAAATGCGCCTTTGGCCCACCTGAAACAGTACGCCTGCATTTATAACAATGCCCAACAAGTATTTTTTTACATCATTAATTTGTGTCCGTGTGAACACACGTTTAGTGCATCCAATCCCGAAAAAAGGAATTTACAAGAATTCAAAATTTGAAATTGTGTTACCCATTTACTGTCTCAATTTTCTCAGTACAAAAACCCAAGCATTCTTCTTAACAGCGAATGTATAAATTGATAAGTATCCTGGACAAAATCTTCTATTAAAATAGAATAATCCAAAGATATAACGAGTTCCACGGATAACCGAGTATTGAATTACACGGGTCCTTTAGAGTGACTAGCATTAGACATTCATTATCCTATTCTAAAAGCGATGACTTCAGGCTTCGGTAGACATCATTTCCAAAATAATTATTACATTCGCATTCCTCTGTGGCCGGCGATCATTCCGAGAAACGAAATACAACAGCATTGATGCCATTCCTTGTACAATATCCATTGTAAGTATTATTACCGGAATGTCAGAGCCAGTGAGATATTTCCAAAGATTCGATGTCATAAATTTAATTGTCTTTTTCGCGTTTCTCGTAAGTTTTCGCAAGTGAAAACATTAATCTAAGCTATCCAAATTAATATAAAGAGATGCTCTCAAAGATCTAAGATTTTTTGTACATTATTTAAGAACTTGGCAGAATAATTGACTTCAGTTGATTTTTAAAACTAAACATTCTTTCTATTACCAGCTAGATCGAAAAGATAAAAAATATTTTTTAAAACTGAATATTCTTTCCATTAGCAGCTAGATCGAAATTCTACAACATATTAAAAAAATTGAAAATTTTTGCAATTAGCAGCTAGATCGAAATCCTAAAACATATTTTTTTACACCTGAACATTCTTTCTATTAACAGCTAGAATAAAATCCTAAAACAAATTTAAAAAACTGAACATTTTTTCTATTAGCAGCAAGATCGAAATCCTAAAACACGTTTTTAAAAACTGAATATTCTTTCTATTAGCAGATAGATCGAAATCCTAAAACATCTTTTTAAAAACTGAACTTTCTTTCTATTAGCAGCTAGATCGAAATCCTAAAACATCTTTTTAAAAACTGAACATTCTTTCTATTAGCAGCTAGATCGAAATCCTAAAACATATTGTTTCACCTGAACATTCTTTCTATGTACATCTAGATCAAATTCTTTCTATTAGCAGCAAGATCGAAATTCAAAAACATATTTTAACAACTGAACATTTTTTCTATTAGCAACTAGATCGAAATCCTTAGACATCTTTTTAAAAACTGAACATTCTTTCTATTAGCAGCTAGATCGAAATCCTAAAACATATTGTTTCACCTGAACATTCTTTCTATTAACAGCTAGATCAAATTCTTTCTATTAGCAGCAAGATCGAAATTCAAAAACATATTTTAACAACTGAACATTTTTTCTATTAGCAGCTAGATCGAAATCCTAAAATATATATTTTTGGAAAGCACGCAGTTACAATATGTATAGTATTTGTATATGATTACACACACATATTGTCGTATTGATTGTTGACTTGGTTGCTTTTATCAAATAAAGTTTCCATTTCATTTTTCTACAAAAACATGGGAAAAAAACATCATATTGATAGGGAAATTGAAAAAAAGAAAATAATTAAATAAATGATCTTTGAAAAACGATTCTTTCAGTCCCTAGCGGAAGGTCGCGGGTTCAGATCCTGGTGTACGCAAATAAATTTTATTTTATTAATTTGTGTTATTTCAGAAATAATTTATTAATATATATATTTTTTTAATGTCATGTATATTATGGAGGCTTCTGACTCACACAATGTTGCCATTTTTTGCCTCATCTGTTTTTAAATTATAATATTATCATTATAATCTCTAATGTTCTTTTGAAGGTACTTAGTCCTTTTGTATACAAATTCACTTTAAAATATTTTCCAGTTTACTTTATTAATATAATATATAGTATATTTGCGGCACCACGGAGTTGAAGATACTCTCAGTATTGCCCTGGTCTAAGACCAGAATTGAAACGTTGCTTGAAATGGCTATACCCGTGTTTGGTGACCAGATCTGAATAGCCAGGTACATCCGCACCTTCCCCTAAACCAGCTTCTTCCCCCTCCTACTACCTCTGTCGCACAGGGTACCCCAATTGGGAATGCTAAAGTCTCACTGGCTCCAGACAGGAGCAGGTGGGACACCTGTATGGTTTACTTTTAGTTAAAAAAATAAAATCTGCGAATCTGCAAAATCTGGGAAAAAACTAAAATTAGCCAACACGAAATGCACTGAGGTTGTTGGTTTATTTTTAATGACATTTTAATATTTTCGCTTACTTAGCTGGAGTAATATTTCGATTGTAAGCTACAAAGTTCATCGATATAAATCCACATAGTAATAAATTCTAAAAACGTAAGTACAATTTATGAAATATGTGGTGGGAAAATTATAGAATCTTAGTTCCTTTTTGAAAACAGATGATTCCACAGGAAAAAATAAGCTTCACAAATAAGGGGTCATATCTTTGTGCAAAATTAAACATCCCATCTCTCAATCACTTTACAATTATTTTATATCATTAATGACTTTCGGATAAATTACCTTAAGTAAAGAAAAACAATCGGGTGACCACCTACTTGGTGGGAAGTTAAAACCTTTGGTATATTCTGACATTGTTTTACTATTCATTATGGAAAAGAGAAATGTGTTTCAGGAAGACAAACATTGCGAACCTCTCCCTGGACACACTGTTTTGTGAGAAAATCTCTCAATATAAATTATGCTACGCACTAACTTTATTCCGCTAGTATTCGTATAAAAGTTGGTCCCAATATTTGCCAAAGATCTGTTTGAAGTCTGTCTGCAAAGCACACAATACTGAGCGCAAACTATCTGGAAATTCGGTAGGAGTTTAATCTTGCATTACGCACCGTCAGGCCCCGATATCCCCGCTGTTTACTCTGTGGACATGGACTTAAAGGACTTTAGTCACACGGATGCTTAGAACACAAATAAGAAGCAGGAGACTTTCTTTGCGTTTGTTCTGGATGGAGATGTTTTAGGCGTGATTTATAATTAAGTAATTCTTGTGTCGTAAGCGGTTTATCACAGAAACTGGTAAAAGAGAACCACTAAACATGTATGTACACAAAAAATCTGTATAAATAAAAATGAATCGCAGAAATGTATGTACGCGTATAACTTCCGAACGACTGCACCAAATAGGATAATTCTTTTTTTGTTGTGTTCGTTATTGTCAGGAGAAGGTTTGTATAAAACTACTGGTGAACTCTGGCTTTATGAAATTTGTATAAAAAAATTGTAATAGGTGGCACGCGAGCTGTTTGAAAACTAAATTTACCGGGAATTAATTTATGGAACGCGGAGGGGGGGGAGGGGAACCAGGAAGGGGGGGGGGAACCTGGGAGGGGGGGGTGGGAACTCGGGAGGGGGGTTTGCGGGACGGGGGAAGGGGGGAGTGGAGTGGGGAGAAGGAAGGTGGAGGAGGCGGAGTGGAAACGCGACATGGGATAAGGAAGCGGGAGAGGAATGGGGGGTCGGAAGGGGAACGGGACGAATGGAAAAGGACACGGAGGGAGAAACCATTTCTTTATTAAATTACATAGCAACGCATGCCGGGTAACAGCTAGTATTATATATTTTTCGGTCTCTTTGGCTTTGAATGGGCAGATTTGGATATGATCGTTCCCGAAAACTCAACCATAAACAAAGTGATAAAAAGATATATGAAACCGGTTAAGATGTTTTGCGGAATAATTTAATCAATAGTTCAATGCATATCTGTATTTAGAGATTTAGATTTAGATTGATAGATGTCACGTTAGATCGAACATTTGCACAAATAACAAGAAAAGTAACAAAGAGTCTTTTTATTCTGATTTTTCCAAGAAATATCGTAATTCCATGAAAATATCTTAACTAAGCACCTATTAACTGTAAACATATTATGATAAAACCTATTGAAAAGCGTTTAACTTAGGAAATTTAAAAAAAATAAATGTAAGGATTAAAATATTTTTGACCCACAGGTCATAGAGCCAAGACGTTGTAAGAAACCGTAAAAACGGCATTCAATTTTTCGCCTTTCAAATTTAATACGAAAAGCACTAATGAAGTCACCAGCACGGCGATCGACCCCAAGGTAAACCAATGCATATTCATGAAAACAAATGTTTTTTATGCTCAAATCAACATAGCATGGCGTGGCAGAGTTTAAAGAAATATCAAAGTCACACCCCGTTCCAGCATTCCATCGAAGTTATTCGTATTACTTGAATACATTATCACAGCAGAGTCGGGTGTAAATGTCAAGTGTATTAATAACAAGCCTGAGAAATTATGATTGATTCTTAAGTCTACCCCTTTGTAAAGTAATTAATAAAGTTTTCCGTTAGTTTATGAAGCCGCACCTACTTACAAGATGCCCGGGAACTTGCAAACTACTATAATCTTCCGGCGCGGGCGGCGGGTCATTATGTTTGACCCTTCTGACTTCCCATTGGAAATATCTTGAGGATATTGAAATTATCATCAATCTTATCGGAGGCTGCAAACTTCTCGCAAACCAGTTAATCCCGTTAACCGCATTTTGAGCCTAATAAAAACCCGTAATTTTGAAATCAGAATCGAAGAACATTTAAGGTGTCTTAAGCGTCCATGACACACGGCGAGTTTACAAGCTACTATCTGGGAAATTCACTATCTGTTAGTAAACTCGCCCAGTGTCATCGTGTCACTTGCTAACTATCAGCAACTAGCAGATTGTTGAAAATCTACGAAAAAAGTTGAAAGGTCGTCAACTTTACTCGCCTACACGCTTGCTCGTGATTGGTTTATTTACATTTCCAACATGGCTTCCGATAAACAGCTGATTTCGACTGTCAAACATCTGAAGAATTAGTTCACGCAGGCGTCGTTATTCTTGTTACTGGCGCTAAAAGCGACCTCAGTTTCCTACGCTTCTGAGCGAGTGGACAGTTTTTGTGTCATCATGACAATCTCACTCGCCGATTTTCCCGCTTTTAAACTTAGTAGATAGTAGCTTGTAAACTAGCCGTGTGTCATCGACGCTTTAATAATAATAATTGTTCTGAGTTCGCTACCATATCATTGAAAATAACCATAGTTTTGAAAAAAATACAGGAATAAATATTCTTCATATTAATCATAAAGGAAAACGTTTAGATAACTTAGAAGCCTTGGAAATTAAAAAATCCCTTAAAAATAATGAATCTATTACCAACAAACAAAAAATATTGTCTTATAGCCCAATCATGGATTTGTTCCCCTACCCATCCACTCTACATTAATAACTAGCAACGGCTCCACCCCTACCATAATAAAACATTGTTCCCATCGAAACTATCAAATTAGTATACGCTTGCCCTGAAGAAGGAACGTTTGTTCTGAAACCGGTCGGATTTACTTATTACATAAGTGGTTCAAACAAAGTTGAATTGTTTCATTTATTTATAATAAAAACCCCTTTACATGTAACGTACACTATAAATAATATTGTTTTATAAATCAATATTAAACAAACTACATCAGTGCGATATATTTTTAAACATACCTGAACAATTACTTTTCAAAATGTCAGACTAATTAGATTAAACTATCAGATAACAGGACATGACACGAAATGTTATTCATTAAACCAAGTCAGTTGTATTGCCTTTAAATTAATATTGTTGGAAAACATAGTTGAACTATGGAAAAAATTGTAAATATTTCAAAACTTGTAAAGAAAGTAGTCAATAAATGAAACATGAAAAAAAAATTATATTTATGAAAAATGGGCCATGTGGAAGACTCGAATCCAATCCGAAATTGTGATTTTACTAAGGAGTGAGATAGTCAAATCTTCATAATATTTTAAATGAAAAACTCAGAATTGGCAGCGAACATCAAAAGGCGAAAGTGATTACGGGAAGCAGAGGTACGTCTGATTTTCCATTAATTTTTCGCGGCCATCCCCGGGGCCGTTTGTTAAAGATTTGCCAAACTAAAGGCCATCAGCTGAGAGATTCGGCAACACCCGCCTCACATTAATTAGGACCAAATCAATTTACCATCGGTGCTCATTAAAAATACCCAGCAAGAGATTATTTACAGATTTTACGTATTTTATGGTGAGGGGAAGAAACCCTAATGAGATGTTTTTGGTTGAAGATGCAATTTTTGTAATGATCTGTTCAAATCATTTTTTTCTCAGAAGACGCCTTAATCAAATTTAATTAAATTTATACTAGAAGTGATATTTTTTATTTTTCGTCACATTCAAATTGAGTTACGATATTTTACGCCTACATGTTTATATGTGTAGGTATGAGGACATCATAATTTTAACAGGAATGCTGTAATTTGCAATGTTTTTACTTGATTACATGTCTTATAGGAAACAAACATTTTATGAATTCAAGTTGGCAGCATTTCCTTGACATAATACTTTGAAGGCCTCCGTGGTAAAGGGGTAAGGCTCTCGACTAGCTACCCGAAGGTCGCGGATTCAAATTACGGCGTGCGCAAATAAATTTTATTTCAGATAAATGAAACAATTTAACTTTGTTTGAACAACTTTTATATTTGAATAAATCCGACCGGTTTCAGAACGATCGTTCCTTCTTCAGGGCAAATGTATACTGATTTGACAGTTTTGAAATATGGATGGGAACAATGTATTATTGTGGTAGGGGTGGAGTCGTTGCTAGGTATTAATGAAGAGTGGGTGAGTAGGGGAACATATCCATGATTGGGCTATAAGACAATATTTTTTTGTTATTTCACAATTAATAAAATTAAAAAATATAAACAGTACATTTTCGGCACGCTCTATAGTGAAAGATTTTCTCAGTATCGCCCCGGTATAAGACCAATATTCAGAATTGAAATGTTGCTTGAAATGGCTTTAGCCGTGTTTGGTGACCGTATCCGAATAACCAGTTACTTCCTCACCTTGATTTATCCTATATCTTTCCCCACCCTACTATCTTCAGCCTCAGAACACACCCCAATTGGGGATGCCGTATTATCACTGACTCCAGACGAGAGCAGTAGGGAATAAAAACAATTTTTTTTTTTAAATTTATTTTATTTTTTTTTTTTTTTTTGAAAATCTCCTACCACCACCACAGAAAGCCGAAAATGTTGCTTGTGTTGTGATGGAGGACTTAGCCAGCCGAGGAATCGAACACGCGACGCTCGGGTGGGACCCAAGCGATATGCCCACTCAACCACTGACCAGTCGAATCATACTATTAATGTTTGAAAAATAAATGATTAATTGATTTGACTTATAAGCAAACATAAAACTTACGGTTATTTATCCCGAAAATCGATCAGTCCTGCATATTTCCAGTCAAACGACCACTTGAAATATATGATTAATAAATAACGGTAATAATAAGTACCTACATACCTTGTATTTTCGTGAGAATATTATTTCTCAGTGAACTCTAAAACAATTATTATTGACGGAGTGAGTGAATTGTTCATTAAAAGGAAAATCATTTGCCGGCACTTGAAACATCTCGGTAGTGAACATCTCAAAGTGAAATAATGCTCATTTGCGAGTTTTCATTCGCAGGCATTACGGAGAGGCCGAATCTAAAATAATCAATTTCAACCAAATGATCCCAATTTAAGATAAAGATGAAGCGTTTCCTTTAAAGAGAGGGGAAGAAGCAATTTCCTACTTCATCAGTTTTACTCATTAGTAAGAGTTTGTTCTCGGCTTTATAAGATATCTGCTTCAATTGCCAGTGTGAGTGGCGAGATTGTAAAACTCGACACTTTCTCAAAAAACAAATTGTCATTAACGCGATCCCGAATCCAAACTCCTGAATATTGAAACTGGGACGGTTCGACAGACAAAATGCGCCATCTTATTTAAATGAGACCATTCTGACTCAACGTAATTGCGGAACAAAAAGACGAAAGGCCGCCGATTTTTTTTCTTCCAAATAAATTAACTAGATTGATTTTCCTTTAAATATTTGTTGAAATTAAATTCCGAAAAATAATTTAATAACTCGTACCGATACCAAATAGGTACAAATAACCGATAAAGTTCACAATGATATTGATTTGATTGAGCTTTTAATCAAACATTAATAAAATAACTTGCCTTGGGGAATGCTCAAGTTCGCAAGGCACACGAAAGAAATTTTCCCGCCGTTCCGTAGAATTTCGATGCACAATTGTACAAAAAAAATCTCTTGCATTTTGTGAGCGCATTCAAGGAAAATTCTAACCTCGGATCTTTCTTAAACCCGGAAAATTCCTAGTAACCATTCATACAGATAATACAGCGTTTGTTGAGTAAAACCAGGTTTAAGGAGGGAATATAGTTCACGTAATCTATTTTGTAGTTTTGAAGAAAGTTAAACTTGAGATTTAATACGCTTTAACTGGAAATGCTCAAGTTTTAACATCTGAAAGTCCATAATTCTCAGAATTATTTGGGGAAAAAGCTATGAATTTACATTGATTTCCATATTTGGTTTGATTATTTGCGATCATATTTAACTTATTTGGGTTGATATAAAGAGAAATTTAACAGTATTTCCTAAAACACAATGTATAAGTTACCATTACTTCATTGATTAAAGCAGGTTAAACCACATAACCAAGCAAAAATACGGTAATTGGTTTGTTTCGGCAAAGAATTCATTTAACACGTATCGTGATTTTTCCAATAACGATGGAATTTGCAGAAGAAAATAATTGCATAATTGACTACAAAACTAAATTTATGAAAAGGTGTGTTTGAAACTATAAACATAGCGGCTTGGTTAATATGTCTATTGTATTGCGATTACTAATTACATCCTCACGACATTGGATGAAAAAGTAGCAGTTGTAAGTAAAGTAAAAGTAGGTACAGTAGATAGTTAAGGTATATAGCATTGTTTCTATGTAGGAGGATAGTGAAGTATGCGATATCCATCAGCATCCCCCGACTTGTTTCCACTCGAGTGAATAATCTCTCTCGAAAACTTATCATCTTTACCGCCTCGCTGCAAAGTTAAAAACTCATAAATTTGGCAAAAACACTAAAGTAAACTACTCTTTCGAAAATATACATACTTCATAAATGGGAATAATACGTTAGTCTCCGGGTTCCAGGTCCCAGGTAGCGAAGTAGCTGGGGAGAAGGATGTAGAGTGAGTCGGTTCTCCTCGCGAGTTCTTATCATAAACTTTGGCAATGTTTTAAATATAAATCGCAAGGGCGGAAGGCGCGGGGGCGGCGGGGTAGGAAATGCAATTTGTTTATAAACTATGCCCGCACACGACCCCTAACTTCGGCAATCATATAGCTCGTTTGTGCCGCGCCTGACATGTGTTAGGTGGCTTCCCCACCATCACTTCAAAAGTAACCAAATTGCATTAAATTGGAAGGAAATATGGTGGGAGAAACGATGGTAATATTAGCTTAACGTGCATTTTTTAACAATTTACATGCGCACTACAGAAAATTTTGAAATGGGATCCTTCTTTTACGCATTACATACTTGGAGATTGTTTGGAAATGCAGAGATAAAATGCATATAATTTGGGTTTATTTTCAGATGTTTTTAAACAATTCAAGCCATTAAAAGAAAGTTACTATATTATTAACTGGAGAGGAAAAAAAACTATGCATAGTTCGTTGAAAAAGAGTCAAATGAACAAGAAACATTTCAAGTATTCAATGCATAAGCCCTAAAAGTCCCAAATGTCGATGTTTCCTGCCATGAAGTAGGCTTTAAGTAACTAGGGTAGGTTCTGAGTAAGACTGGTTGGTTGGTTGGTTGCTGGTAGTTGAATTACAAGCAACTGTTCGGTCGCGATATATTCAGTACCCGACGGTGGTACGGGTAGCACCCGCCTCGACCTCACACGGATTTCCTTACAAATTTGTATGCAAGATAACAATGTGTATTTTTAAGGGAAACTTGCCCGCTGCAGCGATGTTTCGCCAACTTTCCTTGTAAGCTGAATATATTACAAAAGAATTTGCCGCCTCAAGAGCGGGCTCTGAATTATTCGCCTTAAATTTATTTCGGGGACCATGTCTCAAATTGAAAGGTATTTCGCAGGTAAATTTTAAGACACACATTCCAACGTGGGAATTAATCTCTCTCTTGTTATTTGGGAATGTTATTATTTAAACGGTACCTCAAGTGCACGAGACGGGAGACTGCACTTTTAATACCTTGTTACTTCTCACGTATTAGGCTAACATTGGTACTACCTAACCAAATCATTTAATTATATTAATCCTAAATGGGCTTGTGCTCTATGCAAGCATTAAAAATATAATTATATTTATAATAATATAATAATATTTTTCAATTGAAGTTGGATTTTTAAAATTCTTTTATAAAGAAAAGCAATCTTACTAAAATGATTATCGTCCCTTCTAGCTGTTTATCTCTCCACCAAAAAAAAAACTTAGAAGCGCGGCTCTAGCGTCATCAAAATTGCTCGGTTTTGTTTATATTATATTTCAATTTGGGAGGCAGGTATGGGTACTGCCGCCCCGAGAACCATTTTTTGGATTAACAACACCCCTGACGTAGGTCACTCCATGTGATTTGCTTTATCTAGGTCTTGGCAGAGGATGCATTTGCCCATGAGACTTGTTGACATCTCCAGCCAAAACCTCTTAATTCATCATTTTGCATCGATGTGGATTCATACGTCCGTCACTCCGGACACAATGAACCTCAGATTCCTACCCATCCTTCGTATATTTTTTCTCTCCTCCCTTTCCCTAAAAAGACCCTTCACACAGCATCCCCAAAGATGATATAGGCCCCGAGAGAAATTGTTGGCTTCCAGCACGGAGGTAATGTAAAAAAAACATTAAAAAAATATATGGAATTTAAAGAGAAGTCGAAACCGTTTGCAGCTTCATTATTGAAAAATTTAATTATGAAGTTTGCATTGATTTGTTAAAATAGCTTAGCATGTCAGAGAATTTAATTTCAAACTTGCGAGTTACCGGCATGCGTTGCAACTCCACTTAATAAATTAATTGTTTCTCCCTTCGTATCTTTCCCATTCATCCCGTTTCCCTTCCGCTTCCTCTTCCTCTCCCGCGTCCCCTACCCCTCACGCGTTCCCACTCCGCTTTCCCTCCCGCTTCCCTCGCCAAGCGAACCCCCAATCCGTGTTCCCCTCCCTCCTCCCTCCTCCCACGTTCATCTCCCCCCTCCCGTGTTCCTCTGCCCCCTCCCGCATTCCATGCATTCAGTTCCGGTACATTCAGTTTTCAAACTGCTCGCGTGCCGCCTATTGCAATTTTTTTATACAAATTTCATATTACCAGAGATCGCATATAAAAACCTTGTTCAAGAAAAAAGTTTCATGGCAATCGGATGAATGGTTTAGCAATGCATAATATCATGACGCCAGAGCTCACTATTATATCTAGAAACCATCGCGGGCAGTGTTTGGTAATTTTTGAAATACGTCTATGGGTATGTTGAAACAAATTATTACGTAGTAACGATCTAAGTATTATCTGATTATGTGGTTACCAAACTATCGATATACGTAGAATGAAGAAGGGTTCGTATACACAATCATGCCATGCTCCCTATAATAGCTTTATTATGTAATACCTTATCATAATACTATCGCAAATTGTTCAGGCTCAAGTCCTACCCCGATCAGGGGTGGTAGTCCATGGCTGCACAGGCTCTAATGCCGTCGTTATGAAGTTGGTTTCCGAATCGCGACTGCGGCAAGTGCACGACGGACGTGCATATTCATGGGCGATTGCCAAAGTGGTTGTGGGTATGCAAATCGGCGGAGGACACTCGCAGCGTCGGGACGCCGAAGCGGAGGCCCGATCGACTCGACGCTGGATCAACTCGCTAGATGATCGACTCGACGCTGGATCAACTCGCTAGATGATCGACTAAACAGATGAACGATTCGTCGGATAATGGACGGCTCAGATAATCGATGTATTACCGGTTTCAATATAAGTGAAATTGCTGTTTTCATCATCTGGCATCTTCGGCCATTCTGGACCAACATTTATGTTAGTCTTGAATATTTTTTGACATCAGCTCAACACAGGAGGCCCTGGGGAAACGATTTCCATCAGTGCCTACGAGTATGTCATCTTTGGGGATGCCTTTATTTTTTATTTAACTTTAATTCCACACAGGAGGCCCTGACGAAAAACAATCTAACATAGCCTATGTCATTTTGGTGATTCTGTGTTGAGGGTCTTTTTAGGGAAATGAGGGAGAGGAAGTTCTGGGAAGAAAAAAATGAAATGAGGGGTGGGTAGGAATCTGGGAGTCAATGTGTCCAGGAGTGGCAGACTAGACTAGACAGAGTATGAATTATAAGAGTATTAATTAAGATCTAAGTTCAGTCTCCCTCAACCAGTCTCTCCTGATCCGGCCCGCCACGCAGTACGTGGACAAAAGCATCCGCCGCCAAGGCCCAGACAAATTACTTACCCCATGAATCCGGGCACCCCTGCTAAGTCACCAAGCATCGCGAATCACTTGGGGTTACCTACGGCAGGGGTGTTGGTAATCGAATAAATGGTTCCCGGGGCGGCGGTACACATACCCGCCTCCAAAATTGACATGCTTTTCAAGGAAAGGCAGGAGAAGAAGTTCTGGGAAGGAAAAAGGTATGAAAGGAATCTGGGGGTCAATGTATCCAGGAGTGACGGACGTTTGTATTCATCCATCCAACTGCGGTGCAAGGCGATGGGTATAGAGAGTCCTCCTGGAGAGGTAAAAAGATCCGCCACAACCAATCTCGTCAAATCTGACCCGCTATATAGTAGGTCGTCAGACGCATCCGCCGCCAAGACATAGCCAATCCTCACCCCATGAACATGGGCACTCCTGCTAAGTCACCAAATGTAGCGAACTACTTGGGGTGACCTATGACAGAAGTGTTGGTTATCCAATTAATGGTTCTCGGGGCGGCGGTACCCATATTTGCCTCTCAAATTTTCATTGATTTTCAAGAATAATAAACCCATGAAAACTTAAATAACCATCACACCTCAGGTGGGTAAGCAGAGACGATTGACCGCCAAAAATCTGTTTTGGCGTACGCTTCTTGCACGGTTCACATTCATAAATCTTATTTTTATATAATCTTCCTTTAGACTAGACACTCTTCTATTATTCTGACTCTTGACAAGAATCGACACAACTGCTTTTTAAGGCATCTATCGAAAAATGCTGAAAATGTTTGTTTTTATTTTATTTTAGTAAAATGATGTATTGTACTCGTACTGAAATAATATTCATTATAAACTATTACTTCCAGATATTTTCTTACAAGCATTTTTAAGACGTATTTAATTTTTTACAGTGTTTCGCCACAAAACTGCTATTCTAAATATTTATTGTTTAGTATTGATTCAATAGTGTAATACGTTCTATGTTCTGCTAAAATATTAGCCATCACACAGTTTCAAACAGCTCCACTAATACGATCAACGGAGGTAGAATTGGCAAATGTAGGGCGTAGGTACAAGCTTTACAAAATCAGTGTGGCGGGGCAAAACCAAAATTTATCAAACATAACGAATCGCTTGCAATATGGCGCCAGAAGTCATGGTTAAATAATAACTACCTGTAATCCAGTGGCGTCAAATGACATTTTTACCGCTTTTATTTTATTATTTCATGTACTCAGGTAGTTAGTCTCTTGATCGGAATCCTAAAGTAGATTTTCGATCAATATTTTAGATGAGTTTTATCAAGGTCATTTATTTTTATGTATTTATTTAACACCCAAAGTGCTTTTACATGTTTGGTAGTACAATTAATTCAAGACAGATGATTTTTAAACACATAAAGAAATAATAAAAATTAAAATTAGATAAAAAACCATACAAGTCATAAAAATACAAAAATACAGCGATTTCATAGGTTTACAAAAATACAGATATGTTTAGGAATAGTTTTGAAATAAGTTTTTTAGAAGATCAACAAAATTCGCCAAGTTTATGTTAAATATGTCAACATCACCTAAGTACATCCCGTAGTGTGAAATCGTTGTATCGGAGAGTGGGCAATGTAGTTCCGCTTATTCATGGTAATCTTAATACGTAATAATCAATATTTAAAAACAATAACTAACTTTTGATGTCCTATTTAATTCTTTACTAAGTGACAGCAGTTTCGCCATTTGATAGCAATGTCTAAATATGATACTTCTACGGACAGCCGACATATTTCGTAATAAATTCTTCCGTGTTATTCTTAGTTTTGGTGTGAAACAGATTTTTAAATATGTACCACCGGAGCGATTATGGTCGATAAATGGACCACTTTTATTTTTCTGCGATTGATAGCGGTCCAAAATTGGACTACATTTTCCTACCATTCGTAAAATATTCATTGTAATTATTTAAAATATTTCCCCGGCTAGCCATTTATTTTAAAACCAAGCTATTAAAGTGCTTTATCTATTATGATCATAGATGTAGCAAATCCGAACATCGCAGACTATTTTAGAACGATGTTAAAAATAAATTATTTAAATATTTTTTCACTTCGAATTTTTAATCAGCTTTTTAAGGGCCCGCAGCCCGGATTTGTACCGATTCATTACATATTTCCCTTAAACACGGTAAGTTTTAAAGCTCTTAAAAAAATATATGTTATTCTTGAAGATAATATCTAGATTTTGCCCGCGCCAAAACTCAAATTATATAAAATTCCCTCGATAGAAAAAAATCGCAAAGCATGCTCCAAAAATGATTATTAACACGTTTGTTTCTGTTATTTTACACGTTAAATGTATGAAAAAATTCACAGCGTTTCTTTAAATGCTGTTTAAAATAATGCCCGCGAGATTTTTTCTCTATTATAAACAAGTCGTGTTTTTTTTACATTTTCGCAATTTTCACATCGATTTTGTCGCCGTAAATGTTAGCGCTCTCCTCTAACATTCGTAATTTCGTATCTCTCCATCTTCTTCTTTTCGGGCCCGGTTGCAGAGCCTTATGTCCTTTTTCCATAGATATACACCTTTCAATAACAAGTATACGACAGACAACATACAGAAATCGAAAATATTCTATGTTGACTCAAATAAGTACCCCTCACGGCAGTTTCAAAGTAGTAGTAGTATAACAACACTCCGGATTCGCGCGGTTATGAACTTTACTATTTTTTATGTTTTTTTTAAATAAATCCTACAAATATGAGATAAACGGTAAAATACAGGTTAGTTTATTGGCTATATAGCACTATCATAAGTTTTTGCATTTCCACAAATGCAATTCGAAGGAATGATTTTTTAATGTTGGCGAAAAATTTTAAAAATGATCTTCTGGCCTCGATCGTGATCGCTCCAGTGGTTAATGATATTTTTATTTAAATTTAAAAAAAATACTTAGTTTTAACCACTTTTATTGCTTTAAAAACCAACGTGTTACTTACTTCATCATTAAATTAAGTATAGATTTAGGAAAATCCCGATGAAATATGCATTGCTTACGAATATGTTAGTTTTTTAAACAATAAGAGTGGCTATACTATTAATTACTATTTTATTTATTTTGAACTAAAATGATTACGACCACTGTAATACGGGCATGTGCCTGGCTTGGTGGTCGAAAAATATCATAAATAAGGAAAATCTTTGTGCTTTTTTAAATTAAAGGTACACAAAATAAAGATTCCAAGACTTTACGATCATTAAATGAATGTACAACTACTGTTGGCGGTTGAAAATGGAAGAGACCGACTGATCTGCGTACTTACAGATCTTTTATAGCGTTACTTTATTCATATTATTCATATATCCTAATTGGAAAGTTCCGAACTCCTGCATCTTGCACAGGTACAGGAGGTACCATCGATACAGCGGTTTGGCACTATACGAAACCAATACTTAGGTGTTATTGGACATGGTTAATGTTGCAATTTTGTAAACCTCTGATCACCTTACTTTTAAATTTTTGTTGTTTGTATTTTTATATCATGCGTGTATTTTTTTATTGTAACTTAATGTAATTATATCTCACCGCACTTTAAATTGTTGTTGTTTATATTTTATTTCATGTATGTACTTTTTTATTTCTATCGTAATTTTATTTATATTATTTCTTTCTCATGTTAAAGATGTACTGCCTTTATTTATGTATGTAAAAGCCCTCTGGACGTAAAATAAAATAAATAAATATCGTTACAGTTACGTTTATTCAACTATTTTTTTTTAAAGAAAGACGAACATTTTCGGGTTACGAATAACCCGACAATATTTGAAAATCTCCTATTACCACCACAGTAAGCCTAAAATGTTGCTTGAGTCGTACTATTATTCTAAAGTCGTACTATTATTCTAAATGTTGCTTGAGTCGTACTATTATTCTAAAGACTCCGACCTACAATCATTACAATAAGGCAATAGAAAAATAAAATACGTTTTTAATTCTGTACCTTAAAGGTGGTTAGCAATTACTATGGAATTACGTGGTTTATCCTTTAAGGTACAGAATTAGTTCATATAAAATCATTTGGAGTTCCGGAAAATAACCCCAAAAACCTTCAGCAAGTTGGTTTTGAATTATTTAAGGAATCGATTGCATTTATCCAACTCACTATTTCATCTTTAATCTGAAACAAATTGCGGTCACATGAGAAATGGGTGCACAGAAATGTACGCCACTGCACCTTCATTATGCTGGGGAATTGAATATATCCTTTCCATGTTGGACTATTGCGAGACGAAATTCGCACAGGTAGACAAAATTACTATTTGCTCTTTCCGTGATTTATTGGCAGATTATTGGCTTTCGGGTCAAACTTACAGCGACTGTGAATCACGCGCGCTTAATATTTCTACTGCTGCGAAACTGTCCGCAAAACTGAATACTTCAATGAAATCGATGGATTATACTATACACACGATATTTATTGAAAGAAAATTTCTCAGCTATTTATAATGCATCATAATTAAAGTTCCTCTGCAGAAATAAGCCTAATCGTAATAAAGTAATAGTAAAAATACTCCCCTTTATTGATCACATCAAGAAGAACAAAATTATCCTACTGATAATCCAGAGGAAGATTGATGGAAGACGTAGTAGAGAACGATGTCAACCTTGGTGATGCAGGCTGAATGATAGACAACCTTCGATAGGTGAAAGTACCAAAGAATACATAGAGAAACGTTCTGTGCATACCGAGGTTTTTTTACATTAGCTCCACACAGGAAAATAATTTCCCTCAGGGCCTATGTCATCTTAGGGGATGCTGTGTGGAGGGTCTTTTTAAGGAAGGGAAGGATAGAAAAATCTGGGAAGGAAAAGGGTATGAGGGGTGGGTAGGAATCTGGGGGTCAGTGTGTCTGGGAGAGACGGACGTATGTATCCATCCACCAGCGCTGCAAGTTAATGGGTCGAGAGAGTCCGGCTGGAAAGGTCAAAAGGCCTCCCTCAACCAGTCTCTCGCCACGCAGAAGGTGGGCAGATGCATCCGCCGCCAAGACCTGGACAAACCTCACCCCATGAATCCGGGCACCCCTGCTAAGTCACCAAACGTAGCGAACCAATTAGGGTGACCTGTGGCACACAGTTACAGTTAATAATATCATAATTGCATTTGCGTTTAGTATATCAATTTCAGAAAATATAGCTGAAGTATTAGACAACCATAAAAAGAAATCTTTTATGAATATTTGTTTATTGCAAATTAAGGCTCTGCAACGGGGCCCGAAAAGAAGAAGATGGAGAGATACGAAATTACGAATGTTAGAGGAGAGCGCTAACATTTACAGCGACAAAATCGATGCGAAAATTGCGAAAATGTTTAATAAAACACGACTAGTTTAAAATAGAACAAAAATCTCGTGGGCATTATCTTAAACAGCATTTAAAGAAACGCTGTGAATTTTTTCATACATATAACTTGTAAAATAACTGAAACAAACGTGTTAATAACAATTTTTGGAGCATACTTTGCCATATTTTTGTATCGAGGGAATTTTATATAATTTGCATTTCGGCGCGGGCAAAGTCTAGATATTATCTTCAAGAATAACATATATTTTTTTAAGAGCTTTAAAACTTACCGTATTTAAGGAAAATACGTAATAAATCGGTACAAATCCAGGTTGCGGGCCCTTTTCAAAACGGAATACATATTTGAACTAATTATAAGAGTTAAATAAAAATAAATTGTATCTCATTTCACCCTAAATAACTTTGGTAATTTTTTATAAGACAAATCACTTCCCACAGTGTCTTGAGTTGACAGGGAGTGTATATTTTTCCTTGTTTAATACGTGGCCACAAAGGCGCGGTAGGCGGCATTAATCCGAATCCTGTCTTACGAGTATCACCCTTAATGGGTCGCCCCAAGACCGCTTTGAGAATAACAAGAACTTTCTCCTAAAACTCTGCCGAATAATCAAATCTGGGCAGAGGTGTAATAAACTCGTGGAGGTCTTTGACATTACTAAAATCATTTTATAAACATTTCCGTATACATAAATAAACGTACCAAAATTATAATAGACTAGTAGATAACAGCCTTCAAAAAAAAGGAGGATGTTTTCTGTAATTTTTTTACACCAATAATTAATACTCACATTATGCTTAATTTGCGTCTAATTATTGATTAATTTTTGCCCAACTGGGCCTCGAATTTGAAAATATGAGAATTTATTTGTGAACTTCTTCATACCAATTAAGATTTTGAACCAAAAAACCAAGACAGGGAAGCAAACATGAACATTTTTTATACTTAATATTTTGAGACTTTTTGATATACAAAGTGAAGTAATGGAAGCTACTTAAATATTTAGATTCAATCAAGTCGTCAGAAATGAATGTTTTGCAAATACATTATTATTACGGTGTAATAGTATCTAATAGATTATATTACTTTAAATTAATTAATTTTAATAACCATTAAAACAACTTCCAAAAAAAATCAATGAACAGGCTGAATAATAAATATGATGATTTAATTTAATATTGAGTACAACAATCTATTGTATTGAATAACCAACAACTGCACAAGCATAATTTGCAATTTATGTAATATCGTTATGCATGCCCACAACTTTTCTCGATTATTTATTTTTTCAATTCGAGTAATGAAGTTTGTTTAATAATTATTTTTAATTATTATTTCACCGCCATCCATGTCTCTGTGTCGTAAAGCGGGTAGAAATTAATAGTTGCGTTATTCCATATTACCATTAGAATTCGCCTATATTCAGATCAAATAAAAAAGCTTAGTACAAAATGTTCAGGGGTTTGCATTTATAAACCAAATAATTAACACCTACAATTATTTTCTCCAGTATCTAGTACAGCTTAAATCTGGTACACATTGTACCCGCGTTGGTACAAAACACTCCCGGGCTAACAGAAGCGGCAAAGGGTGAATAAAACGGGTAATTGCAGAATTAATATTTGAATCCGAGCCAACTTCAGTAGCCCTAAGAGAAAAAGGCAAAAAAAACAGTGGACTGAAAAATATTAACGTTTTGTTTGACCGGAGATTTTTTAGTCTTAGTCTATATTCTAATAGTATTTAACACATTACAAGTCTGCCCTGATTTGACTTGACGGTCAACATTACATTTTCACAAACCTATTTATCTTCAGATCTGTAAGGTTTTTGTTCAACTTAACAATCAACCCAAGATTTTTTTTTGATATTCGCTATTTAACTCACTTCATTCAGAAAATGTTTTTATCAGTGCACTTTTACTGTAACCAAGTTAATATGTAGCTCACAACCTTAATATCTTCACTAATTATGAACATGTTATCTACTCGTATCTTTTATATGAAGGCGTTTTATGCAAATATTTATATATCTTACATTCTGTGTAACACATTATAAACTATTAACGTAACAAATTAGGAAATATTTTTAACGGTCGCCGACAAACTGGCATTGAAAACGAAAAAACTGGTTTTAAAATATGTTCCATATTTTTAAACGTAGCTAGGCAAGGTGCAACCATAGTACCCATAACCTGCACAATTTAGGACCAGTTGTTTCATAGAACAATTCATAAAATTTTATTTACGTTTTAATTTTTTAATTTTTTAATTTTATTTTATTTATTTTTTTTATTAAAATCAACAAACAAGTCCTGCTAAGCCAATTGAATTGGCTTGTCAACAGGTGCTTATATTTTAGTTACATGTAGATTTTTACATTTAAAATTTACATCTTATATCTACAGATTCAACATTTTTTTTATACATATCAATATCAATATAATTTTTTTTTCCGATAACCAATTTTTCACCTTATATTTAACCTTATTCATAGAATTACATTTCTTTATATTGTCAGGTAATAAATTAAATATCTTCGGTATGATGTATTCAAACGTTCTCTGTCCGTACTTATTGTTAAATTTCGGAACTATTAACCCGTCGTTGCGCGTGAATCTAGTGCTGTATTTATGTTCTAATTTCTCTTTATGCTGCGGGGTAAATATATGTTGAATTATAATTTTGTGCCATAGTATTGCTTTAACAGGTAAAATTTTGGCACTCTGAAACAGCAACGGTGTATCATGTCTCTGTTTGAAAATATTAGAGACGACTAATAATTTTACAATTGCGTATTGTATAACTTGTACTTGTTTGAGATTGGTTGTAGAAGTATTTCCCCATATTGTTAATCCATATCTTATAATAGATTCTGCCAGTGACTTATAAATTATTTTAAGTGTTTCAATTGAAAGAAAAATTTTTAATGTGTACATTCTGCCAGCAATTGATCTGAGTCTTTTACAGATTTTTTTAATATGTTTGTCCCATTTAAAAAAACAATCTACTGTGACACCAAGATACACGTATTCCGTAACTAATTCTAAGCTTTCACATTTACAATTAGTTGGAATATTTTTATGGATGCAATTAAAATCGTGAGAAATAATATTAGGATTAAATAGAAATTTGGCATTAGGTGATCTTTTATGTATTACTTTGGTTTTTTTAGCATTTATTAATAGAATAATAAATTTTTGCTTGAAGTTTTTAATAATAACAGATCTTGAAACTATTCAAATCTATTTCTGATAATAACAGAACTTGAATAGAACTTTCACAGCACAGGAATATCAGGTGGTGAATTGTTCAAGTTTTGCGAAACAATTGGCCCTTCAGAATTTATCACCATAAATTTTTGCTTCGTGCCTAAACTTACTTATTGTAAACATACTTCATAATAATATTCAGTTAATGTAATCGAACACTATACATATAAAGTAGTTAAGATAAGTATGTTTCTGTATCTGTTCGTACAAAATAATAAGATAAATCTAGCAAATAAGGTGATTTTTTCCAATAATTATCCATAATAATAATTATTAGAGAATTTTCTGAACAAAAGTACAATAAATGGGAAATGTAAGTGCATAAAATATAACAAAAGTAATCAGTGTCGGATGCAATAGTTTTCAGTGGGTGCTTGATCCATATTCACGAGTGACGTTAACACTCGCCACTCGCCATCCTCAATCATATCTCCACTGGATTGATTCTGTTCAAATATTAATTATAACGAGCTTCCATGAAGTGGATGCTATTCACTTTCAGGAAATGAATTTGTAAAATAATTGGTTTAAGTTCAATAGAATCGAAGAACAAAAGTAGTTTATTTAAGAGATTTGGTTTATGAATATTACAATCGAAAAAAAACTTTTAGTTGAACGAACTCAACTCAATTTACCCCAAGTTAAATCATTGTTTCGAAGAATTCGTGCATTAAAATTGTTTCATTTATACATTAATACGTTACAACTCAACTCTATCACTAGTATGTTGTTATCGGATTTCATGTAAAATTTAAAGACTAATTAATTATTAATTTAAAATTTTTTTTTATTTGTTTATTTATCTAAAAAATGCTACATATTATAATATTACTGGTCTTCCATTCTTTTTCAAATTAATATATTGTGTACCCACTAAGGTCGTTTTGGTCTGTCCACGAAGGAAAGTTAAAGTTATATAATAGCAATCAACATTTATGTAAGATTAAACCGTTTAAAAGAGAAATATTTATAGATTACTTAATAATGTCATCAACCACCACCGATGAATGGTGCCAAATAATAGAGGTATACAACCAACTTTGTGAAGTTGTAATTGTTAAGTAAATCGTTTGAAATAAAAAAATCAGTTTTCCAAGGAAAAACAACCAATTTGTATGCAATTGTTCATATATTTTATAAAGAATTCTTTTAAATTAATAACAAATATATTGAATTATCTAATTCACAGCAGATGTGATTTATTATTACCTAACTTAACAACATCTGCAATTATATATATTTTTTTGCATGTAGAACGTTCATATTAATAGAAAACGGCGATTAGTTTTATTATACAATAGAAATCTTATACCTATCTATATGACCGGTCAGTGGTTGAGTAGGCATCGCGTTTGGGTCCCACCCAGGCGTTCCGTGTTCGATTCCTCGGCTGGCTAAGTCCTCCATCACGACTTAAGCAACATTTTCTGCATATTGTGATTTTAGGAGATTTTCAAATATTGTCGTGTTATTCGTAACCCGGGAATGTTTGCCTTTCTTTTTATAAAAAAAACTGTCTTTCTTTTTAAACGACTTCAAAAAGGAGGAGGTTCTCAATTCGACTGGTTTTTTTTTTGTTTTTTTTGTTTTTTTTTATGTTTGTTACCTGGGCCTGGGTGAACCGATATTGATGATTCTTTTTTTTATTTGTAAGCTGATGCTTCCCGTGCGGTCCCATTTTAATTTGGTCCAGTTCTGCCAATGGCATCCATGAGAAAACCATATAAGTCTTAAATTTGCATTAAGTATCCGCGCGACAAATAGACGAATAACTCAATATCACGCGTCGTTATGGTCAAATTATGTCTGTCTCATATGAGCAACACGTTTAGTAGGTCTACCCATATTCAGACAAATTAGTTAGTATTCTTCAGATTCACTAAAAATCAAAAAATAAACAAAAAATTTAACAAAACAAAAAAACGACTTAAAAAAATGCACTAAAAATTAAAAATAAATTCGTATTCTTCTACAACTTCATAATCAACTTTACTTTTTCTACTCATCAATATATAGGTACGATTGTTATTTTTGGAGTCGGTGTCAGCAAAGGTACCCGGGCGGCGTGTTCACTTGACAGCTCCCCTCACCGTGAGGCGAGAGCGGGGCTGCGGCGTGAGCATAATCAACTTACTTTTTAGTGCATTTTTTGAAGTCGTTTTTTTGTTTAGTTAAATTTTTTGTTTATTAAATGAAGTTGTTGTGTATTCGAATAAACAATAAAATTCAAGAAAAAATTGCATCAGATTATATATATTTATCTGTCATATAAAAGCCAGCAGATATCCTTAAACTAATTCTGATTAAAAAATATACGTTAATTAAAAATAAAATGTAATCCTTTTACCCCAGAATGCCAGTTGATTAAAACTTAAAAATGACAAAGCGCATTTAGTTCGCTACGCGGGGCTGTGTTTTTCCCCGGCTTATTTGTCGTGTAATAAATGCTCCATACGCAAAACGGCTACAATTGGTCCCTGCTCATGTTTTGCTTGCACTCAACTCGCCTAGTAGCTGCCACATTCCGTTATTCAAATACGAGGCTTCGGCGGTCTGGGTATGAGGTTCGAGGTATTCGGAAAACAATCGCCTGCAAAATAATGAAACGCTGGCAAATACTATTTCCGAAACGCTTTGTAGTGTTAGTCTGATGCGATAATTGAGATGAAGAACTTTTAGCTCATTGTTTAGAAGCGTGAAAATTCGCGGAAAATTTGGTTCAAATGGCATGTTTTAGTTTTTTGGGGACAATTTCATTGGCAACCTTTGCGGTGAAGTGTTTTAATGCTGAGACTAGTCTAAAGGTGAGGTGAAATGCAAACGAAAACGTTTTAGAAATATGATATGGCTTAGCAAGGAAAAAATATAGGAATACAATATGATTAGCCTGACAAGAGTGGAGGGATTTTTCCTCGGAGGGACTAGCACTAGCTCAGAGCTCGAAGGAATACGATAGTTCTTAAAAAAGCTCATGGTCTCGCCCTGTTTAAGTTTAAGCCAAGTGTTGTTAGAAATTTAATAACTTCCGGCATAGTCAAATAATCAGATATTTTCAAACTAAACCTCTTCTCCCTATTATTCCACTATTTCCAATTTCCTTGCATTTCTATTACTTTCCGCTTTACAATACTCTGTAATAAAGAAAACTGAGTAGTGAGTTAGATACGTTTTAAGATTTTCACGGCCAAAAGCATTTTCGTTATTTGTTTTTGGGGTGTTATGCCGTGTTGCTCTCACTAAAGAAGGAGGTAGCGCTACACGGCATAACACCTCAAAAACAAATAACGAAAATGAGAAGTGAGTTCTTTATGTGGAAGGTTTGTACATAAAAGCAAAGAAATACTATAAACATCTTATACTTTTATATCTAATTCACTATCGAAAGATAGTAAATGAATGCATTTATTTTTGTTACATTCAGTTACACATTTCTCAGGTGCCTTTTAGTTAATTGCTAATCGGCGCTGTATAAAATTATATTAAAATTATAATACGCTGATAATGAAATGACACAAATCATTTTTTTTCAATCTCCTTGCTTCATTAAAATTCAGACATTGCAAAATTCATTCATTTCTGTTAAACAAGAGCTAAGACAGCTTAATTAAAATCAGAGTATCTGATGTGCTTTCTGAAAGTTTCTTTCCAAAGTTTTATGTTCATACAATTTGCAGCAGAGTGTAGCACGAGTACGCGGTACCGGGTACCCAGTACCCAGTACCCACTACCCACCGGGCCCAGGTCTACGCGGGTCGTATATTCATAGCGCGCGGCGCGGCGTAGCGCTACGTGAAGCACTCTCTACGGAACGCCGTTAGCGGATGAAGGCAGTGCTCGCTACTCGGGTACTACGGAGGCCATTCAACAGCCGTCCATCAAATCTACATTTGTATAATTTTATGCGTCCGACCTGCATGCTAAACATTGCCTACAGCCCCTAAATAATCTAAGAGACACCTTCCATTAGCACCGTACGTATGGCAGAAAAAGGAACTTAAAAAAATTATTTATAGGAGAGCAAGTAAGTGTAGGCTTGTGGTAATAGATTTGGATCAAACTGATGACTGAAAAAATAACAAAGTACTATCAATTAAACAAAAATTAACTTTAAATTCCTAATAACATTGTTTTATTTTTAATTTTATTTTTATTTAAGGAGAAAACACAGATACAGACAATAATTAACAAAATAATATTATGAACAATAACTTGAGAATTCGCCTGTACCCCAACTATTTCTCACTGATTGACTTGATAAATAAAGATTTTCAAATATATTTTTTATACATGTTTGAAAATAAGTCATAATTAATAATGAATCGAAAATTATTTAAAAAGAAGCACATAAAAAGTATAGTGAATGATATATGAGTTTTCTTTTTTTATAGGAAAACAGCCTTCAATTTTCTACCAAAAGTGCTATAAGTATCAAAAATATATCGAAATCCTTAAGGTTGTGGTTTTTATTAAACAATTCTCACATTCTTCTGATTGGATCCCTGACACCATCATTTTTGTTATGACCCTATTCTCCTATGTTAGTTACGAAAAGAATCCAATTAGGTTGTGTGGTATTGAATGGTATAAAACATGTCATTTTAAAAATGGTAATCCAATGTATCTTAGTAAAAAAATCCTACGTGAAAAAATTCCGAACAGAATTGTGTTTTTTGGCAAGAATTCAATAATAAGGTATGGAAAATGTTTGACAAATCACATTTCAACGACTTACCTTTGGATGTGCTCTCCTAGGGAAGGCCACTTTTGGGTCAATCTGAAAAAAAATAAACTCTTATTATTTTCATATAAGTTGAATTGTTACCTTGCTTTTTGTAAGACGTTTTCCACAAAACATGTTCAAATATATCAACAAATCATTATTGTTCAAGACCATACGTTTATCCTACCATTAACGTTCCATTAGTCAAAAGGGTTTCAAGGAGCGGACCTTTCCATCAACGGACTCCCTTCCAACCCTCCCGTCTGTACCTTTCAACTTGACATTTTAACAGATCTTCACCAAGAAAGAAGAGAGGCATAGTATGCTATAGAAAGGAAGGTAGCCGAACGCACATTCACCATTTCATTTCTACCGTCGTAAATTAACGGGAAGGGTGCGTTCTTTTGATTTATCCTGTGAAGAAAAACGTATCTAGGCAAATCCCGTTCAGGAGGAAAAAACGTGAACGGAGGGCGTCCCCTCAACTTTTGCTCCAACTGCAAAATCCTTTGTTTTAGTAAAAACCTATTACGCTCGCAAAAATGCTGCGCCCACCATTTCAAATGTGACCTGTGAATACGACTTATTTAATTTTAAATTAAACAGTGCCACATTCACGAAATTACAAAATGTTGACAAAAGAGGCATAATAATTTTTGCGTATCCTCATTAAAAAAACAATACTTTAAAATAATGGAAGACATTTCAGAGAAAATTACCAAAGTAAGACAAATATTAAATTCTTGTAAGTTTTATCACAGGTTTTTTGTGTTTTAGTCACCAAATTTGATTTAGCCAATCGCCAGTTGCCCCATTCAAAATATTTTCTTTTCAACCGTGTAATAATGTAAAAATATGTTTGTTTGATGTGGTTCGTTGACTCAGAATGTTTTTATTTACCCGCGGAATACAGGAAAAGTCGAGGATTATCCTGATTCACGATGTTTTAGTTGTAGTTAAGGGAGGTATGGAAAAAAGCGATTCTCATATCGTTTATATCAGTTCACGGTAGTTCTAGGGACGGAGCCGCCCCACATCAAGTGGGTAACGCGTCTTATGCAAGCACATTAGTCGAGATATAAAGTTACATCAATAGAGCCTTCGCACTGGATTCCACCATATATAGGTTGAATTCAAAACTGCTCAGAAACTAAAATATTGTTGGCGGAATTCGAATTATGTATTTTTTGTTCTTTAAAAATATTCACGTTATTGTGCTTGACCATTTCAAATTAATTTTTGTAACTTATTCATACTCAGTTGAGGTTTTACATGAAGAAGATCAAATAAAATGTGTATTGCACGAAGCGATTTTGAGTGAAAAAACAAGATCTTAATATTGACATTACAGAAGAATTCTGTTATAAATTTAAAAGAGTTGTTCACATTTTATTCCGGAATGTTTTAACCCTTATTTATGTTCACGTGGGTAGTAACCTCAGGCAGAAACAAAAAATATAAATCTTTTATGGAAAAGCATTGTCAAACCCATGTCTTTTTAAGTCTTCGGCCTAGTCAGCATCACGGCATAACACGGACCATTTAAAACCTATTTACCCATTCGCACATATCTTGCGCCGATAAATCGTCCAAATGTGAAGGATAAATATTTTTTACGATTTTTTAACGCACTATCGATATTCCTCAGTAATGGTCTCAGAAAAATATCACCGAAAGGAGGCCCCATTTTCTATTCTACTTAACCGCTTGACAAAAACGTAATTTATTGTCTGACTAAGCTGGAATCATGAAAAATTATAAGCATATAAATTTTAGCTTTTCCACTCGTTTTTATTATTTTTTTGCAAATTTCGTGATTCTTTCTAAGCCCTTAGAGTTCCCGAAAAACGTCCTAGTAAAAGGAATAAAATATATTTATTTTCTAATACCTTTGCAGGGAATTGGAATACGGACAGTTTTTATCCCTTTTTTAAATTACATGATTCTTTCTTAACCCTTAGGGTTTTCAGAAAACGACATAGTATGAAGAATAAAAAATATTTATTTAATAATGTTTTTGCAGGGAAATGATACACAGATGTGGAAGATTAGTAAGTAGAGAAAACAGTGAAACCTTTCCGGGTACCTCCACCCGCCCAGACTCAGACGGCCCAAAAGTTTTATTGGGTGAAAAAAGGTAGCGAAATCCGCTCACCTTTTGGAAGATTTGCCGATTTTATTCTCTGAACCCCCTCCGATACCGTGAGCTCCGAGTTTTATCAATCGTAGAACATTAGTTCAGCTTTTATACTTTATTTATGATGTAAAATAGAAGGTTTAGGACACTTTACTTGTAAACTGACATATGAACTGTAACTTACCCCAAATAAAAAGGACAGTTTTTTTACTCACTAAGGGTAAGTAGGTTTTCTTGAGATGAATGATTTTGAAATGGTGATTTTTTTAAAAACAAGCGAGAATCTTTGGGATGAATAATTAAATCAGTGTTGAAATAATAAATAATAAAAAGTGTGGGGTTGATAATAGTTAATCTATAGCTTACAACAGCAACAAAAAATATTTAAACACGCTCAAACAATGACAACGGTTAAATAAAGCTTTAGTTAATTTTAATTTAGTTACCACCACTTTTTGAGTGAATTTATTTTACCTTTATCTTCTACCAAACGTTTTACACTGGATGTCATTGTAAATAATTCAAGCAATGAAGTGTTTTATTTGCTTTGAAAAATGGAAGGAGTCCCATTAGACATAATGAGATTCAACCTTCCGATAGCTTCCAAATATAAGAAGCACGATTTAAATAGTCGATAAATCAACGTCGTATTTAACTAAAATCGGTTTCACGACTATGTAGATTGGCCGTGATACGAGTACTTTACTAGTTCAGAATGTAACTCGGCGGTCAGCAATCTGGAAGGGAAGCGGCCACCGAAAAACGGTCGCTTTCATTGAATTAACAAAGTATAATGCTTATTTATTGCCAGTTAGACAAGGCACGCTAACCCGTGTTGTGTGCAAACCGACCGACCTCCACCCCTCCCTCTCCCTGCCTTGCCTACTACCTACTGCCTAGTACCTACCCCGTGAATTGTGGATGTTATGGAAATCCGTATATGGTATCCACTGCCTGTGCCTGTGGCACTGCGATATAATTTAACATTTGGAAACTTTATGGCTCTTTTATCAAGTGTAACTTCGACAATCGAGGAAAGGCAAATTTTGATACATTGCTTTAATCTAGTGGAGGATTTGCGCGGAATAAATATATTTCAATAATATTCCTATTATTTGAAGTTCTATGGGAGCGTCGGTTTATGGTCGAAATAGTGATTTTCCACCCCTCTATTTATTTTAATATTTAGTAGTACCTAACCTACTGTTTATGTGGTGTGTATTTCCTGAGTTAATCAAACCAATTCATCACAATAACTATTTAATGCACTTTTGTAAATTTAACTATTTTAAAACCATACTATTTTGTAACATTTGCTTATGAATTGGCGTTTGCAATACGGATGTCGGTATATTTCTAAATATTAAAATCGATCATCAAAGTTAGTAATTTCGTTTCTGTGGGCGTCCTTGTATTTATCAGTAACTATGGTTCAATGAACTCAAATTTAAGTGCCAATTTTCAGAACTGATTGTATGAAGAATTTCGACAAGCATTAAATCACCTACCGATAAAATAATATTTCGAAGAAAATTATTTTAATTGCGATGTTTTTAAATTTAATAATCGATTTGTCAAGATTTCAGACTATCCTGTAATTTTTCACGGGTCTGAGCTAGCCAATGTAATAAAATGCAGATATATCTTGACCACATATAAAAAGATAAACTTATAGTAAAACTCTTTTCTATTTAAGGCTCTGCAACTAGGATCGAAAAGAAGAAGATGGAGAGATACGAAATTACGAATGTTAGAGGAGAGCGCTAACATTTACAGCGACAAAATCGATGCGAAAATTGTGAAAATGTTTAATAAAACACGACTCGTTTAAAATAGAGCAAAAATCTTGCGGGCATTATCTTAAACAGCATTTAAAGAAACACTGTGATTTTTTTCATACATATAACTTGTAAAATAACTGAAACAAACGTGTTTATAATAATTTTTGGAGCATACTTTGCGATTTTTTTTCTATCGAGGGAATTTTATATAATTTGCGTTTTGGCGCGGGTAAAGTCTAGATATTATCTTCAAGAATAACAAATATTTTTTAATAGCTTTAAAACTTGCCGTGTTTAAGGGAAATATGTAATAAATCGGTAGAAATCCGGGTTGCGGGCCCTTAAATATAAGTGGTTTTGAAAGCGCTAATGAGATAATTGTTTTTCTCATTAATTTATCGATCCTTTATGTGTAACAGTTTCATTCCAAACTTTTATTATCTTTCAGGTGGCAGCAATTCCGAAACTTTGAGCGTATTTTCTCGCGCATTTAATATCTGGCCCAAAGTGGCGCGCTCTCCTTTCTCCGGTGCCCCCGTTAATGCAGGAAGATAAATTCCCACAATCACCGGCTCATCCGCTCGGGGGTGAACGCGAAACGCGCCGTTAAAAAATAAGCGAAAAAAGTATCGAGTTAATAAAGAGGACTTTAGTTGCGGCTGAAAATCGAGAGACGAGCCCTTTCGCTTAACGCGAGATTCATTCTGACAAAAAGTCGACGGTTCGCTGCCGGGCCCGGAGCAAATCGGCTTAGGGGTGTTGCGGCTCGCGCGATATGCCCGCCTGGCCGTGTAAAAGGCATACCGCTGATAGATCCATTGCGACATCTCTCTGTTCTTATAAACTATGCATTTAACAGAAAGAGCGGTTACAGCGGAACTCTCAGTGGCCCGGAAACCGTGCTGCATTTTGCTGCCCTACCGAGTATGCTGTGTGCTGTATGCCCTGATTACTAGGTACTGTTGTTAGTCACACACAAAATGACAATGCTTTTTCCATTGGGGTGTTTAGAAGATATTTTTTACGTATATTGCTCTCGTTTCTGCACCAGTCGTCCTTTTATTATTATTACTGTCGGGTTTTATTTTTATGATCGTACTTATTTTGAATATATCTGAAAACTCATTGAAGTTAAAAGATCATCATCATCGCCTGTCTCTACACGGGTATATCCTAGTGAGATAGGCATGAATATTATTAAAATTGCATGTAAATAAACTTTATACAGATTAATAAATAAATAAAAAATACAGGAAATTCTTTGAACGTTGGTCTGATGGTCCAGATAATAGAAAACCGGATAGCTGGAGAAATGAGTTTTAGGAGGACAATATTTTATTTATTTATTGTTTGAAACATTTACAGAGTGTTAATAATAATTACATCAATGTTATTGCGTTGAAATGTGCACATATACATTAACACTCCAATTAAAAATGTTTACAGCATGCGTAATCAAGGTTCAATTGTTAGTAGGCGGAGATGGTAGTAGTGGATAAAACAGAAATAATAATAATCAGAATGAATATAAACAATTAAATATAAAACAAAGTAAGTGTACAGAGAAAGAGAAGACACAATAATAAAGCAATTATGTAACTGTGCTCCATAATATATCATGGAAGAAGATTGTTAATTTGTTTTTTAAAATATGCGAGACTGTTTGCGAAGATATCTATAAGATCACATTCAATATTGTTGTACAGACGACACATTCGAGACAGTGGATTGAAGAATGCAATATTGTTATTAAATATTTCAATATGGAATAGGTTTTGACTCCTTAAATTACGTCTATTAGGAACTTTAATATGAATATTGCTTAGACAATGAGTGGTTAAAAGCTTATCATGAGTAATTTTATATAAACATATTAAGTCAGCAAATTGACTTCTTTTTTCCAATGTTGTAAAATTAAAGTGTAGGAGACGTTCATCATAAGATTGGAGTAAGGCATTCATTCATTACATCAAGCTTTTCTAAGAATATACAAGGTTTGATCGCTTTAGGGTTTGGGAAATTAGAAAAGTAGACGGTACTTTTAAGATAATTTAGAGCAAAGACGAAGGCCAGGGTTTTAATTCCGCTCAAAAGTTGATATTTTTCGCTGTCGCCCGACTCCCGAGATACCAGGGGAGTTTCTCAATTGAAAAGATTTCGCCGTCTGATTTGGGGCGGGAGAGACAGCTCTCGTATCTCGCGTGTTTTTTGTCTCCCCTTGCCTCCGTCTTGAAAGCATATGCTTGCATGCTGTTTTTTTTATGGAATAAAATACATTTCGTGACTTAAGAGTTATTGGTGACTTTCATCTAAATCTGTACAGGGTAGAGGACAGAGAATCAAAGGTAAACATCTTTTATGTATACGCCTTATTTATATATACAATATAATAATAATAAAATCTAAAAATACTCATGAAATTAACGAAAATCTATAATCTCCAAAGTGCATATTTTTCATTTCCCTTGATGTAAAACTGTTTCTTGGAATACGATATTTTGTGAATTTATTTTCTAAATAATGTAGGAAAAAATACGACTTGTAACAAAAAGTAAGAAATGTAAAAGTCTCTCTAATCAACGCGCCAGTATCCAGTACACCCTTTAACAAAATATATCATATTCTGTTAGGCTCTTGATGAAATCCTGAATAGGTTTTTTCACAAGAGTTACGAAAAACATGGGGAATTTCCGTACATTGTAGGTTCTTCTAACAAGTAAAACACTTCATGCACGCACGAAACGATAGTGATAAAAATGAAAAAGTTTACTCCGTGCGGGTTACATACGATAATGTAAAGGAATTTTGGCACGGACCTCGTACATTCTATAATTTGAAGTTCCCCTCACCGCCGAGACTCTCCACAGAGCCCTAAATTCAGTGGCTCCCCGGTAAGTTAGATACATTGCCAGCCAAACAGGCGTTAGGTGAAAGAGCGTTAGTTAGACGCTCCCTGATAATAATAAACGTAGAGGCGAAACAAAGAGTTAACTCCTTAACCATATACTCTCCCGATAGCAGCAGTAGCGGAGAGCAGTTGCCAGGCTTCTCTCTTCGCTCTGGTACCGGGGACCGAGTACCGAGTACCAGGGAACCAGGAGGTTGCCGGACGGAGTGAATGGCTATAAAATAATTTATCCGGCGATTTTCGGTTTAGCGCGGCGGAGACGGGTGATCATTATTTCTTTATGGGGCTGCTAGCACATAGAGCTGCGAAGTGTTGCCACTTCCACAGGAACAGGAGGTTCGCAGCAGATTGGCGGCTTTATCAGCATCCCATGTTTTCCATTGTTTGTCAGTCGATTTCCAACTGGGTAGGTACTTTCGCATAACTTGATTGTCATGCAAATAGAGGAACTCATTAAAGGCGTACAAAGGAAAGCCTAGTTTTGCCAACAACTACGTCATATCTTTAAACAACTATATCGATTCAATTTTAGGGTTACTTTAGATGAAATAAAAATAAAAGCCCCATAACCTAATTAATCAACTGTAGATTGTAACTGCCCGTAGAATAAATAACACAGGACAAGTCGTGTCGGCGTGCATCTTAGTACAAAAATCTGACAATTTTCCGCTTAAATTTCATATTTTAAAGGTTAGTACTACCGTTTTATTGTGGCAATACTGCGACCATGTCCCATTTCAATATACCACTACACAGAATTCAAAACTTAAGCAATATGTTTTGGCACATAGATGTATGGATATTTTGGCTCATAGGAATGTGTCGCCGATAAAATATAAGCACGAAATAATAAATCATTTATCCTCTTTTAGTTATTAAGTTATTTGCAGGTATTATATATAAACATATTTTTTCATTGTTACAATATTGTAATATTTAAATATCGTAGCATTTATTTTAGTTTTTTTTATCTCAATATCTTCATATGTCTTTCTCAACTATTTCTTTCTGTTTTACAAACTCACTAGTGCTGTATTTTTCATGTTGTTGCTATACACTGGGTTATACTATGTAAAAGCCGAAAGGTGTTAATATTATAAATAAACAAATAAATATTTTGCAAAAGTGTGTTTCACCACCATTACGAAATTCAAATGGGATGACGATAAGGTACGTCAAGCAAGTGTAAGTAGGGGCTGGAACGAAAAGGTACTCGGTCAGTGGTGACATTGGTTTCTATTCAAATCTACATGGAAGGTTTTTCTGGTTTTATTGTTTATTATATTACCTACCCTAGATTGGATTAGAATTCAACTCACGTGGATATTCAAATAATATTGTTTGTTAGGGATAATATTACCTTTTACGGAAATCAGTAAAATACCAAGTTCATTTCAGTAACGATACATTTTAATAACGGTCTAATAATATCGGATAAATCGCCAGTCTATTAAGTAAAATAATTTGAAGCAAACCAGAAGCAGAGCGCAGGGTGTTGGAGATGGTGGCCGGTGGAGGTACCTACGGGGCGAGAGCCAGTGCTAGAGGATATAGGTACACGTAGTAAGGCTATATACTAGTTGTAATACGGGGTATACGTTTCTCTAATGCGAACGGCATAGGGACGAAATTGGTTCATCGGGGCCCGCATTCTGGCGAAGTGAGTGCTTACCTAAGCTGGAAACTGTAAAGTTTTCCTTTAAATTAATCGCTTGAAAGAAATATCTCATTATGGTGATTAGAAGCAATCGCGAGTGCTGAGAAGATAAGTGGTTTGATGCTGGTTTATCTTGATGCATTCGCCCGAGGAAAGTTTTCATCTCGTTTCTCGGGCTTATGTAAATTCGGTTAAACTATGGCAACTTATACTTTTTTGATGCCGAGAGATACTTAGTTGGTCTGTAATTCAGGACGAAGCAAATTAAATCATGTTTTTTATTCGAACATGGCCATTTCAATTTAAGCCTAAACAAGACTATTAAAATATTTTTTTCTAATTTTGTTTCTGTATTATATTTAAGCGAAAGATTCTGTGTTCGAGTCCCAGAGGGGCGAATATCCTTTTCTGATTTTTCTGTTTCCAGATTTTCGATTGAGTTTCTTCTTTAATTAACTATTGTCTTCATTTCATTAAATATTACAATTTGAAGTTTTACCTATAAAGTTAAAAAATAAAAATATTCATCCTAGACTTGCAGAAAAGTCAATTGATGTGGCATATTAAATAAAATGGATAAAGATTTATCCAGACACTTTTTTTTACATGAGCTCTACACAGGAGGCCCTGAGAAAAATAATTTCCCTCAGGGACTAGGTCATTTTTGTGGACGCTGTGTGGAGGGTTTTTTTTAAGGAAAGAATGAGAGGAAAGTTGTTCTAGGAAGGAAAAGGGTTTAAGGGGTGGGTAGGAATCTGGATAGATCTATCACTATCTAGATAGCATTTAATTTGGGAGGCGGGAATGGGTACCGCCGCCCCGGGAACCTTTATTGGATAACCAACACCTCTGCCATAGGTCACCCCAAGTGGTTTGCTACGTTTGGTGATTTAGAAGGGGTGCCCGGGTTCATGGGGTGAGGTTTGTCTCGGTCTTGGAGGCGGATGACCAGGACATACTGAAACCCAGATTCCTACCCACCCCTTAAACCCTTTTCCTTCCCAGAACTCTCCTCTCCTTTCTTTCCTTAAAAAAACCCTCCACACAGCATCCTCAAAGATGACATAGGCCCTGAGGGAAATTATTTTCCTCAGGGCCTCCTGTGTGGAGCTCATGTAAAAAAAAAAAAAAGTTCGGGTTTAATCAATCATACATGAAGATAGCAGACATTAAAATATGTTTTAAAAAAATGAAGACAACGGGTGGTTCTTAGTCGAAGTATACAGTTAAAAATGACCGAATCAGATATCGACACCTTGGCGCAGTGGTCAGCGCATTTTCCCCCGGAAAGCCAAAGGTCCTTGGTTCGAGTTCCAGAGGTGCAAATATCTTTTTCTGATTTTTCTGTTCGATTGAGTTTCGCTAATATTGTCTTCATTTAATTACATTATTATTTTTTTAAATTTTCTTTTAGCGTGCATTATTATCTTGCAACAATTTCATTTTTACTTGATGTATTATATGCATAATATGGAACTCGTGAGACTGCACCACCCTCCCCGAGATCTGGAATAAATGATAACGTAATGCTTATGTTACTGTAACGAATAGTTAAATATGTGCAGGTTTTCCGAAAAATATTGCACTAGTGTAGGTGGGTACTTAACTTTATATATATATATATATATATATATATATATATAATCTATGATTTATTTGGTTAGCAATATAATACTAAAAAAATAATAACTTTATTAACCGTAACAGATCCGATAAACCTAAATTTCCAGGGAGCTCCGTGTTATTTGAAAGGTGTTATAATTTAAGTCTATTTTAAACATTCTCAAATAGAGCCATGAGTCCGGGTTTGACACAAGCAAGGAGGTGGCCCGACCAGGCTATGTAATATTATGTCAAAGCTAACTGCGATGCAAAGCCACACATTTGCATCTATCTATGTGAAAACTTTCCTATTTTAACCCTTTTGCATTTAGACCGAAATGAGGTTATAAAGCAGAGTTGCAGCAGGTTTTGTCGTGGTTATGGTATCAGGGCGTCAGAGGCGGATTAACTTAACACTCCGCCAAAATTTACTTGCAACGAGTCATTTTAACAATTAGAAAACAAAATCACTTAGAATTTTTAAGTTTTTTAAGAGTACTTCGATCCCTATATTACGTGGTAGTAGGATAACTAGTTCCACGACAACTCAAAAAAGTGCCATTTCACCCCCCCCCCCTTTGAAATGTCATTAAATCATGGAAAAATAGTCTCTAACCCAGTGATTCTTAAATTCCGAAGAAGACAAATCAATAAATTATAGATTAATAAAATATAGATTACTTTCCGCGTTGCACTAACTCAGTGATTCTTAACGGGGGCACCAGCGCCCCTTTGTGGGCGTTTTGGAGGTCTGGGGGCATTATTACATTTTCAGCATTTAGGGGGCGCCGCAGAAATTCGAGTGGGCATTGTGTCAATATAGAAAATAAGCTTATTCACGAGCTATGCGCACTGATACACCAATACACACTTTCTTTAGGTGCAAGTGTGAAGACTGTGAAGCCAAAATAATATTGAATCGATGTGATTATACTGCTGTTCGGGTTCGTTTTCGCCATCTATACCCTAAAATTACCAATCATGGCATTTCTATTCTCTTATTTAGCAGAGAAAGTAAGCAGTAATGCAAAAATCACGAAATCGATTACAAATAAGCCAAAGAGGAGATTTGAGATTATATTTGACTAAATATTACGAAACGTTGCTTGAAATGGCTTTAGCCATGTTTAGTCACTAGATCTGAATAGCCAGGTACTTCTTCATCTTCCCTTCCCCATCTCCTTCCCTTCCTCACATACATTCAGCCCCACAACATACCCCAATAGGGATGCCATAGTCTCACTGCTCCAGGCGGTTGGAAGCAGTTGGGCCTTTTGTGCAGTAATTAAAAAAAATCATTAAAAAAAACCTTCTGAAGGATTTAAAGCAAATAATTTTTGGTAAGTTTTAATATAAATAAATTTATTTATCAGTAAAATAGATTTTAAGTTTAAAATATTTCATGGCCCACAAGCGCGTTAATATTGAAATTGTATTTTAAATAAACAACGATTGATGTGAGGAGCGGATAAAACTTGAAGTGATGTTAATACCAACATTTTCAAAACCCATATCGTTTTAACGTAAAATATTTAAACTTACTTGAATTAGCGTGAACACAATATAAATAATTTTAAAGACGGTAAGAACCTACCTAATTAAAGCGCAAAACTAAACTATTCTGAATTAGTTGTTAACTAGCATTGAAACGTGGTGAAAAGTTGCACCGTACCTACGTGCCCAAGGGTATGAATGGGGCACAATAATACCATGATCCTTCCAAACACACAGCGGGAGAGCCGAACAAAAGGTATTAAAAAAGTTACTGGCTTGCATGTTAGGGATTACATAAAAATGAGGAGTGAGTGATTAACATATTATTAATAAAATGTGTTCGCAAACGGTGATCAGAAAAAATTCCACTGGCCTTTGAAGAATAAATATATTAAAATAGTTGGAAGTTGATCCAATTTATTGATGATTCCTGACAAATAACCTCTAAAATGTATAAAATTTAACGGTCCCAATAGTTTTAAGTTTAAAAAATCTACCAGGAAAAGAATAGTTATCTAATTTATTGATGTTTCCTGACAAAAAACCTATAAAATGTATAAAATTTAAAGGTCCCAATAGTTTAAAAAATCTACCAGGGTCACAGAGCTGAAGCTCGGTAATTTGATGCAGCCGTTGTAGCTTTACTATACACCTCATCGATGAGTTTTCGCCGATATTCAACCGTTGTACGAGTACATTACACCTCATCGTATGTGGAGTAAAATGCTTTACCAGTTTGTGCGATGTTTACACGGAAACATCATAAACATGCCATCGGTTGTAGTGATTCTTTTAGCTGACAAAAATATTGATTTTGGCTTTTGGCAATTAATCTTTTGTTATATGCCAGACAATTAATTCGTTTGATGATCAAGCTCTATTATTCTTTTCAACTTCGAAAAAAGTCGAAGAGATGATCTGTAGTGTGATGATTTTTCACAGCATTTTCTGACTCGAATTCTGGGTCAGCACTATTTTCGTCTCTCAATATCGTTTCTATCTTCAGACATTAATCTTTACCTTAAATATAACTATACCTTTGTTGATCGAAGACAAGAGTCGTATCGATTGCATCTTTTTAAATTATCTATGAAAGCTTGTGGCTTGACATTCCACTCTAATAAAGTGGTCAAACCCAAAGAAACCCTTTAAAAGTATTTAAAAATAATTGTTCAATTCGAGAATGTAATATTAATTGAAAAAAGTCTGAGAAACTCGAACTAAATCTAGTATATGTTTTTTTACCGCTTACATAGTTTACTACTTAAAATTTGTACCTAGTTCCGTTGAAAAATCATATTCAACTTGTAGAAGGTTTTATGTTAAGACGAGAAGAGAAAAGCTCGCTGTTTAAAAGGAAACCGAGCCACCTCTCAATATGTAATTCAAATGGCCATAATTTGATATGAAAATTATGTAAAACCTCTTGACGAAGGAGACAGCGAGTAGGTAAATCCCTTTACTATATTATTATTATTACGGAGGTGGATATATTTCAAAGTAAGGTGTGTTCCCAAAGCGAGTTACACCTGCTGGAAATTCGTTAGCACTCACGTGCGCATATTAAGCGTTGTATACCAACCCCATATTAGAAACAAGCTAAAGGATTAAACTGCGAGTCTACGAAGCCAGTCTTCATTCTGGCTACAGGGAAGATTTAACCCTCGGTTAGAGAAAGCTCATTTCTTGAAACATATTCTGAATATGAAATTTTAACGAATCAATGGGTTTCGTTATAATTTTGATGGAAATTGCTTTCTAAAATGATACACAATAATGATTTTAATTTCGGCGTAAAACAAGGATGGCAACGGTTTTAAGGAGTACATTTGAAGAACAAATAATCATTATGAAACCTATCTTAACTAAAAAATAATCAGAAATAATGATTTATCCGGTGCATCTAAATGTAATGTGCATAGCTCTTTATTTTTTTGTATAAAATGTCTAGGATAACGTAACCACTCAGCTCGAAATGAATATCTATTATTAGGAATGGATCCTTGAAATGTTTGTTTGAATATTAAAAAAAAGGATTTGACGGTTTTTGAATTGTTCGAAAGGCATTACAATATTTGGTTTAGGTGAAATATAAGTTTCTTAAAGAAAATGCAGAATTTGGGGCAAAATCGGAAAGTAAGTTTTTTTTTTACATTTACTCCACATAGAGGAGTTGAGGAAAATAATTTCCCACAGGGCCTATGTCATCTGGGATGCTATGTGGAGGGTCTTTTTAAGGAGAGGAAAGAATGAACATTGGTCTTGAAGAGACCCATGTTGTAGGAAGGAGGAAACACAGAGGCCGGAAAATCAGTCCACAGCCGAGCTGTTGAACACAAGAACGAGTCGAAGAAGCGACCTGTTCTCATGTGACAAATGCCAACCGTGTACAAATATTGGGCACGCGTTTGGCGTGCTTCCCGACTATGCACCGGTGCCAAAGGGATCAATGACGCTGATTCCTCGGAGCATCTTCCATTGTAATACCGGTAGAACAAGGATAGCATTCCCACCCGACGCCTTTACTCTAAGTATTGCAATCCGTCTGTTAAGACGGGAGAATCTATCAAATGGACCACCCGTTCCTGCACAGAGTGGAGGGTATTTTTCAGGTATAACCAGTTATAATGTAAAACGTTAAAGCAAGCGCAACCCTTTTGAAATTTGGTAAGTTACATACAGTTTTCCATAACAAAGCCTCATCGTCTTTGCTGTTCTACTGTTACAAAAGTGTGTTTCATATAATTTTTTAACGCACCAGATTTAAATGTCCGGGTTAAATTTTCCCCACCGGAAAAACCAAACCCTTTCACACACTTCCCAAATGATCATCTAGTCAATCCACGCTATGCAATATATAAGTATTATAAACACAAAACGATACAAGAACAACACGCCAACCTACCAGAGATTAAATGGGAAAAAAAATTCACCGACTCCAGATATTTTCATATCAGAGGGTTCGGCTCCTTTTTGAACCTAAAAATCCTACTTATCCCTCAATATAAATATTTAAAAAATCTTTTGTAATTGGATATGCGCCATAAAATATATTTAAATACATTTGGGCATTGATTTCTTTTAAATTAATAATTTATGCTATGGGACCATGGGTGCGCCATCTATGGTGGTTGTATTGAATTTACCTATGTGACATTGAAATTCAGTGTATTCATGCATTTTCTTACCTCTGTGGAGCAGGCAATTACTTCTGACGTGAGTGTTAGTGAAAGCCAAGAGATGTCAGTCCTAGTCAAATCATAATCAAATAATTCACCCATAATTGAATTATTGTTGTACCTAAGATTTTCGCACGTATTATTAATTTGCAAATTTATATTCGTTTTTTGAACTTCCTTCCTGTGATAAACACTTGTTGGGATTGTGCACTTACCGCCTTGGCCAAAATCAATATTTTGAATGAAAACTAGTGTCGTTTTGTGCTGGACATCGTGCAAGAGCTGCAACCCTACACACAGCATCCCCAAAGATGACATAGGCCCTGAGGAAAATTATTTTCCTCAGGGCCTCCTGTGTGGAGCTCATGTAAAAAAAAAAAAAAAAAAATTCTCTGAGTGAGTATTGTTTTGTTTTCACTTAGGATTTTGGAATTGCTGTGTAATCTGTTTTGTGTCACACAGGGAAGAGTTCATCTTTCATTAATTTACATAGGGTAGTATTCCCCTCGTGTCTGGGGCTATTTACACGCCCCTACAGTAATCCTACATGTATTTAAAATGACTGATTTTGGCATTTTTATATATAAATTCTAAAATAATCTTGGTATAATAATAAATATTATAATAATCTTCAATTATAAAATGAGATATTTTAAAATTGTCACCTTGGTTTGGAAAATTATCGAACATGTGATAATCAAAAATGTGATTATCAAAAATATGATATTAGAAAACGTGATTTTCAAAATGTGATATCTATTAAAAAAACAGAAAATTTGTATTTTAAATGATAATTGTCACAAAGTATGAAGTTTCGGATTCATAATACTATAAAATTTCCGTTGTCACAGTTAACCGCACTCGAACTGCACGTTCCTGTAAAATTTGCTAATTCCTCTAGCCAGACCTCTCCAGTCTCCAGCCCGTAGCGGCAGTAACATAAGGTGGAACAAATTAGAATTTCAACCAAGAAGGTGAACTTCCACACACGTGGTCGGGTCGTTCTAATCCCCTTGCATTGTGACGTAGCTATTCCCGGGGACCATAACTTGAATTAAATTAAGAACAATATTTACTCGCGCCGCCGAGATAAATGATATTGCAGTGTTTAGCGGGGTCTGTGCACACAATCACATGCGATTCACACTGCACACGTTGCACTGCACTGCAAGCTACGAGCAGTGCTGCTAGTCAGTACCACTGCAAGGTGCTCACACTCACACAAGATGGATGTGGGAAGATGAGTAAGTCATGGAATGGTTTTGGAATATGGTGTTAATAGCACTTTCTACTAATTAATATATATATATATATATATATATATATATATATATATATATATATATATATATATATATATATATATACATCCCGCTATCATTGCTGCGTCTTCTAATGGTCCACTTTCATTCAATCCTGCGTCCGACCGTCATTCTGCGTCCGGTATACGGACGCAGGATTGAACACATGTAATTTCAAGTTTTCCCCACTCCTGTACCCTCCAACAATCCAAAAACGAAAATAAGCCAGACGCGGTATTGGTACCTAAATCAACTGAAATATGCTATTTTAGTTCAGGGCTTTGTCACGCGAGCGGCGAGCCGCGGCGCTGCAGTAGACGAGCGTATATTTTTAGCAAAATATACGTTTCATTGACTAGCGTATTGCAACTCCTACATTTGGCAACATCGCTTTTTGATTGCGTTTCTTCTGTTTCCTAGAACGACGAGAACAGATCAGTCACAATAAAACATCGCACATTGCAAAATATGATTTTATTAAAATTCACAGAGAAGAACTTTAAATCATAGTTTTGTCTAGAAAATGTGCAAATCGTCGAAATTATTGATACACATAAATTAATTCTAATGTACAAATGATGTTTTAAGCATTGAACCCAATCATTTTTGATTTATTCGTTGATTTTAATCAAAATTGGCGCCAAATACGACTCCAATAAAAATGCATCTTGTCAAACATACATATAATAAAAAATTGAATATCGCTAAAAGACGCCGTTGTTAACCAAGAGTTTTTTTATTAATATTGAATTTGCCGAGCGTTTTATTTGAAAAGTGAATTGAAATTTATGGTTTAATTTCGAGTAATATTCAATCACGGCTTATTTCTAAAAATAAGGACAAGGTTGCCTTAACTAATTTACTAGAAATGATATTTTTTCAAGTTCTTCTAAAGGTCTTCAGAGACTACCGTTGCATATTTTTGAAAAATTCTGAGTTAAAAATTGAAAATAAAACTATCAGAATTTGGTAGTTTATTATAATAATATTCAACCTAAATTTTTATTGTCATAAGTAGTAAGTAGGAAAAGAATGCCGCTTTCTGTGTGTTTTAGTTAGTTAAGACGTACAAGAAAATCGAAAATTACTTTAATCAGGAACTGACGGCCTCCATGGTTGAGAGGTAGCGGATTCAAATCTCGGAGTGCGCAAGTAATATTTTATTTGAATAATTTGTGTTTTTTTTTTTCAGAATATAAATATTCATTATTAATAATTTGTAGTAACTTTTACGGCTCGTACCAAAGTAGAAAACATTCCGAGTTTGACCCCGGTGTAAGACCACCATTCAGAATTGAAATGTAGATTGAAATGGCTTTAGCCGTGTTTGGTGACAAGTGAGAGGATTACTGAAGATGCTTTAAAAGGGAGATATCATGAAACAATTACAATTAATACACGTAAGCGATTGTTCTGAAAAATTTAATAAAACACGACTCACTCAAAAAAAATCTCTAGGTATTTGAGTTAAGTAGATATCATTTAAAGAAACAATGTGATTTTATTTCATATTAATAGCATGTTAAATGACCGAACTGTGGGAGCTTTTTATAATTTTCTAAACATATGTACCTACTGTGATTTTTTTTTTCTACAAAGGGATTATTTATTGCGTTGCTTCGTGAAATTACTAGTAGAATAAGTAAAATTATTTTATACATTAGCTCCACATAGGAGGCCCTAAAGAAAATATTTCCCCATCAGGGCCAAGTCATCTTTGGGGATGCTGTGTGGAGGGTATTTTAAGGAAAGGAAGGAGAGGAATTTCTGCGAAAGAATATGGTGTGAGGGGTGGGTAGAAATCTGGGGGTCAGTGTGTCCAGGAATGACGGACGTATGGATCTACGTACAAGATGATGTTCCGAGAGAGTCCAACTGGAGAGGTAGAAAGGTCTCCCTCCACCAGTCTCTCCCAAGACAGAAGATAAACCTCACCCCAAGAACCCGGGAACCCTTGTTAAGTCAACAAACGTAGCAAGCCACTTGGGGTGACCTGTGGCAGAGGTGTTGGTTATGTGTAGTAAATGGCTCCCGGGGCGACGGTATCCAAACCCGCCTCCTAAATGGAAAATTATTAAAATGCGAATTATACCTACGAGATGAAACATGAATGTGATCGAAGACAAAGAGCGTAAAAATGTATGCGTTATTTCACCTCCACGCAGCACACTTTTTCATCTCATCTCGCCTACTAATAATATTTTTTGAACTGCAAATTACGCATCCTTATCTTAATTAATCATCCATAACTCAAAATAATTGTTTTGAGGCGATGTTTATGAAAGCATAATTAAATATTTCCGGGCAGATAAAACATTTATTGACTGTCAACGCCGGCCGGGCCTCTTTACGTTTGATTTTTTTATATACCATTATTTTAAATCGACGCGCTGATATTATGAGCGATATTATAACCATTTGTATTCCAGAAATAAGTCATCATTCTTGAATTGAAATGAAAAAATGCTCTAATTTATATTTAATTAATTTATATGTAAACATATTCACTCTTTCCTCTCCTGAGGAAAATTATTTTCCTCTGTGCAGTCAATATAAAAAGATACACTAACAAGAAACGAATGCGCGGTCGTTTTAATATGTAGGTACATATATACCTATTTTATTTTTTTTCATAATTTAGAGTACCAAATGTCTAAATAGTATTTTCATTAAACCAGTTTTTCAAACTTCACATTTTTTTTCACAATGCATTTCATATTTAAAAAAAAAACTTTTTTAGGTACCTGCAATGGACAAACTCTTAAATAAACGTTTTTTTTATAATAACTTTTTTTCATTAACTTGTAAGGCGGATATGGGTACCGCCGCCCAGGGAAACATTTACTCGATAATCAACACCTCTGCCACAGGCCACCCCAAGTAGTTCGATACGTTTTGTGACTTAGCAGGGGTGCCCGGGTTCAATGGGAGAGGTTTATCTGGATCTTAGCGGCGGATGCGTTTTTCCACCAACTGCGTAGCAGATCGGAAAGGGAGAGACTGGTTTAGGAAGACCTTTTGACTTCTCTAGCTGGACTCTATCGGAACATAACCTTGCACCGCAATGAGAGGGATATATTCATACGTCCCGTAAGATAAGATAATATTCAATTACGATTATTGTAAGACCCTCCACCATCCACATCCACTCCAGCATCCCCAAAGATGACAGACCCTGAGGTGAATTATTTTCCTCAAGGCCTCCTGCGGAGAGCTAATTTAATACAATGTTTTTATTTATTTAAAATGAGTCTCCTGTTTTTTCATTATCATTTTAACTTTACTTCTCCGTTTTATTTTACTTCGAATCATTTTTATTTTACTTCTTCAAACAAAGATTTTTTTTATTTTACTTCGTTAAGCCGCCGCTACCCGAATTTCTACCGATTTGTTACATATCTACATTAAACATTTAAAGTTCTTAAAAAAATATGTTATTTTTGAAGATAATATCTAGACGTTCCCTACAACGAAGTGCAAATCATATGAAATTCCCTCGATAGAAAAAAATCGAAAAGTATGCTCCGCAAATTAATATAAACACGTTCATTTCACTTATTTTAGAAGTTATATATGTATACGAAAAAATTCACAGTGTACCTTTAAATGCTACTTAGATGTTCTCCGTGAGATTTTTGCTCTATTTTAAACGAGTTGTGTTTTATTAAACGTTTTCACCCTTTTCCCTTCAATTTTTTCGTTTTAAATATTAACGCGCTCTCTCCAACATTTGTAACTACATATCTCTCCATCTGCTTCTTTTTGAGCGGGTATATGGCGCCTTAAACAATCGTTATACATTCATATTTGACAGTGTTAAGAATTTTTATTTCGATGATCAATAAAATTACGACACAAAAAATTATATGAAAGTATTGGCCAGAAAAAAATAGATAAAATCACTGTGACCAGTCTTCTTGCCACAAAAACATGCCTGTTTCGCATGTCATAGGACATTCTTTACGCTCCAGATTTTTTTTTAACATTAGCTCCACACAAGGGGCCCCGAGGAAAATAATTTCCCTCAGGGCCTATGTCATTTTAGAGGATGCTGTGTGCGAACCACTTGGAGTGATCTATGGCAGAGTTGTTGATTATCCAATAAATGATTCCCGGGGCGGCGGTACCAATACCCGCCTCCCAAAATGTCTGTACTATAGGCTGCATTTTCATGCGTGTAACACGAATGACACGAACCACGAATTGTGGGAAAGGAATGAAACAACAGCAAACGGCGCGAAACGCCACTTGCAGATACTTCATTACTTTCCCAAAATTCGTGGTTCGTTTCGCGTTACACCCATGTATGCTTTCATACCTGTAGGTGCTAGGTATCTAATATATTAAATAATGTGGTAAAAGTATTTTTGAAGTGAAAACTTCTATAGCATTGTTGTAATTTGAAACTCGATGAAATGAAAAGTAACGACAGTAAAAAGAGACCATCTATAATCTATAGGATTTGTCCTGTAAGAGAATGAGATAGTGTAATCGGTTTCTTCTTTGTGTATTGCTTCGTAGCCTATCGGTCTCCTATTTGTGCGTGCGCCGTAGCCTCCTCAATCTTGTGTTCTGAAGGATTCACTTCAATCGCATGTGAATTGCATACTCTGACTTTGTTTTTAATTTTTAGATAATATTTTTTATTTTGTTGGTATCAGTAAAACAAACAACGCGAAAAAAGACTATGTACGCTAAATTGACGTTTACGCTTCAATTATTTTTGTGTTTTCTACAAACCATTAGATATTAAATGGCAAAAAAATACTAGAAATGAGTGACTTATTGTTCCGAAGTTTCTTTATAATTAATAGGTTACATAATATTTCTACTGATAATCGTGTTGTTTTAATAATTACTCACTTATATTCAGAGTTAATTCTTTAAAACTACAAACCATTACAGATTTTATTTTATTTTATACTAGCAGACCCGGCCACATGATGCTGTGGCTAACGAAACACAACGCCACTACCCAACCTTTATAAAATCCACACTACCCGCTTGCCAACTGCCCGCTACCCGCTGTCTAAATTGAATATTTGAATTTCTCGGCTTTTCTCTACTATAATAAGCATGTTTTATACATGTTAATCTTCCTCTTGAATTACTCTATTTATTGGTGAAAACCGCATAAAAATCCGTTGCGTAGTTTAAAAGATCTATGCGCACATACATTTCGAGCGACTTCACTTTGTACGCATTGATAATATATTTAATTTATTTTTGTTCTTGCTTATTCATCAATAGATTTTACGTGCGCATTGCCGCCGAGTTGGTTAGATTCCGCAACGTATGGGCCAGTCGTTTAAAGTCGTTTAACCAAAAACTTGAATGAATAAATGGCAACGTTGCAAGACGTCCGTTTGTCGTCAACATGAAAATAAATATATAATTGGACCCTACATTGTTTACAAAATGAAAGAAAGAATATGCAGGACGCCTCACTACATTAAATATGAAAGGAGTTCAGATTGGTGAGACGTTAAAGGGCGTTTTTTTCGTATTGTATATTTTTAAATTAATGTTTTTCAAAAATTTAAATACCTAGCAACAATCAAACACTTAAAAGATAGTATATACATTAGTTAAAACTATGAAAAATCGAGTCCTTCAGATAGACGCAGTAATGTCGATCCGATGAAAGGACGCAGAAATGATAGCGGGATGTATATATATATATATATATATATTGTATTATAATGTATATATACAAATATGGTGTTTTTACTTTTAGTCAATATGATTTATAAATCAAATATTAAAATCGAAAGTAAACTAATTAAAAATCCTGAAAATTGGTTACCTATTTGTTTTTCATTATGTTGAAAAATGATGCAATTCTGTTTACAATTGTTTCTTTCAAATCAAATCTGAGGGATGAATAATTTCATCTTTTTTTTTACAGTGAATACCGCACAAGAATCTCAACTGCTCCCGTCTGGAGCCAGTGAGACTATGGCATCCCCAATTGGGGTATGTTGTGAGGCTGAAGGTAGTGGGGAGGGGAAGGAGATGGGGAAGAGGAAGGTTGGGAAGTACCTGGCTATTCAGATCTGGTCACCAAACACGGCTAAAGCCATTTTCAAGCAACGTTTCAATTCTGAATGGTGGTCTTACACCAGGGCGATACTGACAGTATCTTCCAATCTGGAACATGCCGCAAATATACTATATATTATTTTTAAATTAATTAATTGTGAAATAAGACAAATTAATCAAATAAAATTTATTTGCGCATGCCGGGTTCGAACCCGCGACCTCCGGATTGTGAGTCAAGAGTCTTACCCACTGGACTACGGAGGTCGTATGGTTTAATAGAAATAACCTAAAAAATGGACACTTACATTTAGTTTTCAGTAGGTATATCGTTAATAGTTAGTTCGTTAGTTTAGTTACAGCGTTAATCAGCAACAAATACTTTACCACTTCGAAGATCATTCTACATAAAACCACTGAAAAGTGACATTACAAAAAATGTGGCTTGAAGGGTTTCACCTAAACAATTATGTTCTGAAGAAAGACGTTTGAGGTAGGTTTTGGATTATTATTGTTATTTTATTATCTTTGCAGTTATTTTGTTTTTCAAAATTCAAGCATATAAAAAATACCTCGTTATTGGTGAGTTCTTGTGTCGTGAAATTTTCACATCTTTTCTGTCTGGAATAACTTGATCAAAACGCTTAAATTGCCATTCTACGATCATGGTAATTTAGCAGGGGTGCCCGGGTTCATGGTATGAGGTTTGTCTCGGTCTTGGAGGTGGATGACCAGGACACACTGAATCCCAGATTCCTACCCACCCTTTAAACCATTTTCCTTCCCAGAACTCTCCTCTCCTTCCTTTCACTAAAAAAAACCCTCCACACAGCATCCCCAAATGACACATAGGCCCTCAGGAAAATTATTTTCCTCAGAGCCTCCTGTGTGGAGCTCATGTAAAAAAAAATGATCATTTTTCTTGTCTTAACTTGTAATATCATTTCTACCATCGACAATGCAGTTTTGACCCTATCTAATGAACTCCAAAAGAAGAAAGAAGCCATTCAGAGTTATAGCTATCAATGGCTTAGTTAAAAAAATGATTTAGGAAAAAAAATGTATTAAAATACGGGGAAAGCTGTGACTACCTAAGAAGATGTTAAGAGGGAATAACCAGACAAAACCTAAAATTTGTAATTTTTAAATCAAATTCCAGACGTATTGACTCTTTTCCACAAAAAAATATAAATTTAGTTCGTAAGACTGATTCTTTATCTAGTAAACCTGTGTTTTAAATTTTGAGCAAATATGTTTATTTTAAGTACAATTAGGTTTTACCGTAGTACCGGTCGTTTGTTTAATTTTCAAACAAAATTTTGTATCATATAACATACATTTGAAATCATATAATCATGTAGTAAAATAAATCAATAAATTATTTGGGAAAGCTACTTTTCAGAATTTTAATTTTAGTTCAATTAAAATCTTTAAAAAAATATCCGCGCCCTTGTTTTGCGACGAAAATACTTCAGTATATCTATTTATTTATGGTCTTACAAACTAATATATTTAAAAAAATGCATTCTTATTTTGCTAAAACATTATTGAAAATTTATAAATACTTATGATCAAAAAATAATTACAAAAACTATATAATTTTAATAGTTTTATCATCACGAGTTTAAGCATTTTTTACGTAGGTATTTATCAAAGCAAATTTTGAATGAAATAAAATCGATATTGAGTTTATTATGTTAAAATGCTGGTATGGAGAATAATTAATCTTTCTCATCGGAACCGCCCTGCACGGTTGCAAGGGTACGATCGCAAGATCATCGTTCGACGAAATTTAAATTCTCGGCCGCTGGTTAATGGCTTTTAATAAATTTTTGATAAACGAACGCTAGTTTAGGTAGTAACATTAACGTTAGACGGAAAAATTTAAAGGTTATAAATTGCAAACCCAGCTTTAAATATCACTTACAGACCCGCCGCGCCGTGCGCAAAATAATTTGAAGTGTTTAACTAATTTGGAAGTTCATCCAAGTGCCTATTGCAGGAAGTTCCGCCAGATGCTAAGGGCGATTTGGAAGTGACCGCGTCTCGGACAGCCTTTCTCTCCTAAGCAAACTTGCATTGCAACAAACAAACAGTTTCCGATGTCCTAAGTTGAGTTTTAACCGTAGGTGGAAGAGCCAGAGAGGATATTTTACACCGTTATAATTATACTTTATGGTTTTATTTATTCTGGTATATTACGTGATTACGAGGTGTAGGTACATGTTACAAGAATTGATTTACGATGTTTTTTTTTTACTATATCTCCACACGGGAGGCCCCGAGGAAAACAATTTCCCTCGGGGCCTAACAATTTCCCTCGGGGCCTATGTCATCTTTGGGGATGCTGTGTGGAGGACTTTTTAACCCGTCTGCTTGGTTCAATATATTCGCACCTCACAATCCGGAAGCCTTAGTTTCGCTCGTAAATTCTGAAACCGTCACTTTGGATCGAGATTGTAAAATATCTATGCAAGATAACTTTCATATTTCAAAGACAATAAGAAGCATTATTTCGTTCTCTTTCTGGTTAAAAGAAAAAAATACATATGTTTGCATGAGAGGAAGAGAGATATATAGCTTTTAAAATGAAAGGTCGCTCGGGACGTTTTTGATCTTCTGAAAGTATAACGCGATTACTTGTTTTGGGATGTATTTATTCCTAAACAAGCAGACGGGTTAAGGAAAGGATGTAGAGGAAGTTCTAGGAAGGAAAAGGTGTGAGGGATTAGTAGGAATCTGGAATCGGGGATCAATGTGTTGAGGAGTGACTCCATTAAATAAGAATCCATTCCTCCTGTTGAGGTGCAAGGCAATGGGTCAAGAGAATCCGACTGGAGAAATCTAAGGGTCTCCCTAAACTAGTCTCACCCGATCCGGACCGCCACGCAATAGGCGGGCAAACGCAACCACCGCCAAGACCTAGAAAAACCTAACCACGAAATCGGACACCCCTGCTAAGTCACGAAACATAAACTACTTGGGGTGACCTGTGGCAGGGGTGTTGGTTATCCAATGAATAGTGAATGCAGTCAAATAATAACTTTGTGATTTATAAAATTTAGACAAGGATTACTTTATAAAAAAGTGTTTATGGAAGCTCACAGAAGCATTATATCTTATTTCTTTCACTTCTCCCCCTTCCCACTTTTTCCAGTCTCATAACAAATCATGTAAAGAAGATGCCATAGTTCCAATGGTTTCACTCCCTTGCATTGCGACGTAGTCAGATTTTTATCTACCTTAGACTTTTATCTACAAACACCATTCAAGCATAATTGAATTTTTTTGTTTAAAAAATCTAATGAAATAACCATCATAACAGAAAAATAAGGCGAACACTTATCCAGATAAGCGGTACCTGCTCCGAAATATCTCTCATAATCCTCAACATTATGTCACTAACAAAATGTAATATATCAGTAAACAATCCAAACATCTTTCAACATCTTTGAATATTGTATAAAAAATGAATAAAATAAAAACACTCTCAAGAACAACACACAAAAAATTGTGTTCTTTTGTTGGTATTATTAATCTGTACGGACATCTAAGATCTGGATAAGATCTACAAAAATTAGAAAATTAGAAAAGCGGCAACGTAGTTCCACAATCCCCACTGGATAGCTTTACTATATCCACTGGAGCGATTATGGTCGAAAAATGGACCACTCTTATTGTTCTGCGATTGATAGCGTTCCAAAATTGGTCCACATTTTCCAACCATTTGTAAAACATTTATTGTACTTATTTAAAACATTTCCTCGGCCAACCGTTCATTTTAAAACGAAGCTTTTGAAATGTTTTATCTATTATTACCATAGATGTCGCCAATCTGAACTTCGTAGACTATTTTTAGAACGATGTAAAAATAAATTTATTAAAAAAAATTTTCAAGTCTAATTTTTGATCAGCTATTTATGGTTAAAATTAAGTCCTATTTCCATAGATATGCACCTTTTATTATCAAGTATACTACAGACAATATACAGAAATCGAAAATATTCTATGTTGATTCAAATAAGTACCTCTCTCGGCAGTTTCAAAGTAACAACACGCAGGATTCGCGTGGTTGTAAACTTTACGATTTTTTATAAATCCTTCAAATATGAGATAAAACAGTAAAATATAAGTTAAATCATTGGCTATATAGTATTGTAATAATTTTTTATGTGTCCATGTTAAAATTCGTAGGCATGATTGTATTAATTTGTCGAAAAAATTTTAAAAAATTCTTCTGGGAAATCGTGAGTAATCGAGGCAAATTTATTTATTTCGCGTGATCGCTCCAGTGGATATAGCACAATTATTGACCAACTGCTTTGAATGGGCACATTCATCAAAGCTCCACTTCACGCCGTTACATCATCCTAGTTTCGAACTTGCAGCAGTTGAGATTTAAATGCATTCTGTTGGCTACATATTGTTGGTATAAGTGGCCATTTGGTTGCCAACCTCTCCGTGTCCATTGCTACTGACGCTTTGTGACCAAATATAAGATGGTATTATTAGACCTCGTAGGGGGCAAAAGGCAGAAGGCAGTGGCGGAATGATTCACAATCATTGTACAAGATATTATTATATTGATTTTATGTACAATCAGATTTGCTTTTGGACCCGGTTTTACTTGAAGATATCGAAACAATTCAGATTGATAGGTTGGTTGATAAACAGCTGACAAGGTTAAAAATTCTTACTGAATAATGATACAGTTTGGCATTAGAATTTGATGATGAACTTCATATTGATGTACTATAATTTTATTCTATGTTATAATTCAAATGATTAGAATTTATATAACGTTTTCGTAAGTTTCATACTGCAGTAGGGTTGACGATAGTGCTTCTGTTATATCTTTTTTTTTAATAATAATAATGTTATTATTTTAGTAATTTGTACATTGAAGTTTACAAATTTCTAATTGATTAAAATATTTAATATTCACTATATTTTTTCAAGTTTTATGTAGCTCCTACAATACATCTTGAACTTTCCAATTGGTGTGGACTTTAAAGTTTCTGGTAGTGTGTTATACAACTTCATTCCCTTGTACAGTAGACTGTTCTGCGTATTCGCTTTGTCCTTTTTTTGTAGCCTAATTTCCTTGCACGTCCTTGTGTTATATCTGTGAATGTCTTTATTGTATACAATTTTATTTGAGAAGTATTTTGGTAACGTGTTGTTCAATATTTTGTGGATAAATACCATCGTGTTCAAGGTCAGCATCTGTTTCACGGTCAACCAATTTAGTTCCTTTAACATTTTAATTATTTTTGAAAATCTGTTTCGTCGGAAAATTATTCTCATAGCCCTGTTTTGGAGAATTTGTAACTTATTTTGTTCTCTTTCGTCACATAGGAAAAGTATACTTGAGCAGTAGTTGAAGTGTGGAGCAATAATTGAATTGTATATGGTGATTGCAGTTTTTCTAGAAATTTTTGGCCGAATTCTTCCAAAAAAAGATATCTTTTTGCCAATTTTCTTTTGAGTGTATTCAGCATGTCTATTGAAGTTTAGTTTGGAATCTAATATAACTCCTAAGTATTTCATTTCAGTAACATTTTCAATAATTTCACCATCAATTTTAATTTTGCTTTCACTGGATGTCTTCTTGTATCCGATCACCATACATTTTGTTTTTTTTTTGTACTTAATTTAAGCTTATTTATTTTTAGCCATCTTGATACATCATTTAGTTCATTATTTAAAATGTGTATTAGTTCTTCATAGTTATCTCCAATTAAGTATATTAGTGTATCATCGGCAAAAAGTCGTACTTTGCATTTTGAAAATATTTTCACCATGTCATTAATATAGAGTATGAACAATAGAGGTCCAAGGACCGACCCTTGCGGTACTCCTAATTTAATTTCCATTTTGAATTTATCTACCACATAACTTGAGCTCTTTTGACTTGCGATGTGTCGATTTTTGCATATAATGTATTTACGTAGCTCAAGTGTTCAATGAAAGATTATTTGAAGTTATCATCAAGAATCTCAAAAATTGTATCTTCAGCATTATAGTTAATGGCACATGAGGTGCCGTTTGTGTTGAAATAAATAAATAAATTATTTACAATAGTTTTACTCCATATCTTCGACGACGAATCTCTGGTGTTAAAAACACTAAATAAAATTTAAAAAAAAAATAGGAAACATGGACCGAAAGAAATGGCGTCTGGTCTAATATACAGGTTGATATGGAACGTACTTGACTTGAGGTCACCGGTGTCAAAAATTTCAACAACATTTTTTCTCCAATTAATGTCAGGAATCACTGGCTAAGTAAATCTAGTACGTCTGTTAACAAACCACCTGTATAAGCAGTTAAATAGACTGCAACGCACTTTTCCTTGAAATTCACACACTACCCTAAAACAAATAAAAAAGTAACTACCCAACTATTTGACTTCAGGTAACGTTATTATCATTTTACCATTGTCTGAATATCTATCTAATTTATATTTCTATATCTCCAGGTATTGAAATCGTGTGCATCAAAACGGCCGTCCCAGAGAATGAATAATAATTGAATATGCCGCTCACAGACTGGGCACAAGACGTGAATTCTGTTCCAATGACCAGGGGATTATAAATCAGCACAGGCCACTGTTACCCATTCAGGACGAGCCGTGTTATAGACTGAGAGAAACAGATTCGGGCGGGGTAATGCGAAATGCTTTGAAATTAGGTGGACGTGGGAACAAACCACTGATAAGCCTTTCCCTGCTAATATTGATTAATGATTATAAAAAAAACTATTTATGTAGATAAACTTTGTTTAAACCACGTTTCAAGACAAATTATTAACACGTTAATCCAATTTTATTCTTCACCGAGATACTAAGTACACTCAAAATAACGACAAACTATTAATTTAATAACCTTATTTATAATAAAGAGTTAATGGTTTTTAGATTTACCAGCTAAGGTTAGCTTTAAGTTTGGGCTCAGACACGACTCGGTCGCACCAAAAACTGTGTTTTTTCTGGTTGTTTTACTTATTTTATTGTTTTACTTATTTTATTTATTCTTGACTCGATAATTAACTAATAATTCCGCCGCTTGGGATCGGCGGCGGGTTTTGGTTATATTTGTAGCGGGTTATTCACATCTCGTAAATAATCAAATATTTTTCACGAAATTAATTACGAAACACACATTTTTCAAAATAATTTCATAATGCGAAGTTTACTTGAAAACTAACCATTGATTAATTAGTCGTGCCCTCAGCCGGCTGTGATTAAAACTGTGATTTCTAGGGAGCTCTTTTAAAGATGTTTATTAAAATTCAACGTTAACTAAAGTGATCGGTATTAAAAATTACGTTCCCATTTCCATTTAGTATCATTATTTTCCAAATGACGCAATGCGTGTTCCACTCATTACTACTAATTTAAATGAGAACAGTTGAAATATGTTTTATTTGTTCATTATATTGCCCTGGAGGAGTAATGAATTAGTACAAAATTGTTTGACCATAACGAAATTGACAGAAAATAGTATGAATGAGAATTTTTTTTTTAAACTAAAATGTATTTTGTGTTTTTCGCAGCGATTCCAGTGAGTTCCATAATCCAACATCACACAACCGGCGTCAAGTGGAGGCACTCCACGGCACCCAATGCACTGCAGGTTGTCGTAAATGGGGTCAACACAATATGCGATGTTTCAGTCCGCAATTCAAAACAGGAACAAGGGCTCCTAAAACCCAAGCCCACTAACGGTAATATTATTCATTTTGCAATAGCCAACTCCTTCATATAAATCGCAATCATAATTATATTTTCTGTAACGCAATTTTATGAATTACGACGAATTACAAGAATAGCAAAATGTCAATGGTGGTAGCTTTTACGATAAGAAATAAAAATTTAAATCATTGAAGAAGATAATAAAAGATTCTCTAATCTAACTAGGACTAAGTAAGACTGGAGGATCTGGTTTCAAGTCCCATTTGCGACCGTCACGTTTTTTTATATCTGTTTTCTATTTCATGTTTCATTGGGAGTTGTTAATAATATATACTTTATTGATTACATATAACAATGAAATTTATGAGCTTTAAAGGCCATTCATAATATTGGAATAAAACTTTAAAGAATTATCTTCCCATCGAAACCTAGCGTAGTGAATCATTAAACGTCATCTGTTTATACTAAAAACCAGATCAAAATACGAGTTACTTTGTTTACCTTACAAGCAGTACTTATAAGGGTGTACCCAATGACGTTATATACTGTAGACGCGTGGTAGAAATCTCAAAGTGGGAAGCCAACAACAAGACAATTGTAAAGTACTCGATTTCTAGTACTTTAGTACTAAACTGCCACACGTCGAGTAAGGTCGTGTCCTTCCAGTAAGTAAATTGCATTAAAAAGCGCCAAAATTCCCTCCTGTGTGATGAGAAAGTGTTTCCGTTACAAGGAAAACAGTAGTAAAAGCGAAGGAATAACATTTCATTCGTAAATACATGCAAATTACTTATTATTATCGATTATATAAATAATACAATTGCTTTCCGCCCTAAGATTTTATGCGTCATTAGAGAACTCAAGGCCTACTAAAGTACACGTCTGGATGCGCAACAGCCAAATTACAAAGTCGATGCAGTCGCTAAGTAAAATTTACTTTTTATAATAATAATCTAATGATTCTTTAGTTACTTGCCTGCGGTAAAACAACATACAAATCAGCAGAAACAACCAATACAATAACAATCGACGCCATTTGCAAACTATCGTTGTTCATTATAGCTTGAAAATTTGACACCTCAAAATTCGACTGGTGCCCAGGCCTCCTACTTTAGTCGGCCTTGAGACAGTATTCGATGGAACTTTTGAATTTTGAATACGAAAATGCCGCCCGCGTTCTATCTTTTGTTTCGTTCATATGCACATATTCTTTAAGCATCTATCTTTATCATACATGGATAACTTTTGAATTAAGAAATTATTGAAAATCAAAAATCGAAAATTATTGTTTTCTCGAATTCCCATTTTTGACACTAAAACAATGCATAGTTTGTTGTTCATCGTAAGGCGCATCGTAAGGTGCATCGTAAGGCATCGTATAGAGACGTAAATTCTAAAGTGATAAAAAAATATTAAAACTCCGACGGTTAACACAACCTTTGGGCAAAGACACCACAAATACCAGGAAATAAAAGCATTAAACAATCTCTCACTCGAAACAACAAATAAGGGAAACAAAAAACTTTTCAGATACACAATTAAAAGATGGATTACGGAACATAAGATTAAAGGCAATATTACAAAAAAAATATTATATAAAATAAAAAAAACATACGTAAATAATACTTATTAAGTTTATTATAAACAAAACCATTTTAATACATACTGCATTCAACCGTACCTCAAAATATTTACCCATTTTTTAAATGTTTGTATTTTATTTCCATAATTCCTTTATTGTGTTTTATTTCATTTCATCTCAGTTTTATTTTAATTTATTGCAATATTTTATTTTATTTTACCTATTGAATTTTACCAAATTTTAAAATGGGTACTCAGTATGGGTCCAGTGAGCCCTCTATTATCAAATAATGTTGTAAGTATGTACATTTATTGAATTAAGTAAAAAGTAAATAAAAAAATAAAATTAAAGTAATGTCGCGTTCCATTCCAAACAGAAGAACTATAAATTTCAATGCTATTAATTTAATCAATACATCGAGATATCAGTTGTTTTAAACGCAGACCGAATTTACGCCTTTTAGGATTTATCCATTGTATAAATGCAATAATACTCATAATATTAAAATCCTATTTTCAAAAAAATAAATGGATGACATCGGCGTATACGGGAATCTGTTTTATTGGTTAGATTCATATTTTTTATCACATAGAAGTCAATTTGTTCATTTTAATAGTGTTTACTCTTCCCCGATTTTTGATCGAACTTTGTACCCTTACTTTTTATATTTTTTGCTACGTATGCTGATAAACGCAAATTATATAATGCAATTAAATTAGTAGAAGATTGTGAACTCTTACAACAATACCTTAACATCTTATCTGCCTGGTGTATTTATAATGAAATGGAACGACGTGTAGCTAAGTACTATTAAGTTATAAATTTCACCAACACCAAAAAATATGTGGTCACAGTTTGGAAAAAAGTTGATTCAATCAAAGATTTAGAAATAATATTTGACATGAAACTATTGGTAAACCCACCGAACATTGTAAAAAAATCAAATTCATTACTAGGTTTTATTTTGACACCGACGAAACTGTTCAAGAACTCTAGCATAATTCGTTTCAATTCTTTAAACCGCAATGTTTTTTAATGTGGGTTAACACTGTAGAATTCGCATTACATGTATTACACGTGTATCTTGTGTTGAATATGTTCAAAGAAAATTTACCAGACTTACATATTTAAAAATGGCGAATCTAGGTAAAGGAAGAAATATAAATGATTGTCTAAGGATGGGTTGTACTCAATATAGGCCAATTGCTTTATAAAACTGAAATAATCATAGAACTTAAATATAACTTTCACAGAACGTGAAAATTAACTTTAAAAATTTGATAAATTGTTCAAATTTTTTTAAACAACCCATCCTTAATGTTTTACAAAAGTGTAAATAATCATATACATAGATAGAAACTTGGTCAGTCAAATCAAGTGACATAAGATCAAATCCACACCAAACCCTAACATTTTTTGTTTTGAAATGTTTGCCAATAACACATGACATTTTAATTCAATTTCTAGAATGTCCCGGTCATACAACGATCTTTTTAATCATATGTGGCTTTTTTCAAAATATGTTTAAAAAATAATTATACCTGTGTTATAGATATGGATGAACATTATTTTTTATTTTGGTTTTCGTTAGCGATAATGTATTTACTTTTTATCGTATATTGTTTACTATGCATACAGTATTGTGGCGATGGACATCCAATGCCGGGTTTTCAGTGAGTTGCATGCAACACGGCCGAAAGGGTAGCTATACGAAATGCAGTATACGTTGGGCGTATGTGTATGTATTATTGGGCACTATCACTCACCGAATGTTATACGTAACATAGTATAAAACTTAATCTTTACATATAATTTATCTAACTTCATACCTAAATGCGTGGTGCATAATTTAAAATGAATTCTGCAGACGTATTAGTCTAGGGACATTCATACTTATTATCAACGTTTAATTAGTAATACTAACATGTTTCATAAATGTCTTGTTCTAATATCTAAGAAATACATATATATGTGATATGTTGTGTGTGGTTTGAACAAATTATCAAAATAGAGCTTTAAATCTAATCGAAAACAACTGATAATCCAGATTTTAATCTGGTTTAATTTCTGGCAAATTAAGGGTAAAATTGATTACTCGCCAAAATGATGAGTGTTTCACACAAAGCAAATAATATTACATAGATGTTCGTTCCCGCACATGAATTAAATCACCCTTCATTAAAAGTTCCGCCGTGTAATACGAGCTCAGAATATATAGTTACTCGGACCACTTAGGTGCGAGGAATTTAGAATTGTTCATTTTCTAATGTTGAGGTGAGGTAAATAATGTGTATTATTGTTAGTACCGAGAATTCCTGGGCCGGCCGTTAAATCATTTTCAGGTAGAAGCCAAGTATTTTAATTTTATTTTATCCAAGGTTAAAGATCGTGTACGTTAATCATTTTGTTCATATTGAGTTTTATGAAAAGCTAACTGATGAATACTTTTATCAAATAAATCGCCACTACTTTGTTTGCATTACTTTAATTTAGAAAAAACAAGCCTTATTCAATTATTTATTAAATTTTAAAACATTAAGATATGATACGATTGTACCACCCCAGCCAGGAGTACTCCTATCCCGGTGAGACCGGTACACCAGGGGGCACTGATTTGTTAGGACTCGGAACACATGCTCTGAGGATAGGAAGGAGGTTGGAGTTTAATCGACCGGTATACATGGCAACCTAATAAGCCAATATTGGAAATTAGGATGGGCAGGAATAAAGGAATGGATTGAGCGTTATAATTTCGTTTTTATTTTTTCTTCCTCCATCTTGCCTCTTCTCGGCTCTTCTTGGCTCTTCTTGCTTCTTCTTGGATCTTCTCGCCTCTTCTTGATTTTTCCCTTCTCTCCTCTGCTTTTCTCAGCTCTTCATGTCTTTTCTTGTATCTTCATATTTCTTCATGTTTCTTCTGGGATCTTATCGTCTCTTCTCGGCTCTCCTTGGCCCTTCTCGCCTCTTCCCAGATCCTCTTGCCCTTCCTTGGCTGTTCTTGTCTCTTCTTGGCCCTTCTAGGATCTTCTTATCTCTTCTTGTTATTTCAAGGATCTTCTAGTCTCTCCTTGGCCCTTCTCGTGTCTTCTCACCTCTTCTTGGATCTTCTGGACTTTTCTCGGCTCTGCTTGGCTCTGCTCGGCCCTGCTTGGCTCTTCTTCTCTTCTCTGCTTTCCTTGTCCCTTCTAGTCTCTTCTTTCTTCTTCTTGTTTCATGAGATCGTCTCGTCTCTTCTCGGCTCTTCTTATTATTAATTTTTAAAACATTTCAAAATAAAATTTCAATGCGTTCTAAAAGAGAAAGAATAAGATTTAAGATTTAAACAGATTTAAGCAATTTATACTTCAATGAAGCACAATCATATTAACAACAAAAAAGCTTGTTGTCTGAATGGTGCTTCATTGATATTAAACATATAAATATTCGAAGTGATTCTATTTAACATCAAGACAGCTCTCCCGACTGGCATAACCATTGGCAAGTTAGTTCTGCAAGAAGGGAGATAAAACAGTCTATGCTGTCGGTGACGGAGATAATCATCGGGAACATAGAAACTAATGCTCTCCATGATAGCCGAGTTTTCGAACCTTCCACGAATCAGTCTGAAGAAATGTGTTACAATGAGCACATCCCTTCTGAACCGTAGAAGGTTCACACCAAGCATGCCCAGGAGAAAGTGGGTAGGGTAGAGCCACGGATAGTAGCCATACTTCCTCAGGTAAAGAAATCTCATAAATTTCTTCTTAACCCTCTCCAACTTATCTTACTAAAGTGCCCCGATGATGACATGCATGTATCGAACCCGGTTGATTTGTTGTATAAATGTCTAATGTCCACAATGTTCCGGTGTTTCTGAAATTATAAAACGATCTTGACAATTTTTATTTTAAAGATCGCACAAGAGTTCCGAATTCCCTAACAATTCGGAGTCAGTGGGAAAATGGCATCCTAAATAAATTGGGGAATGGCGTGAGGCTGAATGGAGTAGGGAAAGGAAGGAAATGGGAAGTACTTGTTTATTCTGACCTGGTCAACAAACACAGCTTAACGCATTTCAAGCAACGCAACGTTTCAATTCTAAATACTGTTTCTAAATTATTGGGTGGTGAAAAAACACAACTTAAATGAATAAAACTTACATGTTTACGTCGGGATTTGAAGCCGAATTTATTGAATATAAAATATATAAAAACATTACAAAATTACAACTTCAAAGCATTTTTAAAAGAGAAAAATATTTTAAATGAAATAAACAGATTTAGACTTGCCGTTTAAATTGTGCTTCATTGATGTTAAACATATCGATATTCGAAGTGATTCTATTTAATTCATCGTTATGCAATAACGATGTTAATAAATTCCGAAATAAATTATTATAGATACTGTTGTACTGTATTTTATGTTTATTCCAGTTTTCTGATGTAACATGAATTGCACTTTACAAAAACGTAATAAAATTGGCTACTTTTTTCTTAAAGGAGATATATATTTTTGCATCCTTAACGATAATGCCATGTTCATATTTATTAAATTTGGGTAATTCACGTCAAGAAAAATCATAACGTCTTCGATTAATATTATCATTTAAATAAATCTCGAATAATGGATTACCTGTTCCGCGGAGCCATGTTTTCACGTTACAAAAACACGTTCAAAGAATGCCTGAAGAATGCCGTTTCATCTTAACGTCGAAATTTCGTAAGCGGTGTTCCTTCCTCACCCCTCGTCCCCCCACCCCCTCCCACCCCCGGGCCGACGCACACGTTATACGCTATAAAAGTAATATCTGTTCAATTTAGTCTCTCGTGCGATGTTCTCCGGAAATGGGTGAGGGACAGTGATGAGAAAGCTCTCTATTTTGCGTGCTTTGAAGAAATAACATTGAGTATCATGGGGGCGCGCTGAGGGGTGAACTGGAAAGTAAGGGGACGCTTTCCCCATTAAAAAGTAACAAGTGATTAAACAGATTGAATATGGCAACATTTTGGCACTGTAATAAACGAACAGAAACAGAATACTTCGACCCAAAATGTAAACCGAAATAAATTTGATAAGAATTTCTTAACGGTTTTCGAAGTTTCATATTCTGCATCGTCGCATTATTTATTTTCGTTATTGCGTAATTAAATTTGTATATACGTGTTTTTTCGAATATAATTTTTTAGGTTTACAGGTCACCGATTTACTTAGTGGATTGAGTTCTGATCGAGGGTATTTTAGGGCACCTTGTGAATTTTTTCGATATCAGCGATATGAAATTATGTCATTATACATTGTGTTTCACGTTCATGTCATGAAACTTCGGGGGAATTATTCTTGCAATTTTCGTGACAAATTATTTTTTTCCTTAACCTCACAAAAAGCTTTTTTTGAAGAATAGCTTTTATTATTTGAGTGTTGTCAGAAAATATTCATCTTAAAAGTAGGTAATTTGTTTTTACTTGTACTTCCAGATGAAATTCAATCACTAACTACACATGCGCCTAACCTTAGTAAGTTAAAAATATGTTAAATCAGATTTAAAAACTGTATATTTAAAATACTAAAACTATTTTAAAACTTTTTTCTAATTTTTTAAAATAATCTTCCCCGAAACCTCACGTTATGTTTAAGTAGACTTAATATAATACTTACTTGGTCATTTATTTTGAAAAAAGTGTCAAAGTCAGAAATTTAAATTTAACGAAGGCGTAACACACTTACAGGAGAAAAAGTATTCTCGCGTTGATATAACCTCCGGCAATCTAGCTGCTTTTGAGGTCAAAATTTGTCGCACCCCGAGGCCAATAAAGTTTCAAAGTTTAGTGATTAAAGGATGCGATAAATCATCCCGATTCCCGATAGGTTTGGTGGTCTAATAACTTTATGGCTCCGACAAGGAATACGCATTACTTCGAAAGGGGAACTTATTGCCCGTGTTGTTGGTGATCACCGATTTCGTCCTTTTTTTCAAATAAACCCTCCCGTATCCAAAATGACAATCGTTGTTACCTTCGTAATATTAAATGTGATATCTCCGCAAGTTTGTACAATCATCCAAATTTAATGTAAGTTTTCCTAAAAATTTCCCATTTTTTTTAATGTTGCTATGTTACAATAACTGTTCACTGTTTTAAATATTTTTTTTGTAGAAATTCTTTCTATTTTAATAATTGATTCTAATTAGTATTATTGTTTCACTTTCAGACGTTACGCTTAATAATATCAAATTAACAGATTTTAAAAGAACCGTTTTAAAAGAAGGTATCAATGATATGTAAAGTTGGAAGTGGAAGATATTTTTCGAACTAGGTGTTGGGGTCGTCAAAAGTATGTACTAGGTTTGCCAACAAACTAAACTTTGGATGACGAAGGAACGATTTAATATGAGATGATCCATCACGTGCAGTTTCCGGTGACTGTTTTGATGCATAAGATTGATTTAGTTTAATATTACATGGATCTTTCAACGTACATACATAATCTTCGAGTTTTAAAACATTGATTTTAATAGTTCTGGTTTGCTGCTGTCGCTAACAGCTCCGTTATGAGCGCTATTTTGTCAAATACATTGTTTAGGAGAAAGAGAGAGAGAGGGAGAGAGCGATAGGTTGCATCAGAACTATCAGGGGTAAGCCGATTAAATTAACAGTATTTAAGTGGGGGCGGTATTAATATGAGATTCTCAACTGTTTAATCATACCAAATGCTTAACAATTTATACGAAAACATTTCTCCGTTAAATAAATTAATCTTAAGACCTCACAAGAGGGAAAAAATATAAAGTAAAAAGATTCAGATTCTTGTTGGAAACTGCTTTGAAAAGGAAAATTGGATTGTTATTTATTCGGTTTCCTTTCCAAAGATTTTTCTGCATAGCTGAACATTTCTCAAACTTGGAACATCTAATACGAAGAGACTGAAGTCTTGAATTAACCCCTATTACTCCCCGTATCAAACGGATCATTTATTTGATGGTGGAAAAGTGGAGGATGAAGTATTTTTACATCACGTCATTCTACCGTTCCACTATACAAATCTTGAAAAAGCGAGAACGGTTAAGAGAAATGGTTTAAATTTTATTTTATTTTAGTTTATCAATGAACATAATATGCGGGTTAACAAAAAAATTACAAAAAAAACAAATAACAAAGACTACACATCAACTGTCCATCAACGGTGTACAACGAAATTTAAACATAAACCAATAAGCGTGTAAAACTACAACAACAAAAAAGAAAATAAAGTCTGAGTCAGGTGAAGTCAAGTCAAAACAAGAGGTTCAAGATATTTTTAAAATTTCAGGTGTTCATTGCTAAACATATATACAAATTTTTGAACGTAGGCCCCGAGGAAAATAATTTCCCTCAAGTCCTATGTCATCTTAGGGGATGCTGTGTGGAGGGTTTTTTAAGGAAAAGAAGGAGAGGAAGTTGTGGGAAGGAAAAAGGTGTGAGGGATGGGTAGGAATCTGGGGGTCAATGTGTCAGGGAATGACGGACGTATGAATTCATCCCTCCAACCGCGGTGCAAGGCGATGGGTTGAGAGATTCTGGCTGGAGAGGATAAAAGACCTCCCTCAACCAGTCTCTCTCGACCCTGCCCACCACACGGCAAGTTGGCAGACGCATCGGCAGCCAAGACCTGGACAAACCTCACCCCATAAACCCGGGCAACCCTGCTAAGTCAGCAAAAATAGCGAACAACTTGGGGTGACCTACTTGCAGAGGTGTTGGTTATTCAATAAATGGTTCCGCGGCGGCGGTACCCGTACGCGCCTCACAAATTAATTAAATGTGTTCGGAATCTGTCAACATTTTGGCACAAGAATCGATAAGGTTACTATTTTGTCATAACTAGTTAAAAAAAAACAGTTAAAAGTACCAAATACTGTTCATTTTCATTCTTAACCGTCATTATAGCGTCCATCTATGGACAACGGCTTAACCAAAATGTCTGAATTCTTGGCGAATCTCGCCTACTCGAAGCCGGCAGTTTTCTGCGGGTCGTCATGGTGTTGTAATTCCAACGTCCCTTTATTAGTCGTGCTACTTGCTCAGCACTTGATCCCACTTTTCTGTAGACCTTGAGATTATTGCATTTAAATAATTAATGGTAGGATCTCTTCGGTTTTCGCGGCCCCCCATCTTCCATAGTTATTCCGCCACCGAACGGAGCATACATGAAAGCGATGAAATTCGCATAAAATTGCGGAGGACTACATCAAACGCGGATTCGATTCGAGTTTGATCGCTTTCAAAGGATGGTACGATTCCCGTGAAGGAGTTCGAATGTAACTCGCACTTTGGAGCCTATCTTACGTAAACGAACGCAATCCAAAAAGCTCGCTCTCGAAGGCTCGAGTGCTATTGAATGGAATAATGACAGTAGGCTGGCGGGAGCTTCTCTCCTGGCTTCTTCTGCCGCTGCCGGCTGCCGGGCCCTTCAGAGATCGGCGCCTTGAGTTTGTATTAAGGGTATTTGAATATCGTCTATTGTGAGATCATAAAAATGTTCGAGATAAACACACTTCTTATTACTTTGACTAAATAGAACTTTGAATTTGGTAATCGGGTGAAGTTCAAAGGCCACAAACCGAATGTCGTGCGCTTTGGGAAAATTTACACAAAAAGTTGTTGTTTAGTCATGATTCTTTTTTTAACCGCTTCCAGGACGATCGCGCAAATATGCGAGAAAAAAATAAAATTTCGTGCATTCACGGAAATGCGCGTGATCAATGTCATTAAACACAAATATTAAAAAAGATTATTGTGCACAAAGCACTCGTTTTAGGGTGAATACCTGTTTCAAACAAAAAAAAAGATTATTATAAATTAATTTACCTGGGAAACAATTTTTTAAATCAGTAGGTAGAGTGGACCAAAAAATACAAACACAATACGATTATTTTAATAAATTGAATTTATGTGTTTTCGCTGAGTATTATTATGTACTGCTTTATTAGAATAGATATTCATAGTAATTGGATAATTTGTAGAGCACCGTTTTCGTGAAAAATCATCTCAAGGGTGCTAACGGCCACGGTTAAGATTTTTTACAATTTTCGTTTCAAAACAATGTCTTGCGTTTTAAAAAAAATGGCATCAAATACCAATACATATGATTTTAACTTATTAATTTACTTATGGTGAGTACCCTTTCGAGTTTTTAATAATAAAATGTTACATTGTACAGAAATTAGATAAATTGTTAAGAGGAACGGCTGCTGCCTTTTTTATACATAACTCAAAATTAAGTTTGAGGTACCGAACCGAACTGAATACTTCTTTTGTAAATAAGAAAGTTCAGCAAATAGTTAAGTTCTTTATTTTCGTTATTTGTTTTTGGGGTGTTATGCCGTGTTGCGCTACCTCCTTCTTTAGCCAACGTTTCGAACATCGTTGCAGTGTCCATCATCAGGGCAGATCCAGTAGATGTGTAATTTTTAGTCGTGAAGTGTATGTTTATTTACTTCGAAGCGATACCGTGTCGCCAGCACCACTAACTTTCACCAGTACAGAATACTCGTGACAAGCAGTGGCGTCATCGCCGCGGAACGGAATGAAGGAGGTAGCGCAACACGGCATAACACCCCAAAAACAAATAACGAAAATGCTTTTGGCCGTGAAAATCTTAAAACTTATCCAAGTTCTTTATTTGTTTTTTTTTTTTTTTTTAAATTATGAAACAATTCAATTCAATTTTTTGTGGTTTTGGGGGTAAATTTGACAATTTTTTGGGATTTAATGGTAATTATTAAACAAATAAACTTGCCTTACCTTACGTAAATATAAAATAAATATTAAAAAAATAACATCGTGAAAAAGCGTTTTTTGGGTCTTTGGAAATATTAAATTTATACACGAAAAAATTGTGTTCCAACGTAAATCTGTCGTTTATAATTTATACTAAAGGGGTGAGTCTGGTGCAGCCGAGTTTTTTATTAAATGTCTTTTTCAAGATAAAATTTATTTTCGTTCACGAAAGTTTTACTTCTTGTAAAGATACATTTGTATAAGAAAAAACACTGTTGAAAGTTTGATTTGAATGATTATGAATGTACATTTAAGTTTTGCATGAAAAGGGCCACGCGTTCGCTTCTATTAACGTGCCCGAAAGAGTAATATTAGTTTTTATTAAAAAGAAAGTTAAATGCTTTAAAGCTGACACCAATGCAGAAATGAAATAATAAAAGATACCACAAGATACCATGTGGCAACCGTCAGTAGGTACTCAGTAGTAAAATTAATCGATATTAGTCATCTAATACACTCTTTTAAAACATAATATTATTATAACCGTCACTCAAAAAAATGATAATTTCTTTGAGCCCAGTTTATGCTTCGGAGATTAAAAAAAACTTGAAATATCTTTTCCTTTAGAATATCGCTAAAAATACAATTTAGAAGTTTCCAAAATATTCTTAGTAAATTTCTTTATCACCTTTAAATTTGGGGAAAATTCCCAAGAAAGGGCATAATGGAATTTTCATCAGATAACAAAGTTACTTTTCAAATTTTATGAGGCGATATTTTGGATAGGAGACCAATTCATAATAAATCCCCCTTTGCGAAAGCAATAGAGCACTAAACTGAAGTACTATATCGAGAATAGCAATCTGCTACCTTCATTTTCTTTAGGCTTTCCAAGAAACTTGACAACTGAAAAACTTACTAAATGATCTTGACGTTAATTAATGAGTTAAAATAATAGACCTAATGTAACGTGGAACATAAAGATACGAATTTAAGAGTTACTTTGTAAGTAAAGGGGCCTTGCGACAGGCTGCTTAGGAAACTTTCTCCGAGGAAATATTATTTTCAGCGGTAATTTTTTATTAAGTTTAGTCCTTATGCTTTGAGTGTTTGGAAATGAACATAAAATTAACGTGGTCTAGTTACGCTCTTATCATCGGAACTTATAATATTTGTCTTTTAGAAAGTAAATAACTGATTTTATATTTAAAATGTGTAGAGGGTTGAATGAGCAAGACGCAGAAAAATATTTCCTCCAGAAACGGAATAAAATTATGTGCAACACTATACTTTATAATAAAAATTCAACTGGTTTCGGTACAACTATCTCTTCAAAGTAGTAAATAAAATATTGTCAAATTTTAATGGAATATATATTTTTTTATAACTTTGACGGCCTATCAATACATCATTATAATTAATAATTTATCATTGAAGAAAAAGATAACACTCACAAATATAAACGAAACATGAATCAGAACAAGACAACTCGACCGAGTAGGTTACGGCGCTGTCCCGGTAAGACAGAGATCCTGGTTTCGATTCCCGGTTGGGGACCATTACGATTTTATTTTACTGTGTGTTCTTTTCCCTGTTACGTTTAAATTTATTAGTATTACCATCTTCTTCAATAAAACAAATTAAAAATTATTGTGGTTTACGTAAGTTTTAAGGGTACTAAATCGACGTTGAAAGCGAATTATTTATTCGACGTTGAAATCGTATTGAAGATTAATTTTATGAGTCCTAGAATAAACAAATTATTTAACCCCCAAAGAAATGTAATACTTTATTCAATTTAATCATCGTCTTATTATTATATGTTGGTGTCCAAATACATATTATTACGATTTCCATCCGAGTAGACCTTTCATTATAATAGGTCAACACAAATGTGGAGTGAAGTTTCAAAATTCCACAAATATGAAGAAGGGCAACTTGAATCTGAATTCGCATTAGTAGTGAGGCCATGTTTCGGCTAAAAATATAATGTTTCACAAAGGGAATGGAGTCGGACCCGGACAAAATGTGTGCAAACATTACTGCGAAGGAACGTAAAAGGGTCGAAGGTATGAAAAGGTTCGCAGGAAGAGATCGCCGGAGCGGGGAGCTTTTTCACAATGTTGGCATCTCCGAAAGGTGTCCATTTCCACTCCCTAATAATTGTGCCTCTTGTCATTTAAATTACATGTATGGGATTACAGAATGGTCACTTATATATTTCGCTTTTATTATGAAGGATTTTTAAATAAAAATAAAGCATGACGATATTAATTTTTTAATCTTTAAAAAATTAAAAAAATTATATTTACGTGTTGGATTTATTCATGTAATGCATTCCATTTGTGAGATTTCTATAACCGATTTGATGTTGACCGGACATTCCAAAATGAATTCAACTCAACGCCTCCTTTAAAAAGTCATTAAAAGTGGTGAAAAAAACCATTACACTTAAGTTGACCCCGAGGTTACAGTGATCTTGCAACGCATGCCGGGTACCCGTTGTTTATAATGTTATAATATGGTGTAGGCGTTTGCAAGGCGCTTGCATTATAATGTAGTTTCCCGGAACTTGGAATGGAACCATTATAGTTAAGTTGACCCCGAGGTTACAGTGATCTTGCAACGCATGCTGGATACCCGTTGTATATTAAGTTATAATATAGTGCATGCGTTTGCAAGGCGCTTGCATTATAATGTAGTTTCCCGGAACTTGGAATGGAACCATTACAGTTAAGTTGACCCCGAGGTTACAAATTATATACAAAATTGGTTAAATCGGTTACGTTAGGTTAGGTTACGCCCTATTTTATAAAAAAAATCATAGACTTTTCAATTTTTTTTTAAATTTAATTTATATATATTTTTTTTTATCATATAATAAATAATATTAAATTAATAAAAACAGTTTATTTTTAAGCAAGTTCTGCTGTGTAATTATTATTGTGCGTGATAGCTGTTTCGCCTTCTGAAGGCATTATCAGTTGATTCTGAGTTGTCATGGAACCAATTTGATAGATGATATTTTCTTATGTAAGTATTCCATGAAAGGTTTTTTTCTGTAGTAAAAATAATATTATCTATCTAAGCAAAAAAAAAATTTAATGACAATACTTTTTTTGATTGCTTTGCTTTTTTTTTTTTCATAAACATTATTTATTGTACAATTAAAAACAAATGCGTTCTCGATCTAGTAATAAGCAATTTGAACTGTGCATTACTGCCCTGCTGTCCTCCCCTTCTTACCGAAGATTCACATCACAAATCATTACATATCGAGATAATATTTCAAAAGGACCCAGTTTAAAATATTAACCACGGCAAGTCTTATTATTTAACTCAGCTGACTATTTTAGATTAATAAATTTCTTAAATAATTTAACTGGTCACATATTTTCAGTAACCTCTTGTTTGATAAAATTCATCAAAGAAAAAATTTTCGTTACTTAGAACTCGCCAAAAGAAACTCGAAAAAAAATGATACAAACTATAAAAAAAATTGAGTTCAACATAAAGAATAATGTGAAATATTCTTGTACTTTCGTGAAGTCGAAACAAACGTCCCCTGATATACGAGTACATACCTAATAACATGTTCCTTGGAAACTTTGCAAGTGATGGGCAACAAATTTGCAATCCTTTTAACAATTATTTGCAATTAGTTTCTGTCCCCTTTTAATCCAAAAACATATCCACAAATAGTATAGATATAATCAATATTAAGAATTATTTATTAATACGAGTTTAATAAATCTGAATTCGATTAATATTAATACAGCTTAATACAACACAAAAAAGCGCGGAATGCGATAAATTACATCCAATTTTAATTTTTAACTAGCTGGATCCCGGGCATGCGTTGCAATGCCATATTCAAAGAAATAAATTGTTTCTCCCAGCATGTCCTTTCCCGTGCGTCCCCCTTCCGTTGACATGACATGTCCGTTCCCCTCCCGTGTTCCCTTCCCCTCCCGCTTTCCCCTTCCACCTTCCGCGTCTTCTCCCTTTTTCTCGGGGGACGAAAACACGCATTACCACTCTACCTATTCCGACTTTTCTAAAGCTTTCGACCAGGTGAATCATTCTATTTTCTATTTTTAATCTCAGATGTTTTCATCTTAGATTAAATAAATCTTAGATTAAATAAAAATGAAACAGATAAAAACCATTCCATCGGGGTTCTCCAAGGTTCTCATTTAGGACCTCGCTATTTACTTTATATCTCAATGACATCACACATGTCATCAGTCATTCTGATTTCAATCTTTACGCTGACGATATGAAAATATACAATTGCAAATAGACGATTGCAAAAAATTACAAGAAGATATTAAGAGATTTTATGAATATTGCGTAGAAAACTTTTGAATATAAAAATGTAATGCAGTAACACGTTTACGTAAACATCACCCAATCATCCATTCTTACCATCTGAACCATGTTCCTCTCCAAAGAGAAGAAATACTCAGATCCCTTGGAGTATTACCTAACTCTAAATTACTGATTAAAAATCATATTGAAGAAGAAGCTTAGAAATAAATGGTCTTCATTCTACGCGTCACAAAACATTTCAATAAACCTTTTACACTTGAGCTATTAAATATGGCGTAAGTAAGATATCTTCTCGAATTTACATCTGTCATTTAGAATCCTCAATACCAAACTTACATTAAACGAATTGAAAACTATCAAACAAAATTTTTGAAACACCTGTCGTATAGTTTTGATAATTATCAGTGTAGACCTATTGCTCTTTATAAATTTTGCCGAACTGTAAACTGCCTTATTGACTCCCCAGCCCTGTTGTTAAGGATTGCATTTCTTGCAAAACCAGAACAAATACCTTATTATATATAAAAAATTTGAAATCGCAATACGCACAAAACTCTTTTGCTTCGGCGTATCTGCAAATCTTATAATGCCCTAAGAGCTAGCACTCTACCCTAAAATCGCTTAAAATATAATTAACCTTACAATGTACTTAAATCAAAATTATTATATCTGTATGGCTTATTATTTTATTTTTAATATTGTTTCATTTACACTGTATACTACTATGCTTTTTAATAACAACTTGCTTCTTAATCAGCAATCATAACAAAATATTACAAATGGAACTTAACTTGTTTTTATTATCTTCACTATTGTATGTACAATTATTTTATATACAACAACATGTTTTCTAAATAAACTTAAATTAATATTATTTTTTTTTGTACATAAGGATACGAATGTAAAGTGTAAAAAAATACGAATTTAAAAGGGAGTTAAATAAATAGTGCATAGAAAATCAATTTTATAACAATTTATTTAAGGCTAAACAGACTTAAAATAGTTAATTGAAAATTATTTCACAAATACATTAATAATGATATATAAAAATTAGAGAGCTCCAAAGAAAGATTGTGATATTGTCTAATAAAGTTGCTGAGAAAATATCTTTTAGCTTTCGCCATTGATTTTTTGTTGGTTACTGAAGTTTTAGTTTTGTTTTGCGTGTATGGACAATCATAGACATTAAGTTTAGTTTCAGAGAATAGATTTTCCTGTACACCGAACATATTACAAAAAAATATATGTAATCCAATATTATATATAGGTAAAAGTACTACCTACCTGTAAAAGTTTTTACTTGAAATGGTATGTATTTAAGATGTTTTCTTTTCTGCAGACAAGAGCTTTTATTGACTGTAACTAATTAACATTTCCACTCAAATTAATGACATCTAGCACAATGAACCAGTAATAAATAAGATGTCTACATGTTATCTTTTTTTTTCAATGTGACTTGATTGATTAAATGTTCTTTGTGGAAATTAAGTGATCATGGTAAATGGGAAACTCAGGAAGAATAAATCTAATGAACAGCGAAGATATTCTATGGTAATAGAATAATGTTTGCCCAGTTCGACGCTTTCCTCATTCCAAGCGTTAGGTCGCTTGCGCTTGATCTTGTGTCGGTGCTTTATACCCGTGACCGCCAATATTAATCCAAGCAACTACTGCGCCGTAAGAGGGTAAAGAGAGAAACACCCGGGCTTACTCAACTTAAATATGGAGGCATTAAAACAAAAACATTTGTAACAATTATTATAAGCAATAATTATCAGCCTGAAACACTCATCCACATTGAAAAATCTTCCGAGAAAAGATACATGACGCCAACGGGACTTGAACCCGTGCCATTCTGATAATAGCAGTAATTGTTGAATGAAACACTAGTATATATTGAATCATTTGGCGGGTACAAGATAAACCGCCATAGCTCAATTGGGAGAGCAGCTGACCGGCAATCAGAAGGGCACGGGTTCAAGTTCCGTTGGCGCAATGTATCTTTTCTCGGAAGATTTTTCAATGTGGATGAGTGTTTCAGGCTGATAATTATTGCTTATAATAATTGTTACCCTTTGTGCTATGCATAAAAATCTTGTCTTAAAACGTTAGTTTAATAATTAAAAATAATAATTAAAACATTGGTGTTTCAGAAAAATTCAATGGATTTTTTTAATGTAATGGCAGAGATAAATAAAACCGGTTTTATGATTGAAAAAAGAAATTGATTTCCGGTTAAAATATAGTAAAATTAACATTGATTCTTATCGATTACATTGTGATAATATTAATTTATTAATTAGTCGCTGTCCACACTCCGAGAAAAAATCAGTTTTATTTGTTAGGGAAAGTCGACCACAGTTTCAGTGGACATGAAGGAACCTCGACTATTTAAGGGACTACCGCGAAGGGTAATACCGCTGATACCAGCGTAGAATCCACCGGTTTCGTAGGTTTTTTCCTAGCACCGAATACGATCCCTTGGGTTTGGCATACCAATTTGTCTTCTCGGATGCTGATGATCAATGAAATAAAAGATTTTTAAGACCTATTTTATTTTTATTTGCACTAGTTGTATTACTATATACCTACATAAATAAAATTAAATGGTACTGCATTTGCTATTAACATCAAACAAAGCATGTAAGTAAATCAATGTGAGCAAAGCCAAAATCTGAATGCACGTTGTGAACTTTCGAATCGTACACTAGCATCATGAAACTTGACATGCTAAACGCCACATCCACTAAGAGTTACAAATTCTAATGATTTAAAAAGCCATATTTTTATTTTGTTCTAAAGAAAAAAAGGCTAATAAATAATGAGTGTCCTAAAAGCATAATATTAATAAAAAGTCCAAAGGGAAAATTCACCTGACATTTGAAAATTCCTGGGAATAATAAATGCTAAATATCTTCTGGTTAAGTGATTCAGAACGATGATTAATAGTAGGTAAATAGAAGCAACTAAATACAGAGAACATTATTCTTAGTCGATTTTTATCCTCTCTGGGACACTTAGGTAAAGTGGGCTTAATCGTACGCAGGGCGCGATAGTGTGCGTGGGAAGATGCACACATGTGTGGGTAAGTGCGTCACTGCTTGGTTAGATCCTATTTAGATACCTCCAGATAAGGAACTCTGAAGGAAACTGTCCGTTAGTACCACCTACAAATATTTGTTCCTCAAATGGGTATGTTAATACCAGTTAAGGTGAATATTTGCTACGATATAGAAAATATAATAGAGAAAACCGTATAGAATAGGGTGTTCATTGTTTAGATTTTAGATGATACGCAATACATTTGCACACTTTCTAATAATTTATATATTAATAATAAATATGCTTTGAGCAGGTTCTGCAATCTAAATAAGGATATCCCTAAAATAATACACTTTAGTTAAATATAGTTAAGAAGAATAGGAAGGATTTGGTTGTTGATATCAGATAACATTTTATACGGAAAAACCAGTTGAGGGAAATATTTTTTTTTGCGAATAATATGTTAAGTGGAATATTAATTTCTCAAAATGCATTAATAATTAGTATTTTACGAAAGATGAGCACTTGGAATGGAAAGTAGTTTACGGCTGTATACGTAGTAGTTTATGACAAAATATGCTTTTGAATAAAAATCTTTCAAAAAGCAAAATTGCTTAAAAGTTGTTCCTTTACAAATTGTATATTTTTGAACTGCTTTTATTTCCTTAATGAAAGCGACCATATTGGAAATAAAATGCCGAGGCTTGATTTGAAAATTATGAACTACCAGCCTTCCTGAATTTCGGTTCAAGAAAAACGAAAAATTGGTTCTTAACCAATCTCAGCATTAATATTTCCGGCGTAATCGGCGATGCAGACGTAGCAATTTTCTTGCCTTCGTCCTCCTTTTTTAATATATCTTTCAAAAGGTAAAAAATAAAGATAGTTAAATGACAGGTAGCAGAGTAATCATCGTCACAATAAGCCCCCACTTCTGAGAGGGTGGGTCTGCGACAAAAGCTTTAGTATTGCAGCCCCAATGAACTGATGTTAGCAGTAGGGGCTGATGACAACGCTAAATAAATTATTATTTTTTTAATAAAGAAAACCACTCCGATATTGTTGACACTTTGATTTTGGTCAAACTTTAATTCCAAAAATATTTTTTTCGTAAACTTTAATTAATTAATACTCCCTGATGCAATAACGCACGATTTTTTTTGCAATCAATTAAACGAAAATACTCATTTCTTCAATATTCGCATTTGCGCTTTGTGGCGAAATTAAAAATTTTATGAAAATAATTGTCATGAAAAAAAAAATAAGTTTCAGAATCTAAATTTCCTTTCTCAGGATATAAAGTAGGGCTAATTGTTACAAAAATGAAAAATATTTTTTATTGAATGACTGTTTATTCGTAGAAACAAAATAACATTTATTATAAACTAGCTGACACCCGGCCTGCGTTGCTATGCCATTTAATAAAGAAATTGTTTCTCCCTGCGTGTCTTTTCCCATTCATCCCGTTCCCCTTCAGCCTCCCCTTTATCTCCCGCCTCCCCTTCCCCTCTCGCGTTCCCACTCCGCGTCCTCCACCATCCCCCTCCCTACTCCACTCCCCCCTTCCCGAGTTCTCCTCCCCCCTCTCAGATTCCCCTCCCACTTCCCTGGTTCCCTCTTCCCCACTCCCGCATTCCGTACATTCAGTCCGGTGCATATACTTTTCAAACAACTCTCGTGCCACCTATTGCAATTTTTTTAAACAAATTTCATAATGCCAGAACACACCAGTAGTTTTATACAAACCTTGTCCTGACAATAACGAACACAAAAAATAAAAAATTATCCGATGTGGTACAGTCGTTCGGAAGTTATGCGCATACATACTTGTCGGCGATTCATTTTTATTTATACAGATTGTGAATATTTTTATCAACAGCGTCACTTTTTTTGAATAAAAATAAAGGTCACGAAAAATATATAATGATAAATTTAAACACAAAAAAATGTAACAACATGCCCCTATGGGGGGGGGGAGGGTTGTGCTCCTCTTGAAAAAGAAAGCATATTTGTGGGGCACATTGTTATTATGTATTTTTCTCATTGTTTTGTATCGAGTGATTGATATCAATTGGAACAAGATTCACCCCGGGATTATCACTAGACAAATATATTTGACTATAAAAACACATGCTTTGATTTATAAATTGCTGTTTTTTTCATAAAAGCGAACATAATAATTCAATATCTTGTGCCTACCTCAGTTCGTTTATGCGATGCCATATTTATTTGAACGACCCTTATTTTGGCTACCTTGGAATGACAAAAGGAAGGGTTGACATTATTCATCTCATTAATTACAAAATGAGACAAAGATAAAAAGATAGGCAGCTCGGCTGAATGAAAACGGAGGTTCAATAAAACAAGCCAAATTTAGATGAGTTGTACCTGCCTATAATATCTTTTATCTTTTTCCCAGGGTAAAAATATTAAAGGGTTGAAGCCATATTTTCAAACCAACACCATTATTCAAATTCTGTGTTAAACCATTTGAAAACTGTATCAATACCTGCAGTTTTATAACAAAGTTAATGTCTTTACAAGTGAAAATGTTTCTACATAATGTTATTATTCAATACTAATTTTTCTTCTTAAAATCGTTCAATCAGAAAGGCATTCTACTGAAAAAGTGTTTAATATTGAAATTTGTTTGCGAATGCGTTCTTTATTTTTTTTATTTTTATTTTTTTTTATTTATTTACAAAAAGATACATAAATTATAATATATTTTTTACAACAATTAATTACATAATACATGTATTTGATGTACCGCCATAAATAAGCAGGGCTTGTGTGTATGGGGGGTGTTATTATATTGGTTCAATTTATTATTTTTTATTCAGTTCAAATTTTCAGTATAAGTTTAAAGCTGAGTTTTAAATTTTTTTTATGTTACTATTCATGTTTCTGATTTTTTCAGGTAGTGAATTAAAAAATTTAACTCCGAGATATTTATGATTTAGCTTTCTGTTATTTTTAAAGGGTGCAACTTTATTTTGAATATTATCTTTATAAATTTGTAATGTTGCGTGATAAAAGTATAACGCACTTAATTTTCTGACCTTCAATTGTTTGAATAACAGTTCTGATGAATATGAGTAGGGTTTTTTTTTAATTGTTTTTATTATTAGTTTTTGTGATATATAAATTGTTTGTGTTTGATTTGTATACGTACCGCCCCATCCTATAACGCTGGATTGTATAATTGATTGACGGAAAGCGAAGTATGTGGTTCTAAGTAATTTTTCGTTTAAAATATCTCTTAAGCATCTAAGTATATATGTTAGTTTCCTTATTCTGTTGTTCAGAATATTTATGTGTGGGGACCATTTTAAACGCTGGTCTATTATTATGGAAATTGATTTAACAACAACAATAAGTTTTTACCACAATGTTGTTTAGTTGTAAGTAGGTACAAATTATTTACAGAACAAAGATATACGAGCATTATGCCTGAGAAAAAATAAACTTATCTACTTCTTTGACAGTTAAATATTAACTCTTAATACAATTTCTCCTGGAATAAAGATTTTATTTATGGTTTTACTTAACTAAAAAAATATTATTTGATAGTTCGATAAATTTATTTCTGAAATTGTTTGCGCGGTTGGTTGGTTAAATAATTTATTGATTTCAACGTGAATAAAAACTTTTTAATAACGCCGCCGCCATGTTGTTTTTTGTTTTTTCTCCCTTTTAAAATGAGAGTCAAGCACGATGTCTTTTGGTCCACATTTCGGTCGGGATATTTGCATAAATATATTTCAATGTGTACAATAGAAGAAATTGTAAAAAGCAAGGACCCTTACAATTGGGTTGAAAAAATCCCAGGAAACAAAGAAACGGAGTTGCCATAATGAGGGGGAATGCGGAGATCTGCGGGCAACGTGGCATCGGGATAACAATAAATCCATTAGCCACTAAATCATCGTTCCGCCTCCACCCAATCTCCCCTTTTTAGTATTTTTATTTTCCTTTTTATTGTAATTTTTGTATTTGTAAGATTCCACCGAAGTGCGAAAAAGCCTATATTATTTAATGGGGTCGTAGCTGCTAAGTAAATAAAGGAATGTTGAAATTGGGAATGGAGTGATGAAGGAAATATTAAGTTGAACCGTTTAGTCTACATACTTTCATTAAGAAAATAATAACGCGATGAACAACTTTGGGAAGCTTAAACCGGCAAAGTCAATATTAACTTTCGAATTATTCTACGTAATATATTATTGGTAGGTTTTCATGTTGAAACAAGACGTATGCATACTTTTATAAAGTAGTTACTTCGTAATTAGCTGAGTTTGCGGTTGAATCATAATTGTTCTCAGACAGCGGAATATTATGGTTCTTAAATAAGCCGCTTAAGTGGACTTTTCATTTATGAACTTTGAAGTTTAAAAATCCCATCGCTGAAGCCGGCTCCCATACGGCGCAATATGCTGCTCCGGCTCTTAAAGAGGGAGAAACTAAAAAATAAAGGTGGAAATATAAAGAGTAAGCTCAGGATTTAATTTAATTTCCAACTTTTTAAAACTTGCGTATATAAAATAAAACAAGTGGAAACGAAAGCGCCGCAGCGGTAGACATAGATGAGGGGGTTGGACTGGTAGGGTGCGGAGGGAGAGGGGGTCTCCAGAAGGGGTGGCTGCCAAGAGATTCGAGGAATTTATTTTCACGAAGGCTTGACAAACAATGAAGGTAAAAGAAATTGTTTTTGTATGTTAATTCGAAATGAAAGATTTTTTTCTCGCCAACGAAAAATGTGGCGGATTATCAAACGACTTTTATGAAACTCCGATAAAGTTCCGGTGTGATGTGACATTTTGATTTATTGTTGGCTATGCAAATATTTTTTGGGTCCCCCATAACTTAATAAGTATTCGGTAATAGAGGTTAAACTGAAATAAACATTCAATTCTGACTTTGCCAAAAAAAAAGAATTTAAGGCAAGTGTTAAAGTCAATATTTTATAAACACCAGACAATCCTCCCTCAGCACCCCAATATAAAATAATAATGAAGTGCCTACTCGTACACTTTCTTTAAATTTAACGTCGTAGTGTTCTCAAAAATCAAGTTTAAAAAATTCAACAGTAACCCTATTAATACTAATTGAATCGTGCACGATGCACGAGGGTTTTAGAATAACCTTGCGGCTACTCCTTGTTAAATAAAGCGCTTATGGACTTCGATAAGAATTATGCCCGATCACCAAACAAGATCCGGTATACACAACTAAGCAATACTCACTGTTGTGTCTCGTGGCTTGATCTCCATTCGTCGACGGTCACAGGTGTATCCAAAGGCGTACGATAAGATTGTTCGGTTATTAGAACCACGATAAAGTTGAGTCATGAGACGAATACACGGTTCACATGAAGCATTCGATAAAAGTTGACGATATAATGCTTCACATTACACGCTTCCGATTGATAGAAATAACATTTCAACGTAGAGCGAAACGTCACGTTGGTTGTTAATAGACTGGCAATATTGCGGTACTTGACTTAGTCCACCGTATAGGTAAGTACACTTAATGTGCGGAAGTCCAAAATTTGGATTCCTCAGATCTGCATGGTCAATTGGAACACAAATACGTATGAAATCCATCAGCGTTATGAAACACTTATTATATACTAATAATATGATAATATTAAGTTCGGTCAGTGACTTGGTTAGCGTCTGGGTCTCACCCAGGCGTCGTCAGTTTAATTTCTTGGCTGGCTAAGTCCTGCATTATGATACAAGAAACATTTTCCAATTACTGTGATGGTTGTAAGAAAGTTTCAAATTATTGTGAGGTTATTCATTACCCGGGATTGCTATCGTATGTCTTTCTTTTAAAAAATCATACCTTCTAGAACAGGGGAGGGGAACCTGCGGCCCGCGAAGCCTTTTGGTGCGACCCGCGGGCACTTTTGGTGCGGCCTGCTGAAAGAACCACAAAAAATTTCACAGAACGGGGTGGTTTTTTCACGGTGTTTCAGATGCATCTTAAAGACGTTATCAAAAATTCGTTACTATTATGTAGTTAAGATACAAAATAAAAATATGATTAAACCTCCCATTTTACTTTTATTTTAATTTGTTATTTTGAAACGATAGTGAAATTCTATCAGAACTTTTAATTTTCTTGTACGGGACAGTCCCGATATTTCAGGATTGATGTCAACTCTATTCGGAGGGGAATCTATTGCAGTCTGTCATAAACATTATTTTCTAGTCATCGTTGCGGAAGTAAAGTGGATAGTAAATCAATAAAATTCTATTAATAACAACTACGAAAAAAAGAAAAGTTGAAGCTGAATGAAACTTGAAATCATTTGAAACTAAATTAAGGCTGTGGAAAGTAACTTGAAATGACTAACACGACGCATTTTCCAACACTGCAAGGACAAAAGCCTTCTACATCGTTCGAATACACTGCACTGGTGAGTGCGCGAAATTAAGTGAGGCATTTAATGAACGACTTAAGGACGTGAAAAGAGAGCAAACGGATTCTAACATATTTAATACACAGTTCAACGTCGAACCATCGAATGTGCCTGATACTCTGCAACACGAAATTATTCAATTACAAAGCGATAGATATAATAATCTCCCCAAATAAAGTCAGGAATCACTGGTTATATTAAGTCAAGCATGTCCCTTAACATTTTGTATACAATACAAACAATAATGCCATGATAATTGCCACACTTCTGACATAAAAAATAATTAAATGTAATTTATTGTAATTAATTAATATAAAATTATATTGCGCACTATAAAATATGCAACAAAATGTAAAAAAAAAAAACATTTACGTAATCAGAATACAATTTAATTTAAGCTGATTCACTAGTGGACTTCTATGTAAATTCATTCTAAAGGTAAAACCAATATTGTGTTCACAATGCAATTTGCTGTTGCGGGTTCATCTGCTAACCCTAACGCATTTCGAAGGTAAAACCATTTTGGTGTTCTAGGTGCAGTATTAATTAAAGCTGGGGACTCACAATCCAATTCGCTCTGACGGAAAAACCAGTTTTGTGTTCAAAACGCAATGAAAAAATTCCATATATGGTTTCGTCTGCTTATGCATTTTGTTGAAACCCGTTCTCGTTTTTGAAGTGCATTTGTAAAATTCTAATGGCTTTTGTGCTGCGAGTATTAGGGAAAATCCATTTTCATGTACTCGGTAAAATGGCTACACTCTGTATTTTTAAGTCTCCGCGTACAGATTCAACCTATAACTGAAACCAGTTCTGTGTTTAGAATGCAACGAAAAAATTCCAGGTGGGGTCTCATTTTTTGACGCATTCCTCGTGTTAGAAGTGCATTTATAAAATTCTAGTTGCATACTTTGTGCTGCCAGAATTGGTGGAAAGCCATTTTTTATGTTCTGAGTGGAGTTTTAATTCCCCGCGTACAAACTCACTTCATAATTAAAACCATTTCTGTGTTAAAAATGTAACAAAAAAATTCCAGGTGGGGATTTATTTCGCTAACGCGTTTCGTAAGAAACCATTCTCGTGTGTGAATTGCAGTTATAAATTTGTAGTTGAATAATATGAATATATGTAGCCAGTATTGGAGAAAAGCAATGTCTTTTAATTCCCCGCTTACAGATTCAACCTGTAAATAAAACCAGTTCTGTGTTAAGAATGCAATGAAAACGCATCAGGTGTGATTTCATTTACTTCATTTATAAAATTCTAGTTTCGTTGTTTATGCTTTCAGAATTAGAGGAAAGCCATTTTCATGTTCCGAATGTAGTTTCAATTCCCCGCATGCAAATTTAATCTGAATTGAAACTAATTCCGTGTTCAGGATGCAACGAAAAATTTCGGTTGTGGTTTCAACTGCTGATAAATTTTGACGGAAACCATTTTCGTGTTAAAATTGAAGTTATAAAATTCTGATTGCAGACTATGTGCGAAGTTATTAAAGAGTGTTGACAGTTACGTAACTTTTTTTTAATTAGTTTTAGTAAAACCAGTTCTTTGATTTGAATGTGGCTCCCCCCCCCCCCCCCCCCCGAGACGGAAATCGGAGTGCGGCCCGCGGGTTAAAGTATGAACATTAAATGGCCCGCGACGCTAAAAAGGTTCCCCACCCCTGTTCTAGAAAAATAAAAATAAAATAATCACCATTGATTTATACGACAGTGGTTTCTACAAGCCAGGTGGGTAATTGTTCACAAATTTTTCGGTATCGGATAAATCTTCAAAACTGCCGCATTTTTCTATTACTTAGTTTAGTTTTAAAATTGATTCAACTTCATACCTTAGTAGAATTCTTCATATTTTCAGAGTCAAGATATTAATTGTAAAAACATGATAGGATACTAAATCGGGCGTGCGTAAAACCTGAGCGAACACACGTCTAAATCGATTTATTAACAACGGAACATGCATGAATGAGAATTTAATTCAACTAAAGAAGCTAGCGCGGAGCATTTCAACTCCATAATAACCCATACAATGCTCGCTGTGCGCGACGTGTAATATTGGATGGTGGCAGTGAATGGGTTCACCTGCATTATGTAGAAGATGCTGAGTGTTTTGGTGAGTGACTATCCCAGTGGCGGCACCCATCAAATCTACTCCTCTCCTGCAGGAGACGATTCTAGCCCCGTGATGGCAAAAATATGTTCAGTGTAAGGTGTTAACATATATGGCAGCTACGAGTTGAATGCTAATTTCGTTTAACGGGTAAGGTATTTTGCGGTTGTTTTATACTGATTTTTCAAAATTATTGATTGAGGATGTGATTTTAGATTTTCACGGCCAAAAATTTTATGGTTATTTCCTTTTGGGGTATTATGCCGTGTTGCGCTACCTCCTCCTTTAGCCAACGTTTCGGACAGCGTTACAGTGTCCATCATCAGCGTTACAGTGTACATATCTGCCCTGATGATGGACACTGTAACGCTGTTCGAAACGTTGGCTAAAGGAGGAGGTAGCGCAACACGGCATAATACCCCAAAAGGAAATAACCATTATTGATTGAGTATTCTCGTTTAATAAAGAATGAATATAATATTTTATTTTATTTTCATAATTTATTGAGATAGTTAACATTACATGAATAGAGACCAAAAAGAATAATTTTAAATATTTTTACAGTAAGCATTACATTTATTTTTAAATAAATTAATTCCTTCATCATACTTTCAGGCATTTCTTCATATACGTTTAGTCTTCTATACATTAGGCACTTCTGTGATTTTGATTGTTTCATATGTGGTAATCGAACTCTATTTATACGAGTATATCTTGTTTTTTAATTGTGTACTTCTCTATTAAAAACAATTTCATCCTTTAAGTATTTTGGCATTTGATTTTTCACAAAAATTAAAACATTAAATGGCATTCTCTTTTTTTGGTATCCAATTTAGTTCCTCTGTCATTTCATTAACCCGTGCGAATTTAACTTTCCCCAGTCTACATCTCACAGCTCTGTTCCGTATAACTTCTGGCTTACTCAAATTTACTTAATTGGCTAAATATAACATTATACAGCAATAATCTAAATGTGGGGCAGCTATGAGTGTTTCTATTTAATTTTTTTCTTTGTCTTTAAAGAAAATTAACTTTTATGATACTTTCTTTAGCACGTATTCAAAATTTGCCATGAAAGTTAGTTTTTAGTCGACTATTACACCTAGGTATTTGATTTCAAATAGTTTTTCTATTTTTTCATCAATAATTGTCAAATTTACCCCTGTTTTACGCGTTTTATTGCCTATTTCCATATATTTTGTTTTGTTTACATTCAGTTGCAATTTGTTTAATTTCAGCCATGTTGCTATATTTTGTAGGTCTTCTTTTATTTTGTTAATTGCATCTATGTAATCTTCACATGAAATATAGATTAATATCTTCTGCAAATCTAGTCTAATTTTGCAATGTTTTAATTACATCACTTATGTAAATTATTAATAGAATTGGACCTTTAATAAATTTTTTAATCACATCATTTATCTTAATTTTAATTAAACCATTTATTTAATTTATGGTTTTAATTATATTATTTAAATAATTATATCATTTATGTATATTATGAATAGAATTGGACCTAATACCGACCCTTGCGGAACACAAAGGTTGTTTTCTATCGGTTCTGATTCTGAGCTTTCAACTTTTGTCACCTATTTTCTTTTTTGGATATATTATTTGAATAGATTCAGAGTTACGTCAGAAAGACCTATGTCCCTAATTTTTCCAATATTTTTTTTCCTTTCTATAGTTTCAAATGCTCTTTTAAAATCTAAGAACGACGAATAACTTAAAACGAAATCACGAAACATGTTTCGTGAGTGAATCTTTATGTTTATCGATACCTTATTTCTAATTAGGGTCGAAATAACTCAAAATATATGGGTTTTAAGTTAATGATGCGAAATTGTATAGAAACTCTCCCTCTTCACATTTCATAAAAAAATAAGTCAACTTTATTTTAATAAGTATCTAGTAATATTAGATATTTATGGAGTTCTAATTTAATTATTCATGTTCTTTATATTCTATTTCTTAATATATTTTATTTCAAAAGTGCCAAGTTATTCGTTTTCGTAAAATAATGTAATATTGACACCAGTCGCTCAGATCAGGGACTTAGGTGTCATATTTGATGAAAAGTTATCATTTACTCTGCACGTAAATGAAATAACAAATAAGAGTTATAAAAATGCTTGGTTTTATATGCAGATCAGCAAGTGACTTTAAGTCACTAGAATATTCGAAAAGATTCTACACTTCTTTAGTAAGAAGCCAGGTATTCGCCCATTTGGTCCCCATTGTATAAAACACATTCCGACAATATAGAAAGGGTACAGCACAAATTTCTAACTTTTACTGAATATTCCAATTCAAAATATTAACTATGTCCTTTTGATGAAACAACTCAACTTAATTACGCTGTCAGATAGGCGGATCATCTCTGACCTTGTATTATTAAATAAAATCATTAATAATTGCATTGACTACCCTGAAATTCTCGCCGAGCCTGAAGTACCGACCAGAAATACGAGTCAAAGTGCTACCTTCTTCTGTGACAATTTTAAAACCAACTATGAGGTTCATACCAAGGGCGGCTGGTTGAACAGTGTGTTTGTGTGCAGCACTGGTAAATTATATCGTCTAAAATTACTTTATAATATCTTACCGAAAAATATAAAATCTATGAATTTCATTAAAAATATCACCTACCAATATAATGCATAATATAATATGAATCAGGGAGAGCAAATTCTCAAAGTTCCGCGCGAAGTTACCCTGTCCCCGGTGTGCAGGCCGATTGCAAACGGAACGAATTATGTTTTTGTATCGAATATCCCAAACATCGCCAGCGCGCAACGCCGCCCACATGTATGAAAAATTAAGCTATATCGGTGTGCCACCCAGCGGCCTTCATCATACAAAATTAAATTTGGATTTAAAGCAAAAATACTTAACCAAATTGAATAATTATTTTTTTAATCAAAAGGTACAGCAAATACCTAAATTTTACATATATTTGCTTTTTTATTGATTGGTGTTTTAATTTATAAAATGCAAATCATTAAGGAATTCAGTTTTTTTATAGGAAACTTTGACAATTTTGCACTCGTGCTGTTTATACATTGTTTATAAATACTGTTTGTATCCTGTTTATAATGAAATATAAAACTAACTAACCAATCATCACGCCGTTTCCTCGCAGAAGTAGGCAGAGAGGCCGGACCGCCAAATAACTCGGTCTTGACTTCTTCTACCATTCACATTTGCTTGGTATATTCTTCTTACACAACTTTCAAATTTATTTTATTAAAATAAATTAAATATTGTAAAAAAAAGAGTTTCTTGGGTTGAAATTTAAGATTTATTTACGAAAAAATTGTATTGTGTTTCTATTTTCTTAGTACAGAAAAAAGATCTGTTCAAAAAAATTAAAATTTTAATTAAAAAGCGATATGTAGAAGTTTTCGCACTTCGAAAACAGCTTAAAATAGATCTTCTCTCCAAATAAGACAAGTGGTATCATTTTTACCTAATGTTGCTTAGTAATCTCATTGTTACGGATTATCAGTGAACCATCACGTTTTCAGGGCAGCGGCCGCCACTGGTTCATACACCTATAAATAGATTACATCATTTTGACAATAAATTTGGGAATATTGTAGACATGTTTGCAGATTCCGTATTAGTTATAAAGCGAAGTCTTTATAATTACTTTAATGAAATTTATGATGTTAATTTTAATTAATTTTATTTTTTACTATTAAATTAACCATTCTTTATTGTATACTACGTTCCTGTCTAACTATTATTACATATCTTTGTAAAAGCCCACTAGGGCGTAAATAAATAAATAAATAAATAATGAAATCAGCACATTGTTAGTTCAATACTTGTGCCTGGTAAGAGAGTCACGATTCTTAATGTATTTCGTACAAAATTTAAAAAAAAATTTTATACATATATATAAAAAAAGAATCGATTTTTTTTTTGATTTTTTTTTTAAATTGATAAAACTCTTCTTCATCGTCACACGCTCTTTTAATAACAATAAAATTACGTCATCTTAAAAGTTTTGACAAGCATTTTAGTGTTTAATTTTAAAAGTAAAACGTTTTGTACGATTCTCGCAATATGGAACGTAATAGTATATTAAAATATAAGTGGATAAACAGGTCTTTAAAACACGCGCGATTTTTCGAGCACGACGGCGTAGCCGAGTGCTCGAAATAAAGCAAGTGTTTTAAAGACCAGTTATCCACGAATACTTTACGCTATTTTTTTTATTGGTACACTTTGAAAACATAAATATTGATATTATTATTAAAAATTTGGAAATAAGAACTATTAATGAATTCGTGATGTGACATCACATCATCACAATATCTTGTTGTCATGGAAATGAAAAACACAAACATTAATTTGCAATCTGTCACATAAGATTAATAGTTGACATCACAGTTTTTACTAGTTATTGTGTGTTGTAAAATGAGTTCTAACATTGATAATTTAAATACCAAAGCAGAATCGCGGTTAATACCTGAAAAATCCAAAGACGTTTATAAAAAAGAATATGAAAGGTTCATAACATGGATGGAGGAGCAAAACGTAGTAGATGTAGATGAACGAGTTGTGCTTTGTTGATGTTGCCATGGTAACTTTAAAAAACGCGCGTTCCATAAAGTGCGATTTAAACACGCTAGAGCGTACTTTAAATGAGTAAAAAAGGGCACCAATAAAAAAAATACCTGTTTCGTAACATCGACCAAAATATTTTCATATATTTTTTATTTTTGAAATAACTTAATGTCTGAAACCTCAAATTGTATTTTTATTTATTAAGGACAATATTAGCGACTCTCAAAGAAAATTTGAAATAGAAAAATCAGAAAAATCGCATTCAAGAATTGAACCCAGGACATTAGCCTTGCCGGGGCTCCGCTGGGCTAATTCGACGCTTTCCCTATCGGTTACATTTAACTAAAAACTACCAACATTATCTTATTGGCTGCTATATGTATGTATAACTGTAAGATTCTACCCGAACCAAAGCAATCTAGATAGTGTCTTTGATAAACACAATCATTTTGATTTTAATGTGTGACATCTATTGACTTTTCTACAAGTCTACGATGAATATTTATTTGTATTTTTGGAATAACTTAATGACTAAAACCTCCAATTAATAAGCATAATCCTTGAAGACAACATAAGCGACTCTCAAACGAAAATTTGAAACATTAAAATCAGAAAAGGATTCGGTTGCATCTAGGAATTGAACCCGGGATCTTAGCTTTGCCCTGCTCTTACCAATTATCTAAGTCGACCCCATCCCTTTCAGGATTTTTATTTTTCTGTTCGTATTTAACTGAATCATTCTTCGACTAAAACCAGCAACATCATCATAATTTTCCTAACGCATGTTTTGATAATATTGATAGTTATTAGTGGAAGTACGATACAGTTAAATATGACCGAAGGGTATAGGATCGAATTAGCTTAGTTCAGTTTAATTAATTAGCCCGGTAATTAATTAGTCCTGCGTTCAATTCCTAGGTACGATTTTTCTGTTTCAAACTTTCATTAGAGATTAGTTAATATTGTCTGAAATGATGAAATATTTTAAATGTTTTATCCGGTGTAGATCCTTTCTTTCTTGGAACAAATTAAATTTATCATGTAACAGTCTCGATGCAAGTACGAAATAATTAATAAAAACGATAATGAACTTACCTTCTTGCCGTCAAGCTCGTGGGTGACTTGCGCTAATACCTTATCTACGCTAGAGGGGTCACCAAACGTGATGAACCCGAAACCTCTGAAAACAAGAAAAAATAATACATTAATATAAATAAAACATATGATAATAAAGAACACAATGTAATTATGGAGTACTTTGCGAAGTCTGAAAATTCTTCGCTAAAAATTAAAATAAATGACAGCTTTTCATATTCATTTTCGGTAAAGGTTTTTTATTCTGTTTACCTAAATATATTGTTTATATGTGTGAAAGAAGATATATATGGATTTGTACGTATATATGTAAGTGTATGTATGTATGTGTATGTATATGTATGTATATGTGAATATATATATGAATATACATGTATGTGTGGGTATGCATAAATACATGTTTATGTAAGTATATATATGTATGTATGTGTGCATATATGTATGTATGTGTATTTATGAACATACATAAGAGCTACCTTATTTATTTTTGTTTATTTTCGAGGCAACTTTTGCAATTTTTGGGTTACTGGAAACATTTCTACCAATTTTATAATTTTTTTTTTATAATTTTACTTAAATATGTTTACACTTACTAGATTCATTTCAAAATAACTATCCTCCGTTGGTCACCATGAAACAGGCAGCTGCCTAGTATGGTAATCTAATGTATTTTTTCAAGTAAATGTATTAATTATGTAATGTGTACTTATAACTTAATAGATAAAATCACGCAATTTATGACTTGACTGGGCTATATCTAGTGTATTCAGTTAGTGACGACATTGGTTTCTATTCAAACCCACGTGGAATTCACTTTTATTTGTATTATCTACTCAGTATTTATAATACATGGCAACAATCTATTTTAAGTTTACGAGAAATAAGTTTCATTAAATGAGGAAGGTAATAAAAAAGAATTGACAATTTTGCTTCCGTATTTGCAGATAATTGAAAAGATTCAACGTGAAACAATTTAGCAAGTAAAATGCGAATGGTTCAATAAACTTAGTCGCAGTAAACTCTGAAAAACAAGCGCAGAGTGGAAATACTCCCAGAACGAGAAGAAGGTGAATTGCAGCAGCAATATTTTTCCGAAATACTTTTGCAGTAATGGCGTAAGCAATAAAGTTACACTGGGGGAGACGGTAGATTGACGCCCGAATCACTTGTCAGTTTTTCTCGGGCCATTTTAACTGAATTGGAAATGCGGGGATAAAACTGAGGGGAGGACCGGGTGGAGGGTGGGGCTGGGGGTGGGGATGGAAGTTGCTCCACGATTTGTACGGCTCCTTAGCACGACGTGTCCAATCAGCACGTGAACGCTTTACGTGCTACTGTCACCGAGGAACACCCATACTTCCGAGTGCCCGCACGGACTTTGTCCTCTATCATTCGGGAGTTACGTACAGCTCGTACGTCGCGGCCGGGATCCAGCGGAAAGTTTCAGAATAAAACGGTTCAAGTGAAATCAATGTGTTCGGCTGGATATAACTACGTTGTAACGTCTCAACAGCGAAAATAGCAAGATGGACGTTTTTAAATTCAATTATCTCGGTTTTCCGGCGAGTTTGATTATTTTACGCACTCCACGAAAACAAATCATTAAAATGCATGCATTGAAAAACTAATGAAATGTTGATAGTTGCAGATGGTGATTTTTTACCATGATGTGAATCAAATCAATGGATTGAACCAACAGTTAAACACAATTACCACCTGGTTAAATCAGAGTTTCAAAAATATTTTTTTTACATGGAAATAAAATTCTCAAAGTTGTGTTAATTTCGTGATGTCAATCTTACTATTTATGAAAAGCTTTTCAAAAGAAATAAAGGAAAAAAATTATTAAGTTTTAAAACATTTTATTTCTTAACTCTGATCACGGGTAGAGTTAAACAATAACATATTTAAGTTTTTTTTTTTTTAGAAATTTAATTAAAATTAAATTCGATAATGTTATTATCGAGTTCTGCAAGTTTTTTGGTTAGTGTTTTAGTTACAGCTGTTTCGACTTGTAAGGTCATTTTCAAACTGTGGTGAAAAACACCTCTTCAAAATTCGCCGAACATCTCTTAGTGAATAATCACGTTCCACTTAAAAATAACCAGCCAAAACCATTACATATTGAACGAAAGGGTCTTAGATTAAATTTGCTTGAACAATTAGAAATCAATAAACGAACGAATGACCCCAACTAATTAATAAAGTAAGAAAATTATTTATTCCCCACTACTTAGTATGTTTACCAAACCTAAGAAATATAATGCACTTAAATGAGTCATAGCAATAACGTCATTCTAAATCAATTAAGAAAACCCTTACACTTAGTGCAAGGTAAACCAAAAGGAAATAATCCGAATCCCACATTAGCACTCTCTCAATTAGTGTCTCTACAAATTGGTTTAACCGGTAATAAATCAACTTAGACACCTTTAAAAATTGACATTTAAAATCTTATAAATAAGTCGTCCGTACGTGGCTTCACCACAGTTTGAAAATGACCTTACAAGTCGAAACAGCTGTAACTAAAACACTAACCAAAAAACTTGCAGAACTCGATAATAACATTATAGAATTTAATTTTAATCAAATTTCTAAAAATTAAAATGGAGTTCTACGAATTAAACACAAAAACAATTAATATTTAAGTATGTATCGGTGTTAATGTTGATTTGCGTTTTTTTTTGTAAAGGTATTCCTATAAAATTGATGATTTGTATGGCAAACAACGAGAATATCATAGTTATTCGAAGAATCTTTAGGCTAAATGGTGAAAAAAAAATTCTTTCACATTTAATCCCCCTGCGTTTTAAGTTTTTTTTTCTCAATTAAGCATTATATTACACCGTTCGTGGTGTGATCCGTTTTGTTAGTACACTCATTAAAAATAATCACACTTAGTACATATTTCCACGTCACCTATTACTGAATACATTCCACGCCATGGTGAAAACACGTGCGTGACATATCGTGATAACAGAAACACGGGCAATTATAAAATAAAAGCAAAAATAAACTCGTGTCAGAGTCGACACTTCAATTATTAAAACAAACATTTTATCCTCCGCAAAAAAAAGAGATTCCGTTCGAAATATCATGTTTCATGTTGAAACAATGGGAAAAAGAACACCAAAAGATATTCTGGGGGAAGTTTAGAGTTAAGGCAATTGGCCGTTTTTACTTTTTGGACGCACTATGTCCTTCGTGAAGATAATATTATTTGGGTCTGCTTGTATTTATGTTTTTTGTAGTTAAAATTTAATAATAAAAATTGATTAGTTAAGAAATGAAAATTATTGGATTATTTTTTTAATTGATAAACTAATGTTAAAGACAAGATTTTCATATTTTTATGCATAGCACAAAGGGTAACAATTATTACAAGTAATAATTATTAGCCTGAAACACTCATGCCGCCTACGGGACTCGAACCCGCGTCCTTCTGATTTCCGGTCAAATGCTCTACCATTGAGCATTTGGTTCGAGTCCCGTTGCGTCGGCGGCATGTTTCTTTTCTCGGGAGATTTTTTCAATGTCGATGAGTGTTTCAGGATTATAATTATTACTTATAATAATTGTTAAAATTATTGAAGTTCAATCAAATATTAAAGTTGTGATTGTAGTACATATATAACATCATACACTTTGTAAAAGCAGAATTTTCGAAGAAATTGTAATATCCTTAATAAAAGAACAAAAATAATTTTCCAATTAAAAAAAAAATGGTTGCTTTTTTTCAAATAATAAAATTACAAAAATACATTAAACTCGGTTTTAACGGTGACCCGACAATTGGTCCAGCGACAATTGATCCTGCGATAGTTGGTCCGCCGACAGTTGGGTCCGGCCGACAGTTGGTCCGGCAGACAGTTTAGAAGATTTTTTCTTCAAGTAAGCATGCAAAGAGGATATATTAGATCAATTGTCGCCGGACCAACTGTCATGGAACCGGTTTCAACGTAAAGATTTACGCGCTTAAATAAAACAACACAATTTAAAAAAATATATTTTCGTTTCTTTTATTCAATAATAGATACATATATTTTTTTATATGACAGTTGGATTATAGTATAAATTAATTGATGCAATTAAATTTCAAGTTTTCAAAGCTAGAAAATAAAAATGCCATTTATTTTAGTTCTCCAACATTTCACACATAAAAATAAATTAATGAAAGGCGTTACATTATAGTAAAACATCAACATTATTGAACCATTGCAAGCCGGCAACACAATATTGTTTTGTTTCTTGGCTACAGCCATTAAATATCAACAGCGGGTCAGATAAATAATACACAGACATTGTGAAATTCGTTGCCGAGTACCGGGTGGTTAAAAATTAAGTCGTCGAATGTTTCGCAACCTGCAATGTTTCTTCCGTGCAAAAACAGACAGGTGTAATTCGGAACTCGCTGTCTATTTATTTGTAAGTACAGACAGCCGCCGCGGCGGCAAGAAAACATATCGTCTGGTCGAGCGGGCCTTTCTCGTCATCAATTATTTTCAAATGTTAGACCGATCATTATTGTTTGTCATGTAAAAATGTAAAAACATGCCGCTGTATGTACCTACGTTATATGTTTGTCTTTTGTGTCTGGTGTTTGATATTAACACGAATGTATTTTTTACAAATGAGATATGTATAATGATAATAAATATTGATAATAAATTTCTCACAAAATAAACACGAATAGTTTTTTTTCAAACATTTCAAAAAATTTGCTCGAAGTTTTGCTTGAAGACTTGTAACGTTTTTCTAGATTTGTATCAAGTACCTGCTCGTGAAGTTTCGTTTTTGAAAGTGTCATTATTATGTAAGTAGTATGTGCTAGAGATGAAACGGATAGTTGTTTGGCCGGATACCGGATATCCGGCGAGCTGCGAGGCCGGATGGCCGGATATTCGTATTGATCGCAGCCGCGATCCTTACACTTGGTGGTCGATTAACTCGAAACAATATCCACAATTGACAAAGTTTGCCAAAGTTTACTTTTCAGCTCCTTGCAGCAGTGTTTATAGTGAAAGGCTGTTTTCCGAAGCTGGCCTGGTTTACGACAACAAGCGAAATCGCTTGTTGTCTGCGAACGCTGAAAATTTCGTCTTTATTCACCATAATTTACCACTTGTTAATTTTGAGTATTAATTCAAAATATTCTCTTTGATAGGAAGAAGAACAAGAGGTATATTATGGTGCTTCAATGTCAGTATTTAATCATTTCAATAATCTCTGCGTTTTTTACGATTTTTAGTTCCCTATAATGGTGATTGTGATTAGAAAATCGTGTTAAGTTTTCGCTACTCTGTGAGGTTTTTGTAAGTTTTTACTAAAAGTTTTTAGTTTAGATATTTACTATTTACGAATTTATCATTAGAGTGAATATCTCAGAAGAGAATTTTAGTTTTTTGGAAGGCCTTTATGGCTTTTTTGTAACTTTTTCGACTTTAAATAAAAGCCGTTATAATTATAAGCCATTTTATTGATATTTACCTCACAAAGATTAATGTATTGCATTTTATTATAGGAAATTGTCGTAGTTTTTGAATATCCGGTATCCGGCCGGATATTGAGTTACTATCCGGTATCCGATATATAAATTTAGGCCGGATAGGCCGGATACTGGAGAGTCACCGGATATCCGTTTCATATCTAGTATTTGCATCTCGGTTAACGCGGTAAGACACTTTCAGTATCGCTCGGGTGAGCGCCCGACTTAAAACTTCCCTAATAAATTATCTATTTAGCTTCTTTCCCCCTCCTACTTTTACTAGATTCACAAATTTCCCGAAACAGGGATGTCATAGTTTTACTAGCCTCGGGATGTGTCTTGTGCGTTATCGAACAAAATATTTCAATGCTTTCAAGGAATTAAATGAGTCACAATTTAATTACGATAATGTAGGGAAAAAAACATAAATATACCAATAATAATATTGTCGCCAATAAATTGTGTGACGTGATTTCTACACCGAAGCTGCACCGAGTAAATGTATAGTTTTGTAATAGAGAAGAAGAGCACAGGACGCAGATTAATAGCGGCACCTTCCTACAGCACTGATTGATTAATTTATCAACGTTTACCTGAACTGTTCAGGTAATGTTGTCCTCCGTTAGGAGGCTATACTAGACTATACCTGGCACTCGTCTGTGTCTGTAAGCCACTCACCGTCAAGCCTCTGGCTGGGAGCCACTTTATAACAGATTACAGAGATTGATGAATCGGTCAAAAGTTAATTTCAAGACTCAATTTTCACGTTTATTTGAAAACTGAACAAAATTTCGTCCAGCACCAAGGGATAAGAAAATAGTAAAAAAAATTAACATTTTCGAAAAATATTTTTACGGGAAAACATGCGTAATCACATAATGTATTTATATGTATATATTTATATTATTTTTTTTTTTACATATGTGTATATATTTATATGCATATATTTATATTTTACGATAACCCCACACAGGAGACCCTGAGATAATAATTTCTCTCACGGTCTATGTCATCTTTGGGGATGTTTTTAGAAGGTCTTTTTGATGAAAAAGAAGGATAGGAAGTTCCTTTTATTAGTAGGGTAGGTAGGAATCTAGTGGTCAGTGTATCCAGGAGTGATAGACGTAAGTGTCTATCCGTCCGGCTGCGGTGCAAGGCGAGAGGGTCCAGCCTTAGAGGTGAAAGGATCTTACTAAATTCACACCTCACCCGATGAACTTTGCTAATTCACCAAACGTAGCGAACCACTCGGGCCTATGACAGAGGTGTTGGTTATCCAATGAATGATTTCCCGGCGACCTCACTATTAAACTACGCCTCCTTATTAAAAAAATTATTAAATAATTCAATATTTTCCACCATTTGGAAAAACACTATAGTATCCAACATTAAAATGCTCCACCAGAAAAGGCATTTTATTTAAAAGTTTTCAGGTAGTCAAATGATACCAAAAATGGAGGATTTTTGGTATCATTTGGAGGATTTTTGGTATCATTTGAGATAAAATAAATACCGGGTTAAGAAATTCCACCTTAGACAAACTCTTACATAAAGTTACTGATCCGCAGTAGGTACCTACCTAATATATTCTAATTTAGATATGGATATAATCAAGGCGTTCTATTAGGGAGATATAATGCCAGGTTTGTCGTTTACGGTACATCAGGCCTCTTTCCACAATCTGTGCTCATGCCAGTTTTAAAGAGCTATCAAGATGGTTGAATCCAGAAAAGTAAAATCAGTATCCAGACTGACCGCGGTTCAATTTTGCACTTTCGACGGTCAAAAATACAGATACAGATTGACTTATTTCCAATTAAAGAGGTTTATAAAATCATTGCCATGTACTGAAGACATATCTCGAAATCAAAATTTATATTTAAATAGAATATTAAAGATTTACCAGCTGTTAAAACCCTCTCCGCAGGTTTTTACTAAAAAGTAACCGGGACGAGCAATATCGTCATATGTAATAGGTATATAGCCGCGTGATAAAACTAAGTACTACAATCTATCTTTCCATATCCGGAGATATGTATACTACAAATTCATTTAATTCGTAGTACTTAAACCTAGGGGGGGGGGGCATGTCCCCATGCGACCCTCTAACGGAAGCAGCACCATCTATTGTCGAATTCTTGAATTCGAAACCGAATTACAAAGGTAGCATTGTTTGAAATTCCAGGTACACAGATGTTATTTGCATGATGTATGGCGTGGCGTCAGACATGTACTCGAAGCCGGGTTCTGAAATTCAACCACGCAGACGCTACCGTATTAATGGCCCGCAACCCGAATTTCTACCGATTTCTTACATATTTCCCTTAAACAAGGTTAGTTTTAAAGCTCTTCAAAAAATATATGTTATTTTATAAGATAATATCTAGACTTTGCCCGTGCCGAAACGCCAATTATATAAAATTCCCTCGATACAAAAAAATCGCAAAGTATGCTCCAAAAATTATTATAAACACGTTTGTTTCAGTTATTTTACAAGTTACACGTATGAAAAATTTCACGGTGTTTCTGTAAATGTTGTTTTAGATAATGCCCGCGAGATTTTTGCTCTATTTTAAACGAGTCGTATTTTATTAAACATTTTCGCAATTTTCGCATCGATTTTATCGCGTAAATGTTAGCGCTCTCCTCTAACATTCGGAATTTCGTATCTCTCCATTTTCTTCTTTTCCAGCCCGGTTGCAGAGCCTTAATACTTTTCGATAATGTAAAATTTAACAGAATTAGAATTTTGAGAATCTAAGATAGTGATAGGGGAATTTTATGGTAATGTAAGTAAAACACACCGATTAATACTGACCTACTAAAAGCTGTAAGGGAGTTTCATAGTCTATTTTTAAATATTTAATAACGTACTCTTTTCGAATCAAAAAGACGGACTGTAAAAATTTTCAATACGAAAAAAAAAATTTTTTGGCCGTACCTTTAGTATCGATGGCACTTAGACGTTATGAAATAATATTTCAGACGACAGCGGCGATACTGCCAGGCCGGGGATTTAATTCCGCGGGGAAGATAAATGGCAGGATTAGCAGGTGAATGCAGTAAAAACGGCCATAGTCCATCAGAAATTACGGCCCATCGAAGCGCTTTGACAAATTACACTGGCCGTTTTAAAGGAAGGCTTCTAATCCCGGACCCTCCGGACTCGGAGTCCGGGCTCGACGGACTCGAAGGCCTCGGCACTGACCTGGCTTTAAAAGGCTTTCAACATAAATGAGGAATAATCTCGTGGCTTCCCTTCGAATGGAGGTACGTCGGCCCGGACGATGGATGTAAATTCAAATGAGATACATCTTTGAAACGTGATTCAGATAAATGTTTTTTGGGCCTACATCATCGGACACACGGGATTCTACTTCATGAAAATATATCGCAATTGGGAGCTTTCGGTAGATTCCCTTTAAGAGCCATTCTCTGGATAACGTCTTGTTTTATGGTTGTGTTATTTTCAACAAGGAAAAATAAACTAGTTTTCTTTCATTTTATTTAAATGTATAATAGAGAACTCCAGGACATTTTAAAAATTTTTTTATGAATAATGATCTTCTAACTTAAATAACTGCATTTTTATTTTTATTTTTGGAGTTAGTTTTAATAATTAAAATAATTGTCAAAGTTTTAATTTTTCAAGACCCCCGAAAACCACCGAATGTTTGGTGAATTATAGTGACGTCATCACTCGTGAAAAATTAGTATAGGATCGGGCAATCAGCTGATCTACTGCCGCCATTTTGAATTCCGTTTTTCAAAGTATTCTCCCTAGAAATAGCATTACTATTTTTTTGTGCAGTAGTTTTTGAATATTTTCAATAATAGAGATGAACTAATAAGAGATACCTTTATTTTTGAAGCATTATTTAGGCCTAAATAATGTTTCAATAAACACAACAACTAAATCTCTATAAACAGAATGTAAATGAACGAATAAATTAATACGATGGCTTGTGTCATATCATACATTCCCATAAAATGACTTTACGGTGACGTCACGATACGTCGAACAGTGACGTCACCTTGACGGCGTGTTTTTACGACCCGATTAAAAATGAACTTTTTAATATTTTTAATTTAATTTTTAATATTTAACACTCTGCGTTTAATATTAAAAAATAAATCTTATATATTCAGAATCAGCGTTTCTTGGTCTGTATGAACATATTTTTTAAAAAGCCAGAATATTTTTCACTGGAGTTCCTTATTCTAAACATTGAACAAAAAACAAATAAGTAAATACTGTTGGTAGATACTGGTTTAATTAGTAAAATAATACTTTTCTTTGAGTTACATAGAAATAAGATTAAAGGGAAAAATACATTCAAAACGTCGTTAAAAATGAAAGCACTCATCTCGGCTATATGAGAAAATGAGAAAATATTTCACTTGCAACTTAGGAAACGTAAACTCTTACTGACTTACAAGACTGCAAAATATTCCGGGGAAGCCAAAACACTTTTCGCTACAAATTTATAAGATTCCATTAGTTCAACGGTAATCAAGGTAAAGCTATTTAACATTTGCAGCCGCTAGCATTGAATTAAAGGGATATAAAATACGTTGTTTGTATGTGCGCAAGGAATGAAAATATGAAGGAAATATTTCAACATGCAAGATGGTGGCAAGAAAGTTTGAAAACTGAAGAGAAGAAGTGAAGTCAGAATTTGAACATTTTTCAGCCAAGTTGTTCTAATAATCTCAGATTTATTTTAAAAAAAAGTTGCTTAGGAAAGAAAAATCTTGAATGAGTTTTTCTCACCTTGCATATTTTCTATATAAATTTAAAAATAAATTCATGATAAACGTTTTTGAAATGATCTAAATGCGACTTCAATCTAGTCTACGAAAATGTGTGAAAAAATTTCCAATGTCATTCGGTGAATAACAACAATGAAGTTTCGTTTAAAAGAATGCCGGGTTGCTAAAATGTTCTGAAATTTTTATACTATATAAACCTATAAGTAAATTAATATACACATAATTTTCAGCAGGCTTCCGGAAATGAAATTTATTCAAGAATTTCCAGTAATTTGCTATGACTAAAAAACAATGTACCGGTATGGTCACAAATAAATTCAGTGAAAAAAAATATTTGTTTTGGTGTATCACTAAGAATAAACTATCAAATTTATGGTGATCGGACAACTCAAAAAAGTGCAATTTCACCCCGCATTTGAAAATTCGTTGAAAGTGATGAAAAAAAACTAGGTTATGTTAGGTTAGGTTAAGAGCTATTTAAAACAAATCGCTTTTAATGACTTTTCAAAGGGGTGTTGAAATGCCACCCGTTTTCTTTTATTTTGTTTTGTAAGTTCCAATCCGAATGCTTTTTTTTATAATAGATAATGTTTGTAAATGGTTATTGTCCGTAAATAAATATATATGTAAAAAATAACTATTACGTATGCTGTTTTTGTGAATTTGTATATAATGAAAAAGGTATAATTAAAGAAGTTTACAGTGTTGGGAAAGCTAGGAAAAATAATTCAGGGTATGTTGGATTTAAAAAGTTACAAATACGTGTCATACTTATTATAGTAATTGAGTTTATGATAGGCAAGATTGGAGTAATATTATTAATTAAGATATGATTTGGGTGGATAATAAGATAAAGTTTATCAGTACTTGGGAGTGAGTGCGGTTGTATAGTAGGGAAACATAATACAAGCGTATTTATTAGGTGTGGATTCTCACATGTAGAGGAAAAATTTGATATCTTATTAGAACATATCATAATAATTAAAACTGCAGAATTATAAGTGGTACAAATTATATCCATTTTACTAAATTGTGCATTTAAGAAATAGAGTGGGTGATGAAAAATATGATAATGTAATGCTGGACATTAGAGTTAGGCATACTTTGTGTCGTTAGTCATATTACTTTTAAATATTTTGCATGTAATTATTATGTTAGTCAAGAATAGGAATAAGGACTTTAGGGAATTCGAATCGAATTTAAATTAACGCATCCTCGATTCTAATTAAACATGATGTACTGACTGAGCTTCGTAGGTTCGAGATTTGCATTAAAATTCAGCAATTTTCCGATGCTTACAATATTATTTGAGTTTCTGTGAGATATGTGTAGCTTTTCGAATAACGAATAACTGAAAAAAATCTCTTCAGGCAATAAAGTTTTCGAAATGTTTTTATTAGTATTAAAATGGAACTGCGACAAAATAATATGTGAAGCAAACAACAAAATAATATTTTTTTTTTATTTTAACTTTATGAGTAAAACCTCAAATTGTAATATTTAAATAAATGAAGACAATATAAGCGAAACTCAATTGAAACTCAATTGACATCTCTGGGACCAGAGGTGTCAATATGTTTTTCTGATTTTTCTGTTTCCAGATTTTCGATTGAGTTTCGCTTATATATTGTCTTCATTTATTTAAATGTAACAAAATAATCAGTACCTTTCTTTTTAAGGTCCTATTTTTTTTATTTTCATTTATTAAAATTGTTCTATTAGGAAAAAAAAAATTGCGAAACGAAGCCTGGAAGTAGATAATTTTATATTTTGATAGAAAGCAGTCACTTTGTGTCCCCGAATATATAATATGGTAATTCATTAAATATCACCAGTCTCTTTCACTGTTGTATTATGTTTTGTCTCTTTCTTTATCTATATAAGCTCACACTATGTGTATTTTTGATCAGTTTAATTTTATACCCCGAAGATGCTTGAGTAAAGCGAAACCGGTCGGTATTATAAAAATTAAATAAACCGCGGTTAAAAAACAAAGTTATTGTTTTATTTCATTCATTAGCTAATTTTATTTTTTAAACAAATATCTTAAAACACGGACTGAGCCGGGAAGTTGAGTCAGTAATTTATAATATGATTGATAAATTATGTGCTTAGTTTATAAAAAAAATACGAACGATGAAAGAGAAAAAAACATAATTAATTGAATTAACTTAGAGCGGATAAACCATGACAGCCCTTTCCGCAGGAGATTTTAAGCAGTGAACAGCTTAAGTTCTAAATGGGAAGGAAATTATTATAAACTCGGAACTAAGCAATATCTCCTGGCAACACTTGAGCATTTCTGTGGGAGCTGCACACCCGTACACCTTTGTACAATTTAACGCTAAACTGTTTTACGAGCGAAATTGTGCGCGATATAAGTTATATCGTTTTATGATTTATACTTCCTAAAGTCGGCAAAAATTTAATGCATTTTAATGCAATATTCATATAAACGTTGCGGGCATATTCCTTTGTATCTGGCAGGACTGCGGGAAGTAGTGGCATACTTATGAATTTGGCCGGTAAAGTTAATAATTTAGTTTACAAAGATATTACATCATTACATTAACGTTAAAAAAAAGAGAATACTACTTTCGTATTAATGGTGGACTGAATGCCACTGACGCTAATAAAAAAACTGTCAAAAGAAGCGAAGCTAGCAGTCCACAAAGGAGCCCTGGTACCTACCCTGATGTATGGCAGTGAGGCATGGAACTGGCAGAGGAAGGATGAAAGTAAGCTGAATGCTGTTGAAATGAGATCCCTGAGACGTATGTGTGTTAAAACAATGTATGATCGTGTGAGAAATGTGGATATCCGCAAAGAATGTAAGCATAATGAGTAAGATTAAGAAAGGGACCCTCAGATGGTTTGGGCATGTAGAGCGAATGAACGAAGAAAGTAGTGTAAGAAGAATATACGACGCGAATGTGAATGGTAGAAGAAGTCGGGGACGCCCGAGGAAGACGTGGCACGATCAAGTGAATCAAATACTTGAGTCGGGCCATGTCAAAAGTCAGAATAATAGAAGAGAATGTATGAATGTGAGTGAGGCAAAGAGTGTGTGCCAAGACCGAGTTGTTTGGCGGTCCGTCCTCTCTGCCTACCCCTGCGGGGAAACGGCGTGATGGTTAGTTAGTTAGTTAGTTACTTTCGTCAAAGGGTACTATTAGAATCAAAATGAGATAATTATTTTAGCAAATAGTCTATATTGGTTGATTGAATCTATAATGTTATATTGGTAATTAGTTTAAAATAAGCAGGCTGTAGTATAATATTTTGTAGAAAAATGAAACAATACATATATAATAATATTTGTATAAACCACTTACATAATGCGTAAATCCTACCGTTTCGGAACAAACGTTCCTTCTTCAGGGAAAGCTAAAATTATAAGTATAAGTATAAGCTTTATAAGTATAAATAGTATAAGCTTTCCCTGAAGAAGGAACGTTTGTTCCGAAACCGGTAGGATTTACGCATTACATACGCAAGTCGTTTATACAAAGTTGTATTGTTTCATTTTTCTATAATGGATAACCACAAAGTGATACCTGCATTCAAAAATATAATATTTTGTAGTTATTTCATGAAATATCTTATAAGGAACTACCGTCATTGTTCAATAAAAGGCTGGTCCGACTGATGCATGCTGGTTTATTTCAGTACTTTTCACGCTCAAAATAATATAGTTTGAAATGATCACTAGCTTTTGTTTTTTATTTTTTTTATTTATTATCTAACGATAGACTCTTAAAGACCCAGGTAAACCCTTGCACCACCAGAGATGACAGTCAGAAATTTAATAATTTCATGATTTCAACGATTTTTTTCCAGCAGAGCCAAATCCCGAACGAAGTTACCATATTACCGCATTTTCCAGATGTGTTTTGAAATATGGAGGAACTTACTTTATTTACAAAAAATGTTTCTCGCTCATGGAACGCTCCTCACGGCACGGGGCTGTTAAAACAGTTTTAACGGCCATTTTAATATTTAATACCGTTTAGACTTAATAAATTTCAGTACAATGTTACAGCAGGCAACTTTGACAAAGTTGTAATAAATTGTAATGCTTTAGAAATTTGTTATTACCGCAGTTAGGCAAACTGAAAAAGGTAACCAACCCTATAATGATTGTGTTCAAAGAAAACACTTGACGAAACTAAAATTTAAGATTGTGGTCAAAACTTTACTAAATAAATTCAGTTAAAGATTTACGTCGGAACAAAGGGGAGAGTTTCATTTTAGAATTTGAATATGTTATTATTAAATACTTTAAAAAGGACGCATCAAATAAATAAATAAATAATCGCTGGATTGTGAAACATTTTTAGATTTGCCTTGCAGTTTTCTCAGTTCAAATATTACGATTTTCACAGGAAGAGGAAAGCAAAGCTAGCGGAAGCACGCATCTGAAAGTATGTTACACAAACGTCGTCAAAAGGGAAAGAAAATTTTAAAAGACCGGGTGTAAAATATAAGAATGCGATTGAGATACTTTTGTGCGGTGGTGAACTTAATACTTTGGAATAAAATGTTGGCTTGAGAAGCGTAGACCAGCATTTGAACTAAAACTGTTAGCATAGATTTTGCCGCGAAATACCTGACGAGAGAAAAAGGCGGCAGAGTGGCAAAGGAATGTAAAAATTCCGCGCTACCCTTTTTGTAAGACACAAAAGATCCCTTCGCCTCTATCTCCCTCCCTCACTAATATAGATACAGGTTATCGCTCACCTTTGAACCGCGATCCCTTTCTTGGAAGATTGCGGTACTTTATCATGTGTGGAAGTTGCGCACTTTGTGGGAACTTTTACATACGTAAGAGAATTCGCCTTTTTCTTACCCACACATCTCGAATGTAAATTATCTAATTTATCTCCCGCGCCTGATATGACAATGTCACTCCGCCTTTTCCTCTCCGTAAATAAATTTAAAACACACCGTCGAAGTTGTTCGTAAAAAATAACACTGTTTTTTTTATTATATGAGTTCGGATTGAACAATAGCATTTTCAGACTGTGTAACAAAAATACTTCGGACATTTTGATCGTGTTATTACTAAACATGATCTACATATTGCGCTCACGACCCCTTACATGGAGAAAAATAATGTAATTTTTCTATCTGACAAAATAATTCCATGTTAAAGGAAATGGCTTCTACAAATGTCAAATAGAAATATTAAGGAAATAAAATAAAATGATATTTTTTATAATCGGAATGGTTGTAAAAGTATGTGAGGGAGAGATAAGGAAGATGCGTAGTCTTTTGAAGGGATGCCTATTTAAATACGAATTTGGAGAAAAATATATTCTTCCGTTTAAATTCGTCTTCTTCTCGAATATTAGGCAAAATAAATATCTACATAACATGTGGAAATTTCGCGTCTCTGCGGCAGTTGAAAAATATGAACCACAGATATTCCATTTGAACTGACATTTTTGTAGTAAGGACAAGAGAACAATGTTTCAAAATATTCTGCTATACTAATCAGGGTTAACAACAATATTTTGTCATAAGAAACAATTACTTTGTGGTTAGACATTATATTATAAAAATAAAACGAACACTTTGTATTTAACCACGAATATTTATTATTTTATACATCGACCGGTTTTGCTTCGACCAAGCTTCATCAGGATATAATAATGACTTATCATAACTTACATATTATTAATAAGTTATTATTATATCCTAATGAAGCTTGGTCGAAGCGAAACCTGTCGATGTATAAAATAATAAATATTCGTGGTTAAATACAAAATATTTGTTTTTTTTTATAAACAATATTTTGCTTTTAGTAATAAACGTGAACAAATTTCTTTTTCATTGCAAAACGATGCCTCGATCTCACCTACTTTGGTTCGTAAGATAAATTAAAATATTTTTTTAGAGTCAGACAATAATAATAATAAGTAGTAGCAATAGTAAAATAGTCACACAAATAAGTAAACAAGTTAATAAATGAAAATAAATTTTAAAGTATATTGATTTCAGTCAAGATATTAAAATTATCCGCAATTTGCTAAGATATTAAGTACCTACGAGTGTATTGGTACGAGTGTATTTAATTGCTGGTGCAAGTCAATCATAGAGCCATAAAACCTGAAATCTTCAAGCCAACTTATTAAAAATGAGAAAAGTGTGCTCTCTTAAATCGATATCGAGAACGTCACGACGGTTGATTATGAAAAAAGACACGAATTCAAATTTGGAAAAGGAGTTCGGAAATCTTTTAAGCCCGTTCAATTTATCTGGTTCAGTGGCGGCGAGGCTTTACCGCCAACTTTCCAGGGCAATTTTCAACGGCCCCCATCCCTCCTTCGGCAAAAAAGCACTTCTGCCAACTTAATAAACATTTATTGAATGCCGCCCCGAGGAAAAGAAATGTCCGACGGTGAAAGACGAAAGCCTGGTTTACTACAAACACAGGACTCCGGGATCCCGGGGACTCGCAACTTCAAATACTTACTCAGGGTGCCTACTCACTACTGCCTACTGCCTGCTGCCTATTCTAACTGCCTCTGTCATTGCACGCTCTCAAGCTCTTCTTGGGAATGTTTCTTTTTACTAAAAATAGGGACCATTTCAATCGAAAGTAAGGAATGAAGCTTTTGTCGAAATATGCATTTATTTACGTCGAAATATCCTACCTTAACTTGCACTAAGAAAAATGTCGTAAATGATCAGTTTTCTTGTCATATTGAAATCATTAGTGAAAGTTTTAATTAATGTGTAAAACAAAGTTACTACCCACTTACAAGATGTTGTACTTATTTATTAAACCATTTTATTACAAATTAATATTAAAGGGTTGCGTCGTTGCGAGTATAATGTGTACAAATATAATTCCGGATGAAATCCCTCCCGCAATATTAAAATAAGTTTGTAAGGCCGACATCAGTTTAGGCAGATTAACCCCACATTTGACCAATCACCTGGTCTCACAATCACGTTTCATCCCTCGCCCTCCCCCTTCACCTCCCTCACCCCTGAGTCTCTCGGGGAGAAATGTTTACAAAAACTCCACCGCGCATACCAGGAAAAAGGAGCATCCCACACCGCTACTTATAAATGCGTATAAGAGCTTTATTATAATACCGTGTTTTCGGCATTGGAAGTTTAGAACTTTCGCAATTTATTGATGTTACTTTTTCGCAAACGGAATACGACGAACAAACGCATACCCATATTAATTTCCATTTACATAAATATGTCCCGATGCCGTACATTTCGAGCAGTTTACTACGAGAACATTTTACTTTACTTAGGTAAGTACTTTTGAACAACTTAATCTTTTGGCTTCTTCTCATCGAAAGTTAATAAATAATTCTGCAAGCAAACAAAGCGCCAACACACTTTCCATACAAGTATTTGACATTCAAAACACGTTGAGTTGAGTAATATAAGTACCGAATCAATATTTCCAATTCTTTACTATAATAGCAACTGGCGACATGACGTAATATATCCAATATAAACGTTTATATAGAAGTAATATTCCGTTCTCGTAGTGGCAGCTGTCACGGCAGCAAAAAATAACAGTTCGATTTAAAACAAGACATTGAACGAATAACCTTTTAGCGTTGGAGAGAATAAACATTGACATACAATACAATATGGGGTTCGAGGGAGATGGGTACCAACTACTGCCTACTACGTACTACCTACTTCTTTCTCTACCTCCAACTGGCGACACACTTTGTGCTCTATTCCCTTTTGATTTTGGAAATATTCTCCAATGACTATATGTTGAAGCGTACAACGGCCAGTCAAACGTAACCTATTATTATGATGTTTGCGAATCTAAACATCTAATTTGTGAATAAGAACGAAAGCTCTATAAATTTTCATTGCCATTTAATATTTTAATGTATCACCGAGAATAGTGAATTTTAGGTATGCATATCATAAAAACGTATTTAACATTATAGCTTTCCGTAAGTTCTTATTATTTAATTTTTCGAAGAAAACTTCTTCTAAAAGGTTATTACTTTGTGATGTCATTATTTATTTATTAAAAGAAAATAACTTAGTTTACATCACTTTATTTTATTTTTATATTTTATACTATCAACATGTATACTCCATGAAATATGCACAAACCGTAAACAGAATTCGTAAACTTTATTACGTATTCCTCAAACTAAGAAATATTCTACATAAATCTATGCTACTACAGGTTTACTATGCATTAGCCCAATCAGTTCTACAATATGGAATAATAGGCTGGGGAGGAGCTTATAAAACCAACTTAACCCCACTTGAAATAGTACATAGAAGACTCATCAAAATTATTTTAAAGAAACAATTAGACTATTCAACCCAAAAATTATTCGATGAATTCAAAGTATTACCACTAAATAAAATTTATCAAAAAACTGCATTACTTCAAATCCACAAAGATAAACTAACAACAAAGTCATTTAGCACCAGACCGAGAACCTTAGGACAAATAATAATCCCTAAACTTAACACAACAACAGCCCAACATCATTACACATACTCAGCCATAAAATTCTTTAACGAACTCCCTAAAGAAATACAATCCGAAAGGAATTATGAAATTTTTAAACAAAAACTTAAAAAACATTTTACCATTAACTAGTTTTAGATATGTATTACGATGTGCCAACTTATATTTTCCACTGTGAACAAAAATGCCAACTAATATTTTTTCTATGTATAACAACTGTCAAGTATGTATAGTACTGTCAATCTGATAATGCTCCCTCCCTAAACACGAGAATTTCTCAATTAGGGAGGTATTGTTACCACCAATATTATATATTATATATATTTGTTTTTTGTATATTATATGTATTGGTTTAATAAAAAAAATATATATATATATATACTCAACAATAAAGATAGCGAAATTAAAACAAAAAAATCAGGGGTTTACAAACTCAATTGTAATGATTGTAGTTCGTTTTATATAGGTAGAACTTATAGAAACTTTGAGATTAGGGTTAAAGAGCACCTCAGAGCACTAAATGGCAATAGCGATTCTGAGTTCGCAGACCATTTATTAAAATATGATCATAGCTTTGACATAAATTCAGGTCTTCAAATATTACATACAGGATATAAAACATCGCAAATCAATAATTTAGAAATTTTAGAAATAAGAAAAAATGTAAATTCCAAAGCTGACATAATTAATAAGCAAAAAATTTTTGTTAACCCTGTTTCAAATGTCTTCCCACTTAACCGGCCTTTTACTTCTAATAGCTTGGTAATCCCCAATTCTTCGAAACTCCCACCATTGTCAACCCTTCCCCCTCCTTCAATGTCTTCTCTCCATATGTAATCTATAATTAATTTTTTAACTTTAGTATACTTTTATTCCTAAAGAAGTGAACATGGTTCACGAAACATGTTGATAGTATAAAATATTTAAAAAAAATAAAGTGATGTAAACTAAGTTATTTTCTTTTAATAAATCTTATTATTTAATAGTGGTTGAGAATAAGTTCACGGCGGAGTTCTGATAATAATCCTGACGGTATTCCAGTGGCATTAAAACGAATAAAATATACTGAATGAGATCACTGAAGCAAAACTAAACATTTGAAAAGAATACAACACCGATATATGCGCCATGAACAAGAAAAGACATGCTTAAATGATTCGGATAAGAGTGAACGGATGAAGAGAGAATATCAAGTCGTCCCAGGAAGACAAAGCACGGTCAGGTGAAATTTTGAGATGGATCATGACAAAGAACAAAATGAAGGAAGATAATTAGAGGTGTGTGAATGTGGGGGAAGCAAATAGTGTTGAACAACAAAGAGTTATGTGATTTAACGTCATTTTTTTTGACTCGGCGAAATGACGCGATTTTCTAGAGTCAAATAATAATTGTAGTAATCACTACTAAAGAAAATAACTATTTTCATCAATTCTAAGAATTTTTATCGAGATCCGTTTGCAATTTAAAATGCACGCGGCCTGTGTAAAGTTTTTCTCATTAGATGCTAGTTTTCCCGTCAGGACGCGCCGCCACTGTCAACTCACTTAAAGTTGCTTCAACACCCATTGCGCCCCCACCCCGGCCGGGGCAGGGGCGGCGGGTGCAATCTCACACAGCCCGGGGCGATTTGCAAGTACCCTTAAATACCAATCACGGCGATGTGCTATTAGATTACTTGCAAGCACCGGTCGGGCTATATCCTCTGCTTCACCCACACCCCTCACCCCACACCCCGCGCCCCGCATCGCGACCGATATGACAGCATCTCATACTCAGAAACAAGCGTTCGATACCGAAATGCTGTACAAACAAAACTTTCCTTTAAAACGTCCAAGTTTTTCTGAAAGCTGGATTGAATTTTGAAGTGATAACCGTTAAAATTACGTTATATTTATTGTTATTGTGGATTTCGATATCTTTTTATATTCGAATATTGTTGAAAATTGTGTTTTTTTAAGTAAACCAAAATATTATTCATTTTATTAGTATTTTTTAAACTTTGTTTGATTTTTCTGCTGTAATATTTTTACTTGTTTTCTCATCGAACACTTAAAATCAATTAATTAAAAAAATAAGTTACTTGTTTTATATTTTGACAGTTTATTGAAACATTTAAATAGATTCATAGCTCAAGATGAAACCGACTGAAAAATCTGAACGACTTTATGGAGTAGTAGTTCGAGCGTTTTATTGTGCGCAAGTAAATGGATATATTTGCGTTTCAAGATCTCTGACTTTGTCAAACAAAATCTTAAGTCTAAGGACGGGTTGTTTCAAAAAATTTGACGAATTCATCCAATATTTGAAATTAATTTTCATGCTCTATGTAAGTTTTATTCATTATATCATTACAGGCCTATTACTTCATAAAACTGAAAGCATCAAAGAACTTGAAAATAACTTATAAAGAACGTTAAAATTAATTTAAAACATTTGATGAATTCGTCAAATTCTTTGAAACAACCCATCCTAAAAGAAAGGCCTCGTCAAACAGAACGCGTAATTTTCGCGGCGTACAGCGTAAAATAAGCCCGGACTGATGTCGCGTACTAACGCCGCGTTGTGTTGTACTGAACTTGTCTGAACCGGTCAAACAGAGCGAGCGCGTACCAGTACGCTACGCTCTAGCGCGGCGTTAGGACGTCGCGTTGTATTTTTTTACAAGATTTTATTTTACGCCGGGCGTTCTTGCTCGACTGTGATAAAAATGATTATTGAAAAATTAATTCAATGTGTCCGAAAACATCCTCGTTTGTATGAAATGAGGAACAGTGCATGTAAAAATAGTATAAGTTTATATTTAAGATTTTATTTAAGTTTATATTAAGATTTTATTTAAGTTTGTATCAATAAAAATGTAGAGGCCTACTAAGAAAATAAATCGATTCTTACTTTAAACAAATAAATAGTCTTTCTCTTGTCGAAATAGGCTCCCTCCAGTTTGTGGTGCATTTGCTTATTTGGTTTTGCAGAAGGGAATGCAATTCTTCGAAGCACACTTGTGACATACGAAAGTATTGAAAGAAGCGATCTTCGTGTGATGAAAGCTCCCGGCATAAACGATGAATTTCATATTCTCATATATTCTCCAAATTCTTTCCTCTTCTTATTAATATCGTGCACCCATATTCTATTATTATGTGAACGTGGTAATGCACACAGCAGTGACAACTCATCTTCATCTGAGCCGCTGGACATCGTGACGGAGACTGACTGGCGCCGAACGCTCTGCCGTACGCTCTGCTGTACGCCCTGCTATACGCTCTGCTGTACACCGAAGCCGTTCAAACAGAAAGTACGCGGCGTTAAGGCGTAATTTACGCCGCGTAAATTTACGCCGTCTGTTTGACGAGTATTCATTTCCAATGAATTTCAGCATTGTTTGAAAGTGAGTCTTAAGATTAATACCTCACGACATTGTGTTAGAAAAATCGGTCTACCATTAAGTTACCATTAATTATCCTAATTTTGAATTGCTTTTACGTGTTTTCAGAGCACAAAGGTTAAAAAGTTTTCCGCAGGAAACATCAAGTAAAATAATTAATTGTCTTATTTCGAAGTGACTTTGAGTTAGCACAGTGTATTTATGAAGAAGTCTTTTGTGTTTCCCCATTATGTTGTTTTGTGTGAGTGTTAGCTGAAGTATTCGTGTAATTTATCAAGAAAACTTTGCGATTATGGAGGTGTTGGAAAATCCAACGATAAACTACACTAAATGCAATACGGGATATGGGTAATTTCGGTAACGTTCACATTATTTAGTGTGGCAATACAATTACGAGTATTTTTGGGATACCAGTGATCGTAACTATCGCAAATAAATATAATTAATAAAGTTTCGAGATTGCTCGCAAAGAAGAAGGAAGATATGCCAACAAATCGGTTAGATTAAGTTTAGGGTTTTTAACAGGTTTCCTGTAACTTTTTAAAATAAATACCAATTAAAATTATTACTCACATACATAAACCTGGTAATACCTTTAATATATTTTTTAACATTATAACAAGGTAGTCAATATTACCTGATACGCAGGATATTTGACGAATTGTCACAAAAATAGTGTTTACATATTATTTATTTATTTTATTTCTATTCTTGAACATACACAATACAAATTATTACATTGGTTTACAAAGATAACAATAAGAAAAAAAGTTAATGATCCGTAACTGTATGTATATAGTTAAGTACCTAGTAGTATTTTGTCAACACCTCAACAGGCGAACCTGCACTAAATAACGATATCTAATAACGGTATCTATTCAAAGATTTTAAAAATTACGTTCATATATTAGGTCCTTACATATGAAATTGGCGTTTTGCCGTACTGGCAACTTTGATCTCAAATATCTTCTCTTTGGTTAGGAATTCCAAATTCAAATTTATACAGTTATTTACTCATGTATTTGTGTTTCGAAAATTATAATTCATTTGTTTTTCCTTAATTGTTTTTTTTCTTTGCGTCACTTAGTTTACAAAATGGAAAGGATTAATTAATTACAAAGGATTAATGATGTGTATGGTGACGGTGCCGCAAAAGAAAGCGCAGTGCGTTTTTGTTTCCTTTTTTTTCGTTCTGGAAATTTCGACCTGCAGAACAAGCCCCGTGGACGGCCGGAGACCAAAGTTGATAATGAACAATTGAAGGCTATTGTGGAAGCGGATCCATCGTAAACCACGTCCGAGTTAGCTGCAGGCTGCGGTGTTAGTGATAAAACTGTTTTAATCCACTTGAAGCAGATTGGGAAGGTGAAAAAGCTTGAAAGGTGGGTACCTCACGAATTGAGTGAAGAAAATCAACAAACGCGCGTTAGAACGCTTGACCACACACTGCACAACAGACGGCTACCAAATTAGAGGAGCTTCAATTGGAATGTCTAAGACAACCACCGTACTCTCCGGACCTTGCCCCAACAGATTACCATTTTTTTCGAAATTTGGATAACTTTTTATTTTATTTTTTATTTATTTATTTATAAGAATATTGTACATTGCATAGTTTTTTTGTGGTGTTTCATCCGCCATGCTAGGGATATCCCTGTGTTATGGCGGGTGAAGTTTACAGATTTGAAATTATACATTTGTAATGGTTGATAAATAAAATTAGAAGTTGTAGAGATTAAATTAAATTGCAAAAATTTTTTAATAATAATAATTAATTAAATTATGATAATTATGATAATTATGATAATAACAAAAATTTGTAATAATATTGTAATAATAAGTTGATAATAATACATATTATAAGAAATAGTAATTTAATTATTTGTTAAATTAAGGAATTAAGGAATACCGTTTCTAATCATTATTTCTAGTTGTAAGGATCCATTGTGATAAATGTTTTTTAAAGGTGAGCGGTTGGGTTTCGGTTTTTAAGTTCTCAGGGAGAAGGTTAAATATTTTAGGAGCTAGGTATATGAAATGTCTTCGAGCTGACGTGGTATGTAGTGTCGGTACATTGTAGTGTCGGTTGGTTATTGTTCTGGTCGTGTAATTATGATGTAAGAGAGTTTTTTTCTTATATTTGAACATGAAATGCGTTAAAGTAAATTTTAGATGGAGTTGCCGTATGTTTAGAACATTATATTCAGTGAAGAGTCGAGTGGAGGGGTATCTTGTCGGTCGCTTGTTGATAACACGTATTATCGTTTTTTGAGCTTTTTGTAGGGGATCAATAAATTTATGAGCACAGCCGCCCCAAATTATGATGCCATATACTAATAGGGATTGGCAGAGAGCATAGTAAACTCTTTTTAGTGTTGTAGGAGTAATGATATTTCTTAGAGTTCGAAAAACATAGGAGAGCTTGCGAATTCGGGGGATTAGACTGGCTAAATGCTGATTCCAACGGAGATGATGATCAATTAGGACCCCCAGGTATTTTGTATGGGAAACTTTTTCCAAATTTGGGCAAGTACAGGAAGAGTAAGGTCTTGGACAAGAGTGGATTGTTATTTTCTGGTTGTTAGTAGGTTGGGTAGCAGCAGACAGACTAAAGGTTAAAAATTTTGTTTTACCAGCATTGAGGGTGAGGAGATTATCATCTAACCAATTCTTTACAAGGCCTATGTCATATTGAGCTATGTCGAAAGCTCCTTTCCAGTTTTTATGTCGAGCTATAAGCACAGTATCATCTGCAAAGGATATTAGTTTTCCGGTTATGGGTAGGTTACAGAGTTTATTGATGTATATTAGGAATAGAATTGGGCCTAGAACACTTCCTTGTGGGACTCCGAATTGTATTGGCAAAGGGTTACTTACGGCCACGTTATTAATTTTTACGGTTTGTGATCTACCAGTAAGGTATGAGGAGAACCAGTTAAAAGTTGAATCCCGGATGCCTATTTGAGAGAGTCTTTCCAGAAGTATAGGGTGGGAAACTGTGTCGAATGCTTTGACTAAGTCTAAGAATATGGCTAGGCAAGAATCGCCTTCGTTCAGGCTATTTGTGATGTTCTCAGTCAGATCTAAGATTGCAGATTCTGTACTAATTTTTTTTTGGAAGCCAAACTGATTGGGCGAGAGAATCTTCTGGGTTTCCAAATGGGAGATAAGTCTACTTTTAACAATTTTTTCAATGATTTTTGATAAGACACTTAGCAAAGAAATGGGTCTGTAGTTTTCGATATTTGTTTTGTCGCCACTCTTATATATTGGAATAACCGTTGCATGTTTTAGTTGGATAGGGAAGGAGCCGCTATTGAAGCTTAGATTTACAATGTGTTTTAACGGTGTGGTAATAAAGTGAGCTATGTGTTTTAGAATGTAAGGTGAAATGTTGTCAATACCTGCAGCACTATTTGTTTTTATGGAAAGTATTGTGTCAAAAATTTCTTTAGTGGATGTGGGGGCTAAGATGAGTGTGGGATGGAGAGAGTTCTGTAGTCTTACCCGTAAAGTTGGAAGGTTTTGGGTTTTATTTGTGGCTTTAAGAATTTTGTTGGCTAAGTTCGTTCCGATGTTACTAAAATAATGGTTGGCGTGATCGGCTAAGGTTTTTGGGTCTTCGTGGACTTGAATATTTTTTCCATTAATTACTAGTGATTGAATATTGAGTGAGGTTTTTTTATTTTCTGAGATGTCATTGACTACGTTCCAGATTACTTTACTGTCATATCCTGAATCTTCAATTTTTTTTTTATAGTATTTTTGTTTGGTTATTATTAACAGGTTATTGCAAATATTACGATACTTTTTGTAGAAACGGAAGAATTGGGGGTCTGGGTTATTTAGTGCTTGTTTGTGGAGTCTGTCTCTTTTACGTATGCAGAAGATAAGGCCATTCGTAATAACTTCTTGCAAGGGAAAAAATTCAACTCCGATGGGGTAGTCCAAACCGCCTTCAAAGATTTTATTGATTCCCGTTCGAATGGTTTTTTTTAGTAAAGCGATCGATGAACTACCTATGAGATGGCAAAAGTACATAGCAATGATACATACTTTGATTAAATAAATATATTATATTTAAAAAAAAATCGACTTTATGTTCCTCCCATACAAAACGCCAATTTCATACGTAAGGACTTAATATTATATGCATAACATGGAACTCGTGGGACTGCACCACACTCTCCGAACAGCAATGGTACATACTTTGATTAAATAAATATATTATATTTTAAAAAATCGACGTTATGTTTCTCCCATACAATACGCCAGTTTCATACCTAAGGATCTAATATATAAGCGTTCATAGTAGCTATTTTTGGGGAGGTTACCGATAAGACAAAGGTATATAAATAAGTTTAAAAAGGGAATAAAATTAGAGGAAAAAAATAATCAGGGCGTTCCAGGGGTAGTTACAGTTCGTATCTTCGTGGAAGATTTTTTTTTTGATATGGCCTTAACAAATTCCTTATCAATTTATTGTCCCCTGATCCCCAGGGATACAGCCCTAACTAACGCCCACTCCCGGCAGCTGCAGGGGATGGGAAGACCTAAACCTAGCTACAGGACACCTCCCCTGATCTCGCTTCACCTTTATTGCGAGCTCCTTTGCAAGCGTTATTAATTGCGCTAAACATTCCTGGTAACCTCGACAATTACTACTTCGATTATTATTCATTCGAATGGCGGAAAACGTCTGCACTCACTGGCGCATTCTCTGGGAAGATATTGAATGGATAGTGGGACTTAATTGATAGTATTAACGAGGCTCCAGGTGAGAAAATGGCTTAGAGGGGCGCGATGGTATCTATCCACCATATATGGCTAGAAAACACAAAGACGTTTCAATTTAACTTCTTTTCATTAAAACTTTCGGTCTGTTTTAAAATTTGTAACACGTTTGATATTTCTTTTAATTACTTAAATAAACAGTTCTAAAAATGTTTTTCTATAAAAAGTCATGCCTAGTTTAAAAATATTTAGAGCACGAATATCAATGTTATTAATAATACTAGCTGATCCGGCGAACTTCGTACCGCCTCAGAATCAAAAGCTGTTGTCAACTTATTAGCTGAATTGATCTAAATTGTTTCTCTCTGCGTATACCATACCTTGATCTAAATTGTTTCTCCCTGCGTATCCTTTCCCTTCTCGCGTTCCCTCTCCCTCTCCCTCTCTCCACTCCACTTCTCCCCTTCCCCCGTCCCGCTAACCCCCCTTCCTGAGTTCCTTTCCCCTCCCCCCCCTCCCCCTCCTCCCTTCCCCTTCCCCCCTCCCCCTCCCCCTCCCCCTTCCCCCTCTCCTTTCCCCTCCCCCTTTCCCATCCCCCTCCCCCCTCCCATCTCCCCCTCCCCCCTCCCCCTCCCCCCTCCCACCTCCCCCTCCCCCCCTCCCCCCACCCCCCCCCCCCCCCTCCCCCTCCCCCCCTCCCCCCTCCCCCTCCCCCCCCACCCCCCTTTCCCCTCCCCCGGTTCACAGTTCAATATTATACCCCTTACAATATTGCTGCAGTTCTTTCAAAATAGGATAATTGGTTCCATACAAAATGTATGGGGAAAATAATTTTCTTTGGAGTGGAACACCCTTTACTTTTAGGGGTATGAAAAATAGATGTTGGTCGATTCTCAGACCTACCAGATAGGCACACAAAATTTCATCAAAATTGGTCCAGCCGTTTCGGAGGAGTATGGCAACAAACACCGTGACACGAGAATTTTATATATTAGAAGATGTTGCCGTACTTGTAACATTTAGTTTAACGACGCTTATGTAAAGTGATTAATATTAAAAAGAATAAATATTTGACGAGGGTGTGATCCAGGGGTGACGCCTAAGTGTGTACATAATTGTAACTAGCTGCCATAAATTAGCATGAAAACATTTTAGGTATCACGGCGGGCAGCAAGATTATACTGAAGTATTATATCGGTGGAGCCTGATGATAGGACAGGCCGTCAAATGAGAAGGGGTTTTCCAAATATAATCGAGAGGGCGGGTGAGGGGTAGGCTTGGTGAAGCAAGGGGGACGGGGGCCGGAACAGGAAATGGTAAACGGCGCGATCCAGCCTCGTGAGGATGCGCGAAGCGTGATTTTTTAAATTAATGAAACTCGGAATGCGTGAGTGGAAAAAAGAGAAAAAGAATCCAGCCGCGTTCAAGGCCCTTTATTCAATGAAAAAAACGAAACGTTTCAAACAAAAGTTAAACCCGCTGGTGAAGTCGGGAATTGTGGGATTAAAAACAATGGCTCATGGTAGAAATTTTGACAGAAGAATGGTCGTTTTATTAACTGCCACAACAAAAGAAATGAAAAGCAGTTTAATCAACTTCAAAAAAAATATTCAGAAATATTTAGTAACTTTAAAGGATCAGCATTGACTTAATTCATCCTGTAACGCAATAACCCACGGTTATACCATAATATAATTGTACGGGTAGTGTTAAATGTTCAGTCCGATTTAGATTTATCTTCACACAACACATTACACACAATATCGTTGGCGGCGTCATGCGTTCAAAGTTCTGATTCAAAATTGAGAATTAATTTAGAAACACGTAAAAGCACGGGCTTTGCTCGGCTCACCTGGCGCAGATTTTGAGGCTGCGAGCTCTCCGGCCTCATCCCATTAACAAAGTTATATCGCGCCGAACATCCGGAGCCAACTTCATACAACCCCTGCTACCTCTCCCTCTCCTCTCCCTGTACTCATGTGATAAATTAATGAGGGGACTTTACTCCACCACCGCTCGCAGCCACTAGGAAACGTTTTTCAATATGTTTCACAGAGATATCGAAGGAAAATTTCACGGTCTTAGTGTCCTGCATTAAATTATAAGATTAATTATCTTGAAATTAAATTTTCTTCTACTAAGTATCGTTTTTTTTTTTAATTTTGAGGTCATTTTACACAGGTGTGAAAAACTCGTACGTTGGGATAATTTAGTAAGAACACACCGACGGAAAGAAATAATTCAAACAGCATTAGAGTCGTTATCCCTGCAAAGTAGGATTTAAACGTTGCGTGATAATTTGACAGGCAAAAGCAAGCAGCATTACCATGTCGACATGGTGTGAAGTATTTAGTGGGAAAAAATATAACCGCGTTTAAATTATTGGAAACGTGTCCATAAAAGATGTTTCGAAATGTTAGGTTCTACTCATACAAGACCCTTCCCTTCCCCTCCACTCCCACACTCGCCCGCCCGCCCGCCCCGGGCACGAGCCTACAAGAAAAACGCCTTTCAGATGAAAGTGGGAGCAAATTCACAATTTTAATTTGCCCTTAAGAAGAAGCGTGTAATACTCGCACACAAATTAAAAATTTACGTATCCGCGTCAACATTACACAATTTATCTTGCTTCCATCGCAAATTGTTGGTGTAAATCATTAATATTACACGTGTATGAATTCAAATTACATTCCTTAGCCGAATTTAGGTGGGTAGCAGTTATTTCTTAGCGCAGGTGAATATTTTCTAGAGACTGTCTAGAGGCAAGATAAAAGAGAATTTTTTTTTAAGTATCTCAATAATTTGTCACTTTATATTATTCAGAAAGAATTATTATCATTTAAATTACACCACCCTTTTTCTGTAACAAAAGGCAAATAAAATGTCCTTTTGTCCAGTTTTGTAAAAATATGAACATATTGCGTATACCGCAAAATAAATAACTTTTTAAGGAATCTCACTTTTCCTCCGGAGGCTTTTATCAACCCTCGACAACGGTTACTCTGACCATTATTCTTACTTTTCAGCAAAAAAGATTGAAGTATTCGTAATTACAAAACTCAATTGAAGATTTATTGGGAGGTCCTCCACTGTTTGAAGTAGGAAATTCCATAATAATTAGATAATAACGATAATCTCACAGAGACGTCGAATGAATACCACGGAGCGAGTGGTTTCCAGAATCCGACTTGAAATCAAGTTGAACAAAGGAGGGTAAAGTGATTACGTCAGCTGACGGTGGACAGTGAACAGTGGAAGTGACACTGTCATGGGCCTGACTGGGTTAAAAATTGGAAGACCATTCGGTGGCGCTTGGGGAGTAGTGGAGAGTGGAGAATGGAGAATGGGGAGTGCACCAGACGATGAAATTAAATAAGCCCCTGGGAACATGCATCACGACATTGTAAACATCGAACCATTGAAAGAGTCAAATGTTAACGTGATTAGGAAGTACTAAACCGAAAGTTAGAAGCCAAATCAAATTTTACGTGAAAAATTATTCATTAATAATAAAGATATATTATCTCCTTCGTTTCTCTACTGTCCCTATCTTTTATCAATTCAAAAAATATCAAAAGATTTTCTCTTTTTTTAAAAGTTTTTTTTAAGGTCATCTTGGCTTTGTTAGAGTACCTACCGTGCAGTTTTTAACTTTGTCTTAAGACACGCTCATTTTAATTAGGAGTCTTTTTTTCATTTCTGGGGTAAAATGTGCTAGACCGTTTACATAAAATAGTTGGGTATTTAAATATCAAGACATAAAATATTAATAAGAACTAATTCGATATTATGTGAGTTTTAAAAAACAAAAAATTTAATTCACAAATTGGGTGTTTGGAATTCGTCTGATCAACATCTAATAAAATTGCCAAAGTTCTCAAGAATTGTGGCCTGGAGTTGCCTTCCGCGCAAACAATAATTTTGGACTATCTTTTAAAAACTCGAAAGTAAAGTACACATCCTAAAAATAGTGGCATTTACAAACTCCGGTGTGACGAATGCAATGCTGTTTATGTTGGGCAAACTACCCGTTCTTTAATACCAGATTTAAAGAACACATGCGATAGTATAAAAATAATAAAATGTAGTCGCAATTTGCCAAACATTTCGATAAAAATCACTCACTTAGTGATAATAATAAGCCAACTCTGTGACATATGCGATCTAAAAGTCACAAGCTCAATATTTTAGAGCAGATGGAAATTAATAAAAATTCTAACAATCCGAAAGCTGGTTTGATAAATAAACAAAAACATATTTTTCGCTCGCCACTGTCAAATATGTTGAAGCCGAGTTCAATTATTAGAGAATACATAAATTCTTATTATGCAGGGAAAAAGAAACACCTGTGTCATCATTCAAACATCTCACTTAACGCCCTTTAGTCAAATTTTAACAATGCAGTAATTGGGGAGACTTTAAAGGATAATTAATAACCATAATATCAGACATTGAACCTGGAACTCAAGGAGGGCAAAGGTAATAAAAAAAGCAATTTGTTTTTCATTTTAAGTACCGAAGTATATAGAAATAATATAAATGTATAGTCTCTAAGTGGCCTAACCACAATGTGATGATGCCTTCAGAAGGCGAAATTGCTGTCACGCATAATACTAACTACACATCAGAAACTATTTTTATAAATTGAATTATAATATTATCTATATATATATATAAAAATCAATATATGTTTGCTTCTTTGTATGTGAGTTGTCCATGCATTGCTATAATGAAGCATAGAAAATGTTTGAAATTTTAAAAATACCTTCTTTCCACTCTCACGAAGGTTTCTGGATTATTACAACCACATGACAATACATCTGAAAAGTTTTTTTAATCATTACAAAAACTCTTACGAAACTGTCAAAAATGTCACAATTTGAGAATGACATTTTGCAAACGATCGATTGTTAAATCAAAATTCAATTTTCAAAATACACTCTTAAAATGAATGAATTTAATCGAAGCACCTACTCACCTATGGTACTAACCGAAATCAAATATTTTAAATCTAATCAAGAATTATATTAATTTTAAATAGCTACCAAATTAGATTGATTGTTCTTATAATATTAAAAAATTAATGTTTGTAATATATGAAAATTGAAAATTAAAAAAAAAAATTGCAAAGGTGGCACGCGAGCCGTTTGAAAATCTGAATGTACCGGAATCGAATATATTGCATCGGGAGAGGGGTGGGGATCGCGGGAGGTGGGTTCGCAGAATAGGGGCGAGGGATGGCGGCGAAGGTGGAGGGGGAACGTGTGAGGGGTGCGGGAGGCGGAAGGGGAACGGGACGAATGGAAAAAGACACGTAGGGAAAGACAATTTCTTTATTAGTGGCATTGCAACGCATGCCGTGAACTGGTTAGTTGAATATACATAAAAGAAAAAATAATACAAGGAGTTCTACAAATTTAACCTATTATTCAGCACGAGATAAGAACATTGTCAGGTTATAATAAATTACATAAGATTAACACAAAATATATTTAGAGGGGCAGCAATTTATTTAAATACCTAAACCAAAAATGATGTACAAAAGCGATAACACAAACACAGTGCTTATTGGTTTAATTAAGTAGGTACACATAAGATTGAATTTCCTCGTGTATTGTCATACTTACAGTATAAGGATTTTGTATATTATTACTAAATCAGAGGAATGCATAGTGTAGTTTTGAAATATCAGTTGCCAAGACGCAAATTTATCTCTTCCATATTTTTCAAAAGACCGAAAAGAAAATGTTTATGAAAAAGAATATTGGAGCAGAGGTATTAATGCAATGATTTTTCCAAGGTCCTCTCTCCCCTATTGGATACCTACCTTACCCACCATTATTCAGTCAACCAGCCCGGTCCTGCAACGGACAGTAAACGACTGCGGCGGACATTGCATCTATTTCACAGGGTGAGGGAAGGAGCTTCAGGTCGTTCGACCAAAATCCGCTCGCTGATCCTCCCTCATGAATACTCTTTATACTTTTGATGGATTTTTTGATGTACACTCAGCAGAGCTCGACGGGTTTAGTTTTCATTCCGTTCATCAGTTGCTCAAATTGGAAATCTTTTTAGATTCGTTCTTTTTTTGGAGTGGAAGGTATTAAAAGTGGCTGGAAGCTTTGTTCGTGCTGAAGAAATACGGTGGCACAGTTTTATTTTGTAAAACTGATATTATTTCAGATCATTGTTTGGTACTGATCATAGTTTCGAGTAACGTTATATAAGAGTTTTTGAGTTTCGTACTTAAGATTTCTAAAAATTCAAATATCTCAATCATAAAATAGGAAATCGGTTTTTCCATAGACCACTTGCATCACATTTAAAAAAAATCCGGTTTAGGCAAATATTCTAAGACATTCCGTATTTTTTTAATGGTATTTTTGAAATCGTATCGATTTGTTGAAAATTTCAATCCGAAAAATCAGACCATTTTTTATAAACCGGAAAGACACGACATAATTTTACCGGTGTGAAAAAACGATAATTACATAGCCGAAAATCATTTTTAAAAAAAGAAGAATCCACACGAATGGCACAGGAGAATAACGAGGCATACCGAAAATATTACATCTCATAAATATTTTTTTTCTTGATCCATCTTCAACATATTATATCGGGATGTTCTGTATTAGTGCCGTCCGAGTATACATTTCGGCACAATCAGGTTTTAAAAATAATCCACCAAAGTTTGGTAATTAAACATAACTTGATTGACTGCCGTAATATAGTGTCATATTATGAATATGAACCAAATTCATTTTTAGAAAACGAATTTTATAAAATACATTATGATAAAACTATACTAACAATTAGTCATAATAGACCTGATATAGTTTTATATGACAAAATTTAAAAAATAACTTATATCATTGATCTAGTGATTCCAAATTTCTGTAATATTCAAAAATCTGTTTCTGAAAAAATAAGAAAATATGCAGATTTAGGAAATGAGATTAAAAAAATTTGGCATTCTTAGACTATACAAATATCACCATTTGTTATTTCGGCGACTGGCATTATACCTAGCTCTCTCATTCAAAATTTAGACATATTAGATTAGTCAAAGAATTTATATATAAAAACGCAACAATCGGTCATTTTAAATACATGTAGGATTACAAATGATTTTTTAAATATTTATATTGGGGGATCAATAGGATTTATAGGTCCTATTAGGAGTTCCACAGAGCCGAACCCTCTGATATGAAAATATCTGGATTTGGTGAATTATTTTCCCATTTTGTCTCTGGTAGGTTGACATGTTGTTCTTGTATTGTTTTGTATTTATTATACTTATATAGTGCAATTGCATAGCGTGAATTGACTAGATGATCATTTGAGAAAGTGTGTGGAAGGGTTTAGTTTTTCCTGTGGGGAAAATTTAACCCGGACATTTAAATCTGGTGCATAAATATATTATAAAATTTGATTTTGTTAAAATCAGCAGCATTACCATTATACCTCTAAAACACATACAGACAGCATAAAATGTACGGGGTTCTCTTCATAACATCTGTCAAAAAGTCAAACCAAATGATAAGTTCGCAGAGAACAAACAATAAATCTAGTGAACGTTAAATGTCAAATTAAAAAAATCACCTGAAATCAAAGATTTGCCATATAAAAAAATAAATCGGTGTGGAATTTTACAATATTAATAGGAACATTTTCGGAGACGGGACATTTTCATGAGTGACGTCACGAGCCTTAATAATAGATTTATTAATTTAAAAAAAAAACTGTACATTTCTAAAATTTTTTAGTAATAATTTCGTAATCTTAGTAAAAAAATCTTTTTACACGATTTTTTCCAAGTCGTTATGAAATCCATGAAAGAGGCCAATTGAAAAGAAACGCTCTCTAATAGAGTGGTCTGGCGTTATTAAACTTGCACAGATTAAACTTTTATAACGATTTTCACTTAGAAAAAACATCATTACTATTATATGAGAGATTCATGAAATCCATTAAACTATTAAAAATAAAACTATCAAATTTAAAAAAATAAATATTTCTACCATGTTGGTGAATACTCAAAACCCAAAGAGTTGAAATCTAATTAATTTAAATGAATTTCTAGCGAAGCTCGGTTGTGTAACACAAAAAGAACTTTATATATTACATTTATTTTTAGAGTTCTATCACGAACCAGAGTATATTTTGGGACTTTGCGAAAGGTGTTGGGAATTAGATGCAATGAAATTTTGAAATTCTGTAAGAGAAATTTGAATAAATCATAATGTGATTTAATACTATTTTTTTTATTATTAAAATATAATATTTTCGCATTTTTCCAGGCCACAGATAGAAAGTTTTTTTTTAAATAATAAAGTTGAACAAAGTATAAATATTTTATGATTCAAATGTGCAACTAAACCAATAGCCAAAACGCACAAAGGAAATTTACTTCACAGCGAAAAGTTCTTTGAAATCTAAGGGAGGATGAATCCAGATTTTCAGTTTTCAGTTAGGAACCCCGACAAAGACCGGCGCAGTGACCGCCTTCAGCGCATTATTGCCTCTCGCCTCTCGGCTCTTCCGCTGCGTTATTTGCTTTGGTTTACTAAGGCGAAAAAGGAGAACCCGACTTTAAAATAAGGGTAGAATAATAAAATATACAACTTTTTTCAAGCTTTTAGAAAAAAAAACATGATCACAAAAATGGAAAGTTACGGTTCCATGACAAAACAAAACATTGCCTAAACACGATATTGAAAAAATGAAGAAAAATAATGAAAAAACGACAAACCTTTTTTTGATCATGTCTGTTTTATTCAGTTACCAAAACTAATACCGAAAGCTCGAAAATGGTAAAATTATTTAATGTTTGCATTAAAGTCTTCGCGAGCGTTTAAAAGCTAATCCAACCTTACCCTCCGACATCTTACCTATTTCTAACCTAAGCTAACCCATCCTAACCTAACAATTACGTTACAAAAAAATTACAATCATTTCGAGAGATAAGATGATTTACTGACAACAAAACTAGGATTAGGTTACCAACTTAACTTTACTTATACATGTGAATTTTGGGAATTATTACAATATCATTTCGGTTGTGATGCAAGTTACAGTACTGTGCGATTTAATGTGAGCACAAGTGTAGAATTAGAAAAAAATAATATATATACTTTACTGAAGAAAAAAATACAGAAACAATTACAATTAATTTTTTTTAATACGAAGTGCGTCCTACCTTAACTTTTATAACTTCTTGTATACGGTTTGGCATAGAATCATCAATTTTTTTTACAATTTTCGGATATTTGCGTATCTCTAAACTACTGCCTCAATCAGCTTTGTTTTTGTTGTGCTTGTCTTGCTTTAACTATAGCCCACCTATTTAGGATCCGGAAAGTTACCTGGCTATTCAACGTATGTAATTTTTTTGTCTTTGAAATATTAACAATCTATGTGCATTTTTAAAGAGAAATATCCATCTTTAAAAATAAGAAACAAAAAGCTTTGGTTAAGTTTACCTCTGCAAAAAACTGTAATTCTAAAAAATTACAAAATTTTACGCATCTGTAGCTTGATGTGTCTCGTAACTCACTGAATGATAGAACACAAACACAACATGGCTGCTTTTACAATATGCTACATACAACTGCAAGAACAAGTGTAATTGTGCTAATTATCACGTGTTCACGTTAATTCGCGCAGTACTGTATCTTTTTAAATTTAAAAAATAATTAATTCTTATTATTTTCACAAAAATATAATGAATTTATGCCACTGTTCTAACGATAGTTGGTAGTGTATCAAATTGACAAAATAGATGCAGATCGGGATCTATTCTCGGCCGTGGCATTTAAAATATATATCTTGAGGCTTATAATTTTAAAAATTACATTTACTTCTTTTTATATCTCGTGATATTTTAGAGGTATCAAATATTTTGCAATCCCATTATTTCTAGTGATTATCCGCTTTCTCATTTTGTTACGATCTCCCATTCTAATAAATGTTGATATTTGCAAAGTCCCTCGCCAGGCAGTTTTCAGTCCGTGACGAATAATGACAAGAGTCTGCCGTAAGCCGACAGTAATTTTTACCTCAGAAATCTCAAACGTCAGACGCCACAGAAGTCACGGCGGAGTTTGTCCTTGCGAAATCTTCATCTCGCTAAAATTTTCACAAACGAAGAAGAGGTGTACATAGAATAAGTTACTTACCTGCGATGTAACTATATGGTACGTAGTTCGTAATACGAACGTAGAGCACAATCACATCCAACTTTAAGGAGAGATGTACTAGTGCGATTCCTTTCACGGCGAGCGTCGCGGCGCGTCGCGGCATCGGTGGACGGCGAGTCGAGCGGAACTTTCAGCGAGGAAAGCCATAATTACACAACCATGGCGCAGTTTGCCTTCTCGCGACGCAGAATCTTCCGACTTGAATATCTGAGGCTCATCTCTGAATACGTATTAATGGATTGTAGCAATAAATATGGGAGGGAGGAAGCAGTCTCCGCATAATATTTAACATTCGCTTGTTAGATGTGGAACAAGTTTCTTTCTTGTGTAACGTTCAGTGACTTTACTTTAAGAACGGATTTGATAAGGGTGATGATGAAAAATAAACATTATAGAATATTTTAGTTCAAGAGGTGTAAAGTTCAGAGATCCAGAATTATCCTCTTTTTAATCCAATCGTATAATGAAACGTTAAAAGATTAAATTTAAAGAATTCAAGTATTTTAGTTGCCATGTAAAGATACAAAGAAGTGGAAATTTGTTATTTATGTGACGCATTCATAATTGTTTTTTTTTAAATATATTTAATTCAATCTGATTTTTTAATTTGTGAATAAGTTTTGTTAACTTCTATTGAATCATTATTTTAACCCGTTGTCATTAAGTCCTTCTAAACCTTTAAGATTGATTATTTCATCGAAGACCGAAGCGGCTATGAAGGGTAAAAATAATTAACTAATTAAAAAAAAAATAATGTTCAAATAATTAAATGTCGATTTATAAACAAGTGCGCAACACTATAAGTGGTTTATCTTCTTTAATATGTAGCCCGTAAATATGATAGCGTACTTTGGACAAAGGAGTTTTTCTTACAAAGCTCTGTTGCTTTATTATATACTTATTGAAAATTTAAAAAATCTATAGGTTCGTTAAATTTATTCAAGAAAATTCCAAATCCTTATATTAGATGGGAGTTGTCATTTTAGATTACCCATAACAATAATAATAATTTCGTAATTTTTAGAACGCCGTTTTTGTGAAAAATCACCTCAGGGGCCTCATGTTTTCGCTAATATCATTCAGTGCGGAAACCGTGTATTCGAAACTACCTGTATTTACATACTATTCAACATCTCAATCTACCAGAGACCAAATGGAAAAATAATTCACCGACTCCAGATACGTTCATATCAGAGGGTTCGGCTCAGTAGAACTCTTAGCTGGGCCGATAATTCCTACTGATCCCTTAATATAAATATTTAAAAATCTTTCGTAATCCTACACGTATTTAAAATGATTGATTTTTGCATTTTTACATGTAAATTCTTTGACAAATCTAATAAGTCTAAAATGAGAGAGCTAAGTATAATACCAGTAGCCGAAATAACAAATGGTAATATTTGTATAGTCTGAGAATGTCAAATTTTTGAAATCTCGTTTCCTAAATCTGTATATTTTCTCATTTTTTCAGAAACAGATTTTTGAATATTACATGAATTTTGATAGCGACATCAATGATATAAGTTATTTTTTTAAATTTTGTCCTGTAAAATTATATCGGGTCTATTATGACTAATTGTTCTGTCAGTTAGGTAATATAGTTTTATCATAATATATTTTATAAAATTCATTTTCTAAAGATGAATTTGGTTCCCATTCATAATATGGTACTATATGTCACGGTAGTCAATCAAGTTATGTTTTATTAACAAACTTTGGTAAATTATTTTTAAAACCTGATTGTGCCTAAATAATTATGTATTTAATTTACTTAATATTTTTATTAATTAATGTGCTTATTATTATTTACTTAATGTTACCTGTTTAATGTACTCATTATTATCAAACTTTTCACGTTTAGTAAACACTTTGTGGGTATACATAATTATAATAACTGTAATAAAATTACTTACTTCGACTACTAATTTATAGTAGATATCTTTAATGTATAAAACCACTTTATTTAGAAATTATTATTTATTTTTAATTATAATTATTTTCTTATTAAAACCTACTTAATATGCTTTTATTAACATACTTACTATTATTCACGTATTAATATTTACTTATAATTGCTTAGCAGCTGTTATTATTTACCTATTTTAATTTTAATTTACTTATTGTTAACAATTATTCATACTATACTATCTTTCTTGTCTGATATTGTTGCTGATAAACCACTAAACTTACTTTGTAATACTTATTTAGTTTACAGTAGAATGTTAATGATGTTAACTACAAACTATAAACGTACTGCGCAGCTGTAAATTCAATTTGAATGACTGTATTTACTGTTTCTTTTAAAATGATTTTTTAGATTTAAATTTTCATTATAATGTCAAGTTTGTGTGAATTTTTAATACTGCCACATCTCAACACAAGAATGCCATAGTGAGATTAATGGCTTATAATTTTTATTTTAATACCATAAAATAAAAATAGACTGTTTTTATTTATTGATTTAAAAACACATTAATAACGAATGTACATCTAATATGGTGAAGGAAAACTATATTTCAAATCCAATAGATAAATAAAGAAAGAACGTTTAAAATAGAATTGCATCCCTGCAAATGCTGTAAAATGATTATAAGAAGAATGGATAATGGAGTGCTTATAAAGCTTAAAATAAGAAAAGCAAAGCCTTTTCCGTAGTTAAATTTTATTATTGCAAGGTAACTCGAAAACAGAATTTCTTTTATTTCTTCGGGTAAGACATAGTCCGATAACATTTTTTGATTACAGCGCCACTAGGTGAGTGTGAGAATTCACTGAGTCGGCGAAAAAAAAATCCAACGATGAAATGTGGCGATAACAGCGTCATTTGCTTACTTCGTTTTTAATTAAAGTGTAAGAGGAAAACGTTTATCACGACGTTAACGGTGAAAATTCAGTGGGCTAAATAAAATTAAAAACGGAGAAAGAAAACATTTTTGAATATTATTATCGCGGGGATATTTTAATTTGTTATTCCACGTTGAATGCCTGAGTTAAAACCGCGCGCTGGAATTTTCAGGCGACGCCACAATTTTTTTTCTAATCTGATTTATGCTTTATAACATTATTCCAAATGGGAAAATATTAAAAAATATATATTTCGGAGGGATTTGAGGGAACACGTAAAAGAGAAGCCTTAAAAGGCTTCTTTAGCCATTTTCACATGAGGACTTTAAGATATTTGCTTTTCTTTTATCTGCGGGAATCACGGAGAGTATGTCTTGTTTAGACACCGCGGTGCTCTACAGAAGCAACATACAAATTTAGACTAAAAACGGGTTCCCTTTGCATATTTCACTAACATCTCCCTACATAATGTCTAAATACTGATTAAAAATCTATCGGCATATTTGCATACTTTCTTTTACTATTTCGATAGTTTTTTTATGATGGCACCATTCTTTATCAGAACGTGACAGGATTTTTTAGGCATGAATTTTTGACCTTTTTTTCGGCGGTTAAATTTTAAATAAATATTTGTGTTGATGAAATATGATTGTAATTCTATTTAAATATTTTTTTTATTATTTGTATGTTTTTACAAAAAGTATTCATTTTTTACATGTTACACAGAATTGTAAAATGAATATAATAATAGCTTTTCCTCACCATAAATTCTTATCTCTCTGAAAAATTCCTGTATAGAGACAAACATACAATACGAAAAAAAAAAACATTTTTATAAGATCGACATGTTGTCTGTGTTTTGGACATATTATCGATTCCGGTTAATCGGGATACTTTGGGATTATCAAACAAGTTTAAGGGAGGCCAAAAAATTTTTTACATTTATTCGAGTTCTCTCGAACGCGTTTTGAAACACTATTATTTAAAAAAAATTATTACCGTAAAATAATTTTGTATTAAAATAGATATAATATCGTTACTGGGCGCATAACACCTCCGATATGAAATAAATTAAAAAATACGTTTTTAAGCAGGAACAAGAACGTGGACTTCCATTTATTTTTATTTAATGTGTACATTAATAAAATCATTAATATTTATTAAACTATTATTAGCATCATTTTCCCACTTCAAAAATTAGTATTTTTACTCTATAAAATATTTATTTTCTAACATTACTATTTTCTTGTAAGCAAATTCCAAAAATCTAGCATCCTTTTTCTTCACCAGCAAGTAGCCTGACCTTCTTATTCATTTACTGAGATGCACTTTACATAGACTTCAAATCGGAATTTGTCCCAATTAAACGGAATGGTGTCTCAAATAACCGAAGTAAAATAGTATTAGTTTCTTTACTTGAGTTCTGTTCCTTGGGTTTTGTCCCAAATAACCGGCTGTTTCGATAACTCGGTTTACCAATTAAGCGGATTCGACTGTGTTTGAAGGTGTTGCCTCCAATCCTTAAGCTAATGTAGACAACTCAACGAATGCAGTTTTTAAAACACCATGCTCCAGTCAAATCATTAACATATGACACTAGAAAATCTGTAGAATTTCTCAGTTGATCTAACGCCCAACGTGTAACGTCTTCCGCCCATCACGGAGGTGCGATTAATTAGTCTGCGCGACTGTTGTCGGGGCGCGAACACGCGCGTATACAACACGGCTCACGACTCACGACCGTGCGGGCGCCGAGAGCGACATGACGCTTCACTGCCAACCCTGCAACCTCTCCGCTATCTTCGGCAAATAGACATAGAGTGTCCCAGGAGTGATAAGCCTAGCAATCAGGGCTGACACAAATATAATAAAACGGAATATTTCACTTCAAATTTACGAAAAACACCTTGCGCAATAAAAGATGATTACTACTTCAAGGGTGACAAATGGAGTTAAATATTTTCTTGCTTTTTTGAAAATACAACGAAATAAAACATGCTCATTACAGTTATGCGAACGGTAAATCTCCAGTCCGAAAAAGGATGTTTCAAATTATATATTATTTAATTAATGAAAACTAAAATTTCCGCCGAAATCATAAAATTGGGTACTTAAATACCTACCACATCTGAAAAAATAACATTTACTAAAACATTAACATGCCGTGTACTTACTGATGTCAAATTTTCAAAGTACGTTAGCTGAACCTATTTTCGTAGTAACTTACTTGTTATTTGCAAAATGTTATTTGCAAAATGTTAATTCGTAAAATAATACCGTCTTATCCTGATAACGTGTTTATATTTTTTTTTTATTAAAGTAGTACGGAAACTATGGAGATAATTTTCCTAAAGATAGATACTTATGCAGAGAAACGATCTGCGGCGCACGACCTTTTAAAAAGGTCACCATTTTTAACCGGAACCGGAACGAAAAAAAATACAGAACGATACACTTTACGGCGAAATGCAAAAGTTCACTCGAGAAGTTCGAGTTAAAACGGTGTCGCTATACTCAGACAATTATGTAATATTGACGAGATAACCACAATATATGTATTTAAAAACCTGTAATTATTATTGAAAGAGTTAAAAAGTAAACAATAAAACCTTTCGATTTTGTCAACGCAAATTAAAAGGAATGATTTTAATATTCTGTGCCTACTCATATCAAAAATAATTGCCCTATTGATCTGCCCTGAACGAGAATGATTTAACATTAAATTCAATTTTCCCGTGTTCATTTCATATTCAAACAAAACACCAACATAACACTAAACCAAATAAAACAGGCAAGTGTTCAACTGTGTAATCCTATACGAACCCTGAAAAAGACGATTTGACTGGGAAAATCCAGATGTTAACCCTACCTTCACGAGCGTTGCAACATAGGTCATACGGGGTATGGCGGAAGGTTGGGTAGGGGGAATGAGGGGGGGCATGAGGGGGTTTAGTAGGGGATGCCTCCCTCTTCAATAAGACTAACAGACGTGTAGGTATAACACACACACGGGCTGGTACAAGAGTAATTAAGACGCACATTGACGAACGGTATTAGTCGAAATGGGGAATCAATTAACTGTGCTGTTTTTAATTGGCACCTGTAACGTAGGAGTTTCCCTGTTTGAAGATAATCCTTCTGAGTTAATCAACTATTGGTGTTTCTAATTAAAGTTACGATGCTTTATGCGCGGAGTTGGTACAACTGAATTCGTTGGTGTTCGTAGTTAGTAGTGAATTCGCTCCAATACGAAAATCTTTCATTTTGATTATATTCAATACTTTAAAAGTGAATTCATTGCAATAAACTTCAAAATTATAATACGCCATCGTCAATAATATGAAGGTATTTCATTAATATTATATCGATATGAACACTACGTCATTTTGGTTGGACAGGGTTCAAACTTCACTTTATCTTGTTCTGAAATATGAGGTGTCAAAGCTTGCAAAGACGATTTCTTACCATCTGTTTACTGTTGTTTTTATTTGATTTTGCGGTTGAATCTTATGAAAATATTTAGATAAAACGTATACTTACCATTTAAGAATATATTTTAAAGTGCAGACAGAACCATATCGATAGCGGATATTTGAAATGCTGTGAAGGATAATAAATCCAAAAATTACTAAAATAGGTAATTTTTCACCGTTTTTATTTCTCTTTCCAACTGCGTCGTCAAAATATTTTTAGGAAAGTGCGTCTGGCACAACGTGCATTTTTTTTGAAAAATTAAAAATAAATGTACCAAAAATATTAAGTAAGTACCTAAAAAATCATAATTATAGGTATATAAACACAGGAGGCATGATTTTTCTAAAAAAGAAAAAAAATTCTTTTCGCTCTTCTGAAAAATCATTTTGTCCTTTACAGCAATTTAAATTTCCGTGATCGATATGTAACCAGCTACTACTTAATAATTTTTTGCATAAGGTTCTAACTACATTTTCCTAATGCTTTTCCAAGATAGGTCCACATTAATTATTTTTTTTCTTTTAAAATATGTGACACTAAAATACTTTACACAAGGTTGAAACTCAAAATCCGAAATTGTTTTTGAGTTTGAGAATTCGTCTCCGCAACATTGATATCTCAACATGTTAAGGCGAAGTTAGAACCCCATCCAACTAAAGTACAGAATCACACAGCGCCACAACGATCAATTGCTAGATTCAAATAAAATGGCAATTTCAAAAAGATTCAAAGTGATTTTAGAACCTCGTAAAATAAATGGCAGCTTTAATAACTTGATGCTAGACATTCATCATACAACTATCTACGGAAATACAACTCAGTTGGCTATGAACATTATTTTCGTTATAGAAATGAGTAAAATAAATGGTTTTGCATTCAAAGGTGATTTTTGAAAAAAATGTTAGTTAGAACATAAGGTGAACAGTCCAAATAAGGTGACGACATACCTATTTGTTTCTACACGACTTCGCTCATGCTTTAACACAGTTTTTGCGATATTTTTTTTTAATATTGCATTTGAAAAAAGGGGCAACGAATTTTTTAAAAGAATATTTCGAAATCCAATAGTTTATGACGGCATTGATCCAATGACATTCTGAGTTGCGTTCACGTAGAAATTGAAGACGAAAAGGTAGTTTTTTATGTCGCTCACAGATTGAAAGTTTTTCATGGGACTCAGGTAAACCTAAAATTACTAATAAATTTATTTAGCTGTGCAAAGAAAACATCGTTGACATTATGCATATGGCTTCGCAATATTTCTAAAATGTGACTAACTTGAAGGTTTTCAAAGCACGCTAAAATATAAATAATTCCACGAATACTCGGTTATACAAACATGTCATCCCCCAAGGAACAACCAATAAAGACGGAAGATTGAATCTGAGTTAAGCACTCACCTGTGCTTTGGCAATAACTTTCCAACGATATTTTGATAAAATAACAATAAATAACGTCGCTCAATACATTAGTGATCCGCGGCATCTTTATGGCTTTTCCGTTTATGTAAGTAGGTAACGAGGAACTTTTATTTGCCGTCTTGAAATATGTAATCAACCATTAATCAACAATGAAGTACATTTAAAAAAAGTGATTTATTATTATATCTTCACCAAAGTTTTATGAAATCAAGCACTGCAAAGATAACTTGATAGAAATGTGTTGTGGGTTAGGTACTTACACTGTACCCAGAGTAAAAACAATAATAACTATAGTCTTTTCTTAATTCTGTTAAAATTGAAATGTTTTTAGATAAGAAGGTAAATTATTTCTTGAACAGAATTAATTTCGATATGGTTCAGGAGTCGAAAACTCCGATGCAAGATTGGCAATAAGTTTTTTTTCTATTAAACGGTGTAAATAGCAACTACATGATACTTTTGGGATTACATCTTCAGCGGTGTCGAAGAACGTTTGTATACTTCTTGAAAAATGTAAATAAAAATATTTCTTTAATGAAGACAATATATTAGCGAAACTCAATCGAAAATCTGAAAACACAACAATCAGAAAAAGATATTTGCACCTCTGGGACAAAAACTCAGGACCTTTCGCTTTGCGCTATGCGCTAACCACCGCGCCATTGCATGGAAATAAGTTTTATATTTGTTTTATTATAATACCTATAGTAAATTAAAATGGCGAGATTTAAAAAAAAAAATACTTTTTTTGACCGGCAAAGTTTTATGAAATCAAATAATAAGTAGTAAGATATCAAAAGCCTTTTCAAGTTATCTTTTCTTGGAGGATCTCTTTTTAATAATATCCTCCCCCATTCCTCGAGAGAAGTTTCAGCCGTCTTGTATACGAAGAATTTATTTATTTTCCCATTTAAACATTTCTTCGCAAAATCAGAAAGTAGGGTTGGCGGATGCGACGTCGATGTATTGCAGGATAAAAGTTGCGCCATCAGTCTCTACCATTCTTCCCTTTCTACCCCCACGAGCCTTCCCGAGTAAAATGATTAGAAAGCCTTCACTTCAATTTACCCCGGCACCGTCTGACTGGTGTCACAGTGCACTGATATCCGCTGGTCATTTAAGCCGCACCTTTACGTCCAATAAACGCGATGATTGACATTGACAAGCACAAATATTAAGAACTATACTTTCCACTCTTCGTTTTAGTTGCATCAATATCAGAAATGATATATTGCAGAAGGTTCGCAGGGGTAGTACAATTAATGGAATGGAAACAAATAATTTGTACTTAATTTTTATCAGAAAAACTTTCTTTTTTTTGGTACTTTTGAAGGTTTTTCCCATCAATGTAATATATAATAGAAAAAAATTGTTGAAAGTAATATTGTTAATTCTAAAATTTTTATCTATTTTTCTGTGTCTTGTTCTCTTTCATGTTTTCGTTTAAATTATTATTTCGTTTGATTATTTATTTATTTATTTATTTGAGACACAAACAGGATATTTATCAAACATGTTTGTGGGTAATATATAATAAATTAAAACACAAATATAAAAATCCCTAGACTAATGTGTCTGCAGTAATCACATTTGAATTTTTAAAAGAAGCAAACACATGAAAAACAATGCAAGTATTATTTATACATAACTTAAAAAACTTAAATACAAAATTAAAATGCATTATAAGTATACAATATTTATGAAGTATTTCCAGAAATGTAATAAAACAATAAATTTTTTTTATTTTTTTGGGAGCACAAATCGTGGAGAAATTTTTTGAAACATGTTACATTATTTACAAAAATATCTATGAAACTGTGTATTTTAACAAGATCGTTGTATGACCGAGACATTCTAGATATAGGATTAAAATATCCAGTATTATTCGTAAAAATTTCAGTCCAAAATATGTTATGGGTTCTTGTAGATTTGGGCCTGGCGTATAACTTGATTTGGTTGACTAAGTTACTGTCTACACGATTGTTCACAATTTTATAAAGCATTAAAAGGTCATTTATGTTTCGTCTTTTAACTAGACTTTATTATTCTTCAATAATTTGTATTTAATTTATATAACAATATTTGAGGACTTCATGCATAGAGAAATGATCGCGTTTTTAAATTGACATAGTCTGAATAATTAGCTACCGATGGAGAAGTTCTTTGAAATTCGGCACTAGCCTCCGCTTGAACATTTTCAGAGCGCTGAAATACCTAGGGAGCCTCAAAGAGTTTGCGGTATTTGATGTTACAAGCAACCGTCATTGCCCTTTTTAAATTAATAGATTCCATGACGGTAGTTTACTGCGAATTCGATTTAATTTAATGTACGAATCTTTTAATTTAGTGATTGAGTATTCCTTGAAACGAATGGTTTCAGCTATACATAACAGACTTACTTATGTTTTATATAAAGGCTGTCATAGTTTAATAAATCATATATTTTATATCACGTATCTTATTCTATCTTTTCCCTACCCTTGTCCCATCGACTGATACGAGCGACCATCTGCCATCCGCTTATCACGAAGAATGAACAAAGTATTCAAATATCTTACGGTAAGTACATGTAATATTTCGACGATATTACTTTTAAATTAAATTTTTCCGAACCGTCAAACAAATTGACGCTTCCCTCCATTGCCTTTTCTAAACGGCATTTGCATTAATATTAAAAATGGATTTTTTCATTGGATAACCAACACTCCTTCCAAAGTTCACCGCAAGTGGTTTGTCACGTTTGGTGACTTAGCAGGGGTGGCCGGATCATGGGGGGAGCATGAGATTTATCTAAGGCTTGGCGGCGGATATGGGTGCCCATCTACTGTGCGTCGAGCCAGATCGACAGAGACTGGTTGAGGGAGACCTTTTAACTTCTATAGCCGGATTCTCTCAACCCATCGCCTTGCACCATAGTGGGAGAGATGGATTCATACCTCCGTCACTCCTGGCCACACTGACTCCCAGATTCCTATCCACCCTTCACACCTTTTTTCCTTCCCAGAACTTCTTCTCCTTCCTTTTCCTAAAAAAAAAACCCAAATAGCATCCACAGAGATGACATAGGCCCTGAGAGATTTTTTTCCTCCTTTTTAACTAGATTATTAACACTTACCCACTTCCCAAAGCTAATTTTATGAAAGTGTCGTGTTAATACTCTGTAAATATTCGAAAACAATAAATAAATAAACACTTTTTGTTATACACTACTGATCAATTCCACTATACTACAATAATACGATCAATTATTTAAGATATATAGACAGCCAATGGAATCGGGATTCACTTAGCTCAAGCTTCGTAAGGGTTAGTTGATATACTAAGCCCTGACAAAACTTTAGCTAAGCGAAACCCGGTTCCATTGACTGTCTATATATTGAAATCAATAAAGTGGCCTAATAGAAGATGTGTTTATCATAAAATATAAAATGACAAACCCCAAGTTTATGAGATCAAAAGGAAAATCAAATCCATAGTAAACACTTCAGATTTTATGTCCGGGTTAAATCTTTCCCACGGGAAAAACTTAACCTTTCACACCCTTTCCTCAGTCAATCCACGTTATGCAATTGCACTATATAAGTATAATAAATACTAAATAATATAAGAAGGACGTCTCAAAGAGACCAAATGGGAAAATAATTCACCGACTCCAGATATTTTCATAACAGATAGTTAGGCTCGGTGGAACTCCTGATTGGACCTATAAATCCTACTGATAATCCAATTTATATTTTTTTATTATTTGTGTATTTTTCACATACTGCCATCTTATTTTTATTATTTATTTCCATGTTAAAGTAATACTATCTTTATTTGTGTAAAAGCCTCTCTGGTCAAGAAATAGGATTGGAATAAGTTTTTAACATGATCCACTAAATTTACGAAGTTAACATTAAACAAATCAATATCGCTTAAGTATCGGTTTCCTATAGCTGGAAATCACTGTATTGGAGAATGAGCAATGTAATTGCGCTTAAGTACACTGCAGTAGAATAGAGTTTTGTGTCGTGTTATTCTTGAGGGTACGTGTAGATTTATAAGTTGCAGGAGTTCGGATCAGTCTAATTTAGAGTTATGAGTTTTAAATAAAGAAAAAATTCATCAATTGTTTTACGTCTGTCTTCTAATGTAAGAATTTTTAGATTGTTTAATAGGAAAGAATAATTTGATAATAAAAGATCGCATTTTTTTAAATTCTTTCAATGTCATTAATATGAATTTTGTAAGAGGGAGACCAGACTACTGAATTGTATTCAATTTGCAAATAGGGTTTTCATACTTTTCTTCACGATTTGATAATTTCATTTAATAAAGATAATCATTAAATTTGTTCAAAAATAATTTATAATTAGTGTTTTGTGGTAACCTTATTTTCGTTCGACCTTTCTTCACTTTTGGTACTTGACTTTATAAAAAGGTATTTAGATTTAGTTCAGTGTTGTGACAATCTTGTTTTCGTTCGAACTTTCATCACTTTTTGTACATGACTATAAAAAGGTATATATAGATTTAGTTCAATGTTTTGACAACCTTGTTTTCGTTCGACCTTTCATCACTTTTTATACATGACTTTATAATAAAGTATGTTGATTTAGTTCAGTGTTTTGTGACAACCTTGTATTCATGCGACCTTTCATCATTTTTTGTACACGATTTTATAACAGGGTATACAGATTTAGAGAAGTATTTTCGTAAATAGTGACCCCCATCAGTTTGATAGTAAAAATATCGTTTATGGGAAATATACCCACTCAGGTACTGAGTTTCCAACTGGGTGGGGAGCAACCCTTGAGTTTACCATAGATATCAAAAGATCTTATACTCTGATTTATATATTATGTACCCGATCAAAATTGAAGGGGTTTTGTAAAATGCGTGCAAGCCCATTTTATTATCCAAAAACGGTTCACCCATTTTGTGATTTTATCGACATAAATCGGCTTTCATATTGTAAGGCAAGAGGCGCCTGTCAAGGCTGTCTTGTCAAATGAAATTATGTTTCCGCCATAGTTCTTAAGACTTTCCAATGTTTTCTCCTAACAGTGTTACCGCTTTAACAGACACTCAACTTTCACGCAAACTTTGAAAGCGGTTAATATTTTTAAAACATTAGATATTATTTAAATTCACATAAATCAGATGACGATATTTGCAGTTCAGTTACCAAATATCTTAACTTATCTTTTTTAGACGCTATGAAAATATTTCACAATATTATGAAAATTCCTCTAATTTTTGACAATCAAGTAAATTAGTATATCAAAAAAGTGAATTATAGTTTAAGGTTTTAAAATGTTGGTCTGGTACGGCATACCTTGCTTAAACTTACTTACATGACGTTCAAGGCCAGATTCAGACCATAGATAATATTCATCTTCAACGGGCCGCGCTGCGTTGCGACGTCCGTATTGGGGTGTTGGGGAGCCGCCGCGACGCGGAAAACTTTGGCCGCACTAAATCGCTCTTGTCATGCTTTTAAACTTCGCATAAAGCGGACCTCGACGAGTGTTGAATTAGGTTTCGTTGCATAAATTTTACATGACAACGCAACACCGTCTAATGGCTCTTCTGGAAGCGGCGAGCTGCCCTGACGGAGATCCCTAAAGATTATCACACAATGGAGAGGAAGATATAGTATCGAGAAACATTCGGCTGCACTGTGGCGGATGCAGTATGTTAACGATATTTGCATTAACAAAGGACCAACAATAAATACTTTTGGCCGTAAAAATCTCAAATCATGAAGGTGAACCTACTGGGTGTGAATTCCGAACCGCCAGCTGAGTACAATTTGACCCTGACGCTGAGAACTCATTTGTCACCACCGTTTCCATTGCACAAGTCATTTTATTTTTTTAGTTATTACACTCTCTAGTGTGCTTTTACATTGTAGTTCATAAGTAAAGTATCACAGTTATTTTAAATAAAACTAAAACAATAAAAAATACATAATACAATAAAAAAATGTTACAATAAAAGCCCATAATAATATAAAGTAAACTGGCAAAAATGACAAGAAGTCTCACGTAAGTATATGTTCAATACAAACAAAAATTGCAGAAATTATTCAAGCCTATTTGTGTCTAGATGTATAAAAGAATTTGAATATATAATGTTTATACTGGTTATTTTTAAGGTGAAATATACCTCCCAGATCAGAATATTTATTTCCGAGACTGTGAGGCCTCGAAGCGGGGAATTTTGTTAAGACAGGGTCCTGGTGTTGTTAAAGTAAAAGGGTAGTAAATGTCGGCAAAGATCTTTTGGGAATATGGATGTTGATTAATTGAAGCAATTCAGGGTAGTCAATTTTATAATCCAGTATTTTATGTAATAATATAAAATCTGTGTTAATTCTTCTCCATTTTGGTAAATGCTGAAGATTTTTAGCGGTTTGGGTTAATAAGAAAGTAAACAATGTTACAACTACATTCAAGATCCCGTGTTCTACCTTCTATTTCACCAAATTGCATATTATTGACATTAAAAACAGAATACCAAATGGAGAATTTGGCAATTTAATGTCATGGTTGCATGTATAATCATAAAACGTATTTGAAATATGCTAATAAATAGAACATTCAATTTTGAAAATATATATTATGATAGTTTTACATTACGTACAATATTGTTTTATTAAACAAATCACGGGTTAGTCATATATTTCCGCTATTATCACGCGAGTAGCAGTACGCGGGGATCAGATTCTACAGTTTCCGATCGTTCGGCGTTAGAGCGTTGGTGATTAAATTGGACTAATTGGAGTAAAAAAGTGGAACCATTTTTTTCGCTTCGTGTGTCATCTAAATAAAATTTGAATTTGAATTCTCGATGAATCTCTTCTCTCTTGACTTTCTTTATGATACTGTCTTGTTACTGAGGGCTCTGTAACTCATTTTCCTGTTACGTACCTACATTGTTTTTGGGAAAGACGTAGAATTTTCAATGGATCTCTCAGCGGTAAGTAAGTGAACAGAAAATTCTCTTCTAAATTCATGATTTTTTTTTTGCCTGGAATATCTAAACTACCTTTTTAAGCTCGGCACATTTTTACATCCTAAGCTACGGACCTTTAAATTATATTATGTTTAACTCACATCTATTTCAATGGTACGGTAAAAAAGTGGTGTAGAAACACGACCTAACCTGATCGTTAAACAATGTACCTTTTAGCTTAATATAAGAAGTATTCTGTTTTCGAATTTTTAAAGAGAGTGGTTTGGTAAGATTTTAAGGAACTTTAAAATTAATTACTTTTTTATATTATATTATGTCAATTTTCGACAAGTTTAGGCTCTTATTTAATCAACAATTTAAACAAAAGAGACACTCATTTCGAACAAAGAATTAGATAATTAAATAATGGTGGAACCTACTTTATTGCCGGTCTGATACGGTAGGTAGTTGCAATTTTGAAAATTAACCGTTAATCATTTTTGTTAGATAATATATATTTTTTTGTGTATTTAAAAAAAAAACTAAACGAGGGACCCAAATGTAATGTATATGAACAAGGGAAAATTGGGGATTTTCTCAGGTGAAAAAATTAAGTGAAAGGGATGAAAAAGGGTTATTAAATTATTGAATATTATAATAAATAAATCTTCCACAATTCTTTCATCGCTGGTTTCACGTGATAGGACAATACGGATAACGCAAATTCCCCTGTTAACAAGCTCTAATGGAACGCTGTAAAATGTGATGTTTATAACTGGTGCTTTAAATTTGATCGAAATGAAAAGTGGATCAAGCGGGTAATCATCATCAAAGTTTATGGCTTGTACAAGGCATTTCGGGTGTAATTCCACGTTTCAAATCATAAACTTTACAGAGTCGATGGTATAAAAATTTCGTCCGATGACGAACGAAGTCTTGCATTGTTTTATCAGATTGTATTTATTTGATTCCATACTTCGATATTCATCCAAAATCTGAATAAGAGAAACTGTAATATTATTTAAAAAACGTTAATTATTCATTCTTTGTATATTATTTGATTTTATTAGAAAGCGATCGTAATGTCACGAACATTAGAGGCACGGGAGTGGGGATTGTACAACTAGACATTAAATAATGTTGCGAAGCAATAAAAATAGTAGATTCTCTAATCGTGTACCATTTTTTTTAATATAAAAATCACTTCAATATCGAGACAATTGAATTGAATCAAACTATAGTCAAAGAAAGGTTTGATATTAAAAGATAAAAATTATACTAAGACAAAAATTGAAAAATAATTTTATTTATAATTTACATAATCGAATATTAGGCGGGGGTAGAGCGTATAAAACTAATTTTGCCCTACTGGAAATAGTCCAAAGAAGACTCAAAATAAATCTAAAAAATCTTATATTTCAATTTAAGTGGAAGAATTAAACAAACTCTTTAAGAAATGTATACCTATACCAAATCCACGAAAAACAAAATGTTATCAATAACCAGCAGGCTGAGAACCACATTAAGTCCAAATAATTTACAATAAAACAATGTAATAAATAATAATGAAAATTAATTAAAGGAACAATATCAAACTTGTAAACAAGTATGAAGAAGGTTCACATTCTTGTTTTTAAACATATAACTTGATCTTGTGCCTCTTGATTGAATGTTGTGATTTAAATTATATTTGTAATAAAACTGTATTTGTAAATTATAATTAAAATAATTATATTTTCTTTTTTATTCTTTTTTTATCTATAATTTATTAGTTTTAATATAAATACAATTTACTTGGTGACCCTACAATTGGCCCGGGGCGGCGCGCCGGGGGTAAAAACATACACCTTCTAAATCTTAGTAGATATTGCATATACAAGTATGTCGTATTTTGCTATTCGTCTGTATTCATTCAGAATTGAAACGTTACTTGAAATGGCTTTAGTCGTGTTTGATGACTAAATCTGAATAGCCAGGTACATTTTCCACATCTTCTTCCCCTCCCCAATACCTTCAGCATCACACCATATCAAAATTGTGGATGCCATAGTTTCACTGGTTCGAGATGGTTGGGAGCAGTTGGGACCTTGGGACTCTTGTGTTATATTCAGATAAAAAAGTTATATTATATGCAAGTGGGAATCTTTAGCGTGTTTTTTTGCTAAGCCGACTGCACGTATAAGTATGTCGTATTTTGTTATTGCCGCATGCTACTTCGGAGAGTCGAAATTATTAGTAAAAATATTTTTACGTTGTGAAAGTAAAAAACAATAAATTGTGAATTTGGTGTTAGTAATTGTAAGTATTTAACTAATATCAAACAATTTTACCATCAGAATAATGTATCTAGAAAAATTGTAATTAGTTGTTAAAAACAAAACCAAATTTCATTTATTTGAAAAATGGAGAATCACTTGGAAACTGAGTTATAAGTTATTATTAAGATTAAATTTATCGGAAACTTTTTTTTTAAAATTTTCTTTAAAATATTTTTTTACAGTGCTTATTAATTGTATTTTATCGTTAATGTTTCTAATTTCTCCCGGTAGTCGATTGAAAAAAAGTCTTCCTTGGTAAGTTTAATAATTTTGTGCAAAGGAAGTGTTTATTTTCGGGCATGGAAAAAATATTAGCCTGTGTATAACTTTAATTGGGGAAGATTAGTTTTGTATGCGGATCCCCAGCTAATGATAGCTTATTGTAAAGTTGATATATGAACCAAAGCGTAATATATTATATATAAACTTTTACAGATAAAAAAATTCTGATTCTTAAAAATATATACCTTTATCAATTTAAATTTTTTTTTTTCAACTTTTTATATTTGTTCATTCCGTTTCAAATTTTTATCGATAATTACTCCTAAATATTTTATTTTGTTTGTTGTTTCTAATATTGTGCCGTTTGGGATACAATAATTTTTATTATGTGTTTTGGAATTATCATCGTTGACGATGACAAAGTTTTTTGGGGTATCATTTTTAAATGTTTTATTACCATTTATCGATAGTAAATTTACGTCGAAAATCTTAAGAATATTTATGTCTTCGGTGGATTTAAATGTTACGTTTTCCCAAGTTTTTTCGCTAATTTGTCAGTACCGTATCGTCGACATATGAAGTAATTTGACATATTAGTGGTTGAAAAAACATGTCATTAACATATACGGTGAAAAGGATTGGTCCGATTCCTGTACCTTGCGGGATTCCAAAGTTTGATATTTTTTATTGCTATTAATCTGATTTATTTTTACCACTTGCCGTCGATTTTTAAGGTAGTTCGAAATCCACTTAATCGCGTTGTCTTTTATACGTATATTGTTCAGTTTTTTTCAGTAGAATCTCATGGGATATGTTATCAAATAATATATATATATATATTCAAAGACAGCCGTTACGGAAAGCACAATCCGTACGATGTTCACTTCATAACATCTGTCAAAACGTCAAAAAAAAGTTCGGAGACAACAAACAATAAAGCAATTGAATTTTAAGTATTAAATTCAAAAATTCGCCGGAAATAAAAGTGTTGCTGAGTAAAAAAACATCTGTGTGGAATTTTGCAAAAAATAATAGAATTAGAAAAAATTAAAGAACAGAACATTTTTATGCAGTGACGTCATCAGCCCAAAAATCGAATTTATTTATTAAAAAAAATAACTATAATTTTCTAAAAAATTACGTAATCTTGGTAGAAAATACTATCCACCCGATTTTTCCCAAGTCATTATGAAATTCATGCAAGTGGCCTATTCTTGATTCGATTCAAAGTATGAGGCGAGTACTTCAAATAAATCCATAAATTCAAAAATTTTCGAAAATGGAATATCGTTTTAACGATAATTTTTTTGCAAAATGTCATTCTCGAATTTTGACATTTTTAACAGTTCTTCAACCTCGTGAAGTTGAATTTCGACAATAGCTCGACTTTGCGGGGGTTTAAAGGAGGTATTTTGAAAGTTTCAAACATTTCTAATGCTTAATATAGCAATACATAGACGTTCCATTAGGGATGTCGAAAGTGAAAAAAAAAATCGATATATCGAAGTATCGATATTAATTAAAATATCAATATCGATGTATCGATATATCGGTCAAATTTTCAAGAGATTTTGCGTTTTTTTAATAATATCAATAGTCATCAGCTCAATAGTATCAATAGTAATTTTTATACACAATGTGCTTTTTTTAGTGTACAAAAATCTCAATAAAAATTAAGTTATTTTTATCAGTATTCATTTTTATTAAGTAATAATTATAAAAATATCAAAAACTAAAAAGCTGTCTTCTAACTTATATGTAAACTGAGACGCAAACAAAGTTTTTATGCGTCCCAGTAACATTATATTAGCGTATTAATCTGTCAAAAAGGACTTCGTGCTTGGAACAAGGTAGTCAATAATCATAGACAATTGGGAACCAACACATAGGAGTGGCTTAGAAAAAAATAGCGAAAAGTAGCATACATTTCTATGTATGTACCTACACACAAGAGATAGTATAAGTGATCACAAATACTAATGCAAAGACAACAGATTTGTAAGCTATTAATAGTTAAAATTTCAATAGCCAGATGTCATGACCAAATAATACAGTTACTTTTTGTATCGATATATCGGATCAACATATATCGGCTAAAAATATCGATATATTGAATTAAAAATATTGATACATTGATATATCAATACTTTTTTAACAAGCCTACGTTTCATATACTCACATATATACTTGGAATAAAGAATTATTTTTATTATTATTATACCTACATAGACAGAAATAAGCACATTTTGATTTTTACATATGCAAATTTATTTATTTATTATTTAATAAATAATCCATAAACTCAGTATAACCGCGGCCTAAATAAATAAGCCTTAAAGAAATACAATCTGAAAAATGTTATTAAACTCATATATAAATGTTATTACCGCAAAACTCATTTTAAATGTACTATGTAATTTATTGGTGAATCAGATATTTACTTAAGACCGTTCAAAAATCCACATTTCTTCGAAAGTTGTTCTAACGATCATGCAGGGCGGTTACAATGATAAAGATTAATTATTCTCCGTACCAGCTTTTTAAACTTATAACTCAATATCGATTTTATTTCATTCCAAATTTGCTTTAATTTTTGCCTATTTCCAAAAATGCTGAAAGGCGTGTTGATAAAACTATTAAAATAATGTACTTTTTGTAATTATTTTTTGATTATAAGTATTTATCATTTTCAATAATGTCTAAGTTAAATAAGAATGTGAAAAGAATCTGAAATATATTAGTTTGTAAGTGTGCAAATAAATACAGAAACGTACCAATTTTCGTCAAGAAACACATGTACGTGATTTTATTTAAACAAGTTAAAATTCTAAAACATGCGATACCCAGATAACGTATTGATTTATTTTATTGCATGATATAATTTGAAATGGGTGTGGTTTAATACAAAATCTTTTTTGAAAATTTAACAAATCTGCCAACGACCTATGGAATAACCTTTATTATTATACTAAAAATAAACATTTTGTCTCAAAATTTAAAACATGCAAATGCTAGATAAAAGAACAATCTTTCGAAGTCCATTTATAATTATTTGTGGAAAAGAGTCAATAGTCTAAAATCTGATTTAAAAATGACATATTTCTGGTTTTCTCTGGTAATACCCTCTTAATATATTATGAAGGTATATTTTTTATGAATACACGGGATTAAAATTTTTCTCTTATTTAATATCTTTGCAATTTATGCATGAGTAGGTATCTGTTTTTATGTCTATATATGTATGTTCACGATAGCAACATGAGAATTTATATTATCAAATAATACAAATTGACATTAAGCATACTAATTTTACACATTATTTCTTATATACCAGCTGTTAGTAACACGTAAACAATAATTTTTTTATCGCATAATATAATATTTTTATAAACATAATATTTTCATAAATACAATTGTTTTTAAAACACTATTAAAAGTAATATTTACATAATATTAAAATCAAATAAACAAAGCCGCGATTGAAAACATAAACCACTGGCATTAGGCATTCCAGCAAAAATCCCTGTGCAAAACAAAATGAAAGGCGATAAAAAATAATTAAATGAAATAGAAACCACAAATGTTGTTACCATTTTTTAAAAACAATTATTTTAATATAGGTTTTAGAATCAATGCAAAAATATGTGTGACGTGAGTCGGAAACCTTTGGCGACTAAAAGCAGTTCAGCAATAACGAGAAGTTAGACGAGTCGAATAATCGTTGTTTAAGCTAAGTCATAAGACTCATAAGTGTCAAGTTTATGTTCCCGTGACACGTTTATGATATTCCACATTGTACGGCATATTCCATAAAAATAACAGGATAAACAAGCCGCGGTAAATACAGGCGAACTTAGAACAAACGTATATGACACAATTGGTAATCAGGCAAACTGAAGCCTTCTTTGCGTGTTACAGCACCGTAATGTACGTAAAATATTTAAGGGTTATGGCGAAATGTACGTTATACGGCGTCTAAAACCGCAAAGTCGACTTGTATGGAAGTACGTCTACGGATATTACAGGAAGGTTGAGTTTTGTGAATTCAGAAAGATGTTATTATACTTTTGAATGTAGCTATTATGATTACTATATTTATTAGATGTTATTATTTTTGTGCAGCATAACTACATTTTACATTTAGGCGCTTATCGAATAAAATATTCGCAACAAAAACAAAGATATTAAATAATAATGATCCTCATTCGGTTTGGATGTATTTAATTATGATGGTTTCAATAATTAATATTAAATTATGATAACTAATACATTTTCAAAGTTTAATCTTTGTTTCGTCCTAAGCGGGAATTGTCTTATCTTTATATATCAAAATTTTGTTTTTTTTTAAATTATCTCATGAGTTATTTATTTAAACTTTCATCCTGTTTAACCAGTTTTCCATTAGGAAAAAAATGTCAGCAAAATCACTGCCTAAAAAGGTTCTGCCCTCATACAAGATACTTAAAATACCGTAAACTTTACCCAAAGTAACCACTGCGATGAAATTACACGATAACGCAAATCACCCCTTCTTAAGCGGAGAGAATCTATTCAAAAAGCAATCATCCCGGCAGTGGCAAAAAGTTAATTCGGAGCGAACATTCTGCCGGTTGGTAGGTGACTGGAAAAATATACACACCACGCGAACTCGAACACATCTACAACAATACTCGGTACAAACGCTTCACACACGCGTCACTTCACAGTCCACACACGTGGAACGTGGATGTATCCATATATCCACGCACACAATCAGTGATTAAGTCCAGGGTTTGTTCCAAAAATCTCTCTGTCCCACTGAGACCGTTCAAGTAATTCCTAGGTACCCATTCCAAAATCCAGATGACGGCCCAGCCTTTTGTATACGTAACACTTGATAAGGGTTTTATGAGATCCCGTCCGACGCGTACGCGTGACGCTTAAGCTGGCTTTTTTCAGCGATTTAAACTTTGGACATTTCTTATCGTAGGCAAATCTTGGAGCACATGGGCATGAAATGTATTTAAACCTCGTTTGGGATGATATATTCAAAATTTCAGGTGTTCATCATAGCTTTATCATAATCTCGTTTATCTTGACAAATACGCTTTAAGTTCAAAACGTTTGGATAAGTGTCTATTGAATTGAAGTTAGTTTATTTTTTGTTTGTGTTTGAAGTGTACATAACATATATTTTCAACATTTTTTTCAGAAGTTTAAGGCGGAACACTGAATTCTAAAATATAGATTTATCGCAGCCAATGAATGAATGGCGCAGTAAAATAGAATGAGAGCTCAATAAAAACGGTCTAATTCACTGAAGGGGTGAAATTTAAGCTCTTAAAGAATAGAGAAAAAAAACGCAGAGTTAGAGCAAGTATTTTCATTGAACTCCTAAGTGTAAAGTAACAAACGTGCAGAATCCGCGAGTACCTTTTTCGTAAGAAAAGAATTCAACAAAGAAAACGAAGAATTCTTCATTAGACTCCCAAGCATTAGAAACTGGTAACGGCATTCTTCACCAGGGGTTTGCCTTTATCAACTCCCGGCTCATAATCCCGAGTGTCTGCGACGCTCCATCGTACGTGACTACTGACTAGTGACTACTGACTACCCCTCCTGTCAGATCCCTTTCCCTCTATCAAAACTCCCCCAATCCAGCCCGTCCCCAGAACTCTTAAGGACAATTTGTCCATATAATGTCGCTTGTTTAACTCCGACTAATGAGATTATATGCTGACACTCGTTTCTCTGCCTTTGATATACATATATCCGAGGAATGCATGAAGCCGAGAAGGAAATTTTATATTTTCGACAGTAAGTATACTACCCCATACGTGACGAGAACACACAAGCGAAAACGTGGGCCCTTCGTTGCAGGTTTAAAGGAAAATAAGTAGTTAACACATGGTTGGTAATATGTTTTAAGATATCCGAATACCTGATACGAAACAGGTTGAATGTATAATGTTTACTATAATCAAAAAGAAATAAAAGAATTTCTTTCTGCAATGAATTTTATGAAATGTGAAATACATAAAGATGAAAGATACAATGACGTATATTGTACCCGTCTCCATATGTATTACGACTTATTAGTAGGAAGTGAGTTTCCTTTTGATGTAGACAAAAGTGAACTGTACTGACTGTATTCCTGCAATGAAAATAAAAGCTTTGATTACTGAACCGAGTCACATGATCTCCTTTCAGGGGAATTTGAAAAGAACGGTTTCTTCCTGATCTTTCATTCTACCTCGGTATTCACATTTTCACAATAACCCTGATTTTCAAGTCGTTAGTTTTTCATTATTATTTTTTTCTTAGATTAAAGGGTTCATTGTTCTGTAATGTACATTGCGCTAATTCTAGAAGTTCTTGCGGCCCCACGAAAATGAATTTAATTCGTCACCATAATTTTATAACACTTTCTCAATTGAGAAATGCAGGAATAAAAATTGTATAATCTTTTGTCAATAACAGTAGACAAAAAAACTGTGTATAATAAAGTGTGTATTATATCTATATTAATTATAATAAAAAATTTATCTATCTTTATACTTTTAATTAAATGAAGACAATATAAGCGAAACTCAATCGAAAATCTTGAAAATCGAACCCAGGACCTCTCGCTTTCCGGGTGAATCTTGTAATCATACATAAAGATAGCAGCCAATAATATATGCGTTAAGAAAATGAAGATAATGTGGGTGGTTCTTATTCGAAGCATGATACAGTTAAAAATGACCGAAATTGATATCGATGCCTTGGCGTACTGGTTAGCGCATTTGCCCGGAAAGCGAGTGGGTCTGGGTTCGAGTCCCAGAGGTGCCTTTATCTTTTTCTGATTTTTCTGTCTTCATTTATTTAAATATTACAATTTGAAATTTTACTCATAAAGTTAAAATAAAAATAAAGTATATACTTTTAATAGGTGTTTAATTAAAAAAAAATTATCAACCTCACTCTATGTTTTTCTTTAATCATTTGTTTTTTTTTGTTTACAATATGAATTTTATGCGAAAATTTCTCTGGTGCATGCAACCATGTAGTGATGTAGTAATTATTTTCATAAAATATGAAGGCTTGTTGTTGCTTCAATAAAATATATTAAATTTTAAATATCTTCGAATTCAAAATATGTTTTTGCTATCCGAAAATCTTTATCATATTTTATACGATGTAATGGCTGAATTACCAAAATAAATGGTTGTTTCATCAGGGTCAGTAGTTTCACAGAATTTAAACAATTCATCAAATTTCAGAGTTAGTTTTCAATAAAGTTCTGTTACTATTTCATGATATTCAATAAGGTTCCGCGACTTTTCATCCCACGCCAAAATATCCCCGACAAAATATCGTCCATCAAAATATCTACTAAAACCTAACAAAAAATAAATGGTTGTTTCATCTAAGGGTCAGTTGTTTCACAGAATTTAAACAATTCATCAAATTTCAGAGTTAATTTTCATGTTCTGTAAAAGACGTATCAAAGTTCTGTTCTTATTTCATGATATTCAATAAGGTTCCGCGACTTTTCATCCCACGCCAAAATATCTCCGACAAAATATCCTCCAACAAAATATCTACTAAAACCTAACAAAAATGTGACAAAAATAATTCACATCCTGTAAAGACAACAATTATTTTTTTTTAATTCTTTTTTTTTACATAAGCTCCACACAGGAGGCCATGAGAAAAATAATTTCCCTCAGTGCCTATGTCGTTTTTGGGGATGCTGCGTGGAGGATTTTTTTAGGGAAAGGAAGAAGAGGAGAGTTCTGAGAAGGAAAAGGGTTTAAGGGGTGGGTAGGAATTGGGTTCAGTGTATCCTGGTCATCCGTCTCCAAGACCTAGACAAACCTCACCCCATGAACTCGGGCATCCCTGCTAAATAGCGAACCTCTTGAGGTGACCTATGGAGGTGTTGGTTACGCAATAAAGGTTCCCGGGGCGGCGGTACCCATTCCCGCATCCCAAATTGAAATTTTACTATTTTTGAACAATAATTTATTGTCTTTACAAGATGTCTCCATTATTTTTGTCCAATTTTTTGTTAGGTTAGGTTAGGTTTTGTTAAGTTTTAGTAAATATTTTGTTGAGGGTTGTTTTGTCCGTAGGATATTTGTCGGAGGATATGTTGTCGGGGATATTTTATCGCGAATTGAATTACCATTTAATAATGATATAAAAACAGAACTTGACTAGAACCTTTACAGAACTTGTAAATAAACTTTGAAATTTGATGAATTGTTCGAATTCTGTGAAAAAACTTGCCCTAAATATAATACATCAATAAGGATGCCGTATGGTCCGAATTCTCGACAGATCAGTACCAATTTTGAAAACGGCAAAAAATGTGATAATAAAAATAATATAATATTCATACTTTATTGAATTCTCTAAACAAATACTTAAATTTAAAAAATTAAAAATTAAAAGTTTTAAATTTCATTGAATAAGAGTTTGGGCACAGCCACAACCGAAATTGGTATTTTGAATAGTGGCATGATGGAACATGAATAATATAATAACTATATTAACTTTTGCCACTTTTACGGTTACGAATAACCCAACAATGTTTGAAGATCTCCTACTTTTCCACACTAAGTGGAAAATATTGCTTGCGTCGTGATGGAGCCGACGAATCGAACACGCGACGCCCGGGTGGGACCCAAGCGCGATACCCACTCAACCACTGACCGGTCTCATTACACGGGTACATTAAATATTTCCGTTCGTTTAAGTACAACCGTTAAGAGCGTTTAACCAGTCAGCGACCGAAAATCCACATTTCGTCGAAAGTTATTCTTACGATCGTGCAGGGCGGTTACAATGAGAAAGATTAATTATTCTCCCTACCAGCTTTTTAAAATTATAACTCAATATCGATTTTATTTCATTCCAAATTTGCTTTAATTTATACCTTCATCCAAAAATGCTGAAAGGCGTGATGATAAAACTATTAAGATAATGTACTTTTTGTAATTATTTTTTTATTATAAGTATTTATCATTTTTTAATAATGTCTAAGTTAAATAAGCATGTAAACAAAATCTGAAATAAATTAGTTTGTAAGTGCGCAAATAAATACATAAACGGACAAATTTTCTTCAAGAAACGCACGTACGTTTATATTTTTTAATGATTTTATTTAAACTAAAATTAAAATTCTAAAACATGCGATACCCAGATAATATATTAATTTATTTTACTGAATGATTATATGATTTGAAATGGGTGTGGTATAATACAAAATCTTTTTTGAAAATTTAACAAATATGCCAACGACCTATGGTATAACCTTATTATACTAAAAATAAACATTTTTTCTCAAAATTTAAAACATGCATATGCTAGATAAAAGAACAATCTTTCGAAATCCATTTATATTTTTTTTGTGGAAAAGAGTCAATACGTCTAAAATCTGATTTAAAAATGACGTATGTAACATGTATTTTATAAATATAAAAAATAAAAACATTTCTGGTGTTCTCTTGTAATACCCTCTTAATCTATTGATGTGTTGTTTTTTTTCAAACCAACCAAAAATCAGTATAGTCACCATTGTCTATTCAAAATCATTCTAGAGTAATAGAATCTACAATAAGATTGAATACAAAAAAGTAATTAAAACCTACTCAGTCGGAAACATCCGATTCGAACTGCAAGCATTTTCCGTTTGAAAGAAAATGAATTCAAAGGGGAGTGCCAACGAGGAGAGTGGGAAAACAAAAAGTCCAACCGTAGCTGAACCGTAAACTACCTGCACCTGATTACACCCGGAGGACAAACAATAATTGATTGGGCATTAGCTGGCGGGTTATTGATAACCGGTGGCTGGGTTGTGACGTCACCCCTCGCTATAACGTGTCTCCCTGGTACAATGTATTATATCTGCCGTATGTTCTCGAAGCCAATAGCCAAAATCAGGAAATTTAGGGGCTTGATTGCTTCCATTTGGATATTTATTGGATGCTGATTGCTTTTCATGAAATAAACAACCTTTTACTTATTGGGCAATTCGAGAAATATGTAGACGGTAATGAAACCGTCGTTGGTTTTTGGATGTGAAATAATAATTTGAAGAGCGTTCCTGTATTGATCCGACGGCGCATACAAATAACGTGACATTAGTTGGAAGTTTGTTGTAATGAACGTTTTACTGTTTCAGATTATTGAGACATTACCTATGATATGGGTAATAATCGTATTATTAATGAAGCTCTTGCACTTTATTTTTTAGAAGTTGTTAAATAAGAATCAATATGCATGAAAAGTTTGTTTCTTTGTAGTAAATATAAGACACAATAATTTAAACGATTTTTATAATTTCGTGTGAAGATTACATAGAAGCAATTAACAAAATAAACGAAGACCTACAAAATATAGCAAAATGGCTGAAATTAAACAAGTTGAAACTGAACGTAAACAAAACAAAATATATGGAAATAGGCAATAAAACATGTAACACAGGGTTAAATTTGACAATCAATGGTGAAAAAATTGGAAAAGTAAAAGAAATCAAATACCTGGGTGTAATACTCGACTCAAAACTGACTTTCACAGAAAAATTTGAATATGTGCTAAAAAAGGTATCAAAAAAGGTAAATTTTCTTAGAAGACTAAGACGTGAATTAAATAGAAACACTACGGAGCTCATTTATAAAACTATCGTTGCTCCACATTTGGACTACTGCTCTACAATGTTATATTTGGCCAATGAAGGAAGTTTGAACAAACTAGAAGTTATACAAAACAAAGCTATGAGATGTATACTGGGAAAAGGCAAATACGCAAGGATTAATCAAATGAGGAGCTAAATTGGATTCCAATGAAAAAGAGACAACTATTTAACGTGTTAATTTTTGTGCATAAAATTATGAAAAACCAAATGCCAAAATACTTTAAGGATGAAATTGTTTTTAATAGAGACATTCATAATTACGAAACAAGAAATATAAACAGAGTTCGATTGCCACAAATGAAGAAATCAAAATCACAGAACAGCCTAATGTACAGAGGACTAAAGATGTATGATGAAATGCCTGAAAGTATGAAGAATGAAGAAAGAATGAACGTATTTAAAAAGAAATGTTATGCTTACTGTAAAAATATTTAAATTTATCAAATGAAATGTTGCATTGTGCTTATTAGTTTATATTCATGTAGTATAAACTAACTCAATAATTAATAAAAAATAAAAAAAATAAAATAAAATGAAAGTAATGAAAAATCTTTCGAGTCAGCATGAACACCAAGCTGGTGCATTTTATTGTGTGATCTTTAAGTATCCGGCTTTGGCCAATTTTAATTTTTTCTATCTGTATTTTACAAATAGATATTTTATATTATCATAGCTCTTGAAATGGGAATGACGTTGTGTAATAAATAAATAAATAAATAAATAAATAAATAAATAAATAAATAAATAAATAAATAAATAAATAAATAAATAAATAAATAAATAAATAAATAAATAAATAAATAAATAAATAAATAAATAAATAAATAAATAAATAAATAAATAAATAAATAAATAAATAAATAAATAAATAAATAAATAAATAAATAAATAAATAAATAAATAAATAAATAAATAAATAAATAAATAAATAAATAAATAAATAAATAAATAAATAAATAAATAAATAAATAAATAAATAAATAAATAAATAAATAAATAAATAAATAAATAAATAAATAAATAAATAATAATTGTTATAGTTAAATAGCTCCGTTGATCTCGAAAGATCGTTGATCTCAAAAACTCGGCATACAAGAGTGTTAGCTCCATGGCTCCTCATGTCTAAAAATTAACTTACCTTTCGGTGTTCTCTTTACGAATGATGATAATGGTAATGTTATCTCCCGACTTACCTGTAACAAAAAAGAAATCATGTAAGTCATTAACAATACTTGTAAGATATTAAGAATTCTTCCGAGTTATAAAGATTTTTGGGTGAGCAAGCAGTGTTAATTATTAACAGCTTTACTAAAAAACGATGTGAAAATTTTATACAGTTGATTTGAAACCATATTTATATATAAACTGACAAAAAATAGTTCATGGAAATATATATACATTGATGAACCTGCCAAAATTTATCCGTTTTGTACACGGTTATAAATTACAATTTTCTCATCGAATTTCGGAATTTTTCCAAGATATTTTAAACGTCCTCTTTATGTCTTATTTTTTAAGATGTTGTAAGAATAAATACCATTTTAGAAACTAGATAATATTACCGTTTAGATTTTTGTATTTGAAAATTAAAATATTTTAAACTTCAAACACGAAAAAAGTTGAAAAAAAGCTTAACAAAAGTAAATTTAATTAAAACGTTGAAAAATTTATGAAATTTCAAAATTTAAAAAAAAAAACATTTTTGTTCACGTGATTGTTTGTTTTAAATTTAAAAAAACAGTCCTTTTATTTAAGAAATTTGCAACATAATCGTCACTTCACTTTTTATCTCGTTCATTCAATAAAAAAATGTAATAATAATTAGTTCCTTTTTGCACAATTTAAGCATTGTTCGAATTTGTATTTATTTACATAAGCGTAAGACATACATGCCATTAAAAACTTGCAGGGAAGTGTTATTAAATTAAAGCGGCAAAAAACATGATGTGTCTGAAATAACCTAGCTCTTTTCCGATAACAAAACTTAATTCACAATATGATATTATTAATGGATTAAAATTGAAGAAAAATGATACGAATAATAGTAAATACATGAATTATACCAATATTTATAATAGTGAATTGGTGATTGGAATAGAAATTATGAACAAAAACATGATGTGAATCACCCATCATATATCACTAATGAAAACTCTTATGCGTATGCGCTAAATGCAATGTTGCCAATTCTACCGCAGCAAGTTACAGACATATTTTGCATAGTAATAATTCGATATAGAAAATTTACAGTCTTTATTCAAAGTATAACTAAAACACCGTTTAACGGTCGGGAAGTTTTTTATAAGTAAGACTGTAAGTGTTTTTGTACGCATACAATGTAGATTTGATTATTAATTCGATTATTTTGCTTTATAACTAACTATCCAACTAACCATCACGCCATGTCTCCACAGGGGTAGGCAGAGAGGACGGATAACTCGGTCTTGGCCCACACTCTTTCCCTCACTCATATTCGTACATCGTCTCATACATACTCTTCCATTATTCTGACTTTTGATAGTATCCGATTCACTTGATCGTGCCATGTGAATTAGCTTCCTTGTGAGAGTTCTGAAGGAGTAACCATAAGTTACTTCCAGGGTGGGTATGCGGTTGGAAACCTCCAGTGATCGTGCCATGTCTTCCTCGGGCGTCCTCGACTTCTTCTTCCATTCACATTTGCGTCATATATTCTTCTCACACTCTTTTCTTCTTTCATTCGCTCTGCATGCCCAAACCATCTGAGGGTCCCTTTCTTAATCTTACTCATTATCTCATACATCAGCCTTACATTCTTTGCAGATATCCATATTTCTCACACGATCATACATGGTTTTTACTACACATCCGCCTCAGGGTTCTCATTTCAACAGCACTCAGTTTACTTGCATCCTTCCTCTGCCAGTTCCATGCCTCACTGCCATACATCAGAGTGGGTACCAGGACTCCAATGTGGACTGCTAGCTTCGCTTCTTTTGAGAGTTTATATTGGCGACAATTGCTTTATTACTGTTAAAAATAGACATAACAAAACTAGAATCGAGGTATGAAGAAAAGTATTTAGAACAACCTTCATTCGGTATTAAAATGAATGATTATTTTAATTACGCAACTGATATCACTTTGACCTCTCCTCCACTTAGAGTAAGAATATATAATTATTTTATGTGAAACCGAACAAGACATCCAAGTACTCCCAACCGTCTGGAGCCAGTGAGACTATGGCTAAGGCATCCCAAATTGGGGTATGTTGTGAGTTGTGAGGCTGAAGGTAGTAAGAAAAGGAAGAACATGGAGAAGAAAAAGGTGGGGAAGTACCTAGCTATTCAGATCTGGTCACCAAACAGAACCAAAGTCAATTTATACAACAATTTAATACTGAATATACACCAGGGGGTTACGAGAGTATGTTCCGCTCTGGAAAGTGCCGCAAATAATGCTGCAAATAAATTGCCGCAAATAAAATACCGCAAATAAATTGTAAAATAACACAAATCAATCAATAAAATTTACAGGCGAACGTCGGGATTACCCGCGACCTAGAGAGCCTTATCCCTCGACCGCACAGACTCTCAAATAAATAATAAATAAATTTAATACGATAATACAGAAAACCGATTCGTAACGCGCAGAGCAAAGCTTGTACAAACAGGATTAAAAAAACACAATGTATTTAGTATAATTTAATATTAGGTCCTTACATATGAAATTGGCGTTTTGTATGGGAGGAACATAAAGTCGATTTTTTTAAAACATAATATATTTATTTAATCAAAGTATGTACCATTGCTATCTATGCTATGCTATTGCTATCTATCTATTGCCATCTCATAGGTAGTTCATCGATCCCTTTACTAAAAAAAACCATTCGGACGGGAATCAATAAAATCTTTGAAGGCGGTTTCGGGGTTATCGGGGTTGAATTTTTTCCCTTGCAAGAAGTTATCCAAATTTCGAAAAAAATGGTAATCTGTTGCGGCAAGGTCCGGAGAGAACGGTGGATGTCTTAGACATTCCAATTGAAGCTCCTCTAATTTGGTAGCCGTTTGTTGGTCTAGCGTTCTAACGCGCGTTTGTTGATTTGCTTCACTCAATTCGTGAGGTACCCACCTTTCAAGCTTTTTCACCTTCCCAATTTGCTTCAAGTGGATTAAAACAGTTTTATCACTAACACCGCAGCCTGCAGCTAACTCGGACGTGGTTTGCAATGGATCCGCTTCCACAATAGCCGTCAATTCTTCATTATCAACTTTGGTCTCCGGCCGTCCACGGGGCTTGTTCTGCAGATCGAAATTTCCAGAACGAAAACGTTGGAACCAAAAACGCACTGTGTTTTCTTTTGCGGCACCATCGCCATACACATCATTGATCCTTCGAGCCGTTTCTGCAGCACTGGTGCCACGGTGGAACTCGTACTGTAAATAACGCGATATTTCAAGTTTTCCATTTTGTAAACTAAGTGACGCAAAGAAAAATAACAATTAAGGTAAAAACAAATGAATTATAATTTTCGAAACACAAATACATGAGTAAATAGCTGTATAAATTTGAATTTGGAATTCCTAACCAAAGAGAAGATATTTGAGATCAAAGTTGCCAGTACGGCAAAACGTCAATTTCATATGTAAGGACCTAATATATTAAAATTACTACCCAAAAAATGCATGATAACATGATATGTGATTTTTAATTAGAAAATCTGATTTTCCGGAAACAAATTTTCAATTCGTCCTAAACACAAATCAATTGTGTTGAAAACTTCTACGCCACTTTAACAATGAAAGTAATATATTTTGCCTGATGTGCGTACACATATTATGTCAAATAATCGAAACCTATCTATAATTTTGAGGTACCTATGTGTCACAGATTCCTTGTACCTACCTATTGATTAGCGGTTAGCAATAGTGCTTACCTAATGAGCTAGCTAATATTGCCTAGGTACAAATCAAAACAGCACACTGGGTGGTCCATTGAATTGCGTCATTAATTCGGCCACGTGTCAGGTGGACAGACAGCCTATCGTTGATATACTGGTAGGAATTTACTTGTGGGTAAAATAATGTTTAGACGTTGATTCATTGAATGTTGAACCAATTCAACTATTATTCTATTAAATTTGTATGTGTATTTGGGGACACTTCATTATAAAATGTTAAGTTTGCATTCACGAGTAGTTACATTTTGTATTATGCGCTCTTTTTAAACGACTTCGAAAAGGAGGAGGTTCTCAATTCGACTGTATTTTTTTTTTTTTTTAATGTTTGTTAACTCAGAACTTTCGACTGTGTGAACCGATATTGATGGTTCTTTTTTTATTTGAAAGCTGGTGCTTCCCGTGTGGTCCCATTTTAATTTGGTCCAGTTCTGACAATGGCATCCATGAGAAAATCATATAAGTCTTAAATTTGCATAAAGTATGTGCGCGACAAATGGAGGAATAACTCAATATCACACCAACCGATTTCGATGATTCTTTGTTTATTGGAAAGGATGTACTTCGAGGGTAGTTTGATGAGAGTTTGGTTAGGTTCTGATTATGGGATCCATGACAAAGTAACGGAACTCTCCAATTCTAAAGAACAAATTTACGATACTCGGCCGAATCTTAATCGAATTAGTTAGTGTACTTCAGATTCACTAAAAATCAAAAAATAAACAAAAAATTTAACAAAACAAAAAACGACTTAAAAAAATGCACTAAGAAGTAAAAAAATAATTTCGTATTCTTCTATAACTTTATAATCAACTTACCTTTTCTACTCATCAATATGTAGGTACGATTGTTATTTTTGGAGTCGGTGTCAACCAAGGTACCCGCGGCCCGGCGAATTCACTTGACAGCTCCTCTCCCGCCGACACCGACTCCAAAAATAACAATCGTACGTACATATTGATGAGTAGAAAAGGTAAGTTGATTATAAAGTTATAGAAGAATACGAAATAATTTTTTTACTTTTTAGTGCATTTTTTGAAGTCGTTTTTTTGTTTTGTTAAAATTTTTGTTTATTTATATTAACCTTTAACTGCTGACATGGAGGCCGCAACAATAATAATATCGAAATACCCCCTCCCCCAGGAGAGAAGCATACTCCGCTTCCTCTAGCTTCGAATTTAGTGACGCCAGAGCCGTAAGTTTATAATTTTGCAAAGTTAAATTTCTGTAAGCAAAGTCATTTCAATTTTTTGCGGGCCTCTCTGACCAATCTTCTGTGACTTTTTTAAAGCTGATTTTTACTGTATAAAAATATACTAAATTTGATTTTATATAGTTTTTTGAGACACTATTGAAATATTATAATAAAAGAGAGATCAATGTTTTTATTAAGTTTAAGAGATTATACAGACTAATTTCTTATCTCAAGTGATTTTCGCCAAAAATTATTATATAATATCCAAATTGTCAAAAATAAGTTACTTGACAATGAAAAAAGTATTTTATTGTATTTAAATATATTTAAATTGTTCAATAAATAATAATTTGGTGATCAAAATTTTCATGAATCTCTTATAAATATATACCTAAACATTTTAAGTAACAGGCCGCCCAGGCCCCCACGTCAGAGTATACGTAAAAAAATCACGTAAGTAGTTAAACGTTAACATTAAAAACATTACATTAAAAAAAACTTACATTAAAGTTCTTATCTCAAAACCATACGTTTTGATTAGAATAATACATGCACTTTACTTAGATCTCACGAAGGATGCATAATAACTAATAATCAGTTTTCAGTAATAACAAAGTAGCATCTTCCCCAAGCATAAACTTTCTAATAAAGTGTGTTTATCGGAAGTAACCTGCCAGGTAAGTATCTATGTTTCTGTATATATTTGTAAATAATAAAATTAGAGCTTAAGAATTCATAATAAATTGTAAAGCGCCCTTGAGGTGACTTTTCACAAAAACGGCGCTATACAAATTATCCAATTATTATAATTATTAAATAGCCAGTTAACCCGTCAAAGGCCGGCAAATTCCAGGAAAAATACAGAAATTTCGTAACAAAACAAGATTTTGAATTTTGAATTGAATGTTTTGTGGATTAATTTTGAGCTATCGTATATTTTATTGACCGAAACCCATTCCTAGAACTATAAATTATGTACCAAAACAACATTACTTGCGTTAATTACGTAAATTAATAGGTTTTACGATGTTTTAGTCTCCGGCCAATAAGAGGTTAAGACTGAAAACTTCTTAAAGAGGGAACTTCCTAAGAGGGTTTCACTGTATGTGTATAATAATGTATTTACACTCATTTCTTGATTCTCAATATTAAAAATGATGTACACTAAACTGATGATAAACTTAAAAGGAAAATTAGATGCTGTATATGGCATGGATTTTGCAGCATTTTTTCTCCGGCAAAGGCACAATTCACAAAATTTTATGTCTGCATGCTGCACTTAAATGACCAGTTATCACTTGTTATTTACATACGTAAATTAATAACATTGATAATTTAAAAAAACATTTCGACAGTCCCGAAGAACAAAGTCGGATGTGCAATTTGTAGTTTTGTAGTAGAAGTGTTTAAAGTTTCTTTTTGCATTTTTACTATTTTTGAGATCAAGAAAGATAGTGTTTTTTGATATTTCATTTCATTCGAAATTCCGAAAATACAGACTTAATCCATTGTACGCCATACAAACCTATTACTGATTAGTTGATATTTGTGAAAAAAATATAGTCCAAGTAAGGCGATATTTAGAAGTGCTATCAATATATATCTGTTAGTGACATTATATCACGTGGAGAAGGCGCACGTGTTAAAATTTCGAGTTACACGAAGGCATGCATTTTGAATTTTTTCAAAATAGATTAAAGACACAAGCTTCAATACCACGGTTTTCTTTCACGCACATAGCCTAATTACTCATTTTCAATATTCACTCAAGTGACAAATAACGTTCTAATAATAACACATAATGCTTTGAAAAAACAGTAATAACACGCAGGCGTTAGTAATTTACGGCCTTAATTTTCGGGTTTCTTTCCTGCAGCCATTATGGTCAGGCGTTTTTATGAGGAATACCCCCATTATTTCTTTATATATCGATTACGACCGAAGCATCTGCCATTGTTAACATATTATGCCACTAAATACACAATATATCCACCCGACGTGCCCTTATAACACGTGCTGGCCGATGTACGTGGTGAATTAGTTATGGCAGGCTCCGGCTATTGGAACTTCGGAAGCTCACCTATTATTGCAAAGAAAAAAACAACAACTGCCGAGGTTGTAAGGCGGAGCTATGACGCAAGACTTAACCGATAAATTAATCGTTTACCAATACTTATTCAAAGGTGTTCACGATGATTGATGTCATTTCTAAATACCTTATACTGTTAACCGATTACTTCAACACTTTTCAAAACAAATAGCAAATGTTTAATCTGGAAGTTAAAAAGTGAGACGTTTAGAAGGCAAGATAATCTTGCAGAAACATCCTAAATTTGTGTTAAATACACATGTCTTTGGTGGGGTGAAATTTTAGGATTTCAGATATTGTCATCGCTCATCACGCCAAAACATCTGAAGCATGTATTTTATTTACTTTTTTAAAAATAAATAATAGTCAATACTATATTAATATATATGTTACAGTCAGTTACTATAAAACCATACTTTATTAATACTTAAGCGCTTTCGAGGTGACTTTTCACAAAAACGGCGCTCTACAAATTATCCAATTATCATTATATTACTATTCAAGCAAATCAACAAAAATTCAACGGATGTTTTTAAGTAAACCATACAACCCAATTGATGATACTATTTATTAAGACGTCGGAAGAAATTTTCATGTGAAATAACGATAACGATTAATTATAAGGACAGGATGTTCAAAAAAATTTGATGAATTCATCAGATATTTTAAGTTAATTTTCACGTTCGGTGGAGGTTCTATTCAAGTTCTGTTATTATATCATTACTTGCTGACCCGGAAAAAGTTGTTCTGCCATATAAATTATTGCTAATTAATATGTTGGATGTTAAATAAAAAAATAACGAATGTATTGTAGGTGGGGCGGATGTAGCGCCATCTGCCTTTCAACAACATAAATAATTTCGTTCTATTTGAAATACGAACGACGGTGAAATTTGTTCGTACAAAAATACTAAAATCTCGCTTAAAAAATGTGAGGGTAAGGATAAGTGGGTGAAAATTTGAAGTTATAGATATTTTTCAATGCCAAATAAATAAAAAAAATTGTTAAAAAAATACAAGATAGGGACACCCTAATCACTTGGCGGTATGAAACGACCTATTCTCATACCTATCAAATATACATAAAAATTTCATAAAAATCGGTCCAGCCGTTTTGGAGGAGTGCGACCACAAACATCGAGACACGAGATTTTTATATATATAGTTAGGCCAGTTGCTGCATGAAACTGGAATAATAACAGAACTTGAATAGAAATTACACTGAACTTGAATAGAATGTGAAAATTAACTTCCATAACTAACCCATCCTAAGAAATTATTTAAAGTTCCGTTAGTGCCTATCCACTGATTCTTCAACATGTTAGTAAGTATTCCAGTTAGGAAATTCTACTGCCCCCTATCTGAGATGAAACCTTTTGAAAAAGTTTGAAGATATTTATTTTTACATTAGCTTTTATTAATATTTAACGACTGAGTGGAATATTTGACGATATATTATGTATTTATTTGATACAATAATTTAATTTTACAACATAATTACACAATGTTGGCCTCACTGAATTGCTTGTGTCCGTGCTGATGTCCCAATTTTATAATACAAAATTCAATAATATGAAGTAATAATTTTTTTTATATATATAAAGTGGGTAATACAAAAAAACGTTATATGTATTACATGTTACAATTGTGTATAATGATATTGTGTGATTTATATGGTATTGTGTGTTACATGTATTCTTTTGTTATAAAATTTATGTAAAATTGCTCTTTTGATTATCTATATAATTTAGATTATCAAGGATCATTTTACTAAATATTTCCGTGGAGGGAAGCACTCAAATGATTCTGTAAACCAATAAATAAATAATATGCATAATTTCGGGCACACTGGATGTATAGTTGTGTTCCGTAAATGTCAGTAGGTATCCACCTAAAATTGTGTTCCATAAACGTTAGTAGTTACCTTCCTACTGTAATCCGTCAATGATTGTTTTTGACAAGCAGGTAACACTCTAAAAACTTATATTGTTAAATGAATCAGATGACTTTGGGGAAAAAGCATTGCACTCGTTCATAAATATGGGTATTTTTCGCCTCTAATTGGCTTTGGCTGAATAATGGAGGCAATAATTCAATGGGTAGCGCCTGAATTGGCCATACATAAATTATTATTGTCAGTGACAGTTATTGAATATGGATCTGTATAATAGCAGGGCGCATATTACTACCCACACTTGCAACTAGTGCTAGTGCTAGTGCTAGTGCTGGTGAGTAGTGACAAGTGTCGGCCAGTCGATAGTAATTAATACCTACACTGCGCACGTCACTTCCGTGCATTTACTATTACAGATAGTGGACTTATCTGGCGTCTACACATTTCCATAGCTACCTTAGCTTAATAGTCGTATGTACTATGCTTAATACTTAACGACTTCTATATACCTCTGTTCAGAGAACTCTGAATATTTATAATATAATACGTATATGCATAATATACAAACTGAAATTTTAAGAAAATATACGCTGATATTATTTACCCGAACCGCTAAGTTTGTAAAACGGCAATTTCATGGCTTTTTTTATAATACATTAAAACCTATGGTTAGTACATGTGAAGGTACATATAACACTAAGAAAAAAAAAAGATTTGTATTACCATTACCATTATTTTTAAAAGAAAAAAACATTTTCTATTCATATTGATAATAATAATTGGATCAAAATCACCTCAAAAGTGCTTTTCAACTACATAATGTTTTTGTATTTCTTGGGCATTAACTATGTAACAATTTCTAGACATTTTTAAGTTTGCTAGTGAAGGACACGGATGTTTTAAGTAACAAATGTACATAGAAAATATTTTTTTTCAAAACAAAATACATTATATATAATGAATAACATATCACTTTGTTTAAACCACTGTATTATAAACAATATCTACATGTTTCGATAACAATGTTATCTTCATCAGGATATGTCAATAAAAAGAAAAATAAATGACAAACAAGTATAGACAAATTAGAATAAACTATAACATAGACAAAATATTAAAAAGTAGAGGTGATTAATTACTTACAAATCATAAAAATAGTTATACAAAATTAAATATAAAAATTATTTAAGGAAAAATAAAATTGCATTTAGATAATAAAAAACTTTTAAGAACAAATAATTAAAACAATTAGTCTAAATCAAAAAATCAATAATTATAATTAGTTGAAAGTATTAATAAGAAAATAAATTTAAAAGATGGCTATTTTTAAAAAATGTTTGGTTATTTATAATATTTAATTTACTATTAATGCTTTTTCTAATTTCTAAAATTTCTAAATTATCCAATTGTATGCCCGTAGTGTTAGTATGTAAAATTTTAAGACCTGTATTAATATCAAAAGAATTACTTGTTTCCAAAATATGGTTGGCAAATTCAGAATAATTATTATTATTTAAACATCTTATATGTTCCTTAACTCTAATGTTAAAATTTCTAGAAGTTTTTCCAATATAAAAAAAGTTACAATGATTACAAATTAATTTATAAACCCCAGATTTATTTTTTATTTACAAAATACATTAGTTTAACTTATCACTTATACTTAGATATAACTTATAACAAAATAACTTACAGCTGAGATTTATTACTAGTAACATAAACTAAAATGTGAGTCTTATATATATAATAATTTTAACCATAATATTGCTACGTGATTTACGAATATGACGTATAACTAGAGACGTAATTGAGTTGTTTTTAAATACACGTTATAAAATGTAAAAAAGTTTAATTGTAATAATTTGTTACAGAAACTAGAAAATAAATAGATAATTAATTGGAATCTATTTACCACTAAAACACGCGCTGGTTATAAAATATGTGAGGCTTTAGTTTTGCTCCAAACTCAGAACTTGATCTTTTGCAAATGTGAAGGGAGTTTTTCCAAGCTGTTGGGTCCAGTACTGAAAATTGCAGTCTCCGAAATTAGTATTGGTATTGCGAAATGCGCATAGGTACTGAGAGTCTACCTATGGATGACTACCTAAGATGAAGCCACAAGTCAAAAATGTATGTATTATTAGTGTGCCTTATATCACCACGAATATACATAATTGGCATAAAAATCGCTTGGCTACCGGAGTCTAGAAGTCAGGATTTCAAGCGCAAGAATAGTTTTTAATTATTTTATGAGTGATTTTATAACCACGAGCGCTTTTTGCCACAATATGGCACTATATAAAATACCTCGGATTGCTTTGCTGCCAAATTTTGGCAAATTTTCCCTTTTTCGTAAGTAATTAAGTAGAAGTTTTGCGATTTTATTATGTTTTTTTTATAAATCCTACGAATATTTGATAATCAACAAAAGACAGGTGAATTCGTTGGCTATGTATATAGAACTAAAATCAAAAATATTAAATTCGGAGGTATGATTTGTTTAATGTGGGAGGAAAATTTTCAAAATGGTCACCAAAAAATCTCGAACAATCGGAGAAAAAAGTAGATTAAAAAGAAAAAATAATCAAAAGAAACTGTCGCAAATAATTTTAGCCGTAAACTTACACATTTTAAAGTTTTTTATACGCTTTTGAATTTATAATGAAAAAAATTATTTTTAGTAGATTAGGCTTACTTTTTAAAATTTTATTTAAGGAAAATGGTAGGAAAATCTTTAATGATTTTGGTATTTATAGTGGAAACCGAGTTGTATTAAAGACTAATCGAAAATAGCGATTCGGTTTTAAGCTTAGCCTTAACATAGTTTGGAATGAACAGTTGCGATGAATAACGTAAGTCACGTCTTATATCGCTTAAAGAAAGAAACCAATATTTATTAAAAATTTGAAGTAGCTTGTATTTTGCTAACTAACCGTGATTATAATTTCTTTTCTTCAAAAATTACAAAATCACTTTGCCCATCACTTTAATTAAATAAAAACAAAAAAAACTTCGTGTAAACCATGACTTTAAAAAATATATCAATACTCAAAGAAACTAATTGTAACGTTTATTTAAAATATATTTCCGAAAGTAATGTTAGAGCTGCCTTCATAAAAAGCTTATTAACTTGACATGTTATTTAATAAGGTTTTACTTTTCATTCACTCAAAAAAAAACAAAAAAGGTTTGCATATGTACGTGATTATCAGCCTTTAGTTCTTAGAAAATTATTATCTGCTTTAATGCATACTAAATAACGAAACCGTCGACAAAGATTTGAGAGAGCAAATTTCGAAAGAAATTCATTAAACGAGAATTTAACATTAAATGGCTACTATCAAAAATCGTAATATACCATCCAATAATAAAATTCATGCCAATAATTTTTTGATTAATAATTATAGTATAACGCTATTTATGATTTTCAAACCCAGCTTCGCCCGGACGAAACATTTCAATTTAAGAGGTGGGTACGGGTACCGCCGCCCCGGGAACCATTTATTGGATAACCAACACCTCTGCCATAGGTCACCCCAAGTGGTTCGCTACGTTTGGTGACTTAGGAGGGGTGCCCGGGTTCATGGGGTGAGTTTGTCCGGATCTTGGCGGAAAAAGCGTCTGCCCACCAACTGCGTTTTCTGGCCAGATCGGGAGCGACTGGTTGAGGGAAACCTTTTAACCTCTCCAACAGTACTCTTTCGGAACATCACCTTGCACCGCAGTAGAGGGATAGATTCATATATCCGTCACCTCTGGGCACACTGTACCTTCGATTCCTACCCACATCTCGTATCTTTCCCTTCCCATTACTTACTCTCCTTCCTTTCCTAAAAAGACCATCCGCACAGCATCCCCAAAGATGAAATATGCCCAGATGGGAATTATTTTCGTCAAGGCCCCCTGTGTGGAGCTAATGAAAAAAAATCCAAATGAAAGAATTAAACATAATATGGAACCAACTAGATTCGTTTTGTTACTAGGTATTGTTTTAATTTTTCAAAATTAATAGATTTTTCAAAACTGCGTATATTACAATCGTGCTTAAAATGCGTAGATGAGTTAATACACATAAATTCATACAAATACAGAAAAAACTGTGCGAAATTCGTGAATAAAAAATCACCGTTCGAGAGTTTTCATTTCTTTGAATAATCGGTTTCCGCTTCACAAATAAGTTGCATAAATGAATACTTGTAGAGGAAAAAAAGAAGTTTCGTTTAATCTGTAAATTAAAATTGTTTTCAACCACATTCGAAACGTAAATAATGTAGGCCAGAGGGTAAACTGGCAAGTAGGCCAGACAGAACGGACCCTGTCCAAAAGGATATCAGAACATTTTCGAGCATGTTCACTCAGCCATCCTGGCAAATCGGAAATTGCCGCGCATTTAATTGAAACCGGCCATTACTTTGGATTTGTTTATGAATTCCTGGGAATACCCAAAACGCATATAGCATGCCTAATAACGGAGGTTATTGAACTTCACAAAAATCAATTTCATATTAATAAAGACGACGAGACTAAGCTGAATAATTGTTCTTGGTATCCGGTAATCGACGGTTACATCAAAACTAATTTTTTAAATCATATTGTAACCGGCTCTCAGAGGGTTTGAGTTCGCATTGCATCTACAGACATAAGCTCGCACTTCATCACAATCGGCGGCTGATGCAATTTTAGTAGGGTTTTTAGGTTTTTGTCTACCGGAAAAATACAAGGCCTCTAAGTCTATAAAAGCCAGGTAACATTTCCAACACCCGCATGAGGTAAAAATTGCGAGGCGTATATGACGCCGTCTATTTACATAAAGAACAGTAATGTTAAATTGAGAAATTTTGAATGATTCCCACTTAATAACATTCTAAAAACCTTCACGAGGTAAAAATTGTGAGGCGCATATGACGCCGTTCTATTTACTCGTACATAAAGAACAGTTACGTTAAATTGAGAAATTTTGAATGATTCCCACTTAATAACACCCTATACACCTTCACGAGATAAACATTGTGAGGCGCATATGACGCCGTTCTATTAAAATAAAGAACAGTAACTTTAAATTCAGAAAATTTAAAAGATTCCCACTTAATAACATTTCCAACACCCACATGAGGTAAAAATTGCGAGGCGCATATGACGCGCCGTTCTATTTACATAAAGAACAGTAACTTTAAATTGAGAAATTTTGAATGATTCCCACTTAATAACATTCTAAAAACCTTCACGAGGTAAACATTGTGAGGCGCATATGACGCCGTTCTATTTACATAAAGAACAGTAACTTTAATTTTTAGAAATTTAATTAAAATTAAATTTGATAATGTTATTATCGAGTTCTGCATGTTTTTTGGTTAGTGTTTTAGTTACAGGCTGTTTCGACTTGTAAGGTCATTTTCAAACTGTGGTGAAGCCACGTACGGACGACTTATTTATAAGATTTTAAATGTCAATTTTTGAAGGTGTCTAGTTGATTAATTACCGGTTAAACCAATTTGTAGAGACACTAATCGAGAGAGTGCTAATTTAGGATTCGGAATATTTCCCTTCGGTTTGCCTTGCACTAAGTGTAAGGGTTTTCTTAATTGATTTAGATTGACGTTATTGCTATGACTCATTTAAGTGCATTATATTTTTTAGGTTTGGTAAACATACTAAGTAGTGGGGAATAAATAATTTTCCTTACTTTATTAATTAGCGTTATGTTGGGGTCATTCGTTCGTTTATTGATTTCTAATTGTTCAAGCAAATTTAATCTAAGAAGTAACTTTAAATTCAGAAAACTTAAAAAATTCCCACTTAATAACATTTCCAATACCCACATGAGGTAAAAATTGCGAGGCGCATATGACGCCGTTCTATTTGTATAAAGAAAGTAACTTTAAATTGAGTAAATTTATAAAAAAATGAAAAATGGCAAATAAGAATCTAGGCAATAAAAAAAAACAATATTCGTTTCCACATCTGCCCTGATGATGGACACTGTAATGTTTTCCAAAACAAAATGATGAAGCAGTGCAGCAGGGCATAGTAACCCAAAAATAAATTACTGTAATGGGTTACCTTAGTTGTGTTAAACACAAATAGCGCAACATTTTCCTCATATGTATATTCGTATATCGCTCACGGTATCTGGTAGTTCTCCGGGAGCATACTTTGTAAATTCACTTAGTAATAAAGTAGCCGATAATCTTGAGCCATTTATAGAATCGCGTGTTAGGCGACAATAAATAAATAACCTACTGTGGTCACTGAGTACTCTGAGTAGGGGACACCGATATCGTAGTGGTCACTGCCCACTACCCACTACCTTTAGGGTCTGATGGAACACCACCGCCATTAGCCCCAAGACATTGAAATGAGCAAAGTGCTTTATATTCATTGACTTTGTTTTATTATTCCGGGTGAAAAGAGTTGATTTGCTTTCGTAAAGTGTTACTTTGGAACTTTGTAATGAAAAAGCACTGAAATTATTTTGGAAGGTTGTGAAAGATTTTGGCGGGCGGCAGTCCTGCAATAATGGTGCTCTAAGGGTTGAATAAAATGATTTCTTTCAAATTTTAAGAGGTGGCTTTTTTTACATAAATGAGAAAAAAAATTAGGGTATCTACCTAAGTAAGTAAAGTAAAAAAATAATTAGTAACGCGTTATACATTTTAAAATGTTTAAACTGTACAAGTAAACTTTGCAAAATTTTATGGTTATTTCCTTTTGGGGTATTATGCCGTGTTGCGCTACCTCCTCCTTTAGCCAACGTTTTGGACAGCGTTACAGTGCCCATCATCAGGGCAGATGTGTAAATGTTAGAGATGAAATGTGTGCTTAAGTACTTCGAAGCAATACCGTGTTGCCAGCACCAATCCAGTGCGGGCTGGCATTACAGTATAGTACTTCAGGAACAAATCCGAAGTAATGGAGTCCTGGGAAGACCCAAAACCTATAGAGCACGCTTAAAAACAGTAGTGAAGTCCTGGGAAGACCAAAAACCTATAGAGCACGCTTAAATACAGAGGCAATTGAAATTCATAAAAATCATATTAACATTAATAGAGACGACGGAGCTAAGCTCAATAGTTCTTGGTATCTGGTAATTGACGGCTACACCAAAGCTAAATGCAAAAAACCATCTTGAAGTATACTGTAATGCCAGCCCGCAGTGGAATGGTGCTGGCAACACGGTATTGCTTCGAAGTACTTAAGCACACATTTCATCTCTAACATTTACACATCTGCCCTGATGATGGACACTGTAACGCTGTCCGAAACGTTGGCTAAAGGAGGAGGTAGCGCAACACGGCATAATACCCCAAAAGGAAATAACCATAAAATTTTTGGCCGTGAAAATCTAAAATCATATCTTTGCTAAATTTTGTCTTAGAGGGGACGATGGACGATGAAAACTGCCCTGATGATAGATACTGTAGGGCTGTTCAAAATGTTGGCTAAATATCGATGGCATGGCATAATAATCAAAAAAATTAATCACGATAAAACGTTCTTATAGTTTTGCGTAGTATCGAAGCACCTAAGATGGTTCTATCATCACGTGATACCGTAACAGTCAGGATACAGCCTAAACAAATGCGTGCCGACCCCTCATTTGTTACACGTCATTTTGAAGGGCACGGTACTAAAATTGAATTGTTATTACTTTATTTTATGACCGATAATTTGAAAAGTATTTTCAGTGGCGTCGTTATCTTCGAACCAGCTAGCTACCATGATGAACGATATTTGTTCTTTCGTAAGTAGTTAGCGGTAAAATGTAAGAGATAGAGCCAGTTTTAGAAGTTTTGGTGAAGGTTTCAATTTAATGTTCACGTATTTATTACAAAAAGCAAAATACACACTATTGTTTTATTTAAGAGACCTTCCTCTACCAGGGAATGGCAAATTGGTTATTCATTTTATGTTCAAAACTATAAATCCAGAAAAAAATAAAAACGTCTGCCATTTCATTTTAAATAAAATGTATCATATCAATAAATCACGCACAACTTTTAATCCTCCTTCTGTCGTTTTATTTCACGCCGTGTAAGACACCTCTTTCAATAATAAATTGTACATTATAACTATTTGGTTCATGAAGACTAACTCATTTCACTACGTCGACTCACCCCCTTCATCACGGAGGCGTCTACTAATATCTACAGGAATTCCAAAAACTGAAAAAATCGAACTAATATCTATGAGAACTAAAGTGTTGACGAATATCTACAGCTCAAACTGTTGACTAATATCTATGAGAACCAAAGTGTTGACGAATATCTACAGCTCAAACTGCTGACTAATATCTATGAGAACCAAAGTGTTGAATATCTACAGCTCAAACTGCTGACTAATATCTATGAGATCCAAAGTGTTGACGAATATCTACAGCACTGGCAGAGGTTGGATTTGCAATGATGTATAGCATATTGGAATAACGTAATATTGCGTATGCAGTTTAAAAAACTTAATATCAGAATATTGGACACATTTAGCTGATTAGTCCAACCTACGCTCTGTAGATATTAGTTCAACCTACGCTATGTAGATATTAGTCAACACTCGGACCGTCATAGATATTCGTCCGACATACAGGCTGTAGATATTAGTATCTGGAGTCCTTCATCCCTACTGTTGTCAATCACACGTGAACGTTCACTCATCCACCCTTACCAGGTGATTTATTTGAATAACCCGATGATCATTTATAGTTATGTATTAATTTTGTAAAATAAAAACATAAGCCATTGTAAACCTGCTTATTTAACTAAACACATTAATTGCTTAACCCGTATGTGCTCAACTTTATTTTTTTTTAAATTTTCTTATTTTAAGTCCATTTTAGTATTCAATTAGACTTTAGTAATGATGTAGTATAAATTTTTTTTTTATAATTTTATTTTTTTATAGAGAAATCGACCGCCCCAAAAATGGGGCGCTGGGCGCATTACTGAGCATAAAAAATGTTAGGAAGTTGAGAATAAAAATGGGATTATAGTATAAAATGAATGTATCCAAAAGTATAATAATGACAAAATCTTACAACTAAGCACAGCATTCTATAATCTCTAAGTATGAAAATTGACAAAACAGTTTGTGTGACAACCAACATCACACTTCCTGCACTTCTTAGTCGTATTTTTGTGGCACTCGGCACAACGAATTTGTGTAAGACTTGATACTATCAAATGCCTTACATCATCCAGCCTGACTCCATCTTGGACTCTTCGACTTTTTGTCGTTTGCTTCAGTGGTCTACCGATAGAACGTGCTGCTGAATATCGACCAAGGTAAGTTCGGGTAACTTCTCGTATAAATGCCAGGTAATCTAAATATTCTTTTACTTGACCGGGTGGAGACAATTTGTAGAGCTGGTATGCATTGTTCATGGATGCATTCAACGGCCACATCAAAAGTTGCCAGTACCATTTTTTGCGATTGATACTTATCCTATAGTAACCGATGTTTTGGTCAAGTCGATACACTCCGCCCATATAATTGTTATATTGTAGAAAGCACGACGGCTGTTGGATTGCAACTCTTCTCTTTTCCCTACTAGACCATCGCTGAGCCGAGCCCAACGGGCTGACTCCTTCGAGGGGGATGCTACAGTTACCACATTGTTGTCGTTGTATAGGACCAAGGAGATACCTGATATTTGATCAGTCAGTTGATAGTAACTGCCACGTGCTTGCTTTTTCATTTGTGCAGTATCTTTCAGAGGTGCCTTTTCAACACGGTTCATACGAATGGTCCCTGTAGCTTGGTTGCCTGCTTCTTTGAGGTGGGTAAGCAGTCAGAGAGACGTAAAATAATTGTCCATATAGACATGGACTTTTTGTCCTGCCGGTAACTTCGCAATAAGGTTAGTTACCACAGAACCTCCAACGCCTAACTCGGGATTAGTGTTTCTTGTACTCGCGCCTTGGTAAGATTCAGTTTGTACAAGGTAACCAAGCCGTGAAGCCATGCACCAACTCTTGAACCCAAACCGTATTGGTTTGCCATGTATATGTTGTTTGGTGGTGTGGTGTCCATAATAAGGAATCATTGATTCGTCGACACTCACTTATACATATATCGTCCCTTCTATGATGTCGTCATCCTGCTCCAGTATATCGCATATATCGGCCACCGTCAAGCTGAAAAAACAATTTAGGGACAATTATAGTATGCTGTTATGATATTATGTTTAACAATATTTGATAATCTTTATGTATAACTGTGGAATATCGAAAGTTTATATCGAAAGAAACACTTGTAAAATGTGTACACTGCCGCGCTCACCGCCCCTAAAATGGGGCGCACAACACAACTGTCTAGATTGATATCGGGATATAGCCTAATCAAACTATCTATATTATTATTTTAAAGTATACATATTATACTGTAACATAATGTCGAATTTGCAGCAAAACTATGGAAATAAATTATATTTACTTACTTTTTTCTCCGCGACATTACTTCAAGAACCACTATGACACTTTTGACGTGAATAATGAAAAACAAAATGGCGTCTTGCGCGTAAAAAGTATTTAATAGTGTTGCGAGGAATCATAATAAATAAATTATTAGTCATAAAAAAAACAAAAGCACGTGATATTTTTTTTAATCGGAAATTACTAACCGTTTTAAAAATGGGGCGATTGACGTATATGGGTTAACTTCACAGTCCCTAATTGTACCGTCAAGTATAACTGAAGGAAACAATGCACATCGATCACCCAGTGTGAAGAGTAATGCTTTTGGCCATTTTACCATCGCAAACACAATCTATTATTAGTGATTACGTGAAAAAGAGTACTACCTATTAAGAGCGGTACCCAGGTAAAGATAAGGTAAGAAAGTAGCTCGCGAATAGAAACATATATGTGTATTGTGCTATTTGGTTTCTTGAGGCGTTGCTTCGGAACACACTTAAAATCCAGTAATAACAATATCAAACGAAATCATTTAAAACCTTATCCTTCATCGGTATATTGATTTAGTACACAATTCATGGAGGTGAACTTCAATACAATTAAAAAAAAACTATGTGATAAGAATAAGTATTTATTTTCATCTACAATTAACTGGTTTTTATTCAGCCGAAATACTTTATATTTCGTACTTTGTATTCAAAAAAGTACAAATTTATTTTCAACACTGAGATAATAATCTCTAGTTAATTTTTGCGAAGGTGTTTGACCAAGCAAATGGATTTTACAGGTAAATTAAATAAAAATAAAAACATGTTAACCAATATTTTCTTCACCAGGTTTCAAAGAACACCTACTTCGATAGCGTATACAGAAGTTGAGTGTTATAGTCATTTATACATTATTAATAACTTTTTTTGTTTTGTAAACTTTTGTTTGATTTATAAATATGTATTTTAAATTGTTCAGCTAAAGCATACGAAAAGCACCGCGCACATTATGAGGACACATTTTTTCAAAATAGTACTTTGACTGATACTGGTGGCAACTGCTTCAAATTAACATTCAAGAGAAAGCCCGAACCGTTGCGGAGTGTTTTGGCGTCGTGATTTAGTGGTTCAAGATAAAACCTTAATACAGAAATAAAGGATTTGTAGCCGGTTACGTGTAAATACAGCCATTACCTTTGTGTTCCTTGGGATTTTCCGCAAAAAGTGAACGTTTCGAGTTGAGAAAAGCGCCGCTTGAATTAAAACAATCCGACAATCAGGATTAAGATGAAAACCTTGGTTTACTTACAATTATTAGAGTTTACATTATTGAAAGTAAATAAAATCTTAGTAGTCGCTTGTTAAAATCGGCCAGAAATGTGGATTTCAAATACTCGTAGTAATTCATTGAATGAGCACCCAATGACGGGATAAATAATTTAAATGTGTGAATATTCCTTATTTAGTAGTTGAAATAGTTGAAAGCGTTTAGCAAAATAGGTTGATTAATCCTTTTACGAATCTTATTAAAGGCGACTTAAACCTTAATAAACTTGAAAAAAACTTGTTCCGAAGGAAAATAGAAAATTTTCATTAACGATTTATTTTAACATTAAGGTTTTATTTTTAAGGCTTATTAATTACTTACATTAAGGTATATTTTTTAACATATTCGAAGGCTCGTCTAAATAAGTAATTGACTTGTGTCCTGGAGATACCTGTGCAAATATTGTCGTTCTTTAAAGTAAGTGTAACCCAAGTTGTTCTCTGTTGTTGTTCTCTGACTATGTGCGAATGTCAGACACGTGTTTAGCATGTCTGCTAACTGGGCACTAGTGCCAGAAATAAGAGATTGGGTTATTGCAAATTTGATTTTGTTGTTTGTATCCCAAAAGGAAAGTCTTTCAAGGAATAAAATCCATTCCCTTCTTCAAAGCAGGAGTTTTTAGGCTTTTCAAATAAAACAACAACAATCACGGACTTTAATGTCATCATTCACATTAGGTAATTTCATTTAAAAATAGAATATATTTCAAAAAGAAAAAAATCGCAAGATTTTAGCTAAATGCATGTTTACATCTTGTTTAGTAGCATCCAGGAATACAAACAATACAAATGTCATAAATGTAATAAATGACATTGAAATGCGCTGTACGTCCCTCGAAGTGACAGGGGAGCAGGATTAGGGTGGGTCCGATAACTGCCTACACCACCACCACCCACCCCCACCACCACCCCCACCCATGTTCTCCTGTTCTCCTGCTAGCTCGTCCACGTGAGGAATTTGTTTACTTTGACTTGACATCGGAACAGATGCCGACCGGTGACGTCACGGATTCGGATTTCCACGAAATTGGTTTCCGCCGGACCCCCGTCAAACCAACTATCGCCCGGGAGCTCTCATTCGATGGCAGACTGTTGGAAATGACAGTAGTCAGAATAATATATTCAGGACATGAGTACTAATGGCATGGGAAAACGAAAATTCTTGAGAGAGTATCATAAATACCATCAACTAACTAATTGCTAACAAAATACAAAGAAGGATGTTCAATTTTATGATTTTACAAATATATTATGTTTATTTATTTTGTTATAACCAATAAAAATATGACGTAAATAAAATTCCATTCAATATCCAACTACATATATCCTAAATTATTATTATCATATTCTGTTCCGTTTTGGTGATTTTCGAATGCTTACACGAGCAATGTAATGGAAAACAAGTACGTAATTTCTTAACAACAATACTGCTAGTCTCAGATATATTTAAAAATAAATGTATATACACATATTTGTCATTTCAACAGCTTGAATAGTTTTCCACTTTGAAATGTCAGTCACGCATCTATAGAATTGTGGGTATTGTTTACCCCACCAGTTCTGTAAAATCTATTTTTATGTTCAAAGCCCCTTTGCAAGTTCTTGGAAAATATTTTATTTTTTTAGATAGACGAGCGTTTTATTGAAAACTGTCGTATTATATTATGTATTATGCAAAAATATTATTTCTTTGTGTATCATCCAAAATTTAATATGCAGACGGCACGGTTTTGCACGCTGGAAAAATCTTAAATCCTTTATACATCTTACACGAATGATTTCACAGAATTGTTTTACTGCAATACTGCTGTAAAATTTTCATGTTTACACATCGTGAAAGATTATACCATTTTTTAAACCAAGATTTAGTATAATTTATTTTGTTGCTTAAAGCTTGAAATGCCAGTTAAGTACTGAAAATACCTACCAATTTCATTTTACACCCTGAATTGCATAAACCAAACATAATTTAACAAACTAATAGATAAATTTCTCATTCGACACTAAGCAGCAAGAATGTTGGTTTCCTAAATATAATAAAAAAAAAACATAACAATGTTACCGGAAGTATGACATTCAATTTGTTCCCTTCTCTTCGTGTTAGGCTTGTTGAAAAAGTATCGATATATCGATGTATCGATATTTTTAATTCAAAACATCGATATTTTTAGCCGATATATTTTGATCCGATATATCGATACAAAATATCCAACATCGAAAATTGTATCGAAAACGATATATTTTTTTATGTATGTAACTAAAGTCACTACAATCCAAAACCGTATAGGAACGAACGGAAAAAAAGTAACTGAATTGGGTCATTTCATCTGGCGGTTGAAATTTTAACTATTAATAGCTTACAAATCTATTATCTTTGCATTGGTATTTGTGATCACTAATACTATCTCGTGTAGGTACATATATAAAAAATGTATGCTATTTTTCGCCAATTTTTTCTAAGCCACTCCTATGTGTTGGTTCCCAATTGTCTATGATTATTGATTATACCTTGTTCCAAACACGAAGTCCTTTTTGACAGATCAATACGCCACTAGAATGTTACTGGGACGCTTACAAACTTTGTATACGTCTCAGTTTACATATAAGTTAGAAGACAGCTTTTTAGTTTTTGATATTTTTGTAATTATTACCTAATAAAAATGAATACTGATAAAAATACCTTCATTTTTATTGAGATTTTTGTACATTAAAATAATGCACATTGTGCATAAAAATTACTATTGATAATATTGAGCTGAATACACTATTATTGTAAAAATTCAAAATCTTTTGAAAATTTGACCGATACACCGATATTTTTTCCTCGATATATCGACGTCGACATTGATATTTTAATAAATATCGATACATCGATATATCGATTTTTTGTCACTTTCGACATCCCTACTTCGTGTAACCCATACTCCTTTACCTCCCCCTCTCTGATGCTCAATCCTTTTCGATATGCTGTTTCTCTCCCCATCTTTTTATGTTCTTAATCTTATATTGTAAATGTCTGCACCTAAGTAAGTTTATAATTATGCCCTGTAGGTAGACTGTTAAGACAACTAAAACTAGTTGACAAAATAATAAAGCCACTAAAAAAAACTTCTTAGTTAGTTTTAGATTATATTTACTAATTAAAAACATTCAAGAAGTATTAACATTTGTTTATTCTAAAGAAATCTATTATCAACCAGATGATGTGAATAAACGTTTGCGGATTTTGTAAGCGGGATATATATTTTTGAATGTTCGTATTTTGTGAGACATAAATGTTATGAAAGTTGGTCGGCGTTTCATTATAAAAATATTAAAACACACGAGAGCGCATAAAACAATTTCATCCTACGAACAGCAATAGTGACACAGTGAGTGAGAGGTAGATTGCCCCCTGACACGCGACAGAGGGAGATGACGACAAAGTGAAATACACTCGGAAAGTGGCGAGATATAACTGAAAACAAAAACATCACAAAGCGTCACTAGGAAAAAGATTAAAATGTCAGTGCTGTTTGAAATGTCAGCTGGGAGGTTTAGTGGGACGAGATGGAGTGGGAAAGGAGGGATGGTGAGCCAATAAGTCGCGGGTGGGAACAAGAAAGGGTGTTGTGTCTGCAGCAAAGGATTCTGCTAAGAGAGATTTCACTGAGATTCTCAAGTGTTATGTACTCTCCGGAGAAGTATTTATCTTTCGGTTCAATAAAAGCAGAATGTATTGGATTGGTTCTTAACTTAGTTTTGATCTATTTACGTTGCTTTCATTTCCGCTTTATCAACACAAGTTTTTTACGGGAACAAAAGAAAGATAATATAATCAAAGATTGCGCGAATGAGACTAGGTAATCAGAATACTTAGAAAGCTATTAAAAACTGGAGAAACAAAACACTATGAATTTAAATAGTGTTCACTATTCGATGTGGTTATACTAAATAGATAATACACACAGCTTCAAATAAAAATGCCTTCCGTATAGATTAGAATGGAAAACAATGTCACCACTGGCGTAGTACCTTTTGACAACTACATCGAGACAGCCGATCAATATTGCGTTCTCTGTCTTTCTTACACTGCCTAACATCGTATTCGCTATTCAATTTGATTTTCAATTTGTGGAGAGATATAATTTATGAATTTAAAATTAAAAGCGAAGAATGGTCTAACTTTTGGATATCGAAATACGACTTTTTTTTTTCTTTATTATATGGTTTTACCATGCCAACAATGTTTATTATCTATCATATCAATTTCTTGGTTTATATAGAAAAAACATTGTTCATTTATTTATTTATTCACGCCGTGAAGACTTTTATACACAGTCAAAGGTAAGTTGTTCAGGAGAATAATAATTATTGTATATAGTACATAACATAATAAACTGAATATGAAAGACATATAAACATGTATAATATGAAAGTAATTAAAAAAAATACAGATCTGTTACAAACATTCAAATGGACTGAATGTTAGTTTGACACTGATTGTTGATGGTAAAAATCGAAGGGACTATACTTATTACCAAGGCTGTGCAACCTGTAAATAGATGAATTTTTGAAATAATTAGAGTTAGGTTAGTTATTTATTGTTGAATAATGTTGAAGACGTTTTAAGACGAAACCGTTCTGCGAGTTCAAAATTATATATTTATCGACAGCACCGTTCACGAGAGTTATCTTTTTGATAAGATGACAGATTGGGAAGTTTTATAATGTTCGAACAGATCGAGAAGTTTCGAGACAAAAAGTTGACCACCTCCTCGAGAAGATTCGTGCCTGGGGTAAGACCAATCTGGTCAGTTTCAACATCTCAAAAACCCAAGCGCATCTGATTTCGGCAAAGAGGGAGATCATTGACTATCTGGTGCAGTTTGATGTAACCACTCTACGCAATAAAGACTCCATAAAAGTAAGTGCTCGTATATCAGACAGGCTCAAGTATCGGGGCTCCATAGAAGAAACCCGAGTAAATCTGACTTCCTGGGAAGAAAGTCTTGTACAGGGTCAGCAGATTTTTCAGTAGTGACCAGCTGATAACCCTGTACAAATCTCAAGTACGCCCGACAATTGAATTTCGGAGCCACCTCTGAGATGGAGCTTTACAATACTTGATAAACATTTTGATTGACATTCCGTTAACAGACCGATTGCCATCTCTATTTTGCCTTACGGGTGGGCATACCAATGTGGGCATGCTGAGTCTGTTCAACATCTATTTTAATGTAGCCTGTAGCATTGATCCACTATGCACCGCGGTGCACCTGTGTGACACCCGACGGACACGAGCAGAACACCTGTTCACAGTTGACATTGGCATCGTGAAAACGGGAGGTTTCTTCGACTGGTCACTATGTATGTCGGCTTGCATGTAGAACGTGCTACAGGCATCTGTTTTTTTCCGCTTCACATAATACGGGCTTCTTCAAATAAAACCCTTCCTACAGGCCCTATAGCCCCTCCCTTAACCGACCTCACAACGCTGCCCAATGGGAGGCGACATAGCTCCCCAGCCTACACGTCGTACAGAAAGAGGCGCTCGTGAAAATTATTTACCTAGAGGCAAAAATAAATATTGAAATAATTAAAAAAATATTTGCGTTAATCAGCGAGTTCAGTCAAGTACAAAACGTATCCAGGATCAAAAGCACACGATGAAAAATTGAACAATTTTATTATGACATGACAAAATTTAAAAACTTAAAAACTTCGTCAAAGATATTTAAATTATTTTTCCCCTAATGCTTTCCACCCTGATTTTAAACATTAAAAATTGATGACGCCCACAAGAAATTAGTGGTACCTACTGGATACTGGAACGGCAGAAAAATCAGTCATTAATTTATATCCCGTCAGCAGTTTGCGTCGAGTATTTTAAACTGCAATACTTCCAGCGAAAGCGGCGATTATATTGAAGTTATAATTCTAGTCGGTATAATGTTTTGGAAACTTTGAATAAATGTTACATCGCAATGAAATAACATAGCCTACTCACATTTAAATATCAAATAAAATATTTTGTATAATTTTTTAATCTACTTTTGTAGATACCTTTTTAAAAAGTGAATACTGAAGTTCGTATGAACGTTCACAATAAAATTGAATCCACGATACAAACAAAATTCTAAAGGTTTCGAATTTAACATTTTAATCTTCCGAATAGTAAACAATATATTTTATCCCTTCGAATAATATGAAAATAATATCTGTAAACTGCCTGCCAAGTTTTGCACGCAAAAATTCTTTTTATATAATAAAAGTTATATTTAACCGCTAAAAACAAAAATTGTTGTAAAATCTAGATAAAATAATAGTTCTGACGTTATTTCAATCGTTTATTTGGCCCAATTTTACATTTTAAATATAAATATTATGAAAATTATAAGAGTAATGGGACCCACTAAGGCGCAGCCTGTGCATGGGTAATATAGTTAAATATATTTTGTTGTACCTAGGAAAAACTAAACAGTGTTTAATCGTGTTATTAAGCAAGAACATGATTAAAATTTGTCTAAATAGTTTATACACAAAGTGTATACAATAGTGTACAGTATAATAATAAGTGTATAGTGTAATAATAAATGTAAAGTTTGTGTGAAAAATAAAAGTGATATAAATTATAAAAATAAATTTTCATTGCATTGTTGAGCCACGTTTTTAACTCTTTTAGGTATTGGGCATTTGGGCAAGTTAAGTTGCCCCCTGAATAATTTTTGGTAAAAGATTGAAAGTACGAGGTTCAATGAAACTGCTGTGTGCTTGCATTGTTTTGGTATTCGTTTGGGGGGTTTACTACATTATTATTTGTAATGTTGATTCTGTTTTCATTTTTTTCGAATTTGTTTTTGTTTTTAAAGATATATTTCGTAGTTTGCAGTACAAATAGTTTACGAGGATTGAATAGTTTTTTTTTTTTTTTTACATGAGTACCGCACAAGAGTCCCAACTGCTCCCTGTGGGACTATGGCATCCCCAATTAGGGTATGTTGTGAGGCTGAAGGCAGCGGGGAGGGGAAGGAGATAGGGAAGAGGAAGGTGGAGAAGTACCTGGCTATTCAGATCTGGTCACCAAACACGGCAGAAGCCATTTCAAGCAACGTTTCAATTCTGAATGGTGGTCTTACACCAGGGCGATACTGAGAGTATCTTCCACTCTGGAATGTGCCGCAAATATACTATTATTATTTTAAATGAATAAATTGTGAAATACACAAATTAATCAAATAAAATTTATTTGCCACGCCGGGATTCGATCCCGCGACCTTCGGAATGCGATTCAAGCGCCTTGCCGCTGCGCTACGCCGGCCAATTTATTGGAAATCAACATTTTTGGTTCTAAATATTAAAATTTTGATATTGGAAATTTAAATTGGCTTAAAAAAATACCAACAAATATTCGACTTAAAGTACTTAAAATAGAAAAAACTTAAAAATTTCAGTACAGATTCCCTTTCTTGAGTTAATTCGTAATAAAACTGTCACTTCACTTTTTAGTACTTTCATATAATTTTATTTTAAAATTAAATGTGTATTACGTCACAAATTAGCGCGAAATAAATCCGTCACTTATGATCGGTTTGTAAAATATCTGAACAACATAGCTCATATATTCCTAGGGCAATTAGAAGTATTATTTCTTTCGCTTTCAAACATAAAAGAAATCACAAATGTTCGCATGATAGGAAGGGAGATATCTAACATTCAACAATGCGCGTTCGCTCTGGGACAATCTGGGTCTCCTGTTATTATAACGGCGTATGATATTTTGGGACAACTTGGGTATCCTGTGAATAGACGGGTTAAATCTTTAATTATGATCCTCATAAAATCCGCACAGTTTTTTTCCGTCTGTATTAGATCAAAGATATTTATTTCGGCCATGATTTGATCTGTAAGAAATTTAATCCATTGCTTTGAAAAAATATTCATTTCTCCGTCGTAAAATAAGATAAAAAGCCATTTTTTCTTAATTATTCAATTAATATAAATAGAGTTTAAATGTCAGGTGAGGACGGTAAGTACCTAACACTGGTACGTCATCACTTGGGTCGAAGAACAATCCTTTTTTTTCTTTCTTTGTTCCATCCTGAATATCCCCCGAGTAGACATAGTATCATTTCGCACCCTCAAAAACATGGAGACGTTTTTTGTAATTCTGCAAAAGACACGAGCGTAGGAGCATAGTAATTCATTTCTGAAGTGTATCTAGAACTGTAGGGTGTAGGGCCGCCGGAGAGCGGAATGAATGGTGTAAGACTCAAAGTGAAAGAGAACGGAGAAGTACTGGAAAAGTTAGGGTTATGAAAGCAGATAAAATGGCGAAATGCTTAGTCGGCGGTATTTGTAGTGGGCTTGTAAGAGGAATCAGCGGGGGCCTGATCCGGTTCAGCCATTATTGGACGGCGCCCGCTAGCACTCCGCACAGTGCGCACTGGTGTCACTTCGCCGAGTGAATTTTACAGGATCGTTTCGGATATTCCTCCCCTGTTTTTACTGGGCCCTTATCTGGACTGAAGCTGGGAGTCTGAAGGGTTTTATGTCCTTATTAGCAGCACACGTAAATAGGATGTGTGCCTGGACAGGGGATTGCTTTTTCTGCTTTTATTATTAATTCTGATTTTTACAGATTATTCTCGGAACTTAAACAACTTTTTTAACACCGATTTTACTACCCGTTTCGTCGGATTGCAATTGAAAACATTGAAATTTGAAATATTTTATTACAGATTAGTTGAAAGCTATCTGAAAATAATTGCCCTGACCTATGAATTCCAGATGGCAACAGCAGCGCAAATTTCACGACGCTAACTTACCGTTCTGGATTTTTCTGCTTTACATGCAAAGCAGATTACATCAAAAAAACTAAAAACATAATGTACTGTATTTAGTTACCTGCATTGCCAGTAATTGATGAGTTTATATTTTATACAATCGCCGCATGCGACAAAGACAAACCCAAAACAAAAAATTTAATCATACTAAAATAAAATAACATTTCACCGTGAAAAATAACGTGAGATTTTCTTATGTCTGGGATACTTGTAGCTCACAAAACATATGAACATAACAGCAATTCATATGTTTGTACAAGTCAGTGCTGGAAGTGGAAGTTTTCAATGACCTCATAATAATCACAACGGAGGCACATGGTGCCCATGCGTTTAAAATTTAACGAGTCCGCGAGAGTAGGCGGCGGCGGCCCGGGTCACAAAGACCGCCGCCCACTAGTGGGATTTTTTGCCGCCTACCCAACGGGATATTAAGGAAGCAATATTATGCAAATTTGGCTGCAGAGAACCCCTCCGCCCATAAAGACCGCCCTATATTCCGCCCAATGGAGACACACAAGAAAGACAACGTCTCATTCCGCGAGCGTGGTGACTTTTTAATACAAAAGGTTTTTTTGTTTTATTTGGGACCGATTTAATCACCCATTTGTTTTATTTTATGATTTATTTCGCTTTGAATATTGGTATTTGTTTTCAACACGAGTACAGGGTTTTAGGTTTTATTTGTTCTATAACCGCATGACAAAAAATAATAAAAGAGGAAATACTTAATTGGTGTTCTCATAAATAACACACTTGTCTAAAATCGCAATAAGGGCTAAACACAGTAGCATAGCGAGGGGAGGGCGGACCGCCCGGGTGCCACCCGACGGGGGGTGACACTAGACCCGACGGGAGGAGACACCCGACCGTTAAAAAATTGCAAAAAATGAAGTCGAAATTGTGTGAAGGGGGGAGGGAGGGGGGGAATTAGGTCGGTAAAGTTCTTGGTAATTAATTGTTGTGGTTCAGTTCGAATGGGAGCTTTTTTATTAATTTTTATTTTAAATTAAAGTATTCAATTTTGCTTTGGTTCGGAGGTAACTTCGATTTTTTTGTGAGTTAATTATAATAATTTGAAAAGATAAAATGATTTATCTACCATGTTAATTTAATAAAAAAATAAATAAAACATCGTAAAAACGGCGTTTTTTGGGTAGTCGTTGTGATTAAAATGCGACAAATTTGCGTTCCAACGTGTTTAGGTAATTGGTAATTTAAAATTTAAATTTACGCCCATGATGCTCTTTTAATCATTTAATTTTTTAAATCATTTTCGTCGTATTTTTACAATAAAAAGAGTAATTTTTTTTAAATATTTTCTCTTAAATTATGACAAATTCAAATCTTTTTTGGATTATATTTTATAATTTAAAACACCAAAAATAAAGAAGCACATATCCGTGCTAGATATCTGATATACATTTTGATTTTTGAAATATTTTTCAGTTTGGTTGAGTATTTTGGCCTCAAATCCAAAATTAAGATTTAATTTATGGGGATGTGCAAGCTGATGACGAAGAAGCCGATACCGCCGTTCCCCTTAATTAATACGAATCATATAATAATAAAATGTTTATTATCTCCGAATTATTATTATACTAAAGAATAAAATCACATTTTTAAAAATTAAGGTAAAAAAAAATAAAATATAAAAATTGCAGCGAACCGGCTTGGAAGGCATCAATGCTGATCATTACATTTGAGGAACGGAAAATATGCATTATGCATTTTTGAATGAGATTAATTTACCTATTTAGATTTTTCGAAAGTTACTTATGAACCTGCAAGCGAATTATATTGTTTCATTGTTATGCTCATCCAAAGCACCTTATATGGCGGCGAATGAAATCTCTGACGTGGATATTATTCTTACAACCGCAAAACATGATATTATTGCCATATAATTGCCGTCATTGAACTCATGTCACTGGGAGACAAATTGCCAAGAATCTGAGCTCCCGCGAGGAAAAGCTACTTCTAAAGCTTGCTCGCAGGCGAAGGCCGCTGCATCCAGTTCAGGCATCAGCGGGCGGTAATATAAAATGTCAAGGGTGCTCGCTAGCGACCCCAAACGAGGCTCAAAATGTCAAATGATAAATAGACTAATCGCCTCGTCTCCAATTCAGTGGTCCATAATGCAATTTTGTGCAGCTTTCCCGGGAAAAGCTCTTTCAGCACACCCAGTTGCATTCTGCTGAACGGGGCGAGAAATTATATTTAATGATATTCTTAGTAAGGACTAAAGACTGCTGATTCCGGCTAACAATCTGTTCGCTTAATTTATAAGTGCTGTCTTGCTCGACGGGCTTCGGTGTGTTTGGAAAGTATGTTATCATTAGCAGATTTACGTGACCGCTTTTCAGTTCAAAGGGGATGTATTGTAAAATTATCATCTGGAATATAAATTAGAAAGACAGTGAAAGCTTATAAAATTACATAACTAAGACACGACCCATTGCTGAATACTTTTCAATTTCTGAAATAAATAAAAAAATAGCTTTTCTTTATATTTCGCTATTCGTTATTTAGGATACAACATATTTTTTTAATCGAAAACCTCCTATTTATCAATTTAGTTTGAAATGTTAGTATCTAGAAAAAATCTGTACTTAAAATTTTTTACAGGACATTTTGTTTTCTACAAAACCAATTTGTTGAGATTTGTTAATTTGTTAATTTTAGGGTTGGGGCGGTTTATCATACACGCAATAATGTTTACACCGATTCTCATTTAGTGCAGCAATATAATTAATTAACGTTGCGTAACATTTTAATTATATTAGGATTATTAGAATAGTATTTTCATCAACAAAGCACCACCAAGCATTTCATCACCGGCCGCACATTAGTCTGGCAACGCGCGGCTAGGCAGTAGGCAGGAGGCGGGAGGTAGGAGAGGTAGGGCGCTCTACGCACGTGAACACTGAACACTATGAACAAGGAATTGTGAACAACGACAAACGAACAACGACCGACGCGACTTGCCTGCTTTACTGCTGGTCCCTGTTAATATACTATTCTAAACACATGGTTAGAAGCAAAGAGCGAGCTTGGGACAACCAACAAATGCCTACCGTTCCGGGAAACTTCCCGCCTGACAAATCTGTGGAACCGGGATACAAATTATTTTTCCTGAACGATAAATTTTATTGATATATGACATACAAATACGAGCAAATGATTTAATAATTAAACCTTGTCCACCCTGGTTCGGTTGACTGATTTTGGTTTGAAAGGATTGATGTTTTTTGAGGGAATTTACGGATTTTTAATCATTGATCTTAATTTAATAATTTGTCAAAAGTACTAAAATATTTGCTAAGTTATAAATATTTGTTTATTTATGAGTTTTTATAACTGTGGGTATAAAGCCATTTTTTTCGTAATATCAAACTCTGGACTACGGAAGCCAGAGGAATAACAACAAAACACCTTTACCGACATTTTATTGGTAAATCTCCACGAGGGTTGATATTAACTTAAAAACTGGGTTACCATTAAAAACAAAAACAAAAAAAGAAGCAGTTTTTTAATAATAAAATCGTTTTAACATTTCTTTTGAAATCGTAATTATTTTATGATATTCTTGTTATACTTAATACGAGTATGTATCTAAAAATCAAAATATGATTGCTTCTGTCTGTGTATATGAGATGTCTATGCGTTGCTAAACCATTCATCCGATTGCGATGAAACTTTGGGGATTTGATAAGTGAATACCCGCGATGGTTCCTATATACATAATAGTGAGTTCTGGAATTGTGAAATTTGTATAAAAAATTGCAATTGTTGGCATGCGAGCTGTTTGAAAACTGAATGTACTGGGACTGAATTTATGGAATGCGGGAGGGGGAGAGGAACTCGGAGAAGACGGAGTGGGAACGCGAGAGGGAAAGGGGACGCGGAAGAGGAATGGGAGGCGGAACGGATGAATGGGTAAGGACACGCAGGGAGAAACAATTTATTTATTAAGTGGTATAACAACGCATGCCGGGAACTCTCTAGTTTATATTATAAAAAAGCTTTTTCCATAGATCGGTAACAAAAATATTAAATACCAGAAAAAAGTGATTTAATACAATATCACATCATTTTGAAAACATTAAATAAGTTATGCCAAATCACCATGTCGTCCGTATTACTAGAGTACCTACTTTAGAATCTTGTTCTTGGCTCCGTCGAGGAAATAAAGCGTGTGAGCATTCCAACATTCTGCTCCAGCTTTTAACAACAGATGGACGACTCTACAAAATAACAGGCATTTAAATGGCTGTGAAAAAAAACAAGAGACTTGAATGTATTCAGATGCATTGTTTATTCACAACTAATTTCGTAATTTTCCTCACAGCATTAATGTATTAATATTTCTTAAAATATTTAACGACGAGTGTTTTCCAATCATTAATATTTTATCAGTATTTTTAATGATTTTTTGTGAAAAAGTAATTTGAATTAATTAAGTACTTTCCACTACAATATTTGTCAATTTATATAAATCTGATATCACACTCAATACAAAATACAACTATAAAACCACTACAAATCAACTACTATGTGATAACATTTCTCGTAAGTGTGCAGTATAGTACACACACATTACTAATATAACATAATAAAGTACCTACGAAAGCTTGTCAGTAAAAGGCCAAAACGTTAAAAAATACAAAAAAATTAATACTATCAAATGCGAATATCACAAAATGACAAAGCAGTGTTGATTCTCACAACAGATTTAGTCTGGGGCGTATCACTTGTGTCCGTATCCAGTGGCACGACACGTCACACTACTCCACTAGTCGTACAGTGTGAACTAAGCCTTGAAGTGGCGGTAGAAAAACTCCGCAACGTGGATAAGTGCTTATACGTGTGACCGCCCCCAACTTTTTGTATCATACGGCTTAGGCACTTGTAACCGACCGGCCTCGGCCCGCTCTTCTGCACTGTGTTGTGTATTGTGTCGTGTATCCCAAACCAAAATATATCTCGTTAACACTATCCAGAAGTTCCGGCTCAGTTTGAGTGGGATTATTGGAAGAGATATCCAAATGATAAGACTTTTTTTAATTTTAGTTTTTCATCTGTTGATTGATTTTTTTGTGCATTCTTGTTTATAAAACAGGACAAGTATTACCATGTGCCACACTAACGAAGAGATTATTTCATCTCGCGATTATCGTCGCTAGTTTCTGAACAAAATTTTATCAAAATCAGAAAATCTGTGTGTATACGTTCGATTCGTTCCATGTCAGAGTATTCAAGCGGAGAACTCTGGAGTTGTGCTTTTGAAAAGATTTTTCTGGATGAAATGTGTAGGTAATCCCGATTTCAGTTCGTCTTGAAATTTCCCTGTAGAGATACAAAAAAAATATCTTTAATATCCCTGATTGATTGAAATTTTAAAATTTTCGAAAAATAGATGAATTCTCGAACATCTGGTGTTTTTTATTGTGACTATGTTTTTTCGAGGATGTTTGTTTTTATTATGGCTATGTTTTTTTCAGCTCTTACGATGAATCGGTTTAACTTTTCCAGGCTGCTAATAAATGTTTTTTTTTAAGTAGGTTATCAAAAAAACGCTAGGAAAGCGTTTTAAAAATATTACTGCCGTATTTTATCGTTTTTTTAAATTGAAAATGAATCATGTACCGCATTCCTCAGTCTCATGTTTCAGTATCATTTGTAATCATTTTTTTTAATTTTATGACGCTAATTCGCCTCCACGTTAGCCCCGTAAATATTTCGGCGTGCCACTCGTAGCAGCAGCGAACTTGTCGCAATATATTTTTACATGGCGAAAACATTCTTACGGAAAATGGAAATTTCTCTAAGAATCACGTACGTACTTTTGAAAGCATAAAAACCCTTGAAGCAAATGACGTTACGGGATATGCTACTGGGCAGGGGAGGGATGAGGGTAAAGTGGGAGGGGGAAGGAAACTGCGCCGAGTCAAAAATGCAGAGTTGCAGTCAGTGTTCCTTCTTGCAAAATGCTCTTAGCTCTTACAGTAAAATCAGCTCAGCGTTCCGGCATTTAATTAAAATGTGGCCATAGTGATATTATTTTGACGAAAAATTTTTCACGAGTTGTTATAAATAAAACTGATATTTTTTTCTGAACTGTTTTTATATTCTATATCAGACATAAATTCATTAATAAAAATATGGAGGTATGTGATAATATCGATTCTACATTTCATCAAGATCTACATTTCATGGAGTGTAAACAAATATACACTCGATGAATCAATTTGAATGACGCGTGAAAAACCAAAAAGTCTCCTTATTTTATTTTTAGAGAGATAAGTTGATGTTTACAGCTCACGGTGTTTCCTGTTGAGATATTAGCTTTGACCTTATAATTCTGAATGGAATAATAATGATTGTGGCATTATTTTATGTTCTTTTAGACAAGATATCCGGGGTTAATTCAACCCGGACAACCTGAATTTAATAATAGTATATTTAAAAAAAAATGTTAATTTATAAACAAGTTCGGCTACATAATTAGTATCATGTGTGACAACTGTTTAGCCTTTCAAAGCCATTACAAAACTGACAGTTTACAAAAAATTTAAAAATCCTTAAAATTGAAACGGAGTTCGTCAAATCTAACTTGATAACAATAAAAATCAAATCATTTAAAAAGATGTTTTTAAATTAAAATTTAAAAAATCGACGACAGAGCTTAGCGTTCAATAATATAATTGTAGCTATTTTAGAAAAAAATCCACATTTTTTATAAAGTAGGTATCTAGAATATCTAGATAGATATTTCCAAGACGAACCTTTTTGATTTTTTTGTTGTTGTGTAAATAGTTTATTTACCTGCCTTCACTCCCTAAATTACGTTATAAAAGAAGAGGCGTTGAATTTTGACGATATTGTTATTTTATCTCGATAAACACTTAATAACCAAATTTCCTTAGTAAATCACTTTTCTGCCCTGAAATATTAATTTATTCCATCAGCTCAATAAATATTTCTTCCTCGGGCAACTCATCAATTTAAAGCAACGTCTTAATACACCTCCAGTCCCCGAATTTCCCTAATTTATTATTAAAAGCGTATTGACGCACCGGCACATTAAAGGATAAACGGATTTTAAACATTGCCATCGTCCTTTTGATTTTATCCCTTCCTGGTAACTAAATACATTATGTAATTTAGGCATATTATAATTGAGATCGTTAGATCAACCATTGACTTATATTTTTGTTAGGGAATGATGCAATACAATTATTTCTTTGTATATCAATATAATCATTACAAATACAATATTCGGAAAAATTACATCCACTGCTTTTAGGTAAATCCCTTGAAGCCGAACAATGAAAACTTTAAGTAATATTTACTCTGGGTAAAACTGATTTTTAAGATTTTATTTTTAGACCATGACCAAACCATTAAAAAATTATGATACCTACAGAACAATTGTTTTCTGAAATAATGTAATATAATTTTCTTTGGAAGTTCAATCCTATTTTTAAATAAACAAAAATTTTAACAAAACAAAAAAACGACTTCAAAAAATGCACTAAAAAGTTAAAAAATAATTTCGTATTCTTCTACAACTTTATAATCAACTTACTTTTTCTAATCATCAATATGTAGGTACGATTGTTACTTTTGGAGTCGGTGTCAGCCAAGGTAGGTTTGTAACTAGGCACATAGTTATAAGTGAGATGTGCTTGTGTCGCACAAGCGACTTGCTGACACCGACTCCAGAAATAACAATCGTACCTACATATTGATGATTAGAAAAAGTAAGTTGATTATAAATTTGTAGAAGACTACGAAATTATTTTTTTACTTTTTAGTGCATTTTTTGAAGTCGTTTTTTTGTTTTGTTAAAATTTTTGTTTATTTTTTGATTTTTAGTGAATCTGAAGTACACTAATTTGTCTGAATATGGGTAAACCTACTAAACGAGCTGCTCATATAAGACAGACATAATTTGACCACAACGTTAGGGTCAAATTAAGAGATTCGGCTGAGTTTCGTTAATTTGTCATATATCCGATAATCAGAACCTAACCAAACTCTCATCAAATTACCCTTGAAGTACATCCTTCCCAATAAAAAAAGAATTATCGAAATCGGTTGGCGTGATATTGAGTTATTCGTCCATTTGTCGCGCATATACTTGATGCAAATTTAAGACATATATGATTTTCTCATGGATGCCATTGTCAGAACTAGACCAAATTAAAATGGGACCACACGGGAAGCACCAGCTTTCAAATAAAAAATCATCAAAGAATCATCAATATCGGTTCACCCAGTCGAAAGTTCTGAGGTAACAAACATAAAAAAAAAATAAAAAAATAAAAAAATAAAAATAAAAAAAAATAAAAAAAATACAGTCGAATTGAGAACCTCCTCCTTTTCGAGGTCGTTTAAAAAGCAACGAAGAGATAAGGATGTATACTGTTTACCCAGATTTTACTTATGAATATTCATCCAACTTCACGAATCATCATGAATTTGAGAGTTTCATGTTTTTCTAAAAGCGTAGTGTTTTATGTAAACAGAAAAAACATATTAACATATAACATGGGTCGAGGAATAACAACGGGTAGGACCTTCGAGCAAAAATGGGTACATTGAATTATGTTTAAGGTGCATAACAAGATGCATATTAAGATGCATAACAAGCCCAACAGAATTTAGGTCCAAACTAAAACCTACCTTTTTGGGTTCTGATACCCTTAATTTAAATATACCTTTATCAGAGAATCTTACTTCTTTGCCAATGATGTGTCTTAATCACACTTTTACTGAATTAAAATTACTCGAATCCTTACACGTCAATCTGTCTCTTGACGAATCACATTTAGGAAGATCAAATCCTTGTTCCTGTACCGCCCACCATTAAATGTTGCTTTTACTTTCCAAAGCACACTCAATAAAGATTATATAGTATTTATTAATATTAACATATTTTTCAGGATTAAATAACATGTGTTCATAATTTATTATGTCCTCTGCATGCGAACTCTGTCTAAATTTCTTAAAATAGACAATAAACAGTGTTAATTTCAACCGACTTCCCAGGTAAGTATGGTCCTGTACCTATTCATTCATTTTTAGGCAGCATCGTGTTCGTTGGTCAAAACATTGTACATATATTTTCGTATCGGTGGTCAATGAACCGGTGGATGCAATTTTTAGCGAAAAGTTGTTTTTAATTGTTTGTCTATCTTGTAGTTTTTTTAGATTTTAGAAATGTAGATATTATAAGTTTGTACAGGGTCCTTTGTTTGTATCTTTTTCAGCGTCTTTTTTCACAAAAACGGAGCTATATCATTATTATTATTATTAACCCTAGAATATTAATCTTATTTATATACTGCTTAATACTAATCATCGCATGGGAGGCCACTTTAAAAAAAAAACAAGTAGTTTTTTAAGTGTCTTTATTAAAATATGAAAAATAAGTTTTTTTTTACATAAGAGAGCAACCTCTGCATTTTTAAATGCAATAACAAAAAATGTATTTTCTAAATCAACACAGTCTTAAATAGTGGTTTAAACTTAACACATACCTAACTTTTTTTGGTAAAACAAAGATACATTAAGAATATGAAACAAAATTAAATATTGCAAAAATCTTAAAAACTAAACATTTTTATTAAAATACAATATCAGTCTGTTGAGATCATTATAAAAAAGTATCATTTAGCATTACAGTTTTTATGTCACATGACTTTGAAGTTTGTCTATTTATTTCTTATCACAGGTGAAACAATTAGGCGATCGATGTTCCAGACAATATGGTTTGTTGCATTTCACACAGTAGTACACACTCATGCGTCTTTTTTTGCTGGGCAAGAGTTGCACATGCTTCGTTTTCCTTCTTAATGACATTTTCTTGAAAAAAAAATCTTTTTTAATGACATTTTCTCAAAAAAAAATTACCTTTAATACTAATCATCGCCTCCCAAGCGATCCAACACGCTGTAATTCGGGAATGATAAGAGCTTGCGAGACGTGTGATCGCTTTCCACCGCGTCACGTTGGGCAGTTGAGGTGAGCGCTCGAGTCGTAACGGTGCGGTGGCACGATTTGAAATTATAACGAAAAAACTGTTTGAGTGCGGCCTCCCAGGCGATGATTAGTACTCTAGGGTTAAGGGGAAGAAATAATTATGTATTTGTAATACTTATTAATAATAAGTATATCTATTTTTTAATGTTTTAAATATTTTCTTGATTGATCTCATCCTTGTCTTTAATTTTTAAAAATCTCTTAAATTATGACTAGTTTCTTATTTGCTTTAGTGAATTCTAAGATTTCCGCTCAAACTTCTTCGTGATTGTTCGAACCATCTTTAGATCTGGAAACGTCATTCTTTATTATTGTTAAATAATGTATATAGTATCAAGGGCTTAACCAAGAACCTGGCCATGCCCCTAAATCGTACCCGGTCTTGCTCCGACATGGAGAAATTTGTTTAAATGTTTGTAAAATCTTAATCACTTGGACCCGTAAGCTTGTTTTCATGATAATATAACATTACCAGACATATATATGACGTATGAGGCGTATCTGACTTATTAATGTACATGACCACATGGCGCCGTGAGTGTTGCTACGATTTACTGAGATATCATGCTACCCGGCCATGCCCCCTCCCTAATATTTATTATAGAATTAATTTATATTAACATCTTTTAAATTTGCAATTAACCCTTCGCATGTCTGGTAGGGTCGGACAGACCCAGGGGATTTTAAAACAGCAGCAACTATTTAAATATTGCATGCAAATGTCATGGGTTTGAGTAGGTGCCGCTAATGATCCACGCGAGAATTATATGAATACAAGTTATTTCTACCCATATTGCTCTCAAAACCATAAGTCGTCACGGTACGAGTCTTACATACTCTACCAGGCATACGAAGTTGCTACTTTGTAAGTAGCTCCATTCCTATATTTTATTATTTTTAATAAAGATTAGTGTTTTATTAAGTTTGATATTTTATTTAAGATGTGCACTATTCACAATGTCTTCAGAATTAATCGTGGAGAATAATTGTAGCTCTGGTAAAATAATTCAAGAAAACCATGTCACTCTTGTATTGGTCATATTTGTTTATAGTACCTACTCAATTTTCTTCTGTCATAAAAATATTAGGTTTTATTTTTGGCTCATGGTAGGAGTTATAACGTTATAAGTTGTTGAACACAAATTAAAAAATATATAAAAAAAAGATAGACATAAACAAATTGTTCCTATGTAGTACATATGTACTAATAAAAAAATCGATTCAGTCTCGCCGGGTCCCACAGACCCAGCCAGGCATTACTTGTGGAATAATTTCACCGGGCGTTCGGAGGGTTAATCTCAATTAATTGTAATGTGTTCATTCGCAAGATTTATTTTAAAGATTCGTTGTTATCTAGATAATTGTTATCAACACAAGTATAGTGACACAGAGAACACGTTCAATTTTGCGCTCAATACTAATTAACATTCTATAGTTGTTTTAGTCAGTGTAACTAATAATAAAACGAGCCACTGAGTGACTGCAAGTCTAAGGAAGTTGTGGTGCAAATCTGCAGAATTCCAATATCTAACTGAGTGAGCATTATCAATATTATTAAAAGTCAAAACAATAAGTAATATTGTCACCCAAGTTACTACCGCGCGACACGGCCAACTGTAGCAAGTAACTCAAGGCACTTCACCTTAAATCCAGAATAAACCATCATCCATTTTTCCAAAAAAAAAAATTTTTTTTTTTTTTTTTTAAGTAAATAAAATGGACTCACAGGGATTCATCAGTATGGCGAGAGACGCCGTTGAGGCTCTTACTGAATTAATAATAGACCCAAGCAGCAAACTTAACAAGGATCAAATTGCTAAAATGATTCCAAAAACCAACGCCATTCTTGGAACCATTGCGCAAATGGCTGCAAAAATGGCAGCACTCGAGGGTGAACTAACAGCAACCAAAACATTAACCTCCAAACCTAACTCACTGGAATCTACATGTGAAGCGGCTGATGAGCTTGAAGAGAGAAAAATCAGAGCAAATAATCTCATAATTATAAACGTTCCCGAAAGCACAAAACTAAACAAAATTGAAAAAATCGAGGATGACAATTTACAAATTACAACCATTCTGAAGAAAATAGACAACAACATTGATCCAAATTCCATTAACACTTTCCGTTTTGGAGCAGTGAGTTATCCTAAGAAACTCGACTGAAGCAATGACTATCCTCCGAAAAAAAAACTTTTACCTGAACAACTCCCCAGTCAAAATTTTTGCCGACCAAACACCAAATCAAAGAAAATACTTGTTGGACCTACGTCAAACCATGGAAAGTCGGATTCAGGGAGGTGAAGTTGGGTTAACTATTAAATATATCAACAGTAAGCCGACAATAGTTAAGACAACTACAAAAAACTCAAAGACATCAATGGATACGGCCAAAACATCCGGGGCTGCCGCACCAAACTCTTAGAGTTGAAAACTGCTATTCCATTACTTCAAAACATCGATGTATTTCTTCTTACTGAGACCTGGCTTGATCATGATATTCATACCGAGGAACTTGGATTTACATCTTACAACACCTACCGCCTTGACAGAAATCCAGCCACCAGCAATAAAACTAGAGGAGGAGGAGTTCTCATATCCGTTCATAAATCACTGTCGACCACTCGATTAATTTGCAAACATCAAGACGTGGAACAGGTATTCGTATTACTAAAATCTAAATCAAATAAAATTCTATTAGGATGTGTCTACATTCCTCCAGGATCCAATATCACAGTCTACAGAAACCATATTGATGACCTCGAAACCTTAAAAAACAAATATCCTGATGCCAGAACAATTTTATTTGGTGACTACATACCCCTAGCATTGATTGGATGAATAAAAACTCTTGTACCAACTTAAACCTGCCAGAAAATGCTCGCAAAATAATAGATATGACGAACTTACTCTCTCTACATCAAGTCAATCAAGTCTACAATAACTATAATCGGCTGCTGGATCTGGTATTCTGTAGTGATCTCTCAATCCATATTGTTAAATCGGTTGATGAGCTCCTCCCCCTAGACTGCCACCACCCCGCTCTAAGCATAACCATCACGACGAATAACTCACCAGACAACACAACTATTCTGCCTAACCTTACTTATAATTTTTCCAAAGCTGACTATCCTAATATGAACCTATATCTTGCAAATGAAGACTGGTCATTTCTTCACCACAACAATAATATTAATTATAATCTTGAAACTTTTTACACAATTATTAACAGGGCCATTGAAAATTATGTACCACTTTCACACTTCAAAGAAGCAAAGTTCCCGAAATGGTTCAGCGGTGAGCTAATTAACCTAGTTATCTGTAAAAAAATTGCACACAAAAACTTTAAAGAATCCAGCTTCCTTAACGACTATAAAATATTTCATAACTTCAGAACTCAATGTAAAAAACTGTCAAAAATATCGTATTTTAATTATATAAATGAAATCGAAAAATCTATACCCTCTAATACACAAAACTTTTTCACACATGTTAACTCTCTTAGAAAAAACAAACAAGGTTTACCCATCTCAATGCACTTCAAAGAAAAGAATAGCACTGATATGAAAGTGAAGGTTAACTATTTTGCTGATTATTTCAAAAGTGTCTATGACGAAAATATCCCAGACAATTATGTAGCACCTCCTTCCCTTAATGAGAGCATACATATCCCTGCTGTTCACATCAATATAGATGACGTTAAAACTAAAATTAAATCCCTAGACAAAAACAAGAAGGCCGGACCTGACAATGTGCATCCCAATATCCTTATTAATTGCATTGCTTCACTGGCCGAGCCAATTTGTTTATTGTTTAATCAATCCCTCGACACAGGTTGCTTGCCTGACATTTGGAAACGTTGCTATCCAACACCTATATTAAAAAAGGGTAATAAAAGTGATATCACTAACTATAGACCAATATGTAAGCTATCTGTAATTCCGAAACTCTTTGAAAAACTATTGCTTGATCAAATTTCCCCATATATTAACCATCTCATTGTTCCAAATCAACACGGATTTTTGTCGGGCAGATCAACCCTAACAAATCTATCGTTATATGAAAACTATATATCAAACGCATTAGCTAACAGAAATCAAGTCGATTCTATTTATACGGATTTTGTCAAGGCCTTCGACAAAGTTTGCCATAAAATTCTACTGGTTAAGTTACGTAAGCTAGGTATTGATGGAAAACTTTTAGATTGGTTTGCAAGCTTATTTGTTCCTTTCCAATCAATTTATAGCTACCAGTGGTGTACCACAAGGGTCTCATTTAGGCCCAATTTTGTTTCTTCTGTTTATAAACGATATTGTTGATATATTTGATAAAGATGTAAATGTGTTGCTTTTTGCAGATGATTTGAAAATATTTAAAATAATTAAAACCGTTGAAGATTGTATCTGTCTACAGAATAATTTACACAAGTTAATTAATTGGTGTTCTGTTAACAAACTGTTCCTGAACATAAATAAGTGTCATGCAATAAGATTTTACAGAATAAGTCAACCAATTATTCATCCATATGTACTTAATAACACTACCCTTACCTCTGTCGAAGAAATAAACGACCTGGGCATAATTTTTTACTCTAAATTAAACTTTATAACCCATATAAACACAATTGGTAATAAAGGAATGAAAATGCTTGGCTTCATTCTTCGAAATTCCAGAGGTTTTAGGAATATTTCAACACTAAAAATTTTGTATACATCCTTAGTACGTAGTCAAGTCGAATATAACTCCTCGATCTGGTCCCCCCATTTTAAAATACATTCAGATTCAATCGAAAAAATTCAACATAAATTTCTAAGACATATTAATTTTAAACTCGGTATTCCCATTGAAAACATAAACTACAATTACTTGATGAAAGAACTAAATTTATTAAAACTCTCAGATCGAAGAATTATATCCGACTTAATATTTATGTTCAAAATTGTAAATGGTAGCATAGACAGTCCTAATTTAACTAAGCTCATTGAATTTCATATTCCCACGAGAACCACTCGATCTAAAATCCTGTTTAAATGTAACAATAATAAGACTGAGTATACTAAACACTCCCTTTTACCTAGGTTATATGATGTTACTAATAGATATGCAGATGTTGCAGATCTATTTAACTGTACGGAAAGTAGGTACAAGAGGGCTATGCTATCAAACCTTTTCAGTCAATATTAATTCTATATTTTGTACTATAGATTTTTGTATGTAATTCTCTATCTGGTGTCATTTCTAATTCTAATGCCACAATCATCTGTTAAACTTTTTTTTTTTATTATTTCTGTATTATTATTTTTCATTTTGTGACATGTAATCAGTTCTTATGGTATATGTATACCGTTGAAATTAAATAAATAAATAAATAATTGTATAATTTATCTCTTTTAGGTTGTTGTTTTGGCTACTTAACCATCGTATCGCAGCACATAATGTTAGGGTTCAAGGTATACCAAAATGAAAATACAAAGTATTGCCCGACTATTAAAGCTTAAAAAATGTACATGTTATTGAATAATTATTACTTAATGTTTTTAAAGCATGTAAAATGTTGCCCTCAAGAATCAAAATTCCAAAGAGAAATTTGGTATTACGTGAAGTGAGTGGTTATAAATTACTTAGTAATAGTTAGTTATTGTAGACATTATTAAATGTAATAATAATGTTAAATTATAATGGCCCTCCGTATTGCATGCTTTCCACCAAAATATTATTCCGTAAGTTCCTTAATGTTCTGTAAGTAAACATTATAATCTCATATCATAATAACGGGAACCATAAAGAAAAAAACAAGTCGACAACATGACAAATAAACGTAAGTATAAAGACAAAAACAACGCGTTCTTAAGAGGAGCTCGTGTTTGTATTCAAGAATTAATAAGTTAATTTGGCTGAATTACTCGGGTCTGTTGGTTTGTTTGTTTGTTTGGTTGTGTGTGTTTTGCACGAAGAAATAATAATAAAGTTCGGAAAGTGAACGGCATTACTATCAAAGAAAATCAAACCAACACATGAGTAAGTGCGACCCAAGTTTAATAATTTTCGAAAGGCTTTTGATAAATTTCAAGAGAGGGGGACTTACAATAGAAGACGAAGGAGCCAAAGTTACTTCGGTAATCCGAGCACTAGCTGGCCTTTCTTTATCAACTCCACCCGACATGGATATATTTGTATTTGAAATTAGTTTTGTTATTGAATCATATTTATGTCAAAACATTTCTATAACACGAAACCAAAGTTGTAAAAACTATTCGGAAACCTTTTAGTTAGCAAATTGTTATTGTAAAGTATAGAAAGAGAGCGCTGCGTTATCTCACACAGTTCGAAGGAGTTTGCAGATTGGAAAGGAAGCGACAAGGGTAGAGAGGAGTGAGGAACGAGGACAGAGGAGGAAAGTGTAGTAGTCGTAATGGACCGGTGCACAGAGCGTGTTTATCTCCTTCATAAGACGGTAATGCTAAATGACACCGTGAACACAAAACTGCCGTGGCACATCTCTGATAGAGCTCATATTGCTTAACATCAAATTGAAGTTTCCACGAACTAAACATTATTGACGCTTTTTGTAACTTGTAAGAAAAACCGGCAAAAATAGATACACGAAACAAATCTTCAAATACATGATTCCTCCAGATTTTATGCAACATTATTCAGTTTTTAAAATAAAAGCCGTTAAAACTTTTCCTATCATTTGCTGGACATCGTCCGACACCTCACAAAATATTAATTTTGTGAAATTTGATGTGTTGCATTTTTTATTATATATTATAAGAAAATGTTAAATGTCCGCCACGCTAGGAGTTCAACTGTGTTTCGGTGGACATTTTACAAGGTAAGTTGATTAATTTAATTGGAAGACTTAAATTAAAAGCATTTTAGGAATACACCATTTAAATTGAATATTTGTTCAGGAAGGAACATCTCTTACATTATTCAAAATAAATAGGCCACAAGCATGCCACGCTTGTTAAAAGAATAGTAGTAATGGCGATCAATCGTTGTCATCATCATATTAGATAAAAGAAAATTTTCTCGGATCCCGAGAACTTATAGAAAAAAACGATTTCACTCCTGCATTGTGCCATATAATATCATTAACTGAAACTTCGATCATTGCGGATTAAAAAAACTTCTTCCAAAAATTCGACAAAGCGGTAAATGTAAGTCTTTTCAATCTTGACCATTCCTTTCTTTTTACGTTTTCTTTTATATCGACAACACCAGAGTTTTTAGCCGGTGCTTACTCGCCCTTAGTATAAAGTCTATTAGAATACACAGATGTTTAAATTCCGATGAATCTTGTCAGTGTCCCTACATTGAGCGCACTACACAGATGAAGTATCTCGGCCTCACAATTGATCCCTATCTCAAATGGAATATTCACACTAAAATAATTGCAAACAAAATAAGAAAAACCATGCACTTTTTCAGAACGATACGAAACTTTCTCGACTTAAAACACTTGAAAATGGTTTATTTTGCAGTCTGTCAATCTATTATTGAGTATGGTATCATAGCATGGGGAGGCGGTACTGCATCAGCACTAGACCCAATCATAAAGGCACAGAAAACTATTATAAAATTAATTCTTAGACTACCTCTAATTACAGACTCGAACTTAATCTTCAATATTATGAATGTGTTTGACGTTCGGCAGATATATGCAAAAACAATCCTTACTCATCTATACACAAATATACATAAATACTATGAAAAAAGATTAAATACTCGCTGTACTCGAAACAATGACAAAGACTTACTACAAATCCCCAAAACGCATACTACTTTTGGTCAACGAAATTTCAGATACCTTGCAATAAGACTTTACAACATTCTTCCAGATAGAATAAAAAAATGTGATTCCCAAAAAAAAATTTCAAAAATAACATAAAAATTTGGATAAAAAATAATGATAGGGCCTTTACCGGTGCACTCATCCAAATTCGAAATTATTAATGATTTGGTATTATACAGTAGAAATATACAAGCAATTGTATTGGTTGCTTTTATTTAAAACTATTATTAATGTAACCAATCTATTATGTGATAAGTTTTTTAATTAAAGTGTAGGTATGTTTATAAGTATTATAAATTGATTTAAAAATTACTGCCTCAACACAGGCTAGCCTAGTGAGGCAGTATACTGAAAAACCAAAATTTATAACTATTTTCTATTTTTCATTTATCTACTGTTCATATTTATATTTTTTTCTGTTGATATCCTTTTGTATTTATGTAATTTTAAACCACTGTAAACATAACACTGAATATGTACTTTTTAGTTATAATCTTGAAAATTTCATTTAATAAAGATATATTTTTACGCACCAGATTTAAATGTCCGGGTTAAATTTTCCCCCCAAAAAAAAAAAAAAAAAAAAAAAAAAAAAAAAAAAAAAAAAAAAAAAAAAAAAAAAAAAAAAAAAAAAAAAGAAGGAAAAACTAAACCCTTTCATACACTTCCCCAAATGATCATCTAGTGAATCCACGTTATTGTGCACTATATAAGTATTATAAATACAAAACAATACAAGAACAACATGTCAACCCACTAGAGACCAAATGGGAATATAATTCACCGACTCCAGATATTTTCATATCAGAGGGTTCGGCTCTGTGGCATTTCTAATTGAACCTATAAATCCTACTGATCCCTCAATATAAATATTTAAAAAATCTTTTGTAATCCTACATGTATTTAAAATTACTGCTTTTTGCATTTTTATATACAAATTCTTTGACAAATCTAATATGCTTAAATTTTGAATCAGATTCCTAGGTATTATGCCAGTGGCCGAAATAACAAATGGTAATATTTTTATAGTCCGAGAATGCCAAATTCTTTTAATCTCTTTATTATTATTATTATTAAAAGTCGCACCTTCATTATTAAATAACCATGTTATGTGCAGCGTAATAGTGCAAATCCAATATTAGCGAATATTTTACATACAAGCTGAAAGACTGATTGTTCTGAAAGTGTTCTGAATGAATAAGATGGAGCTAATCGCTAAATTAGTAACGAACGTAAGACAATTTTCAACAACCTTCACTCTCCCCACTCCACTCGCCCTTTCCCCCGAGTTCCCCTCCCGGGTTCCCCTCTCCCCTCCCAGGTTCCCTTTATCCCTCCCGGGTTCCCCTCTCCCATCCCGCAAACCCCTTATCAGAGTTCACCTACCTCCTACCCCTCCCCCCCCCTCTCGCATTCCATACATTCAGTCCCGGTACATTCAGTTTTCAAACAGCTCGCGTGCCACCAATTGCAATTTTTTATACAAATTTCATAATGACAGAGTTCACCGGTAGTTTTATACATACCTTATCCTGACAATAACGAACACAAAAAAAGAATTATTCAATTTGGTGCAGTCGTTCGGAAGTTATGCGCGTACCTACATTTCGGCGAATCATTTTTATTTATATAGAAGAAGATAGATAGACAGATTTTGTTTTTATTTATTTATTTGTGGTTACTTAAATAGGTACCTATGATACATGATAACCTATGTTCAAATGATATCATTATGTGTATCTATAAATATTATTAATTATTAATGTGTTCGTAATTAAATATAAATTTGTTTACATTTTCTTCCTATTTTATTTTCTATAGTAATTCGTCAAATATCTTAATTGTTCCGTACATCAAGAACATTTGACTATCGGTTTTTTTTAATGGGACTCTCATTTCATTTCTTTTCCTCGTTTCATGTGTGTTTTTGTGCAGCACGTTTTTAATTTTCCTTATAAAATCAGTGGACCACAATATTAAGGGCGTCATATAGTTAGGACTTAGGCATTAATATCAAATCAATTTTTTTTTTCATGAGCGTTGGTTGAAATATAATAACATAATATTCATTAAAACATAGAGCTTTTGCAATTTTTCCGAAGGTCGGCCAGATATGATAATAAGCGCACTATTTTTAAAGGCGCCCTGCACTTGGTTAGCGAAGAGTCTTTTCTCGGAATAAATGTATTCACGCGACGACAGAGAACCTTTCCTAGGTAAGAAATGAAGCTCGTGTCGATGCGGTGTGTATTCTTTAATGGGGAGATGGAACAGTTTGAGGAGGGAAGCTTTAGGCTGCACTAAGTGTTCCGTTCCATTAGACCAACGAGAATTTTCATACATTTTCTTGGTTCGGTCGCCGGCTGTGTGCGGGCGCTATTACCGAGCAAATAGGGATAACATATATATTTATATAGATACCATATATATGTATATGCAAACGTGTGAGAGCTTTGAATTGCTTTGAAGCCACGGCAAGGATTTGGCGTCGGTAATACAGATTCCGAATTTGGGATTCATAGTAATTTTGACGATTCGGCATTTTATGATGACCAAATAATTTTTATAAAATTTTTGCAGTACCTTCGTAGGTAATGCATTATTAAGAATTTCACTTTCAAACTGCAAAAAATCTATTATCCCCACTTATCCGTCATCCCTCCCCTCCGTTTTATTTCTCATGCGTCCCCGTTCCCCTCTCGCGTCCTTTTCACCTCCCGAGTTCCCATTCCACCTTCCCCGTCTTCCCCCTATCGCTTATCTCCACCTCTCCTTCGTTCCCCTTCCCCCCTTCCGGATTCCATTTTCCATCTCTGCTGCTAAACTATATAAAATATATACATTTTTCAAACAACTCGTAAGCCACTTATTGTGAAAAAATATTATACAAATTTTATAACGCCAGAGCTCATCACTTTTTCATCGCAATTGGATGAATGCTTGGGAAATAATCTCGTAATGCTAGAGCTCACCATTATCTACAAACCTTCGTGGACGTGCGCACAACTTACCGAAGTTTTATCGCAATCGGATGAATGGTATGGGAGCGTATGCGTGAAAAACAAATAAATATTCACTTTTAATAAGATAATATTAATCTTTATTCCAGGATGTGGGGAGGATAGTGCAATCCCACACGTCCCATATAGTTATACATATTTATATATTTACACAGTAAAGAAATAAGAACATAAATAGAAAATGAAAAAAAAATAATAGTAATAAAAATTAATAATAACAAAAATAAATGATCAATTATTATGCAGGGCGTAATCTTGAGTGATTTATCTTTATTTATCTTTTTTCTGTTTTTATATATGTAAAAACAGAAAAATTAATCAATGGAAACTGTCACAAATAATCCTAGTCATACTCGTAATACTTTCTTTTATAAAGTTGTTTCTTACATGCATACATCTATATCTAATGAAAAATTAATTTTCTAGAAGTTTACGCGTATATTTGAAGTAATTAGAAACTTTTTTTTGAATTCTAATCAAGCGAAACGATAGAAGAAGCTTTTTTATCCAAGAAATATTTTTTTGATTTTCATAATATAAACCGATTCGTAGTAAAGATTAATCGAAAATATTTATTTCACGTTCGCTTCGCTCTAACGTGCGTACCTCATACCCGACCTTGGCAATGAACAAGGAAAACTAAGATCACACCAGATTTTTCGATAAAACAATATTTTTATTCACACATTTTGTTATCTGATCATTTAAAAACCACCGTATGAGTGTGGAAAATGGCACTTAAGGGCGATTAACCAGCTGCGGAGAATTCAAATTTCGTCGAAAGACAATCTTGCGATTGTACCTTTACAACTGTACAGGGCGGTCCCGATGAGAAACATTAATTATTATCCGTACTAGCATTTTTAAATAATATCGGTTTTACAAGACTTTGCTTTTATATATATATATATATATATATGTATTTTTTTTTTTTTTTTACAGTGAATACCGCACAAGAATCTCAACTGCTCCCGTCTGGAGCCAGTGAGACTATGGCATCCCCAATTGGGGTAAAGGTTGGGAAGTACCTGGCTATTCAGATCTGGTCACTAAACACGGCTAAAGCCATTTTCAAGCAACGTTTCAATTCTGAATGGTGGTCTTACACCAGGGCGATACTAATAGTATCTTCCACTCTGGAACATGCCGCAAATACTATATATTATTTTAAATGAATTAATTGTGAAATAACACAAATTAATCAAATAAAATTTATTTGCGCATGCCGGGTTCGAACCCGCGACCTCCGGAATGTGAGTCAAGAGTCTTAGCCACTGGACTACGGAGGTCGTCATATACCTTTATTAAAAAATTCTTTTGTAATTATTTTTTAATCATAAGTAGATATGTATAATTTTTCAATTACGTCTAAGCAAAATAAAAATGTAAAAAAAAAATCTGATATAATATGTTAGTTTGTAAGACCGTAAATAAATAGACAAACTGAAGTATCTTCGTCACAAAACATGTGCTCGGATCTTTTTTAAAGATTTTAAGTGAACTAAAATTAAAATTCTGAAACGTAGCTTTCGTAGATATTTTACGTATTTATTTTACTGTATGATTATATAATTTGAAATGTACGTTGTATAATACTAAATTTTGTTTGAAAATTTAACAAATCTGCCAACGACCCATTGTATAAACTTATTTTGCTAAAAAAAAAAGTTTTTTTTTCTCAAAATTTAAAACGCACCTATAGATCAATCTTTCGATTTCAATTTATAATTTTTTGTGGAAAAGAGTCAATACGTCTAAAATTTGATTTAAAAATGACATATTTCCGGTTTTCTCTGGTTATTCTCTCTTAATAGAGTATGTATTACGAGCGGTCGCTAGGGAATATTTGTTCTAAACTAGTTAAAACTGTTTGTGACTACGTTTGCCAGTTTTTGCGCCCAGTTAAAAGCTGCTCTGGGGCGAGATACAAAATACCATTATTTTTTAGGTATTTACAAAGAATAATTGCTCTTCAAAGCGGTATAAATTTAAGTTATTTGAAATATTGACCGGCCAGTGATTGAGTGGGCATCGCGTTGGGGTCCCACCCAGGCGTTCCGTGTTCGATTGCTCAGCTGGCTAAGTCCTCCATCACGACTCAAGCAACATTTTCGGTTTTCTGTGTTGGTAATAGGAGATTTTCAAATATTGTCAGGTTATTCGTAACCAGGGAATGTTTGTTTGTCTTCCTTTTTAAATTTAAAAAAAATATATATATTTAAAACTATATTTATTACTAGTTTTTATCCGCGGCTTCGCTCGCATGGAAATTACTGTTTAAAGAATTTTTCGACGGGAACGAAATGTTTGTTCCGGGATAAAAAGTAGCCTATGTCATTTCTCAGTCCTTCAATTCACTGTTTTAAAAAATCACGTCGATGAATCGCTCGTTGTGAGCGTTGCTATGCCACTTAATAAATTGTTTCTTCCTGCTTGTTCTTTCTCATTCGTCCCATTCCCCTTCTGCCTTCCCTTCCTCTCCCGCGCCCCCTTTCCCTTTGGCGTTCCCACTCCGCCTTCCCTCTCCCAACTCTCCTCGCCCGCTTCCTCCGTCCTGCAAACCCCACTCCCGAGTTCCCCCCCCTCCAGAATTCCCCTCTTCCATACCGGGTTCCCCTCCCCTCTCCAGCATTCCATTCATTCGGTCCTGGTACATTCAGTTTTCAAACAGCTCGCTTGCCACCTATTGCAATTTTTTTATAAAAATTTTATAATGCCTGAGCTCACCAGTATAAATGGAAACCTTTGCGGGCATGCACACATCAAATACCCAAAGTTTAAATGATATAGGTAAAGTCGTGCGGAAGTTAATAATAATAATAATAATAATAATTGGATAATTTAAGGCTTGAGTTGCTTAGCAACGCAAGCCTTGACGTTTGCTCGTATTTTAGCTCTCTGATTTTTTTATTGTATCAGATAGAAAAGAATTAGCTTTGATCCCAAAACATATAAATATTTGAAAATAAGTATATTAGATAACGTAATAAATAAACTGCCAGTGGACCGTAGGATATTTAGGTAAATAAATACAAAATAAATTTTTCCTTTTGTGAGGACTTCAGTAACCAAGGTAAACAACTATATTTTGAGATTACGTTGAAATATATTTTGTAGGTAAATTTAATTATATATTTTATTTTGATAACATTATTCTACAATATAATATATATTATAGATTTGTAGTATTGAAGGGTAGTTTACATTAAAATATTTAATTTGGAGATATTGAAAACTATTTGTTGACACTAGGTAACGACGACAGTTGCTTGGTTACTGGAATGTAGGAATTAATAATAATTAATAAATCATTTCCAAGTTGTTTTGAAAGGTGACACAATGTCATTTTCAACCAACGGAAATGAAAATGGGTTTATTATGTCATCTATACAGATGAACATTGATAATCTGAGACCCCAAAAAACAAAAGCAGGTATTCCTAGGCAGCGTATGAAATGGACGAACGATGTCAATATGTTCATCGTTCGTTCATATTTTTATGTAACTAAACTAGAAACAGATATGTTATTGTATAGGAAAAAATTACATTTACTTTTCTCACAAAATTATCCGGTTGCCCAAGTAAACGAACAAAGATTAGCAGACCAAAAAAGGTCAATTTTCAAAAATAATTTAATTCCTGTAGTAACATTAAATGAGATAAGAAAAGAAGTAGCAAATAGATTGCAATTGGAGAATAATTTAGATCAAATTAATACGAGTAGTAATGTTATATTAGATGCATTGAATGAAGATAGTTTAGCTAATATTCTAGTAGAAGAATCCAATGATATTAGAGTAGATTCAAATAACTTAGACATTATTCATAATCTTAGGGAAATCAATATTGCAAATTTAAACTTACTAGATGATAATGTAATAGAATTAGCTAACTTGCTTCAAAATAATATAAATAGATATATAGATATAGAGCCCACAGTTAGACCAAAATTACCAAAATTGCATACGTCAAAGAAATTATCTAAATTAATTTCTGAATTAAATAATTTAATTTTACCAAAAATAATATTTGACGATATTAGTTTTTTAGATCTTCATACAATAGTGTACGCTAGTGCTATCACTATATGTAATAAGTTAGGAGTTAAATTAATATCCTCTGATGATAGATCATATAGTTATAGTAAACCAGAATGGCAGATTAGATTAGAAAATGATGTAGTATTTTTAAGAAGTAGTATAGCTAGAGTAATTGAATATAAAAATGGAAATAGAAGTAGGAATATTTTGAGATATGTAGATGAAATTGGGAGAAAATTTGGTTATAGCATTGGTAGTAATAATAATGAAAATATAATCAATGATTTATTAGATTTATTAAAACAAAAATTAGGTGTAAAAGCTAGTAGATTAAAAAGATATAATTATACGTATAATAAAAGAAATAATAATAGATTATTTCAGAAAAATGAGAAAATATTTTATTCCAAACTTGACGATAAACAGAATATTATTTCGAATAATAATATTCCGTTGCCATCTGAATCAGATATGCGCGATTTTTGGACAAACATTTGGAGTAAAGATATAAAACATAATGAGGCAGGTAACTGGATAGAAAATGAAGAACTCAATTGTTCAGACATTGAACAAATGAGTTTTTCTGATATATCGGTTGAATTGTTAGCCAAAATTATAAAAAATACTCATAATTGGAAAGCCACGGGTTGCGATTGGATACATAATTTTTGGTACAAACGTCTAACTACTTTACATCCTCTTTTTGCAAAAAATCTTTCAAAACTTGTCAGAGAACCTCAAAATTTTCCTAATTTTCTAACTAAGGGCATTACTTATATGTTGCCTAAAAGCGAACATATTAATAATCCCTCTCAATATAGACCCATTACATGTCTACCGACAATATACAAAATTTTAACCTCTTGCTTGACAGATTTAATATATACTCATTTGGATGAAAAAAATATTTTATCTGAACAACAAAAAGGTTGTCGCAGAAAACATATGGGATGTAAAGAACAGTTAGTTATTGATTCTGTAATTTTAAAACAAATTCAAAATCAAAAGCGTAATTTACATACTTGTTATATAGATTATCAAAAAGCTTTTGATAGTGTCCCGCACTCGTGGCTAATCAAAATATTAAAAATATATAAAGTTAACCCAATTATAATTAGTTTTTTGAAAAATATTATGTCCTTTTGGAATACAGATTTGCTAGTTAATTTAAAAGGTAAGAAAATAGTAGTACCGGGCATTTCAATAAAAAGAGGGATTTTTCAAGGAGACTCATTGAGCCCTCTTTGGTTTTGCTTAGCATTGAATCCCCTTTCTAAAATGTTAATTAAAAGCAAGTTTGGAATAAAAATTAAGGGTAATACAAGAGAGAGTAGTATAGTTTCACATCTATTATATATGGATGATATAAAATTATTTTCAAATTCTGAATCAAATTTAGAGAAAATGATTAAGGTAGTTAAAATTTTTTCAGATGATATTAAAATGACTTTTGGTTTAGATAAATGTAAAACTATCCATATAGAGAAAGGCAAAATTGTAGATGGAGACGAGGGTATATTTAGAAATTTCAAAATTCAAAGTATGAAAAGGGATGAGGTTTATAAATATTTAGGATACCCGCAATCGAATAGATTAGATCACACTAGTATTAAAAATGATATTAGGATTAAATTTCAAACTAGGATCAGAAAAATTTTAAAATGCAATCTATCTGCTAAAAATTTAGTAAAAGCAATAAATACTTGGGCAATACCTCTACTAACGTACTCATTTGGCATAATTAAATGGTCCAATACAGATTTAGATAGTTTAGAACGATTAATTAGAACTACGTTAACAAAATTTAATTGCCATCATCCAAATTCAGCTATAGAACGAATTAATTTACCTAGAAATTTAGGAGGTAGAGGTGTAGTCAAAATAACATCTTTGAAACACAATCAGGTAGAAATGCTTAGAAATTTTTTCCATAGGAAAGCTAATAGCTCAAAAATGCACAAAATAATTTGCAAGGCAGATAGAAATATTACACCTTTAAATTTATATGACGAGAATGCCAACATTCTTATAAATACTAACCAGGAATTATTAGATTCCTGGTCAAATAAAATTATTCACGCAAAACATTTCAATTATCTCAACCAAACGTATGTTGACAAACTTTCGTCAAACAAATGGTTGAGTATTGGAGAGTTGAGCGCAGAAATAGAAGGATTTATGCTTGCCATTCAAGATAGAGTCATTAATACTAAAAATTATAGAAAGCATATAATCAAAGATATAAATCAAATTGATGATTTATGTAGAAAATGTTTGGCTTTTCCCGAAACTATAGAACATATTATATCGGGATGTTCTATATTAGCGCCTTCCGAGTATACATTTAGGCACAATCAGGTTTTAAAAATAATTCACCAAAGTTTGGTAATTAAACATAACTTGATTGATTGCCGTAATGTAGTACCTTATTATGAATATGAACCAAATTCATTTATAGAAAATGAATTTTATAAAATATATTATGATAAAACTATACTAACAGACAGAACAATTAGTCATAATAGACCTGATATAGTTTTACATGACAAAATTAAAAAAATAACTTATATCATTGATGTAGCTATTCCAAATTCCTGTAATATTCAAAAAACTGTTTCTGAAAAAATTAGAAAATACACAGATTTAGGAAATGAGATTAAAAGAATTTGGCATTCTCGGACTATAAAAATATTACCATTTGTTATTTCGGCCACTGGCATAATACCTAGGAATCTGATTCAAAATTTAAGCATATTAGATTTGTCAAAGAATTTGTATATAAAAAATGCAAAAAGCAGTAATTTTAAATACATGTAGGATTACAAAAGATTTTTTAAATATTTATATTGAGGGATCAGTAGGATTTATAGGTTCAATTAGAAATGCCACAGAGCCGAACCCTCTGATATGAAAATATCTGGAGTCGGTGAATTATATTCCCATTTGGTCTCTAGTGGGTTGACATGTTGTTCTTGTATTGTTTTGTATTTATAATACTTATATAGTGCAATTGCATAACGTGGATTCACTAGATGATCATTTGGGGAAGTGTATGAAAGGGTTTAGTTTTTCCTTCTTTTTTTTTTTTTTTTTTTTTTTTTTTGGGGAGAAAATTTAACCCGGACATTTAAATCTGGTGCGTAAAAAAAAAAAGCGCCGTTTTTGTGAAAAATCACCTCAAGGGCGCTGTACAATTTATTAAGAATGCTTAGGTTCTAACTGATTTTACTATTTACAAATGGATACAGAAACATACTTACCTGGCAGGTCACTTCCGATAAACACACTTTAATTATAAGTTTATGCTTGGAGAAGATACGGCTTTGCACGCGGAGGACATTACAGTTAACACACTGGACATTGCGTGATTTTACATTATTTGCTACCCTCATCGCTGTTAGTACCTATTACATTTGTGAATAGATTAGTGGCAAAAGGCAAAAGTAGAGGTATTTATTTTAAAATACTGGAGAATTTAGGACTATTGGAGATTAGTGGCAAAAGTATAGTTGATATTTATTTTAAAATACTGGAGAATTTCGGAATCTTTAGGGCTGGAGAATGTTCATGAAATGACCTTCACAAACGCTTACATTTTTTTTATTTTATTTATTTATTTTTTTCTACGTTTTTACAGGTTAGTTATTTACGGTGTCGCGGGCATTGAAAGTGAAAGTGAAGGTGAAAGATTTTATGCGCAAAGAAGTTATGCGCATACATACATTTAAGCGATTCATTATTATTTATTTATAAATTTATTTTTATTTATATGTATTTATATTTATTTAGATTTAGATATAGAATTTATGTAGAGAGATAGATTTAAATTAAGTTACTTGAAATATATTTAAATATCACGGTAGCCCCATATAAAATCTAAATCCATTGGTTTGTATTTAGATTGATCTATAAAAAAGTAATGTTTGAATTGGCAGGGAAATATATATTATTCAGCCTTCCATTAGTAAAACAAAAATTTCAGTGGGTGGAACTGTTTGAACACATTGACAAAATGACATCTCGTGACACTAATAAATCATTTAGCCAATTCAAATTATTTTCCGAAAAGTGATTTTCTAACGGGGAAATTTGGAAATTAGCGAAATCTGCGTAAATGTGATTTATCAATTAATAAATTGAATTAATTTTCTATCACCAAAATCACATTAGCAAAAGAAATCCATTAAAATGTTCGTGCAATAGTTTCTATCAAATTCCTTCGTATAATAGGCCACTTGTATGGATTTCATAACGACAAAAAAATCGTGTGGATAGATTTTTTTTACTCAGATTACGAAAATGTTAGTAAAAATTTTTAGAAATGTACCATTTTTTAATATATAAATCCATTATTTGGGCCCGTGACGTCACTACACGAAAATGTCCCGTCTCCAAAAATGTCTCCTATTAATTTTGTAAAATTCCACACTGATTTATTTTTTTTATATGGCAACACTTTGATTTCAGGCGATTTTTTTAAATTTGACATTTAACGTTCACTAGATTTATTGTTTGTTCTCTGTGAACTTATCATTTGGTTTGACTTTTTGACAGATGTTATGAAGAGAAAACCCCGTACATTTTACGCGGTCTGTACATATTTTAGAGGTATAATGGTAGTGGTGCTGATTTTAACAAAATCAAATTTTATAATATTCTTATTATTATTATGATAATATGATAAAGTATATTACATTGGATTTAGTAATATAGACGTTGAACATTATAATGATTTATGATCAATAAGGTGGATCAAGGAGAGAAACATTTATGAGATGTAATATTTTTGGTATGCCTCGTTATTCTCCTGTGCCCTTTCTTGTGGAAAACGTTCTTTTTTTTAAATGATTTTCGGCTATGTAATTATCGTTTTTTCGCATCTATTAAATTATGTCCCGTCTTTCCGGTTTATAAAAAATGATCTGATTTTTCGGATTGAAATTTTCTAAAAATCGCCAGGGTTTCAAAAATACTATTAAAAAAAAACAGAAGGTCTTAGAATATTTGCCTAAACCTGACAAAATTTAAAAAAAAATGTGATGCAAGTGGCCTATTGTAAGTTGTAAACAATATTTTTTTTTATTTTTCCAACATAATAATTAAAACATGCAAAGACGCACTCGTGCAACACTGCTGTGCAGAGTAAGAATTCCCATAAGGGTTATTACGTTATGGTTATTATCAAGGGCGGATCCAGGATTTTTTCTGGGGGGCACAAGGGGCGGACGGCCAAAAAAATTAACAATTACCGTTAGGATTTTTTTCTGGGGGGGAGGGGCACAAGGGGCGGACGGCCAAAAAATCAACAATTACCGTTAAGATTTTTTTTTGGGGGGGGGGGGGGGGGGGCACATGGGGCGGACGGGCAAAAAAATCAACAATTACTGTTAGAAATAAATGAAGTATCATACTTCAAGTTTATTTCTACAAGTTCAAGTATGTATAGGAAGGTTTATAAAAGTGTAAAAAAAAATAGAGAAATTAAATGTTTAATAAATACAGTTTTTGCTTCTAAGTATGTATCTACTGTGATGGAATCTCCACAGTACACAAAAATACCGCCTGGGGGGGGGGGGGGGGGCACGGGGGCACGTGTTGGTTGGGGGGGGGGGGGTAAGGGTTGATACAGGTTATTTAAAAAAAAAAAAGCTTTTAATGACTTTTCAAAGAGGTGTTGAGTTGATTCTGAGTTGGCATGGAACCACCAACTACTTCACATGTTTCTTGATGTTTATCAATGAGGAATCATAATTAGCAAAAATGTTACAAAAATACTTAGATATAAACTTTTCAAAAATGTTGCAATCAGTGTTGCGAGTTTGGACTTCGACTGCGGTCGACTTGTGGGTATTCGGAATTCGGAATCTGAATCGAGAGATTCTAGAAGCATTCGTCATTAAGTTGTTTGGTTTAGCAAAGTTCCGGCAACTCTTAGAAACCAGTGTTAGGGATTTAATTCGACGCCTTCAGTCGGCTAAGTCACTTGCTGCGGGCTACATGTTCCATGTGCCCATGTTCCCATATTCCGATGTTGCTATGTGCAAGTCTCGGCAAAGGCTGACGGCTGTCGGCTGTCGGCTTCTGGTATCCCGCATTGAAACAGTAAGCAATGAGGTTTTATGCAGTCCTCCCAGCTTAAACTTACTTTGCAGAACTCAACTAGGAACACTTCCTTAGTCCTTTCAAGCAGCCATTAGCAATACGGAGACACCTCGTCGTAAGAGATACCCATAGCCGAATGAACGACGCTTTTGAAATCTCCCTTTCAATTAGAAACCTTTTAATACCTACCTAACTATTTAAATGTTGAAACAATATTCAAAATCATTTTTCTAATGCACGTGCATTAGAAAATCGGACTAGGCTTTCAGGACAGGTTGTTGCAAAGAATTTGAATAATTCATCAAAGTTCGAAGTTAATTTTAAGCTCTGGGTAAGTTCTTTTCAAGTTCTGTTACTACATCAGAATGCTGTTTTCAAGTTCTGTTACTACAGCCAGTTGCTTCATAAAATTGAAAATTAGCATGAAAATTAACTTGATGAATTATTCAAATTATTTTCTAACGCTTTGATTTTTTCTCCATCGCAGCAACCGCACCAACCACTGCTACCACAGCAAACGAACAAACTATGCCTCCTGTATACTGCGATGTTTAAAAAAATCTAAGTTTTACACGCGTTTTATTAGCGTGATTTACCAATGCTAGTGTAAAATACGTAAAGGTTAATTATTTTTCAAATTATAGTGTTTCAAATTATAAATAAAACCCTTTTACCTTTTCTAGAGTGTAACCAATCGTGTCTAAAGGCAAAATAAAAATTAAAACTTAACGTGCATACTCGAAAAAAAAAGATTATTAGTAAACAAAGTAAAGTGAAAGAGAAAAAAGTGAATATAATATTAATAAAATACGAAACAAATTCACTTAATAAAATTAATTAAAAAATATTAAAAAACTAAATCATATCAACAAGTGATCTTGCGTTTTGAAATCTGGTCTTATGAACAGTTAAACAAATTTATGAAAAATATTAACTGGTTTTTGCAACATTGCAATTTGTTAGTTTGCACATAAAGGTAAAATAAATTATTCTTTCACTGCACATTTTCAACCGTAGTAATCCAGTAAACTGCCATATAAATTTAATACTGCGAAAGCGTAGGTGATTAACTGTGCCAGATATATTCACGTATGCCGAGAATTGCTGTAGAAATACATACAAATATTTATAATTTGGCGCGTTTGTGAAAAATTTGTTTAAAGGTTTGAAACTGAAGAACTTTAAATAACTTATTTTGCAATTATTAAATTTAAAACAACTTTAAACAAAAAACTCAAAGTACCTGATTGCACCTAAAAAATATTTTAAAATTCTTTATTAAAAATTAATAACACCTACCGTTGATAAGTAGGTATTTCCAAAAAAACTACTACTACTTATAAACTATAACTTTTATCTAAAAAAGTTTTGAAAAATTATCGATTACGATTATGGAGGACTGAATGCAGTTGGCGTTAATAAAAAACTGTCAAAAGAAGCGAAGCTAGCAGTCCACAGTGGAGTGCTGGTACCTACCATGATGTATGGCAGTGAGACATGCAACTGGCAGAGAAAGGATGAAAGCAGACTGAATGCTGTTGATATGAGATCCCTGAGGCGCACGTGTGGTAAAATCATGTATAATTGTGTGTAAAATCTGGAGATCTGAATGCTAGGCTGATGTAAGCGTAATGAGTAAGACGGTTTGGGCATGTAGAGCGAATGAACGAAGAAAGTAGTGTGTATGACGCAAATGTGAAAGTTAGAAGAAGTCGGGTACGCCCGAGGAAGACATGGCACGATCAAGTGAATCAGATACTTGAGACGGGTTATGTCAAGAGTCAAAAATAATAGAAGAGAATGTACGAGACGATTTATGAATGTGAATGAGGCAAGAATGTGTGCCAAGACCGAGTTGTTTGGCGGTCCGTCCTCTCTGCCTACCTCTGCGGGGAAACGGCACGATGCGATGGTTAGTTAGTTAGCATATCGATTACGGTAATACTTACGGAACCGAAGACACCACTTACGTAAGTTTTGTTCACCACGTCACTTAAAGGTTTAAAACAATAATTTTATTACTCATTTAAAATGTATGGGTGTTTCGATTTGTGAAAACTTTTTTTCACGTCTCTTGCAGTTTTTGATTTTTTTTTTAAATAAAGTTGGCTCTTCACAAATGAATAGCGTGTTTGTTAAATTGTTTACTTAAAATTGTCTCACAAAAATTAAGTTTTTGTAGATATTTCTCTTTGTGCAAACGTTTCTCAATTATGGAAAAAGGAAGTTAGATATTGAAGTTAGCAACCAAAAAACGTGAAATACAGACGAAGAAATAATAATATCACTGAAAATAATAAAATCACCTGCACATTATTTAGTTATACACCCCTTGATGTTAACAAAACTTTTGACCGTTTTCAGAAATACCTACCTAATTGTCTAAATAATTTAAAAATGTATATCCAATTAAAGTTACAAAATAAAGATACAATAAAATACCATTCTTAATCATTTATTGTAATTAGTTGAGAAAGATTCTCGGGTCTAACTGGGGAGCTAGTTTATTTACTAATACGTGCTAAATTATAAAGGCACAAAAAATTTAAAGAAATTTTGGACGAAAAATGAATCTTTCCATCGTCTATGAATTATAATTAGTATTAAGTAAACCCTAAAGAAGTGAGCGTTGCTCACGAAACATGTTGGTTTTTATAAACAACTAGCTGACCCGGAGAACTTCGTAACACCTCAAATCAATAACTGTTGTGTTAACTTATTGGCTGAATTAAATTGAATTCTTTAAGTTAAAAAATACACAATGAAGCAATTATCGCTGCGCAGCTGTCCGTATTTTGTTTTAGTCAGTATCAGAGATGACGTTGTGAACTAATTTATATTTTTGTGTGATTTTCTTACTTGTCCACTTACTTCCGGGAATGGTGTTTCATTTTCTTTATACGTTTGAGGGAGATTTAATAAAATTATAATTATTATATTTTTCCTTTGTAGGGGTGCAGACATATTACGTTCACCGTTTGTCTCATTTTCGACTGTTGACATTTAGTGTGTAAGAAAAAGGGACAGCATTATATGTTTAAAAACAAAAGCAAAACAATCGACGTTTGAGGTTTTTGAATTTTTGGAATTCACTCACTATTGAATATTATACTTATCACAATATTTATATACATACAAAATGTATGAGGAAAAGGATTTTCTTCATAATTTTTTTTTTAATTTTTCCGATTTTTTAATAGCTATTCTGCTATTCGGGGCGGAGACAAATGCAATGAATCAAAGATCATAAAAATAGGACCAGCCGTTCTTGAGTTACAAATGTTGTAACTAACCCGACTTTGTTTTATACATAAACAATAAAAGTGGTAAAAACTAAGTATTTTATTAATTTCGAAAAATTAATAATTGAATAGGTGAAAATACATAGTACAAAGCAGCAGAATAACAACAGAGCATGATATATCGGAAAATTATAAGTAAAATATCAAGCAATCTATTGGTTTTGGATGAAAATTTGGATGGAACATTATTATTTTTTTTTTTTAATTTAAAAAAGCTTTTTTCACTTTTTGTTAAATCAAGTAAATCGTGAAATACCCTTGGATCTAGGTATTCGTAATGGTGACGAGTTAATAATGACGAGTTACACCTGTCGTGTTAGGAACTTCTTTATATTAAAGTTTTAGCATTGTTCTAACGACAGATGGTTAGGTAAATACTTCCAAAACCGGTCGACAACTTTATCGAAATAAAGTTATTAAACTTGACATATAGTTAAAGCCCTTATTTTTAAACCGATCGGGTGATACTAAAAAAGTTTTTTGTTATAATCAAATTATCGCCTATTTAAATAATTACGTAGATGTTAAGCTTATTTCACGCAAGATCATCGGAGCGTGACTGCAAACAACATCTCCGGGTACCTACCTAATTACAGTTTCATAATACCGTCAAAAGTTAAAGACGCCCGTCAAAGTTTGAGGCCATAGATAGTGAAGACCCCGTCAACCGTTAACCGTCAATAGTGGGTGAGGGAGGATAAGGGTGTTTGTCAATCACTTGACGACAAGATCTCCGAGTTCACAACTACTTATCAAAAACAAACGCCATTAATAAAGTGCCCCGTCGATAGTAAACTGGGGGAAATTTATTATTTAAAAGATGAATGGAATAATGCTGATCTTTTAATTTTGGGGTTGATTTTTTTTAATTTCTTCTCTTTCCAGTGATTCCGCGGATTAGACGTTTATAGGAAGCATTTATTTTACTAATATTTTAAGAGGTCACTTATAAGAGCACATCACTCAAGCGATGGATTTCCACGTTTGCAACGTTCGATTCGGCTATTCAATTTAATAAATATTATACCTTCAAATGTTGGTACTGAAATATATGAACTACTAACTGCCGTTCAAAGCTAACTAACTCACCTAGATTTCATCGTTTATCCCATATGTTTAGGTTTTATAAAAATATGTAAATAAAAAACTTTTCATTAAATTTTAAAAATCACCCATCTAAATTAGGTAGCCATCGCTCGACTAGTTAGCCATCGGCTAACTGCTCTCAACGGTAACGATTGGGGTATGTTGTGAGCTGAGGGAAATGGGGAAAGAAATGAAATGGGAACAGGAAGTGCCTAGTAGTTGGTATATGTATAAAATATTTACAATTTTTTCATATTGATCACCTTTCACAAATCATAACCGTAAAGTAGAATATCAGTTTGAATGAATCGCCCGCTAAAATCTTTCAAAAGACGGGTGTGGGCGCGGGCGTAATGACAGTTGCACGGCTTTTTCTTTTTTTTTTGAATTTCTAGGTCAACGGAATTTTATTCGGCTTACAACATCATATCCGCCATCTATGAAGCTTTCAAAAGTTCGTAAGTACACAGTAATGCGATATTTAATAATATGATATTTAATCTACAAAAACAAAAAATCTTTTTTTTTTGTACCGAATACATTTTTGGCATTTTTCACTAGCATTTGGTTCCATAGAACGGGCAATCTGCCTAGCTAGTAACTAATATAGACAAACAAGACAATAACACTTGTACACATTTTAATATTAAGAGTTTTTTTAGATAATGTTTTTTTTGCAGTGTAAATGTACCTTACGTAATAAATAAAAAAAATTAAAATTTAAAAAAATACTATCAGAATTGCGAGTGTGGAAACTAGTACGTTATTAGCTTATTTGGACAAGGTGAAAAAATATTAAGTAACAGTTAGTGGTCAAAATGAAATACTTAATCAAGTTTGGCGATGTGCCATTATTTAAAATTAATGTTTTTACCAACTGAATTTATTTTGCCAAAACGTAAATTATGAGATATTATTTCCAAATTAAGTAAGCTGGATCTTTTCTGCATAATATGTCCTTTCAAGTGATGTTTTCGTTCTTGACAAAGTTTATTACTGTAATTTTATTCATTGCTTTTGTGGTGATCGTCAATTTTTGTACCTTTATCATCTTGTTTTGAGAGCCGCAAGAGAATATATCTCTAATCAGCTTTATTTTCCCAAATACCTAGGATTTTATCCATTTAGAATCCACCGCCACAATATAGGAAATTAGAAGCGGCCAGTTCATTTGACCGCCCGAAATGTTTCCATATAACGTCACCATTCGAATCAACGCGGAATTAAAGTCACCAAAATGTTACCGGGGACGGATAATTACACGGCGTTGATGCGTGCGTGGCGCCGCAAACGACCGATTGAAAAACTGGACCTTTAAAACAGGGCTGTCATCCGTTGGGCAGTGCTTATCGTGGACAATAAAAATACTTGGTTAATCTTTATGGCTCAATTTTTTCGTGTATGTCACCCAAGGGTACTTAAACCCATATTCTACCATAAAGATGAAGTATATTTTAGGCAAAAGTGATGAAATATTCAGAAATATACATGTAACAGGTCCCTGTATTGCAATAGTCACACAATAATTATTGTTAACTTGTATTTATACTATTAACTATTCCTGTAAGATTTTTTTGAGATATTCTTTATTGATTATGAAATAATGTCTATAAAACATAAATAATAAAATTATTCATAAACTTTTGAACTTTGGTATTCACCTTTCTATATATTATTGCTGGCGAATATTTTTTGTTTTTATTTTTCCTTCTATAATAAAATATTTATTCCCATTTTAAAAACCACACACCGGTTCATTATTCAATTTTTTTATATCATATATTTTTTTTAATATTATAAGCCCAAACACCACGACATTAGGAATGAATAATATTGGACGGATAATAAATATTATACCCGGATAATAGATATTTAAGACTGTTATCTATTTCACGTAAAACATGTAATAGAAATACTATACACAGAAATACTACATATTATGATGGATCTTCGTACACAAATCTCATTAGCTGACCCTTTTTTCCGCTTTCAGATGAATAACTGGAAAAATATATTTTTTAAACGAGCTCCACAAGTATCCAATGACGCATTCCCTCAAAATATGATTTCGATATTATAATATAGGGATTTTTGTTACATACGAGTACATTGTTATTATAATATTTAGGATGGATTGTTTAAAAAAATGGAATCATTCATCAAATATTTGAAGTTAGTTTTCACGTTCTGTGAAAGTTCTATTCAAGTTCTGTGATTATTTTAGTTTTATGAAGCAACTAGCCTTTAACGACATAATAACAGAATTTAAATATATAACTTACACAGAACATGAAAATTAACTTTAATAAACAGATCGACTAATTATTATTTTTTTTAAAACAATCCGTCCTAAAATTATTTATTCATGTTTTAAAATGTCTTGGAAAAATATCTTTCCATATTTCAACCAAAACTGTAAAAGTGGTGATTTATATACAATTTATATACGATTTTTATAAAAATTAGTTAAGTTATACATTAAAATAAGACCTATTTTTTTATAATTTTTTAACAAAAAAATCGTAATGGAATTACACCACAATGTAAAGCTTTGATTAAAAAATCTTAATTACATAATTAAAAATGTGTAGCCTTTTTTTTATTCCTGACAAAGGTGTTATAAATTTTTTTTTTTTGAAAGACAAACATTCCCGGGTTACTAATAACCTGACAATATTCGAAAATCTCTTACTACCATCACAGAAAATATTGCTTGTGTCGTGATGGAGGATCTAGCCAGCCGAGGAATCGAATATGGGACGCCTGGATGGGATCCAAAAGCGATGCCAACTCAGCCACTGACCGGTCGTTGTATAATAGATTTATTTAAAATTTATAACTGTTGTAAGATGAAACCGGTGCGGTTAAACATTAATTATTGCGAAATAAAATAAAGTTTCACTAATGAAAAATAATCACAGGACAAAATACCAGTACGCATTAAATTATTTGCGTTTCGCAAAAATCTCAGCATTAAAAATATGCGTAAAAATGTGTGTACTTATAAATGTATTAAGTTGTTTATGACTTATTATCAGTGGTGCGTTTCGCAACATGGAAACATGATGTGTCGAGTGCGGTTAACGCAGTAAAAGCAGGGCGGGGGTCGCTACTCGCAACCAGAGCGGCCAGCAGCCCAGGTGGGCTGGGCGGGGGGCGGCGATGGGCGGTGTTTTATTACTGAGACCGCCGCAGGCATTTCTCTGTACAAATTACGAGGCGTGATAGCCGCTGGCCTCCCGCACCTCCCGCCTAAGCTGCCAGCCACCCGGCCAGTGGCAGTAGAGTGGCCGCATACTAGGCCAGATTCGCCATACATTTATTCATATTTACTTCGTCATCTAGGTATTATTAATGTTTTTTTTAAACGATTTTTAGTAAATATCGCACAAAGTCTGTATGGAGCCATCCCCAAATGGGGTATTTCACGAGACTGAAAGTACTGGGGAGGGGAAGAAAATGGAAAAGACGAAAATTGGGAAGCTATTATTCAGATCTATCTACTCAAATCATATCTTAGCAATACAAAGCAATTCGTTAGCATTAACAATCAAAATAGCAACTACGTTCCAATAAACTATGGAGTTCCGCAGGGGTCCATACTAAGTCCACTACTGTTCCAAATTTACATCAATGACATTTCGCAATTAATTTTAAATGGTGAAATCTATTTATATGCAGATGATACAGTAATTTTCTACTGCGGTAAAGATTTAGGAATCTTACTAGAAAATGCACAAACAGATCTAGAAAAAATCAACGGTTGGCTCCAATCAAATGTTTTAACAATGAATGTTAAAAAAACAGGATACATGATCTTAAGCTCAACCCGTAAAATAATTCCTCCTCATATACCCTTAAAAAATGAAAACAACGACCTGCAAATCCTGATCCAGGAAAAATATCTTGGGCAGTGCATTGATCAGCATTTGACATTTAAACAACACATACAAGGTATTAAAGATAAAATCATCCCCCTAATTACCGTATTTAGCCGGCTATCATATCTGTTGCCAAATAAATTAAAAATAGGTTTATATTATAGTCTCGTACACTCACATTTAAATTATTTGTTTGAAATCTGGGGAAACGCTTGTGAAACACACATAAGTGAATTACAGGTAATACAAAACAAGGTAATCAAAAAACTATTTAATTACAAGCCCAGAACAGCCACAAAAATATTATATATAGAAACAAAACTATTAACATTAAGAAAACTATATGAATACAATACATGTCTCCTTATGTACAAAATACAAAAAAAAAACTCGTACACACAAACACAGAATTCATTAAAACGTCTCAAGTATATAAACACTTTACACGACAACGCGATAACATACATTTAAACACCATCCACACTAACTAAGGTAAATAATACATTGGTTACGAGGGGGGCAACTTATATAATTGCCTCCCAAATGACATTAAAAACGAAAAGAAGCTGGGTTAATTTAAAAAAAAATTATTTATATTTATTCTTGATAAACAAAATAATGAAATAGAATAGCGCTGTAGTGAAATATTTATTTTATCAATGTGTATAATTATTTCAAGTTAAATGAGTGAAAATGTAATTTTCTTTTAACTGGAATAAACAAAAAAAAGATCTGGTCACCGATCACGAATTATTTGAAGTCGCCTTAGTGACATTTAACATCCTGCAAATCTTATGATTTGCATTAATATATGATTATAATAAATTATGATTGACGCACCTAAAGTTAGGAGACTAAAACTATTACCACGCTTAAACGATTTTTTTCAAGAATAAGAAAGTGATTTTTTTGTCATGGTACCTACCTAAAATAAATATCGCCTAAAGTTTCGTGGTATGAGCGTGAAATTACGTGCATAAAATATTTTCATAATTTATAAAATTTTACAAAATTTTGCCGTGGAAATCAGCTAAGCCTTTTTGGTTCCATTAAATTCACGCAACTAAGTAAGTACACATACCTATTGGTAGCTTAAGTATTATTTTATGGTTATGAAAAAACGTGCATTCTATTCTATTCTATTTATAGTACAGTTTATAACGCAAGAAATGCCTTGATACCAAAAATTATAACGAATGTAACAACAACACCTTGAAATTCAACTCACTTTTTAATGCGGTCTTATTCCTACAAAAGCTAGACGAAAGTTTTCCACAGCAAAACTAATGCAATGAGAAAAACCCATTACGATATAATATAATGCTTTTACAGTAAACAAGTAAGGCAAATTTAATAAAATTATAGTTTTAGTGAATGATATTTGGTGGAATAAAAAAACACAAAATACGCTATAAAACAAGTCCAAATTCCACCCCGACCCGGTCGGACCAGCCGCTGCCAGCCCTGAACTTTGCCCACACTAATTAAAGCAGACCTCCTGATTAAAATATTTAAAAAGTATGTACAACCATAATACCAGAGGTGTTTCGCCATAACAGGTGTGCAGGGTTGTACCCTTAATAATTAATAGCTTCAATATATGTATTATTCATAATAAAAAAGAAGAAAAAATGAGTTAGAATCCGTACGGGTAGGTACGACATAATTTTTCTGTTCTGAACAGACCGATTACCATTTCTAATGCACAGACGCAATGTAAGCAGGTTGCACAGGTATTTTAAGGAAGCCTGCTCTAAGGTGCCAGAAGCAAACACAGCGGAACACAGTTCACAGATGATGTTGACATCATGAGAAAGGATCGTTTATTCGACTCGTTTTTATGTAAGTCGGCTCGTATGAAGAGCTACTGGCATTTGTCTTTTTCCTTTCAGATAATCTGGGCCTCTTTAATACCCGCAAATCCCTTCCTATGATACCCTCTATCTTAACCCGTTTCACAGCCCTCCAACCGGGAGGCGATATAGTTCCCATGTCTTTACATTTGTACAGAGGTGTCACACAAAAAACAGTAATTTGATCATGTTTTTCCCACTTGACGTTCAAAATAAGAAAATAATTATTACCACCTACATACATCTGATTCCCATAAACTTTGCGTATAGTCCGGCAACACCTAGTATATATAACTTTATTGGTTCCATGCCAACTTAGAATAAAACCAACTCAGAAACACCTCAGAAAGGTCATTAAAAGCTATGGAAAAATAATTTTAAAGCAGCCGGTAACCCTAACCTAACTTAACCTATTTAACCAATATGTTTATATTTTTTTTTATCATCACTCTTAATGACTTTTTTGAGGTGCTTCTGAGTTGGTTTCATTCTGAGCTGTCCGGTCACTAATTTTATTTCACCCATCCATCACTTAACAAACTATGGTACTATTTTAACAGCACTGGAAATTCTGTTAAGTGATAAAGTTTGCATACTTTCTTTTACACAAATTGTCAAACTCATTAAAAGTAAGTGTTCAGAACGCTAACCTCGGTAAGGCAGGCAAACAGCTAAACAGGTAAGCTGGCAATATCGAGCGCCCCAGCGATGTTGATAACGTACTTTAAAAGACTAAAAGGCATATCCTGTTTGGTGTAAGCAGTTTGTAAGGGCGCGATTTGGTGGATTATGGTGAACAAACGCGTCAAGTCACTCGGTGGGAGGTTCGGGGAAAGTGAGGCAGTAAAGCACACCTGACGGCAAATACGTCAGTGTCGCGTACTGGCCGCAGGCATCACCTACCCCCGGCGGCGGCGTCTCCTCGCACGACAACCACTGTTTTATCGTGCCCATCAAATTATTTCATTTACAAACTTTGGTGACAGGTATTTTGTAGTTATTAATTATTCTAAATGAAGCTCATGCTTGAAAATTACGGATGTTCTTCCGATTTAATGAGGTAAAACAAATTTGCTATATATTTTATAAAACTTAATAAGCACGCTTGAATTGAAATAGCACCAAATTGCGCTATACCAGTTTTATAATATTTTTGAAAATAACCCCCTCCACCAAAATGGTTATTTTTATATCTGAACATAAATTTACATGGTGTTAAGGGCGATTAACCAGCGGCCAAGAAATCAAATTTCGTCGAAAGACGGTCTTGCGATTGTGCTCTTGCAATTGTACAGGGCGGTCCCGATGAGAAAGATTAATTATTCTCCGTACCTGCATTTTTAAATAATAACTCAATACCGGTTTCATTTCAATAAGAATTTGCTTAGATATATACCTATATTCAAAAATGCTCAAACGTGTGATGATAAAACTATTAAAAATTATGTACTTTTTATAGTTATTTTTTCATCATAAGTATTTATAATTTTTCAATAAAAATAAAAATGTTAAAAACTGATAAATTTTAGTTTGTAAGACCGTAAATAAATAGACAAACTGAAGTATTTTCATCACAAAAAAGTGCTCGGATCTTTTTTTTAAAGATTTTATTTGAATTAAAATTAAAATTCTGAAAAGTAGCTTTTCTAGATAATTTATTAATTTATTTTACTGCATATGCATATGATTTGAAATTTGTGTTGTAAATTACAAAATTTTGTTTGAAAATTTAACAAATCTGTCATCGACCTACGGTATAACCTTATTATACTAAAAATAAACATTTTTTCTCAAAATTTAAAACATACCTATACCATTCTTTCGAAATCGATTTACACTTTTTTGTGGAAAAAGGTCAATACATCTAGAATTTTATTTAAAAATGATATATTTCCGGTTGAGTCTGGTTATTTCCTTTTAAGAGATATACCTGACTTCAACCGATGATTCCTGACCTAATTTAGACTAAAACATATATATATATATATATTTGAATGTAGCTATTACTTTGTGGTTATCCATTATAGAATAATGAAATAATTTTACTTTGTATAAACCACTTATTTGATGTGCAAATCCGACCGGTTTCGGAACAAACCTTCCTTCGTCAGGGAAAGCTTATACTAATTTGACAGTTTCGAACAATGTTTTATTATGGTAGGGGTGGAGCTGTTGCTAGATAATAATGTAGATTGGGTAGGTAGGTATGTATATATTTCATATCTACACTAATACCTACCTACCCAATCTACATTATTATCTAGCAACAACTCCACCCCTACCATAATAAAACATTGTTCGAAACTGTCAAATTAGTATAAGCTTTCCCTGACGAAGGAACGTTTGTTCCGAAACCGGTCGGATTTGCACATCAAATAAGTGGTTTATACAAAGTAAAATTATTTCATTATTCTAAAACATATATTTTTAATTTTATACATATAACGCAATTAAGCGTTTTCGTTAAATGATTTAAATTGAAAATTCTAAGAGAATCCGCGTTAAGTAACTTACTGCAAAACAACTCAAATAATAAACATTCTCTTCAAGGCAGGAAATCGCTTAAGAATCACTGAAGTTATTTGAATGAGGCAATTTAAATAAATGTTTCTCAAGTTATAATATTATTACTTACAAAACATACTTCTTCCCTGCCAAAATTGTTTCCAAGTACGGCAACAACTCCGAATACCTAGCTAAGCAATTGATTTGATTAAAGTTTTCTTGCCCCAAAGGTTCGGGGATATTTACCAAGTCATAAATCTTCATCCCTTAACTCTGTATCAATTCAAAGGACACTATAACCTCCCGCTAAATCACACGCTCCCGTATATAAATGGATAAGTCAGGGGGGAAAGTAAGCCCTTCGATCGATTAAATTGATTTGTTTTGCAGATGCCCAAGAGGCTGGATAATCGCATCAATATGGCGATTAGTTCCGAACTCCATTATTCAGGCTCGACTTACTTGATTGCGCATTACCAAATTAATTCATCCTCATTTTTTATCTCCGGCTTCGGTCTGTTTGAAAATCTTGTTAACTTACAACCGACGCGACGCACTGACTTCGCCTAACTCGGCTTAGACTCGATTTTTCGAGAAGCATATTTCGCGTTATTCGTTCATAAAACAGGGAAACCCATCGATCAAAATAAATTAATCATAAAGTCAAGCAATTTTTTTTTTGTTATATACGTAATCCTTTCCGAATATTTCACGTTTATTAAACGAGAATATTAAAAAAAAAACATTGGAAATATATGGATACGTCCATAATTAAAATTGATTTGACAGATGTTATATATAACAACGGTAGGTACGTAGAAATGAGTTCATTTTAGGGAATTGTTTTCGATCTGAGTTTTCTTTTTAGAGCAGCGTCATAACATTCTTTTAAGGGCCCGCAACCCGAATTTCTACCGATTTCAAGCTGTTAAAAAAATATATGTTATTTTTGAAGACAATGTATAGATGCTGCCCGCGCCGAAACGCAAATTATATGAAATTTCCATGATAGAAAAAAATCGCAAAGTATGCTCCGAAAATTATTAAAAACATGTTTGTTTCGATCATCTTATAAATTATATTTATGAAAAAATTCACAGTGTTTCTTTAAATTATACTTAAGATGCTCGCCGCGAGATTTTTGCTCTATTTTAAACGAGTCGTGTTTTATTAAACATTTTCGCATCGATTTTGTCGCTGTTCCTAAATGTTAGCGCTCTCCTCTAACATTCGTATCTGTCCATCTTGCGGTTGCGGAGCCTTAAACGATACTTATATTTATAACAAATATATTCATTAGAGCGTGGGGAACATGAAGAGCAGGAGGATAATTGCTGAGCGTAGCGATTCGTATGCCTGTAAATTTGCGTGTACGTTCCATTTCCGTTTCAAGATAGTAGCCGTTTCAATGGTTCAGTAAAGATTCGGTATTCAAATTTAAAATCGTTGTGTTTATTTGGACTTTAAACCTACCTGCTTGAAGAAGGATTAAAAAAAGAATAGTCATTGTAATAGTGACGTTTTTCTGGACAAATTATACGTCTACTTATTTGATTAGGTAGGTATTTAAGTACTTAGGTACTTACTAATCTTATGGTTTAATTAGAGAAAATTTTGGTTTTGATTTGCTAAATAAAAGAAAATATGAAAAATACTTTTTCGGAATTAAGGTCTACTGTTCACAGAACTGCTAGTATGAAGTTCTAACTAAATGGCAGCATATTCGTAGCTTCCACACAGTTTAAAATCTGAGCGTAAAATTGATTTAAAATACAGAGGGTTATTCAATTAACTTCTTGGTTCAAATCTTGGGTTAGTCTTTGTGAGGAAGTTAAAGAAAGCATCCGCAAGCTGTACTTTTCCCGAATGTAATTACACGAGGTTATGACGGCGAAATATAAAGTATAATGCTACAAAGTGCATTATTGTGAAAAGTCGAAATGGAGGAGAAGTCCTATTAGAACACCCCCCCCCCTCCCCTTTCTTCCCGCTTTCCTTTGACGAATAGGTAATCCTTTGAACTTTCAGTCGTCCACAAAAGATATTGTAAAAATTGGAAAATTCTTTAACAATAACCAGCAGAATGGCCACAATGCATGGCTGACCGCTACCAAATTGCAACGAAATGAAATTATTAAAGAGCGTTCGATTTTCCGGCCGGTTGAACACGATGTGGGCAAATGGCTGCCAAGTATAGAGTTTGCGCCATAGCGAGGGAGACACTGAACCAAGTACAAATATGATAGTTATACTCAAAAGATACTTCTGTTACACATAAAAATGAATTTATATAAATTTATAACTTGGACATGAATAATATTAGTAGATGAAATTACAACCAGCACATGTTAAATCAGAAATCGTGAAATCTATTGGAAAAACTTTTGTGTTAAAGTTTTTTTATTAGTGTTTGAGTAAAAAAAATAAGAGTTGGTACTTATACCAGTTTATAGTCTGTCAATTAAGAGTAGAAAATATTAAAAATTGAACTACTAAATTTGTAGGCTGGCAACACCAATTTAACTGTCAAATATTCTTTCAAATCGTAATGACACTGAATGTATAAAACACTGTAAGTCACATTTAAAAAAACCTTTTTTAGTTCTTAAAGAAAAAAATTAATTCGAAGAAGCACTGTTGTTAAGGTATCTTACAAATTTGATTAAATGGTGTTTTATAATGTGATTTGCTTTCATTTAATATAACATAAATTTGAATTTAACAGTAAGTAAAAAGTAAGAATCATTAATGGTGAGTAGTTACACTACTTTTAGGTCGGAATGAGTTAAATATATTCAGATCTAAAATTAGAGACATGATCTAAAACCCGGGCAACGCTGGGTACTTAAGAGGGCATTACCAGAGAAAGCCGGAAATACGTCATTTTCAAAAAAGTTTTTAGACGTATTGACTCTTTTCCACAAAAAATTATAAATGGATTTCGAAAGATTGTTCTTTTATCTAGTGAAGTTATGTAATAAATTTTTAGATTTTTATTTAATTTTTAGTATAATAAGGTTATTCCATAGGTCGTTGACAGATTTGTTAAATTTTCAAAAAAGTTTTTGTATTATACCACACCCATTTCAAATAATGTAATCATGCAGTAAAATAAATCAATACATTATCTAGCAGAGTTATGTATTAGAATTTTAATTTTAGTTTCAATAAAATCATTAAAAAATATGTACGTACATGTGTTTCTTGACAAAAATTGGTCCATTTGTGTATTTATTTGCGCACTTACAAACTAATATATTTCAGATTTTTTTAACATTCTTATTAAATTTAGACATTGTTGAAAAATGATAAATATTTATAATTAAAAAATAACTACAAACAGTACACTATTTTAATAGTTTTATCATCACGCCTTTCAGCATTTTTGGATGAAGGTATAAATTAAAGCTAATTTGGATTGAAATAAATTCGATATTGAGTTATAATTTAAAAAAGCTGGTACGGAGAATAATTAATCTTTCTCATTGTAACCGCCCCGCACGATCGGAAGAACAATTTTCGACGAAATGTGGATTTTCGTCCGCTGGCTGGTTAAACGCTCTTAAGCTGGTATGAAATAAATGTGAGCAATTTCCAACTTTGCTTTTTATTTTACTATAATATCGTTATTCCTCCGTTACCGTTATTAACAAAAATTGCAAAGGTATAATATACCTATATCAATTCTAATTTTAAGATCAGTAGGTATCAAAATTGCAATAAAAAATTATTTTTCAAACATTTATGTGTTTTTTATTTTTTACAAAAAATTACACAGCTTTACTTTAACACCATGAGTTATGTGTTTAGTATTGCCATTTGATCAACAGTGGCGCCCTCCTATGTTTTCTACTCTTATTTGACAGACAGTAAACACTATTATTAAAATAAATATAAACCGGTGAAGCAGTTTCGTTTCTCGGAAGGTTAACTGTTTTCAACGCATTTTTCTCCTCTTTTTTTAGTATCTTAAGATGTTTTACATCGTTGAAGAGAAGGAATTTTTAAATAAATAAAAGTACTTTTTTACACCCTAAAAAAATGATGAGATCTGATAGGTAATCTTTCACTCTTTACTTTTTTTGGCAGATGATGTAGTACAGATAGCAGATAATCATTATCAGACAGCACTGCTAATCGCCGCGGCTGTCGCGTTTCAGTCGCCTTGTTGACAGGTTGCCATGGTAGCGGCTCACGAACTGTCAAGTTTTCGAGTAAACTGCGATATGTCGGATCAGAAAAATATCAATTGTTAAAAATAATGTTAATTGTTCAGTAGGTTGATTGCGATTGCGTCGACAACTGGTTTTTTCAGTTTCTTCATGAGCGGAGGCCCTAAGTATTTTACTTTATGAAGTTTTCTCTACATAAGTAATAAAAATACGCTTAATGCAAAAAGTAAACCGTTATCATTTTAACGGTATTACTGCAATGTGATCTTATGCAACTAATTTTAAATTGTACTTAGTATTTAAAGAGGAATGATATGTAGGTACGAGAATCTAACTACCTGACATATAATTAGTACATAAAATATTAAGAATTCGTACACACCCTTCTGTTATTCTAACTCTTGACATAGCCTTTTGAAGTATTTGGTTCACTTGATCGTGCCGTCCCCGACTTCCTCTACCACTCACATTCGTCTCATATATTCTTTCTATATGTACATATAGAACTATTTTCTTCCGTTATCCGCTCTCCGTACCCAAACCGTCCGAACGTCATTGTCTTAATCTTACTCGTTACTTTTACATTAGCTTTGTATTCTTCGGTAGTCTCCATTTTTTTCATGCGGTCATACATGATTTTATCACATATATATCTCAGGGATCTCTTTTGTACAGCATTCAGTCTACTTTCGTCCTTTCAATGTTAGTTCTGTACCTCACTGCCACACATCAGGTTTGGTATCAGTACTCCATTTATACTAGTTTCGCTTTTCTCTTTCCTTGTTAGAGCCAAACGCGTTCAACCCTTCGTTAATGGAGTTTCCTGGATTTACTCTTCTTTCAATATCACTACCAGCTGAAAGAATGATTTTTGTGTTCCGTATTTGAATCAAAAAGTTTTTGAAAATTAAAATACTGTAGTGTGAATTCGAGATGACTTGAAATTTTTACCAAGTATTGTCCAATTTGATTGATAATAAAGTAAATAAAAGGACGGAAAGGGTCGGATGCGTACCTAACATTCGTGACAAATTACGGAGATGGTTGTCTCACGTGACAAACTACCCCTAACTCATGTAATTAACTAACTATTGGTAAGTATGGATAACACTTGAAAAGAAATACTTGAGAGCGTTTAACCAGCCAGCGGCCGAAAATCCACACTTCGTCGAAAGTTGTTCTTACGATCGTGCAGGGCGGTTACAATGAGAAAGATTAATTATTCTCCCTACCAGCTTTTTAAAATTATAACTCAATATCTATTTAATTTCATTCCAAATTTGCTTTAATTTATCCCTACATCCAAAAATGCTGAAAGACGTGATGATAAAACTATTAAAATAATGTACTTTTTGTAATTATTTTTTGATTATAAGTTTTATCGTTTTTCAATAATGTCTAAGTCAAATGAGAATGTAAAAAAAATCTGAAATATATTAGTTTATAAGTATACATATATAAGTAATATGTAAGTTTTCAAAAGTGCTAAGACTCTTGAAATGTTGTTTTGTTCATTGGTCAGAAGTCCACTGGAGTATGCGTCCCCGGTATGGAATCCTCAATATAAGGTGTACATAGATATAGTAGAAAGTATACAGAATGAATTCTCTAAATATTTATTCAAGAAATACAACAAAACTACAAATAACATGTTAAGTTGACAAAAAAGACGCACATTATCAGATCTGCTGTTTCTGTATAACCTGCTAAATAATAAAATAGATAGTCCTGAATTGCTATCCACTATTGGTTTCAATGTCCCAATGAGGCGTACCAGGCACACTTCTCTTTTTCAAATAGAATCCAATAACACTAATGCAGCGAGTAACTCACCAATTACTCGCGCAATCATAACTTATACCCACTATGAAAAATTACTACACTTAGACATTTTTCATGATTCCTTGCAAACATACAAATCTAATTTATTAAATTTCTTGGCGTGATATAATTGTTTTAAAATTACTTACACTTAACTTTTCATTAAACTTTAATCAGTCAATTACAATTAGTGAGCATATAATTCTTGATTTTAAAATGTTTCCTTATCCCCCCCCCCCCCCTTTTTTTCTTCCTTTTTATTATTATTACTCATTCATTCAATAATTAAGTTACTAGAACGGTTCATATCTCAGGCATAATTACCAAATGACGTTCTATGGACTTACGTAATAGGTACATAACCATGTAATAATTTAATTTAACATACCTACCTTATAATCTGTATTATAATGTACTGTGTATGTCTTAATAAACAAATAAATAAATAAATAAATACAAATAAATACACATACGGACCAATTTTCTTCAAGAAACACATGTACGTATGTATTTTTTAATGATTTTATTTAAACTAAAATTAAAATTCTAAAACATGCGATACCTAGATAATGCATTGATTTATTTTACTGCATAATTATATGAATTGAAATGGGTGTGGTATAATACAAAATATTTTTTGAAATTTATTAAATCTGCCAACGACCTATGGTACCTTATTATACTAAAAATAATCATTTTTTCTCAAAATTTAAAACATGCGAATGCTAGATAAAGGAACAATCTTTCGAAATCAATTTATAATTTTTGTGGAAAAGAGTCAATACGTCTAAAACCTGATTTAAAAATGAGATATTTCGGGTTTTCTCTGTTTTCTGTTTTCCCTCTTAAGTCTAAATGGCTGGATTGGAGTTTTTTTTAAATGAACAAAAAATCCGATTATTGATAATAAATAAAGCACCTTGAAAGGGGTAAATATCCTGCCATGAATATTTTTAAAAATATAAATAAGGCGAATAAGTAAAGATTTTAAAAATAGGTCCAAATCACGGCCGAAAACCACTCAATTCTGTTAAATGATTATGTGATTAGCTTTATTCTTTGGTATCGAAAAATACAGCAAAAAATGTTTCATCCTTCGATTTTAAGCTTTTTTTTCAAAACTTTCCAGCCATACTCTAGTTTGTACGTAAAGCACTAGAATAATTCTTGTTGTAAATAAAATGAAATCTTGGACATATTTTTTAACATAGCCTGGGGCGACCTTTATATCAATCCTATGAAAACAGTTGTTCCAAAGCACGAAACATTTATTTTGTCAATATTAAACAAAATCATGTTTTTTATTTAAATTGTCATATTTATCTGTATCAAATTATAAGAGAGCAGAGAGCAGTCTTTTCAGTCCATCCCCAGGGAGAGTGGGTGGCGCGGGAAGGTACCCGGGGCTTATGGTTCATTACTCTTTAAGGATAACTGGATAATGATGGTTTCCGTCTTCCCTAATTAGGGGTCACATTGTACTGAGGATCTGGGTCCAATAAACCGCTCGACCGAAAAGATGGCATTGTTAAAACACGATCAACTTTTATATCCAAGAATTTATTTTTCGAATTTGAATAAGCACATTTTTGTTTCACCGTAGTTTATTCAGTACCAGCGGAACTTTTAACCAGGCCTGTTCATGCTCGCTGGTTGTTAAGACCTGAATCCATTTCCTTTACGGATGCTTGAAAAAACTTTCTGATGAAATTTGGTTGTAGCGTTGTTAAAAAAATGCGGGTTGACAAACTTTTAAAATCTAAGATCGAATGGACGAGCTGTTTTTTAGAAGTTTTTAATTTGAATAACATTTATAACCTCAAATAAACCCCTTTAAAAGGGCGCAATGGGTATTAGAAAAATTTTTTTGTTGGCTTTTTTATTCTGTATTTTGACATTATTACGGTTCTTGGAAATGAACACACCAGGTGAGAAAACTTTTTTGAAAGTTAGGCTTACAGTAATTTGTTATAATTTAAGTTTAATGTGAGCACTTTGGTTTCTTACATAAGTATAAGTACTCGATGATATATTTTAGGTCGAGGTAAACAATAAAATATAATAAAAATATCCATATAATATATCAATATCATAAAATATATGTTTTTTAATCTTACATTTGAAAACATCACGATTTTGAAATATAAGGTTTAATTTTTTTTATTTTGTTCAGTGTCTCTCAAAATTAAAATTATTTCTAAGTAAGGCTGTGAAAATGTTCCAAAGTAATTAATAAAATAAAAAATAATATATTTCAAGTTATCTGTATGTAATTGAACACATATGCATATTATTTTGAAAACTTTCCTTAGAAGTAAACTTCAATCCGTGTTTAATGCAGCGGCAAGGCTCATAACTGGGGTTTCTAAATATTCGCATATTTCAGAACACCTTCGTAACCTTCACTGGCTCAAGTGCCCTGAGAGAATCCAGTACAAATTGTGCTGGATGGTTTTTAAATCAATCAACGAAATGGCCCCACCTTACATCTCCGAATTATGCGTCCCGGAAAATACCGGTCCGAGACAATTAACCCTTAGATCAGCAACTTCATCTGCTAAAGGCAGACTAATAGAACCTAAACGGAAGCCAAATACTATGTTTGGAGATCATGCTTTCGGAGTATCCGGGCCTAAGGCTTGGAATAGACTTCCTCCGGAATTAAGATGCATAACAAGCCCAACAGAGTTTAGGTCCAAACTGAAAACCTTCCTGTTTGGGCTCTCATACCCGTAATTTCAAATATACCTATCTGAGAGTATCATACTTGTATTGTCTATGATATGTTTTAATCACACTTTTCTTACTGAATTAAAATTACTCGATTCCTTACACATCAATCTGTCTCATCACGAATCACATTTAGAAAGATCAAATCCTTATAGGTACTACTGCACCACCCACCTTTACATGTTGCTTTACTTTCCAAAATAAACTCATCAAAGAATTCATTACATATTAATATTAAAATATTTTTCAGGATTAAATAACACAATAATGTCCTCTGCGTGCGAACTCTATCTAAATTTCTTTAAATGGACAATATACTGTGTTAATTTCAAGCGACCTTCCAGGTAAGTATGGTCCTGTTTTCATTAAATTTTAGGCAGCATCGCGTTCATTGGTCAAAATATTGTACATATATTTTCGTATCGGTAATCAATGAACCGGTGTATGCAATTTTTAGCCGTAAGTTGTTTATAATTGTTTGCCTAGCTTGTAGTTTTTTAGATTTTAGAAAATGTATTATAAGTTTGTACAGCGCCCTTGAGGTGATTTTTCACAAAAACGGCGCTATATAAATCATCCAAATATTATTATTATTAAGTAATTTTCGATTTAAAACATCGGCGAAATTTTGAAAGCTTATTGACTGCAGCCTATTTTTATCGCATATTATTAAAAATACAATAAAAATATTTGTGTAAAAAATATTGAATGCATACAAGCAAGGAAAATACCTAATCAATAGATAATTTTCACCATGAAATGGCTTATGTTCCCCAAGAAACGGTGAAAAGGGCTAATTATGCATAACAAAGTGGAAAGTAGCTATTATTAATTAAACAGCGTTGATTGATGCAAATGGGGTAAGAAATGCGATATTTCTGAGTGAAGGCTTATCATTAAGTCCGGGGGTGCCAATTACAAATATTATCCAACCGTAATTACCTCCCATTTTCCAGTTAAAAAACGGAAACGGAAGGCGGCCGGGAACAAACGTTAATAAATACATAAACACGGGAGCTTAGCGCTTAGCCGGTCGAAGCTTCTCACTTCTCACGCTTTATTAATCATTCAACATAAATGGCGTAAATACTCGTACTGCAGAATACTTCGGAATGGATGAAGGTTCGCTAATGCCAGCTAAAGGTAGCCAGTTCTCGGAAGCCGTGCCACCGGCCACCAGCCACCTTCCACCAGCCACCATCCACCAGCTGCGAAGCATACACTACTCATTTTTGTAGGGGGCTATTTCGGAAAACAAACACAGTAATGGTAGAACATTAAGCAAGACCTTTAAATAATACAGCCTTTTGCTTCCTATTTCTCCACATTCGTTTACATGCATTAACCCTCCATGCATACTCGATAGCCCATAGCCCACGAAACAGTCCAATGCATGTTCGAATGGCCGACTTCAACCGGTAAGATTAACCGCACGTGGAAAAAGTTAAGCGAACAAATAACATTTTTGATCAATCTCAACTCAACTCAAACTCTGCTTGATTCCTTACCAAAATATCAGAACAGTGAGTTCTGGTATCTTGAAATATGCTTGGCCTTTTCTTGTTGATATTTCTTGTTAATGTGTTTTCTACGTGAAATTGGATCTTTTAAAAACACCGTTTGTACAAAATAATATTTTTGTTATTTTATTTCATGTTTTTCTAAATCTGCTCAATAATTGGGTAAAAAGTTTAAAAATATCAGATGAAGCAGGGTTTTGATTGGAAAGTGAAACATACAAGAGAAAATACCTATAATGAATTTATGTAGAATACAATTATTTACCAAAGTGATTATACAATTATGGTGTTATAATATATAATGTTCTTTAAGTAAATACCCATTGCAAATTAATTTCCCTGAAATTGATTACTACGCTGAAAACAATATTAATGGACACCTGTCGAGAGAACAAAGTAAAAAATCTCTAAAACTTTTTATAGTATCCAACGTTAAAAAAAATATTAGTGAAGTTGTATCGAGGAGGAACATGGCGTGATTAATAATTGGCAGCCGCTGAACTTTTCGTTTTCAAGTTTACAACTTTGTTAGGCCCGCCGTGTTCAGAAAAGGTCGGACGCTAAGTGCATGCTGGGAACTATTCAAGACATCTTAAAAATCTCACTTAAAAAATCCACTTTGCAAAAAGGTTGCAAACATATCCGTACCTATCTGATGATTTCACTTTTAAAAGATAACTTGTAAGTACAAACTTGTGCAGGACCACGATATTATTTTTATCCACTAGTTAAGTCCAGATACGTCGATTAGATTAAACCCTCGATAGGACTATCTTCACTTAACAAGAAAACCTATTCGGTGTCCGGGGTATTGTGGTACTTTGTTCTAAGCACCCATTATTGCATAGGTTTAAAATGCAATGATTACATCTTTTTACTGGGAGGAGTGATGCTGTTTGGAATTACCTGATAGGTTTATCGCTAAATAATAAATTCTAGACAGAGCCTGCTAGACACTGCTGTTTTCGTTGTGCGCTTTTTGGAACACAGAATGCTTTAAAATGTATGGAAAAGTTTGCCGAAATCGAAAAAGTCTCGAAACCTGCACTAGGGAACGAAGAATGAAACAACTTATAGATTTGATTGAATCTTATTTTTGAAAACCTATTTCTCTGTAAATAATCTTACATGTAAATTTGGACATTTGTATGTATACTTATATTCGTATGTATGTTTCATTATTATGCATTATCTCAGCAACGGATTGAGATACAGGGTCGAATTAAACTCAGTATAATGTTAGGTATATATCATTTTTAACAGTAACAGCGTGTTATATTTTATTGACCTCAGAGGTCGTAGGAAGTAGCAAAAGATTAATTTGACATTAAAATAGCGAAACGTACCGGGAACAAATTCGAATACCACCTTTATTCCGTTTCAATCACAACAAATTCAAATTTTGAACTCCATGCTACGGGGACGCATTAAATTGGAATATTAAACCTAAAACTCTTTTTTGTTTCTATGCTACGCACTTTCCTATGCTCATCTTATTTATAAATTCGGAGTTAGGTATGTATGTAAGTTTGTACATATGTTGTATACATTCCAGAGTTCTCCACTAATCGAATTCGGTAAAGGTAAAAAGGTAAATATCCGCTAGTATTTGATACAGTTAACATCAGCGAGGTTAAAGCTGTACAAGATAAAATCCTCAAATAATTCACCATCTTGTTTCTACTCCGAACAAATGCATTTCGAAGAATAGAATGATATGTTCATTTGAAGTAGTACGGGTAGGTAAAGGCGTATTAGGTAATACTGTGGCTGATGCTTTTCTTCTGTTGTAGTTCCCAGTCTGCAGTCTGCGAGGAGACATTTCCCTGGTATTCTAAAAGCTCCGTGAAGTTCGTGACGCGGCCGGGACTGCCAAGACACGAAACCCTTCGAAACTGATTTGTTGCGCGGTTCCGAAGACAGCCGCTCGCGTGATGGAGTCGTCTTTGGGAATAAAGTAAAACCACTGAGCTTTTACAACATTTAAACTGCCAACGTATCGCGTAAATAACTATAAAGGTCTCTGCATACTAACTGTCCGGCTGAATACTCGAATTAAATTACTTTTCCACGGTAATACACTCGGTGAAGATAAAATAGGAGTTTATTTGTACTGCTTAATGGCATAAGTAAGGAATATTGTGTAATGTAAAATTCGGCAATAAGCTCCAAAAAAACTACAGAAAATTGATTTTATCATGGAACGTGCCATGAATCGAAAACATGGGGCTCAAATCACGAATTTACTTTAAACCAGGTTTATTCCTTCACGTTTGTTTATGCATGTTCAAGAATTATTTCCGAAAACCCGCTGCTAGTTTATGAATATTTCCTAGAATCGATCGATGAATCGTATTAGACCAGTTTGTATCTATTGAAAAATATTTAACAAGAAAGTTAAAATAAAGTGAAGCGTATTTCTCTTCCTCCCCCTTTCTTCCCCTTCACCCCTTCACCCCTTCAAGGACTGGAAGAATGAAAGAGGGGTCTGAATAAACTGTGGCCATTTATTTACTCAAATACAATGGAAATTATAGTCATTGACGTTCGAACGATATCGTGTTCCCAGTTCGTTTTATCAAGATAAACAAACACTGGTTTCTGTGGCTGTTACTTATACGTGCGTCCAAATATAATATCAATACTACGCCATAAATATGTGAGCCATAAAATTAAATATGAATGTCCTTCAATTTCAACTTTCATTTTCGGGAGCTTCGTGCATTGTCTTTAACGAGTCATTTAAAAGCGCAGGATAAGAAGCCTTAAGACCAGAAGGTTATACACATTGATGGTTAGACGATAATAAATCCCTGAAAGCTTGTTCCACGGGCGAGATTTTCAATCCATGTGCCCGCTTTTTGTGTGAACATTGTAGCTGCCACTTTAGAAAATGAAGTGTTCTGCTGCTCTGCTGCAGGGCGTGCGGCACAATATCCAAGAGGAAAAGTGAGATTCGATTAATTCGCAATGGGCAAGTACCCACTCACTGCGGGATTATCATAAAAATAGAGAAGCGCTCACAATAGGTGAAAGTCGGCAGGACTCAGGGGCCGCTGCGGACTGCACCTCTCGGGGGATGAAAAAAGAGAACTCCCCACTGTCAGGGAATTGTAAAGCAAGTGGCCAACAAGGATAATGGAAAACTAAGATAATGTCGGCGGACGCAAAGTGGACGGCGCATAAAGCGAGTGTGAACACGCCTTTATTGAATTTGTCCGGAATTGTAAATGAGAGTTGACCGCTTGAGGGTATGTGCCACCGCTACCACCACCGCTGGGGTAAGTCGCTTGAGCTCATATTAATGTTGAAATGTGGCTAATTCTCCCTCTACGATACACTGTACTTATTCTGACAGAGTACGTACGCAGAAGTCCTACGCTAACCATTTTTCGGTTTGATTTCGTAAAGACACGCAAATATTTAATAATCATTACATATATGTAACGATTATTAAGCAATAATGCAATCATCATGCAATTTGTTTAGATCCATTTGTGATTTTTACTTTTAAGGACTACATTACACAAAAATATAATATAATTAGCATGTTCAGAAGGTAAGTGTACTGTGACCATAATGGGCAAAAGTTTTTTAGTTTTTTGAGGATTGGCAACACTGAGTAGTAAAGGGGGATTTCCTGACCAGACTAGCACTGCAGGAACATTGCGGTACCTAAATCCACGTCGTAGTGTCCAGTTGCGCGAAAGATGGCGGCAAAAAATCCCGCCAAGTGCTGTGATCCACTTTTTACTCACGGAATTTCTGAGCTTTATTGTGAATGGAGATGATAGTGGATGACTCATTACATTACACGCCTGGGAAAAAAAATAGTCGTTTAAGTGGCGTCACATCTTCGTCCCCATCTTCCAAAAAATTGAAAACCACAATTGCTGGCAAAAAAATCACGGCCTCAGTGTTTTGGGACCGAAAAGGCATCATTTTGGTCGAATTTCTGCCGCAGGTTGAGACTATCAATGCACAACAATATTATCATATCCTAAAAAACTCAAAGCGAGCATTCAAAACAAAAAGAATGGAATGCTGACCAGAGAGGTGTGCTTGTTTCACGAAAACGTCCGACTTCACACAGCCTTAGACACCAATACGCTCTTGGACTCATTTGGTTGGGATGTTTTGAACCACTCCCCGTATTCCCCTGACTTGACGTCTTTAGATTATCATCTTTTCACCTTCCTGAAGGCATATTTTGATTAAAATAAATTTTCAACCAACGAGCAGGTGCAGAAAGTGGTTTTGAAGTGGGGGGAAGGAGTTGGCGGGAGAATTCCTCGAGTAGGGCATAAAAAAACTTGTGCCACGGCTCACCACATGCATTGAAAGGGATGGCGATTATTTGGATAAATAATCAATAAGTGTATCAATAATATCCTGCTTTTTTTTCTAACACACTTTAAAAAAAAATCAGTGCACTTTCTTTCTGAACATCTCGTGCATATGTATTTTAGGCTTTATGTAAATTTGACATTGTGAGCCGCAAAGAAATTATCCAAAATATTTAAAAGTCACAAGTTTAGCATGTTTACAAATACATTTACTTTCCACGAAATATAGATAAAACGAACCAAAAATCTACCCAAAGTATCGGCCTAAAGCATCGGCCTAGGGACACCGAGCAAAATATTTCCGTTTTTGTGATTGGATGGATGCAAAAATTTAACAAGCACTTTAATACAATTGTTTTAATGAAATGCAATCACAGTTATATGAATATTCATTGGCTCAAATCTAATATGGCTGCAATCGAAGGGGAAATCGAAAATCATTTGAATACCCTCTGAATATTGATGATTAAGAGCTTGATTCTGAAATATTAAAAAGAGATTCCGAAGAACGAAATATAGAGGAATCGCTTCTGGAAGGTTCCTGAATTATTGAGATTGGCTATTTATAAATTGCAAATTATTCAGCGACTTGAGAATTAAAGACATTTTAGGCATATTTGAATTTTAAAAAATGAATTAAGTTTCTTTGCAAAAATGCTTTGTCGACGGAAAAAATTTCTATTTTTTTTATTTAATTCACTTATTTGTAATTATTTTCATAAACAATACTAGTAAATAAAACCCGGATTCGTCTGAATAATGACAGTATTTTTTTGTAATATTTAATAATTACCTATAACCAATGACGCTATATATAATATATAGACGCGTGGTAGAAATCTCAAAGTGGTGAGCCAGAAACAAGGCAATTGCATTGTACTCGATTTCGCAGTTTTAGTACTAAATTGCCACGCGTCGAGTGAGGTCGTGCCCCACCAGTAAGCAAATTGCATTAAAAAAGCGCCAAAATGCCCTCGTGTGTGAGAAAATGTTTCCATTATACGGCAAACACTAGTAAACGTCAAGCATAACATTTCATTAGTAAACACACGCAAATTATTTATATCCATAAAAAACAGAATGTGCAATTCACACGCGGTAAAAGGGAAACCTTCAGAAAACTAAAGTACATAAGAGTGGGGAGGCTACGAAGCACCGCACAAAGAGAAAACCGATATATTACGAAGCACCGCAAAGAGGAGACCGATTGTATACTGTCTCATTCTCTCGCAGGTTAAATCCTGCAGATGTATGTGTTTGACTCTTTTTGTGTCGCTATTTTTCGTTTCATCGAGTTCAAACCACAACGGTGCTAAAGAAGTTTTTACTTAAAAACCTTTTTTTTACTTACTATTTCGATTGTTTCTCACAGATTATTACCGCCATTGGAGAAAGTGAGATAGCAAATGTAGCAACAATTAAGTACAAGAAGGACAACCTGGGACAGTAAGTCGTCCCGTACAGCATTCCGTATTCGTCTAAGTATAAGCGAGTAAGCGTATCTTGGCATCTCAATCACAACCGTGATGTAGAATGTAGTATTCGGGGCAAATAAAACGCCGCCCTGTCCTATACCTATGTCCAAACACACTTTCTTTAAATGTCTATCTTTCTCATACATGAATAACGTTTGAAGTTACTAAGGTTACTGCAAGTTAAGAGGTTACTGCAAATATAAGAATGTTTCTTAGTTTGTGAGACAATGGCGAGTCTATATATTATTTATAACGTCATTGCTTATAAACTATTTTTGAAATATACGGAACAAGCAATATGACGGCTTGTCTTATTCTAAACAAGTGGATATTGGATATATGTCAACCCGAGCTTCTGATTGAAATGGGGTTATGGGCTGAAAATAGCTGTGTTGGCTTAGAAATTTTACAGAAAAAGCTGAGAGTTAATAGACAGATTTTTCTGCTTCATAGTTAAACACAAATTGAATCTCAAAAAACAAATATTGTACTGGCTAAAGTCGGCGTTGCCCGGGCTTTAACGAAATTTTTTTTTTTTGAAATCTGATGTAGACAATGTTTTTAAGGTCTCTATGTTTTATTTATTTATTTATTTCAACGCCATAAAATGGCTATTACAATACAGTGATACATGATACACAGTGGTACACAGGAGGGTAATTACAACGATAAAAATGTACATTAGACAAAGTACATATGTATGATAACAGCTAAAATTTAGTAATAGGATACAAAAATGTTTATGCAGAGTAAAAATATGTAAATAAAGGTGACTTAGAATAATTCTCAACATCAAGTATAATATACCTACTTTACTTTTATTTGTACATATTGTTGGATTCTAGGATTTGGCTAAAATGGAGTAATTTAGTATAATGATATTATTGTTACCTTCAGTTGAAATTACTGCAGTTTGAAATGACTATGACACTAAAAGTACTGCTAATTAGTTCTGTTTTTCAGGGCTGTCAGTTAGAGAATCAATAATAAATCCTTGGTTTAAAAATACTTAACAATTTTGACAAAAAATTATACATTTCAAAAAATTATACTAGTCTGTCTGTTAGTTGATATACGAAGAAGAAGAAGATTTGGTGTGCAAAATTTCATCAATATCGGAATAAAACTTTAGATTTGTATAAAAATCAAATCCACGCCGCCCGCCCGGTTTTCGCCACACCCCGCTTTTCGCCCGCCACAAACACACAAACACTTTTTATAAATAAAGATAAGTTTTATAGGTTTCTTGTACATTGAAGTTTCTTACCATTCGTTGTTTTCTATAGATACGAACTTAAATGTTGCACCTCTCGACTTACCTGTAACAAATAAATAATTGAAATTAAATTATGTACCCAAGGCAATGCAATGAGTTACAAATTCAAGGTGCGGCAAAACATATTTATTTACATGTACAGAGTGTTAACAATTATAACATTACTTATATTAATTATCATTGAGGTGTATAGATATTAACAATTAGTCTAATTAAAAATGATCAAGCATGCATAAATCAAGGTTTAGTTTTTAGTAGATGGAGATGCCAACATTAGTGATATAACCAAAAAAAATAAAAATAAATAAAATTAATTACAAAACATGGTAAGTATACGGTACAGAAAAAGAGAAGAAAGAACGAATGAAAGAAAGACATAATTAAGCAAAATTGATTTGTCTATTATTGACTTTATTGACTGTAATGGGAAGACGTAGATATTTATGTATATGATCACGAGGGACTAGTATTTGAACAAGGCTGATACTTGATAGATACGTGCAAATGCTTTTAGTTGATGTACAATGTACTGAACGTAATGCGAGTGGACGAGATTCTATTATGATGATGAAGCAAAACGGGACACTGTGATAATAGTTTACGAGCATTTCCCCCGCTGAAGACGCGTAAATTTAAGAGAGTGAGATGTTCAAAATGACTTTACACATCAATTTAATTATATGTAAGTGAATGTGTAAGCTCTATAAATCTATCAAATTATCATCCCAGGGTTTATAACTGCCAGTGCCTACATATGTGTGAAATCAAGTGGCATTTTTAATGCTGTTTAGTGTATACCTAAAATCTGCTCTTTCATATTATATAGACGGCGCTAATTTAATTACGTTTGGAAAATTTTTAGTTTGCGACTTACGTTTTAAAATATTAACACGAATTGTAAAAAAAAAGTAATTTTTAAATTCTAAGAGCGATAAAAGGGCGCCAAATAGGTTCAAAACGACGTGTTAAAAAAAAATCAAATTTCTGATACGATCTTCTTCCTACGGATTCCCTTCAAATTTTTCTAGTGTAAATAAAAGTTACTTTGAATCCTTTAAACCATATTTTTGTAATCTTCCATTGCAAATATAGTATATTTTTACGAAATCATTTTCAAAAAGTCCCAAGATTGAGTCTCTCAAAATAATGCCGAAATTTGAGAGTAAGGAGGATTTTGTTGGTATTTGAATACACTGCCTTGAGATAATTTGAATCATATTTATATTTTTTTTAAATAAATAAATCAAATAATTCCCTCTATTTCGCGTTTAATTAAAAAATTATTCATTTTTGATGGTTTTTCTAACATTTTTTTAAAGATTTAACAATGGTGGGTTTTTCTCCATAATGTGAAATTTTAAAGTCAATCCGGAGGAAGAAGATGGTATCCGAATATTAATATTATTATTTTTATTCATATAGGTATATCTTAATGTTTCAAAGCACCAGATTTTTCCAAAAATAATTAAATTAGAGCCAGCTATGAAAGAGCAAATATAATATGTGTAACACGATGAATTATGAACGCAGACTTTCTACGGATGGCATTGTAAAATTTAAAAAAAATACTAGTGTGTTTGACAATGTCAAAATGATGAGATTGTGACCTTCAGAGTGCATAAAATCGGATTGACTCCAGAATTCAGTTGAATATATGTATTCTCAACAGTATTGTCGGAATGCATTATTCAAATGGAGCGACAAGCCAGATGAGTATTGAAAACCAAAGGTGACAAACGCGGATTGATTCCAGGGCCCGACACAGCATCAACTTTGTCGCATTACGAAGTCAACAATCGCGTTGAATGGTTTTCGGTGTACGGTGCATTCGATGCGCCGCCACTCACACAGATTTATGTCCACGTGTGTGTGCGCCGTGTGTACATGGCCCACAGTCACGGATCGTAAATGCATTTCAATTTATTTAAATAACGCGTTGGATTGCCACTGCCCTGAGTGGATGGGATGAATTTCAAATTGCGAACGCCACGACTCCCCCCGTTACATCGCATTCTGCTTTCATTTCGAGCGGTAGAGTTAAATCACGCGCGGCAAATGTGTTCTGTATGTAGTGAGCAGGTATAAAATCCCTTGATTTATTGCTTTTCATTCGCACGCTAAGAAGATTGATAGGCATTTAATTATTATAAAAAATATTATTATTTTTTGCCACAAATTTTCAATTATTTCGACGGCGAATGTGTTGCGCATTGTGTGGGGTGTAAAAACTTCCAAAAATAAATTTTATAATCACTTCTTCTACTAGTGCAAAATTATTTTGTGGTAACATTTGAAATTCAAATTAATAAATAACGTTGTATTAACCACTTAATTATTTACAAAAACCGACATGTTTCGTCAGCAAAGCTGACTTCCTCAGGGTTTTGACAGAACTAATTTTTAAAAATAGACATAAATAGGTAATAGAGAAAAATAATAGACATAAACAATAATAAAATTTGAAAGCAAATAATGTGTAAGGGACGAGGGGCAATATAGAACAATTATTGAATGAAATTATTCCTGTATTTTATGCAAACAATAGACTTAAAAATTACATATTAAATAATAAAGATAGAGATTCAAAAATGAAAAAATCTGGAATTTATAAATTGAAATGTAATGATTGTGATTTCTTTTATATAGGTAAAACTTCGAGAAACTTTGAAATAAGGATTAAAGAGCATATGAAAGCTTTAAATAATAATAGTTTCTCGGAGTTTGCCAACCATTTAATAGAAACTAGTCATACCTTTAATTTTAACAGTGGAATAGAATTAATACATTGTAATGTCAATGGCTTTCAGTTAGATAAATTATAAATTTTAGAGATTAGAAAGAGCGTTAATGCAAATTTAAATATTATTAATAATCAAAAATTGTTTTTAAATGACCCATTATTAAATCTATTCCCCTTTTAAATTTTTTAAATTTTTTTAATTGTTCTATATTGCCCCTCGTCCCTTACACATTATTTTCTTTCAAATTTTATTATTGTTTATGTCTATTATTTTTCTCTATTACCTATTTATGTCTATGTTTAAAAATTAGTTCTGTCAAAACCCTGAGGAAGTCAGCTTTGCTGACGAAACATGTCGGTTTTTGTAAATAATTAAGTGGTTAATACAACGTTATTTATTAATTTGAATAAATTTTATGGCATTTGGACATTTATTTACACGATATCCTTGATAAACAGTTTTCCAACAAATCTGAACTCTTTAAAGCCCTCGATAATTAGCAGGTAATGTTACTAGCGTAGACCCGTGAAAAATAACGGGTTAGTCTGAATTTTTTATCAATTTTCTTTTACATTATTATAATTATAGTTACGTACTTACTTTATCGACTGTCTGAATTCTTAACAAAATCAGTTTCAATTTTGAATGTAACATTTAAATTCAAAGAAAATTTAAGCTTATTAAACCAGAGTTACACAGGAGGCGGGTTTGGGTACCACCGCCCCGGGAACCATTTATTGGATAACCAAAACACCTCTGCCGTACTCCAAATGGTTCGCTACGTTTGGTGACTTAGCAGAGGTTGGGTTCTTGGCGTGAGGTTTGTCCGGATTTGGTGGCGGGCCGAATCGGGAGAGACTGGTAGAGAGAGACCTTTTGACCTCTCCAGAAAGACTCTCGGATCATCACCTTCAGCTAATAATAATATTAACGTAGTATTTATATAGCGCAGTTTTGTGTTATTTCACTTCAAATGTAAAAAGAACGCACATATTACCGAAATCAGAATAGAGAACTCCAGTCCAATTTTCTTATATTTTTTTAATGAATAATGTCCTTCTAACTTAAATAATTGCATTTTTATTTTTATTTTTATTTTTAGAGTTAGTTTTAGTAGTTAAAATAATTGTCAAAGTTTTAATTTTTCAAGATCCCTCTAAAACTACCGTATGTACGGTGAATCGTGTAACGTCATCACTCCTGAAAAATTACTATAGGATTGGGCAATCAGCTGATCAAGCGCCGCCATTCTCCCTAGAAGTGGCATTACTATTTTTTTTGTACAGTAGTTTTTCAATATTTTAAATAATAGAGATAAACTAATAGAGATACCTCTATTTTTGATACTGAATTATTTAGGCTTAAATATTGTTTCAATAAACACAACAACTAAATCTCTATAAACAGTATGAAATGACGAATAACAAGAAATGTTGTTAATACTGATGGCTTGTGTCATACCTACATAATCAAAGATTTCAATACAATGACTGGTGACGTGTGACGTCAGCACCAACCATTCAGTAATACCAACTTTACACTGTGTTTTGACGATAGGTTTAAAAATGCACTTTTTAATATTTTTTTATATTATGTTTAATATTATGAAATAAAACTTATATATTCAGAATCAGTGTTTATTGGTCTATATGAACATATTTTTTGAAAGCCATAATATTTTTCACTGGAGTTCCTTATTCGTAATGGTGCTTGCGATATAGGTACATATGAAAACCTCAGCAAAGATTCTGTTAGAGCGGTTTTTTTATGAAAATATATATTCTCGGTAAAACACAAAATACCATAAAATTCTTTATAATGTGTATTGAAATAAATACAAGAAATGGGTAATTTCATAGTTTTCTACAATTGTTTATGAGTGAAAATTTCTTTAACACCGTTGTGATCTGAAACTCGATGAACCGAAAAATAATGACACTAAAAATAGACAAATACTAACACGTATATCTATAGGATTTAACCTGGGAGAAAACGACATAGTATAATTGGTCTCTTCTGCGGTGCTTCGTAGCCTCCCCACTGATGTCTACTTTAGGTTTCTGAAGAATTCACTTCTACCGCGTGTGAATTTTACACTCGTTTTTTTTGTGTGGATACCTAAGTAAGTGCCTAATTTGGAACAGTTTGCAATCGAGAAATGGATCCAAAATGGATTAGTTAGTATCACAAATAATGAACAGGTACGTGTATGCAGAAAAAGAACCACGAAAACTTGTTGGAGATTCGACTACCAGAACACAGAAGTCCGTGTAGTATTCTAGTATTCCAGTAGCTTATGACACCATCATGCAGCGTTGTATAAATCAGTGCGACTCGCAGGATATAATGGCGGGATAATGAAGCCAATGGAATTTACGTTCCTACAACGCCGTTGGGCATTCATTTTAATTTCCCCAATGAAAGCAATTACAGCAATTATATTCAATGCAACAAATGCATTTATCTACGCCGACGGTTTACATTGTCATTTTGAATGGTGCAGTAATTTGGATATTTAAAGTGACTTTTTGATCGCATGGTCTAAACAAAATTAAACACACCACATCCTTCATTACGTACGCCCATAATACGTACGTTGACCTACTTTTTTTTAATAGACACAATAATAGTATATTAAAATATAAGTGGATAAACAGGTCTTTAAAACACGCGCGATTTTTCGAGCACGACGGCGTAGCCGAGTGCTCAAAATAAAGCAAGTGTTTTAAAGACCAGTTATCCACGAATACTTTACGCTATTTTTTTTATTGGTACACTTTGAAAACATAAATATTGATATTATTATTAAAAATTTGGAAATAAGAACTATTAATGAATTCGTGATGTGACATCACATTCTCAATATCTTGTTGTTATGGAAATGAAAAACACAAACATTAATTTGCAATCTGTCACATAAGATTAATAGTTGACATCACAGTTTTTACTAGTTATTGTGTGTTGTAAAATGAGTTCTAACATTGATAATTTAAATACCAAAGCAGAATCGCGGTTAATACCTAAGACGTTTATAAAAAAGAATATGAAAGGTTCATAACATGGATGGAGGAGCAAAACGTAGTAGATGTAGATGAACGAGTTGTGCTTTGTTGATGTTGCCATGGTAACTTTAAAAAATGCGCGTTCCATAAAGTGCGATTTAAACACGCTAGAGCGTACTTTAAATGAGTAAAAAAGGGCACCAATAAAAAAAAATATGAAATTCAATGGAATACAATAAATTTATTTGTCTTTTCACAATTTAATTATCATCATCATCATTTCATTTCATCATTATCATTACATAGTATAAAATGAAGTCGCTCAAAATGTATGTGCGCGTTAATCTTTTAAACTACGCAACGGATTTTCATACGGTTTTCACCAATAGATAGAGTGATTGAAGAGGAATGTTTATATGTATAATACATGAAAATTATATTAGAGAAAAGCCGAGAAATTCAAAGAAAACATATTTTGGTGTGATTTAAAACGGCTGGCAGGCCGTACTATAGTCACTTTTGAAATTCGTTCTACGGAAGAAATTGGAAAATAGATGTCCTAGAGTATGTAGGTACTTGATTTTCCCTTTTCAAATATTCAGTGTTGCATTGCAAGCATTGTATAATTAGTGGCGCGTTAATTAGTTTAAATGTATAATACATGCTTATTATAGTAGAGAAAAGCCGATAAATTCAAATATTCAATTCAGGCAGCGGGCAGCTGGCAAGCGGGTGGTGTGGATTTTATAAAGGTTGGGCAATGGCGTTGTGTTTCGTTAGCCACAGCAACGTGTGACCGGGTCTGCTAGTTTAAAATAATACGAGGTATATTTGCGTTCCTTTCTAGAATGAAAGATAACCTAAGTATCGTGTAAAACCACCATTCAGAATTGAAACATTGCTTGAAATGGCTGTAGCCGTATTTGGAGACTGGATCTGAATAGCCAGGTACTTCTCAATCTACCTCTTTCCCATCTCCTTCCCTTACCCACTTACCTTGGGCCTCACAATATACCCCAAATGGGGATGCCATAGTCTCACTGGCTCCAGGCGGTTGGGTGCAGTTGGGACTCTTGTACGTTATTTATACAACAATAAAAAATAAAAACACATATATTTAATATAAAGGGATAAATGATTTAAGAAGTAATTTATTCATTAGATACTCTACTCATTTTTAATTATTATAAAAAAGTTAGTTTTTTTGTACGCAGTTCAACGTACCTATAGATTCCCACGTTCCAAGTTTCAGTTTTAAAAGGACAGGCTTATCAAATAAGTAAAAAATGAAAATTGGTTTTTTGCAGCTGAAAATAGTTTCAGAGAATTTCAATAATTTAAACCATTTTTTTTAGGTTTTTAAGCTGCATTAAATTGTAAAACTGTTTTCTCGGCTCGTCGACATCCTAAATAACGCAATTTTTTTACCTTCAAAAAGCGACGTTTCTATTGAAGTTTTTAAATATTTTTTTGTTAAACTGATTTTGCAGCTAATTGGATCTGAAAAAAAAAATGAACTAGAAAACAAAAATTGAAATAAACAAATTATTTTAAACCACAAGAAAGGAATAGATTGATGTTCGTTCATCGTTCATTTAAAATTGCCTTTAATAAAAAAGTATGTTAGGCTTATTGATTTTTCGGGTTTCTAACTGAATGCTTCAAAGCTGATATTAATCGTCAATACTGTAATAAATGTAATCCAGTCGACCTGCCAAAACGACAAATTTAAATAATATCAGGTTTGTTCGTTTCTACGATGAAGTGAGCAAATACTCGTACGAAGCCGAGCGATAATATTGTGAAGGCCATCGAATATTCTATTACAAGGCCGAGCTTTTAAGCTAAATAATTTAACCTTATTTACGGTTGAAAACGTCGCGTGAAATTTGCTGCACACACAAAAATATCGCTGTGAAAAAAACATCTCTGTAATATTTTACGATACGGCGAATGTCAACGAAAATATTAACAAAACGGAAATCCGCCCTAGTTGCAGAATAAACAAACGCGGAATCAGACGCGAATTTCATCGCACAATGTGAACCTTCATTTATTATTTGTGTAGTTTCATAGCATTTGTACCTAGGAAGCCATTGTTCCACCTATCTGTAGCGATCCGGTCAGCTTATTAGAGAAGATTTCAAAAGAAAAGAGTTTTCTTTGATGCTGAAATGCAATTATCCAATGCGATAAGTCATAATATGGCTTTAAACTCCGTAATATCCACGAAAAAACAATCAAAGACTTTTGCAACATGTACATTGTACATTCTGTTCCCATTCTGTTAATTTATAAAACAAGAAGATTTTTTTTAAATAATATAGAAATCGAGAAGTTTTGACTATTTTGTTATTGGTCGGCTGGGATATTATTTTACGCCTAAAGCACAGATATACTAGCTGGCCCGACAAACGTTGTTCGGCCACATAAATTATTTCTAGTGAATATTTTGGTTGTTAAATAAAAAATAACGAATGTATTTAAGTGTGTGGGGATGGGATATATGACAGAAAGATGAATGGAGCGCTGTAGACGATGACCGCCGATAAAAACAAAAAAAAACACCAACTAAAATAGGAAAAAGAAAATCAATATGAACTTCGAATTTTCGATATTTTTTGTCAGTCCGTCTTTAGCCTTACACAAATAAGCTCGATGGTTTGCCCACGCGAGAACATGATGCCGAATGAAATATCAAAATGACGCTTCTCGTGAATGTCTTGCGCATGTGTGGATGAAAGTTTGATGAGACGGACGTAGTGCCATCTGTCATTCAACAATATAAATAATTTCGTTCTGTTTGAAATACGAAAGACGATAAAATTTGTTCATACAAAAATACTAAAATCCTGATTTAAAAATTGGATTTTAGTATTTTTGTAAAAAAAATTCTGGATACGGACACCCTTATCACCTAGCGATATGAAATATACTTTAAAACCTATTCTCATTTTTATTTATTTTTATTTATTTATTGATTTATTGTGAAAAACAGTATAATCCATTTACATTTCACAAATAACAGTTTATAAATTACAGTTTATAATAAGTAAGTATATATATTTATTTGCATGGGTAATTACATCAATACTATCTGATTAGCCAGATTTGGTAAATAGTATGCTTATTGCTGTCTTAAATTCTCTTTGGTTCAAATTAAAAATGTCAATCTCAGAAGAAATGTGATTTAACAAAGTAGTTATTCTCCCCAAAGGCATGATCATTGGTAGGTTGGTCCTGCCCCTTGGAAAAATAAATAATAATCTGTGCTGTCTAGCTCTGATGAAATTATCAGGGACATAAAATGAAATTCGTTCCAGAATATCTGGATTGCAAGTGTGCCCATTTAGTAGCTTGTGCGCCACTAACACCATTGCAATATTTCTCCTGACGTTTAGACGTTCTATCCCCAGCATTCCAGCGAGAAAATCAGAGGGATACAATAAAGGGTAATATCCGAACACTCGCATGTAGAGGTATTGCATAAACTAAATATACATTAAAAAAATAATAAAAATCGGTCAAGCCGTTTCGGATTAGTGCGACAACAAACAACGTGACACGAGATTTTTATATATAAGATAATATAATATATACAGGGTGGCGCAAAATTAATCATCCAATTTTGTTTTTGAATAACTTTTTTACTAAATAAAAAATAATGATTTTTAGTAATCGAAATCTTTATTTGGAATTTTACAATTTTTTCTGTTAAGTGGAAAAGATGATATCCGTCAAGTGGCTGCCGCCAGTATTGATACACATTTGTCCCCGTTTTATCGCATTTTCCTTAACTTTCCGCAAGATTTCCGGTGATAACTGTTCGCATTCCTGTCAAATATTCTCCTTAAGGGCTGCGATTATCTGAGGCTTGTTTGCATAAACCCCCGACTTCAAGTAGCTCCAAAGAAAGAAATCAGGGATGGTTAAATCGGACGATCTTGCTGGCCATGCCAAATCGCCAAAACGTAAGTTTACGCGACCAGGAAACGCTTCCTTCACAATATCCATTGTGGCTCGTGCTATGTGTGCGGTTGCACCGTCTTGTTGAAACTACACGTTCACCAAGCCCCGCGCATCTAATTCCGGCAGTAAGAAGCCGCTTATTATGGCCCTGTAGCGTTCGCCAGTAACAGTGACCGTAATGCCAATGGCGTCCTCAAAAAATCACTCCTCCCGCGTGAAAGCCGCACCACACAGTGGCTTTGAATGGATGTAATGGCTCTTTGTGCATCACACGTGGATTTCAGTACCCCAGAAACGAAGATTTTGCTTATTGACGTAACCGTTTAAGTGGGAATGCGCCTCGTCGCTCCTGATGACTTTCGACACAAAATCGCTAAAAGCATTAAAGCTAAAATCGACACAATTGTGCCACGCTCTTGTGGAGTATAGGGCTCCATTGTTTGTTTGTTTGTATTCTGCATTTATCTTGTTCACAAATGTCAAATATGATTGACATACGACGCCATTTGCAAAAATTATAACACCTTCCGATAGGATGATTAGTGATTAATTTTGCACCACCTTGTATAATAAAATAATATCACAGCCGACCGGTTACAAAAAAGTCAAAACTTCTCGATATATATATGTTATATTATGTCACTTCCTGTATAACTACTCTTCGCGGTTTGCCTAATCAAAATATAGTATCATCGTCGTACGTTATTTAACTTTAGTATCAGTGTTTCTATGCATGTTCATTTTTTTGTTTGTTATAATTAGTTAATTAAAAAAATCTGCGTGTTTATAAAGGACGTAAAATATATAAATAAAATAAGGTAATGTTAAAATTATTGTAGATTATATTAAAACCAAATTCTTTTCCAGCTTCAGTACAGGTAGGCGTACATTTAAAATAACAGCAACAAAAGAATAGCATCTTGGAATCTGTACAAAGAACTCTTAATATATTGTAATTTGTAAACAGCCGAGAGGAAACTGGAGAGAATCGCCTTAACGCTTCACGCCCTAAGATTTTACAAAAACACAGCTAAGATAATAATATTATAACATCCCTTGTTTGTTTTATTCTCTGCTTTACGGATCGGATGTTTTTAAGAGTTAAAACATTTAAATGAAAACATTTCGTATTTCGAAGAAATAACATCTGTATATTAAAATATTTTATATAAAAAGCAAAAATCTGTTGTCCGATAAACGAAAACTCCAAAATTGAGCTCTGGCGTCGTAAAGCTTGCGACATAGTGTTTTCTGTATGTAATTGAAATGATATCAAGTAAACGCAACAGCTCGTATCCCATCATGTTATTTCCGACATATATAATGAAGCTTTAAACAAACCATTTAACTGTCCAAAAACCCACATTGTCGTATTACTTGTTCCATATTATTTTGTCAATCCAAATCTTAAGAGGGTATTACCAGAGAAAACCAGAAATATGTCATTTTTAAATCAGATTTTAGACGTATTGACTCTTTTTCAGAAAAAAATATAAATGGATTTCGAAAGAGTGTTCTTTTATCTAGCATTCGCATGTTTTAAATTTTGGAAAAAATGTTTATTTTTAGCATAAGGTAGTTATACCATAGGTCGTTGGCAGATTTGTTAAATTTTCAAAAAAGATTTTGTATTATACCACACACATTTCAAATCATGTAATAATGCAGTAAAATAAATCAATACATTATCTGGATGTCGCATGTTTTAGAATTTTAATTTTAGTTTAAATAAAATCATTAAGACATATATACGGATATGTATTTCTTGACGAAAATTGGTCCGTTTGTGTATTTATTTGCGCACTTACAAACAATATATTTCAGATTTTTTTAACATTCTTATTTAACTTAGACATTATTGAAAAATGATAAATACTTATAATCAAAAAATAATTACAAAAAGTACATTATTTGAATAGTTTTATCATCACGCTTTTCAGCATTTTTGGATGAAGGTATAAATTAATGCACATTTGGAATGAAATAAAATCGATATTGAGTTATAATTTTTAAAAGCTGGTCCGGATAATAATTAATCTTTCTCATTGTAACCGCCCTGCACGATTGTAAGAACATTTTTCAGCGAAATGTGGATTTTTGGCCGCTGGCTGGTTAAACGCTCTTAAGCGAAGCCGGCTAGAAAAGCTAAAGAATAAGAATCATGAATTTCCGTTGTTTTTGGTCCTATTCAAAGCTTCTGTATGTTTTTCAGATAGTTTTAACCTTTAAAGTCATAAATTTTGCAATTTTTCCGTGAACATTCAATATATGAATAAATTCTAACGGCGTCAACAATTTTCTCTATGTATATACCTCATCATTATGTACAATATTTCTTGGAAAAAAATAAAACGCTTCCAAAATGAATAGTTATAGCATGTTTAAAAAAGCACGGAAACAAATTGGTAGGCTTTAAACATGAGTGATATTATTTCGCAAAAAGCACATACGTAGTCCTAAAGAAGAAAAGAGCCCCCGCCCCCGTCCCAGCCCGCGACATAAACCTCGGCTTATCAACCCGCGACGTGTAATGTAAGTATATCCTTCAAGAAGCATGCACGGACAGTAACAATAAGTTTCTTGTAAGTATTCACAAAAAAGCGGGTACATTTTAGTAATAGTGCCTAGTGGTCCCGTTATTCCCGCCGAGTTACATTCGCAAACCATATATAAATAACTCTTGTAAAACGAATAACCGTTTGTTCTCAAATAAGGCACGTGAATGTTAACATGGCCTTCCACCCGCGAAGAACTACCCTTGGTGACAGCGCTCCAGATAGTGACATATTTACTGCCACCCCCGCCCGATGCACACTCCTACCTGGAACTCTCTACTCCTTACTCCTTACTCCTTACTCCCTACTCCTTACTAAGTATTCTTATGTATTCATAAGCGTGACGTTTTTGCACGCTTTGTAAAGGACCCACTACCGTGGCATCATGCTTCAATAAATAAGATGTCAGGAATTCTTTATACCACAGATATACTCGTATTAATTTGAAAACCGAGAAAGACTTTCAATTTTTAAATTTTACTACCTTGAAATACTGAAAAAAGGGATTACGTGCTGGAGCGTGAAAATACAAGGGAAATATTCGTGCACCGTGCAAACGTAACGATGATCAATTATAATCAACATCAACCAAATTACGGCAAGCAAATAATAGATTTTCCATTTTTTTTATCACATACCTAGCCAACTCCAAATTCCTATATAATAAATTATCGGGATTTTTTTTTAAAGGTTTGTCAACAGTGATTCATATTATCGAAGCGCTTACAAATACGATCACATTGATCATGGTTGATACCATTACTAATTAAAGACAAACGCAATATTGATAACATTATGGAGCATAATACCTTTCACAGTACTAAGAACACATTATGTAGAGAATATTTTACCCAACAGGATATCATCTCAATTCTTTAAGCATTTAATGTACGTGTACTCATACACACATATAATAATAATAAGAATATTATAAAAAATTATTTTGTTAAAATCAGCACCATTACCATTACACCTCTAAAACACGTACAGACAGCATAAAATGTACGTGGTTCTCTTCATAACATCTGTCAAAAAGTCAAACCAAATGATAATTCTAAATTATAATAATAATAATAAGAATATTATAAAAAATTATTTTGTTAAAATCAGCACCATTACCATTACACCTCTAAAACACGTACAGACAGCATAAAATGTACGTGGTTCTCTTCATAACATCTGTCAAAAAGTCAAACCAAATGATAATTCGCAGAGAACAAACAATAAATTTAGTGAACGTTAAATGTCAAATTCAAAAATTCGCCTGAAATCAAAGTGTTACCATAATATAAAAAAAATAAATCAGTGTGGAATTTTACAAAATTTGACTTCACGAGCCGAAATAATGGATTTATTTATTTAAAAAAAAACTGTAGGTACATTTCTAAAAAAATTTACTAACATTTTCGTGATCTTTGTAAAAAAATCTATCGACATGATTTTTTCCAATTCGTTATGAAATCCATAAAAGTGGCCTATTTTTTCCAAAATGTTCTAATAAATAAGTATTAGAATATTTAAAACATTTATATTTATATATATATAGTCGATATATATATATATATATATATATTAAAATCGCAGCGAATAAACTGATTCTAGCTCTTGTGGGGTCGAGGGAGAGGCCCCGGCGCGATGTGTGATGGTGGCAAACGGCAAAATAAGAAAAATGAAACAAATAAGAACATGAATAAAAAATAAAATTGGATAGCACGGGTTCCAGGAGCACAGGGGATGAGGAGGGGGGTATATATATATATATATACACACACATATATACATACATACAAATAAATACATACATATTCATAAATATACACATACATTCACGTACATACACACTCACACATATATTACATTCAGAAACACACACATAATATCATACATTACACAACAATTGTAATAAAGTTGTAATTTAATTTCACTAATGCAACGACTGACATGAAATAATAATATTCTAGAAATAAACACGAAAATTATGATTTCATCGTGAAGAAATAACGGCCTGCTCATAAAAAAACTAGATTAAATCATGAAGGCCTATCCATTGGAAGAAAACAAAAAATAACCTCTACCACCCACTCATCTTAAGTAATTTATTACACCGCCATTACATTTCGCTTCTGGCCACCAAGTTATCCGCTTTATTTTGTAAAGTACGGCTAAAACACCCTGTAGCAAGTACACACCTACGAACGTGCAGCGCCCGCCCTAACTTCTACCTTGGGCGGCGCCTACCTGTTCTTTACCCCCCTCCTCATCCCCTGTGCTCCTGGAACCCGTGCTATCCAATTTTATTTTTTATTCATGTTCTTATTTGTTTCATTTTTCTTATTTTGCCGTTTGCCACCATCACACATCGCGCCGGGGCCTCTCCCTCGACCCCACAAGAGCTAGAATCAGTTTATTCGCTGCGATTTTAATGGCAATTTAAAACATTCTTAAACGTAATAATAATATTTTTGAAGGATTTGTATTGATTTTTTCGAATTGGCAGGGATTTCTAATTGACGTTGCAGAACTTGTTCAAAAGAAGAAATATAAAAAGATACCTATCCATTTTACATTTACATTGTATAATATTATTGTTTTTTTTTTAATATACACGGTGTCCGGAAACTCATAGTGCAAGCGGGAAATTGGTAAATCTACATCACATTCGGAGTCGATTTGTGATATAACTTTTTTGATTTGAGCTTTCGTTTTCGAGTAAATCGTGTCCGAAGTTGGAATATTTTTGGTTAAATTTGAAAAAATTGTTCACTAAGGTGTTGATTTCAGCTGTGTAATGTCTTATAAAATGCATCGAAGGGTAAACAGGGCTCAAAAGTTTTTTAAACCCTTTAGTTTCCGAAAAAATGAAAAGATAATATTAAAATCGAAATGCTCAGATCGAAAAAAATAAGGTTTTAGGGGTTCACGTTGTATAACAAGCGTAAACCCGTGGAATATTACGAGATGTTAACATTTGAAGAATTTGTGAAGCTAAAGTATTAAAATATTTGAGGATTAGTTCTCATCAAAAAATAGTTATTTTAACTGTGGAAATCATTTTTCATAGATTTTAAAGAACAGGCTGGTTGAAATAAAAATTGTGATTTACTTTTTTTTACAATAGCTCCATACAGGAGACCCGGAGGAAAAAAAATCTAGCCTAAGCCTACGTCGTCTTTGGGGAGCTGTGTGGAATTTTTTTTAGGGAAAGGAAGGAGAGGAAGTTCTGGGAAGGAAAGAGGTACGAGGGATGGGTAGAAAACTGGGGGGTCAATGAGTCCTGGAATGTCCACGGATGAGTCCACGGATGTATGCATCCATCTCTCCCACTACGGTGAACGGCGATGGTCCGGCTGGAGAGGTCAAAACTTCTCCTTCAACCAATCTCTCCCGATCCGGCTCATCACGCAGTAGGTGGACATACGCATCCACTGCCAACACCTAGACAAACCTCATCCCTTAAACCGAAGAACTTTTACAAAGTCACCAAACGTAGTTAACCACTTGGGATGACCTATATGGGACGTTGGTTACTTAAAAAACGGTTCGAGGGGTGGCGGTACCCATATCCGCCTACTAAATCGTACGGTTAATAATTATATTCATATTGTGGGCAATTATAAGGGTGGTCTCATTAAAAATACTTTTCATTTTATTCGGAGTAGACATCGCCCTTGAGGTGATTTTTCACAAAAACGGCGCAACACAAGTCCTCCAAGTATTATTGTTATCGACTTATTATATATAATCTTGAGCTAAACTAAACTGATGCTTGGAAAGTTTTTATTTTGTTTTCATTTCTAAAGTCCTTAGACACAATTACTTTCAATAAAAAAAACACATAAATTTGTAAAAGACCACATTTATTTTTAACATTTATATTTATATTTAACACTCTACCGGTTTCAGAAGCACCCTTCCTTCATCACGGGAATATTATAATTACTTTCATTTTGCAATTGCAATAAAATTAATTCAAATAATTGTATATTTAAAAATTTCGAGTCCAATTTACACGCGGTAGAAGCGAAACATTACCAAAACAATCTCAACCAATACTTGAAGTGAGGTCACAATCAAGGCACCAATGAGCGCAGACCTCTCATAATTTTCGTTTCATATCCCATCGAATAGGAGCCTTTAAAAGTGACATCTTTATCAAAGCGGCCGATGAGCGCAGTTGACGCGTTTCATCCGAAATACAAATCACAGCCATGCTTTAGAACTTTCACTTCAAAAATATATATAAATATGTAAATGTGATATTTACGCAAAGAACTTCTTTCGAATTATAAAAAAAAAACAGCAAAAAGATCTCAAAGGACTGACGCATTCTATTTGCTTGGGATCATAAAGGGATTTAAAGATTTCTTCAACCAAAAGCATGTTTCCACAAAATTTCTGAATTTTCGAAAAATAAATTTCTACCCTGATTATTTTGAAAATTGGACATTGATTGGTTCAAGGTCATCATTTCAAAATTCACGTACTTAATTCCCATCATAGAATTTAGTGGACTGCATTGCATACTGGAACTCGCACATAAGTTTTTCCACCCCTAAATAAATTACTTTAAATATAATTTTAATAATGGGCTGTCTGAAATGGATTTGCCTATCAAAAATGTTTCATGTTTCCTAAATATCAAACACTAAGTTAATTTTCAGACCATTTAAAAAGAACTTACAATTAATACTAGCTGACCCGACAAACGTTGTTCTGCCATATAAATTATTTCTAGTGAATATTTAATTGTTAAAGAAAAAATAACGAATATGTTGTAAGTGTGTGGGGATGGGATCCATGACAGAAAGAGGAATGGAGCACTGTAGACGATGACCGCCGATAAAAACAAAAAAAAAACACAAACTAAAGTAGGAAAATGAAATAAATAAAATCAATATGAATTTCGAAGAGCGATTGAGTGTACGATATTTTTTGTCAGTCCGTCTTTAGCCAACACCAATAAGCTCGGTGGTTTGTCCACGCGAAAAATATCAAAATGACGCGATGCTTCTCGTGAATGTCTTGCGCACGTGTGGATAAAAGTTCGATGAGGTGGACGTAGCGCCATCTGTCATTCAACAACATAAATAATTTCGTTCGGTTTGAAATACGAAAGACGGTTAAACAAAAATACTAAATACGAGATTAAAAAATGGTGGGGGTAGGAGGGTTGAAATTTGGGGTTATAGGTATTTTTGGAAGCCAAATAAAAAAAATACAAAAAAAATTGTTAAAAGAATAGACTTTTTTTTCTAGATAGGGACACCCTAATCACCTAACTGCATGAAATTTACTTTAAAACCAATTCTCATACCTACCAAATATACATAAAAAAATTCATAAAAATCGGTTAAGCCGTTTCGGAGGAGTGCGACCACAAACACCATAACACGAGATTTTAATAAATAAGATTTACAAGTTTGACAAACTGTAGATTTTTGTTCGCCTTTTTTCAATACTTTTAACTGTGATTGAAGGCGCAGAATGCCGCGCTTAATGCAGTGTGCGAAAATAAATTTTAAAAGATTTGGTAAAGTAGGTATTAACACATAATAAATAAAATGTACACCGTTAATATTTTTGAAAATATCAGACTTCAAAATCGAAATACCTAATTAAGGTACCTAAGGTAATTCCACATCAATATGTTCAACATGTTTTAACCAAGATTCTTAAATATTTTAAAATTTTAAACTGCGTCGCCTTAGTTCGTATTTGTCCAACAGACCATTAGACAATTTTACAGGAGGAGAAGGTTTTCTTTCATTATTTCGACGAAATATTATGAAAGGTGTTAAAGATAAAGATATGTCCGTAAAGGTAAAGATCTCATTAGTATAAATAGTTTTTAGTTAAGTGATAAACTCTCATTTTTTATACTCTATTTTCAATTTTAAAGTGGAGATTGAACAAAATCTAAATGGTCTGTTGGACAAATAAGAACTGAGGCGACGACTTGTATCCAATGGAAACCAATTCTGCTTATTGATTAGATTAATTCATTACAATTTAGACGATTATCGAAGCGGATTTGATTTCTGATTTAATTTAAATTAAATACTATAAATATACTTATCTAAAACCACGCCAAAAGGTAAAATCAATTGATACAAGCATTCCATTCCATTATGAATCAAGGATTTAAACCATTTCTTAATCATCCGTAAATAAGTAAAGTGGGTTTATTCAAAGGGCTTCTTTGAACAAGAGATCGGATACTTAACTAATGAAACGCCAAAGGTAAATTGCTCAATCTGCGGTACGAGCTGTGCAGGCTGTAGTAGTTAAGTGTATGAAAAGCATTAGATTCCCAAATCTGTAGGTATAAACTTTATGGCTAATGATTTTGAGACTTCAATAGCCATAAAGCTTAAATCTTTAAGTGCTACTGGAATCGCCGACGAACCGAAAGCTCCACAGAGACAAAGAGTGGTTCGAGAAAGAAGATTTGGGGAAAGGGAGAAGGTCGCTGTATTTTTAACACCAATATGTCTCCTAGATGATGGAAAAAGGAAAGGATCGGTCGTACTTTGAGAAATTGTATTTCAATGGTAGTAAATTGTGGATTATGTAAAATTTCAAAATGGGAATCATACATTTAAAAATATCTCTTTGAGAATTTGTTTTGTACAAATAACTATTTGCAGTTTTGGTACGATTTCGACTCCCAATTGCTTAAATACAATGCGATTATTTGACATAAAAAAACATTTTTATACATCCTGGAGGAATGCAATACTTTATTTCAATGCTCACAAAGTAGGTAAAAAGTTTATTTTCCAAAATTGGGCAACGATGGTTGAGGTTGACCTAAAAAAAATTGCAAATTATTTTTACTAATTACAAAACTTTACAAATATTATTGTTTTATAATTTTGAAATTTAAAAATGACATATACAATTTAAACACAAAAGTTTTTTTCCACAAATATTATTGCTTTATAATTTTGACATTTTAAAATGACATGAAATTTAAACATAAAAGAGATGCAAATTTTTTTTCATTTTTTTGTCCTTTCTTTTCGTCTTTGTGCTGGGGGGCATTATTTCATTTTATATAAAAGAGCTATATTTAAAATAATAGTTATTTTCCTAAAAAACAGTTGGTTAGGCATTAGAATATGTTTGTTTTGTTTGTTCGAAAAAATAATTAGATACATTTAATTAATATCACAATATTGGATGGTGATTGACGCACTCTTGGGATTAGCAGAGACATCGAAGTGGATTGTTCTAAAAACTGCGAAAAATGGCTACAATGGACTAGAGATGTCGCCACTGGTCAGTTTGGAGAAATGTGCAGTGTTAAAATGAATTTATTTTTAAAAATAATACCGGAACAAGTGAAGACCGCATTATCTGTTTTTTTGAATATTTCTTTTAATTGTGAAAACTAAGATTGACAACTAACTATGTACTTGTGCGGGTTTCAAAGTCACAAAAGGATTATACTGATATTGATTTAAGCGGATAAAATTACGGAGGCCTCCCATGCAGCAAAGAACTACATACAAGATTGGTGAATCTGTTTTTCCCTTGAGATTTTGATGGATTGCTATTCTTTGTGATATTTTGTCCGCGCAAGTAGATTTCATAATCAAATCTTTGAGTATTAAGCTCAGAGGGTTTGAGATTATTTACACATCTCAAACTCATATTATAATACAACAGTTCCACATACTACATCTTGCACCTTGGTGCACAATGCATATATAACCCATAAGCAAACCACAATGCATATATGTATAAGTCGAAACCAATACTAATATTATTTTCAACCTGCTAATAATTTCTGAGAGAAACCATAAAACATATTTCATATTTGCGGGCAAAACCGCAAACTTAAGACTCTTCAGCTTTCAGCTTTAATGTCAACATGATAATATAAAGATGGGATTAATGCCGTGAAATAGCTTTGTTATGATATAGTTATGAATACAAGGAGGCTGTAATGTGAACAAGTAGGTAGAATAGGTACTGTGAAATTTATTATTCGACTTCACATGGATCGGAAAGTGGGAATTTTATTATCTTTCATAGAATAAGAAAAACCTTATGAAACGTGATACCTTATTATCACTCTACGATAAAAATGAAATAATATGTTTACATATATGTACATTTTTTTTTGGTTTATTAAATATGAGGGAATCGCACAGATGGGTAGGGAAGTAGGGAAAAGGGATTAATTCAAATGACTTTAAATAACTGAATTTAAAAATAATCATAGTGACAGTAAATTGTTAATTTAAAACAATAATAATAATTAGTCATAATAGACCTGATGTAGTTTTACAGGACAAAATTAAAAAAAAAAAACTTATATCATTGATTGTTGCTATTCCAAATTCCTGAAATATTAAAAACATTGTTTCTGAAAAAATAAGAAAATATACAGATTTAGGAAATGAAATTACAATTAAATTTATTGACTATAAAAATACTAACATTTGTTATTTTGGCTACTAGCATTATACCTAGCTCTCTCATTCAAAATTTAGGCATATTAGATATGTCAAAGAATTTATCAATCATTTAAAATACATGTACGATTACGAAAGATTTTTTAAAATATTTATATTGAGGGATCAGTAGGATTTATCGGTCCAGCTAGTAGTTCTACCGATTCGAACCCTCTGATATGAAAATATCTAGAGTCGGTGAATTATTTTCCCATTTGGTCTCTGGTAGGTTGACAAGTTGTTTTTGTATTGTTTAGTATTTATTATACTTGTATAGTACACTTGCATAGCGTGGATTGACTAGGAGATCATTTGTGGGAAAGTGTGTGGAAGGGTTTAGTTTTTCTGTGGGGAAGTAAAAAAAAAATGGTCTTTAATCCAGAATGTGGGAAGATAAGTGCAATCCCACACATCCCATAGGCCATAGTGGGTATAAGTCGGATGTAGTAAAAACATAGGTATCTATAAATGAAAGTAAATATAGAACAAAGTCAAGAATAAAAATCAAATAGAAAACAAAGATTCTGAGGACAGAAAGAAAAATTAAATAGAGAAAAAGTAAGAAAATAGAGTAGTACCATCAGATATAATCAGTATACAGCGAAATATATGAAAACATATAACATATAATGTACTAATTAAAAACAAATAACATATAATATACTATAAAACTGAATAAAATAAAATAATTTATTGAACTTTTATTGGTCCATCGGATCCTGAGATCGTGGGAGCCGATATCTTTCTCCAATGTTTTTCTATGCTCGATCCTGAAGTCAGATGGGATTCAATGATGAGGATATTTCTGGAGTTGTTAATCCTTCCCCTCAGTCCTGTAATCCTGGTTTTTAATAGAGCTGTAAATCCTGGAACTCGTCCTTCCGTGAACATTATCTAGCGCATTTGTTAAGGTTTACCTCGAGTGCGCATTTTCTTTTGTTGAAGTTGGGAAATCACACCGGGATTCGGGATTCGATCCCGCGACCTTCGGATTGCGAGTCATGAGCCATGATAGGCTCCTTTTTATTTAAAATAAACACAATTAAATAACTTTGTTTCAATTCCACTTTATTAAGTGGAATTGAAACAAAGTTATTTAATTGTGTTTATTATAATTATGTATTCCCACAAAGTGTTTGCTACATGTCAAGATTCCTTTTTATTTATTTAGCCCCCTCGACCACGGATGTCGTCACATATATATAGGTGTAGGTACCTAATAATCTTAAATCGGTAATCGTTTATCATTACGTAATTTTTTTGAAAATTGCATTTTTATAATTATCATTTGGTTAATAAATTCATGTGTATAACATTATTAGTGGTACGTTAGTTAAATTCAGCTACAAAAATTGCATATCCCAATAAAACGATTACATAGTCTTGGTAACAAATATTTAAACAATATGGATGTATTCGACAATAATTTGAACTTGACAAACTTCAAACGCCGTATGTGCCAACAATTTTTACCTAATATTTCATAAACTATCGTGAACGATCGTGAGCACAAATTTGAAACATTTTTGTTAATATTTGGAGGATATTTTATATTATGTACGATTACATATTAACTTACAATCTACGTTACCTACTTTGTTTCAACTCTTATATTTTATATAACCTATATTTTGTTTCTTATATTTTGTATATTGTCAACTCTTTATCTTCATTGTAATTAAAAAAAAACAACTACTGCATTATATGTAAAAGCCCTTTGGGCCTTCAAATAAATAAATTAAAATTGAAAAACAGAAAGAAAGATAAGGAGAAGTATGTAGAGTGCCGATGGACGACGTGTGATGAAAATTCGAAAAAAAAAACAGATCTGTGGACTACGGATAAGTGAGAGTCGCCAAGGTTTAGCAAATCTGGAAAACTACAGGTTTCCACAGGCTCACGAAGAAGAAGACAATATTATTATTTTATTAATTAACCAGGCAAAATTCCATAAAAAAATAATCCCGCTTCGAAATAAACCAAATAAAATGTTGAACAGTTCGCTCATCGATTTACAATGACAACCAGAGGTGGGAAATATTTATAAATTCGTTCTCAAATTAAAAATAGTATTTCATTGTGATTACACGATTGTTTGAAAGTAATCTAGGGCACCTGTATCAGAAGCCATCGCTCATTGGCAGTGGCCGCGTGAAGCGGCACCAATCAGAGCTCATTGTTCACTAGCCGACCAATGGCGTCGTTTTAAAACTTCAAACTTTCCAAACCACCAAAAAGTTTGCTCTTTTTAAAGCACAAATTAAAAGTCACTGTGTCCGAGCTTACAATCAAGTAAGTCACTTTGGTGTCATTTCATGAAGTAACTTGAATTATTTTTTTTATTAAAACTTTCTCTAGTACCCAAATACTTCTAGACGTTTTATTTAAATAAACCAACATGACTGTTAGAAAAACAGAGAGTTTTAATAATGGACACATATTTTTAAAAATAAGTTTATATATCCAGTAGAGTGGTTTGACAAAACGTTATCATTGAATATGAATTTTGTGTGGGTGTGGGAACTGTTCATTATTATATCTTTAAGAGTTTTGTGATTATGTGTGTAACTCTTTTAATGAAAGATTATAAGAAGATGCAATTTATACCGATTTCGAAAAAGCTTTTGATAAAGTTATCCACTCCATCTTAGTTAAAAAGCTTGATCAAATAGGAATACATGGAGACATATTTCGCTGGATGAAATCATATTTATGTATCAGAACGCAACTAGTATTTATTAATAGATTCAAATCATCCCCTATAAATGTAACTTCTGGTGTACCACAGGGGTCAAATCTGGGTCCTCTTTTTTTCTAATATTCATAAATGACCTTGGTTCAAAATGAAACTCTGATTATGCTTTTTTCGCCCATGATCTGAAAATTTTTCGTAAAATTAAGTCTGTTTCTGATCAAATTACCTCGACATACTCAATAACTAGTGTACTGTCAATGATATGCACTTAAATGTTGATAAATGTTACACTTTAAACTTCACTCGTAATAGAATTATAAAGGATTTTTCCTATGTATAAAAATACTATTCTTGAAAAAGTGTTTTCCACAAGACATCTACAAATCATTTTTGATTCTAAATTCATATTTGATGTACACATTAACGACATTAAGTGCAACTCATTTAAATCATGGGATTTATTTATAGAACATGTAAACCTTTTAAAGATCTTTACAATGCCTCAAATAGAAGTAAATATGAATACGGAAGCACTATTTGGAATCCACATAACTGCAAATATGAAAACATTATAGAATCAGTTTAAAAAAATGCTAAGACATTTATCTTTTGTAAATGTGGATTACAAGAACATCTAAGATCATACGACATGCGACTAATTTTGAATACTTCAAAATTAATACACTTACAATTAAAAGGCAATTGACTGTTCTAATATGTTTATATGAAATAATTTAGGGCCATCTTGATACATCATTATGCCTTAGCAATATTGATATAAATGTTCCCAATTCCCATTGTTTAAGATGCCATATGTTTCACCTGAACACATTTAAAAATAATATCGTCTATTTTAGCCCTCTGACCCAAATGTGTCGACTATATAATAAGATAGAGTGTGCTGAAGTAGATATTTTTGCCGATAATTTATATGGATTAAAAAAAAAGCTTTGCTGTTGCTGAAAAATTTGGCTGATTGATTTTATATAAATTTTTTCCTATTTGTCTTATTTGTATAATTATCTGAGTTTTTATAACTGGGTTATTTTCACGTGTATGAGAACAATCCGTAAAAACCCAGTATAAATAAATAAAAATTAAAAATTGCAGTTTCACTTCACATATTATTCAAAATAAATTATAGAATATTTCTTTAGTCCGTGCACATAGCAAAATTAGAGAAAGTGCAATTCTTTGTTAAAATCTTTGTAATTGTTTAAATTATCCGTGTAAGCTATGGGTAAGCCTATAATTCTACAAATCTGCCTAAAACGCTAATATTTTATTATACAAGTGATTTATTGAACAAATAATAATGTTTGCTGAATCAAGACGAAAGTTTTATTTTTATTTTGTCAACAAGGATGATGAAAAAAAATCACGGATTTGTAAATTAAACAAAAGTTGTTATGAAGCATCGCCGTTTTACAAGGATAGGCATTTCACTACATCCCATTGGTCAAGTGTTTTGTGATGGTGAAATCAACCGCCTTAAGCTTTTTGAGCTTTTTAATATTCAAAGATTGGTTTTCCATAGCTCGTTTAACACTTACGTCAAACACAAAGGATAGTTCTGACTGTGCCACGAACAATAACGGGTGACAGTGTTGAACAGTATAATGCAAGGTATTGCATCCACAGGTATAATGCACACAACATGGTCGAAGCGCCAAGGCAAAGCTTGTAATGCAGACCACTTAAATTGAATGCATACGCTAATGAACACGGCTTTATTTGAGGGCTTTTTGTTCTCGTGCTGTGTTCAAAATAACACCATGTTGTGATTTTTTAAATACAAAAGTGTAATGAATAACAACCCTATGATTTCAATTGCGGGGAATATTAATTTCCGCCTATTTTATTCATTGCAAAATCATTTTAATTATTTGATTAAGTTTTATTTTGGTGACAGCATTCATTAGTGGTTGTGGCATTCGTATACCACAATCTCGTTTAATTTAAACTTTTAGGTTACGTAGCGTTAAATTCTGAAAATGAACTGTTAACATTTGAATAATTATTGAGCTTAACAAAAGCATTACTGTATGTTCAATTTGTTAATTGAATATAATCATAAAATTCGTATTCAATCTTTTTTGAATCCTGGTTTTAAAATAGAATTAAGCCAATAAATTGATTAAAAATTTCCCAAATGTATCTACTTATTCATGTAGTTTTTCTAATTGAATATTAGATGAAATTATTTTGAAAACTAATACTACTTTTCGTAAAAATATTTTAATTTTTATAGGTACTTATATTATAGCTTAGTTAATGAACTTTGGAGCAGGCTCCAAGGCGATTATTTTCCAATTGGCCTTCATAAATAAACTTGTTTTTCATCGCAGAGGTGAACGCACATTTTCCGGAGACGTTAGCATTTTACGTTGTTAAACCATAAATCCCGTGTCCGATGAAAAGGCGGAATGATACCAGAGAGCAATCAATTATCTAGGCGATCCCCACTCGAAATATAAATAAAAGATGCCCTGAAATATGAACTGGTCATAGACAACGGCAGAAAATACGGCAACCTCCAGAATAATGGCATCAAATAAATCACAGGTTCTTTTCCGCTAATTGGTTTAACGAATATGAAATGATAGCGGGAAAAAACTGTTCCGCCCCCGCGGGGGATTTAGCCCTACAACATTGAAACACGATACAAAACATCAAAATAATTATTTGAAAATAAATTACTTTGTTGTTGAAATTATTTAACAAGTTTTACGCTCGCTTCAAAATGGACAGCAATTTTTATTACAACCAAACAGATTTAACGAAATCAATTATGAAACAATAGAGTAATTATTATCGTTAAAGTAACACGATTTTTTTAAATATTTTTAACCCATGAGAAAGCGCAGCAAAATGCTCATGCAAAATTTATTGTGATATTTTTCAATGCTACTTAATTACATTTACCTAACTACATTTACCCCATCTCCACCAGCGCCGTTGATTCCTTCGGCACCGGTGCACAGTCGGGAAACACGCCAAACGCGCACCCAAAATTTGTATACGGTTGACATTTGTCACATGAGGTCGCTTCTACGACTCATTCTTAAGTTCAGCAGGTGTTATGCGCCGCTCAGTGCCACTGTGACTGCATAGTGATGTGATTCTGAGGGCCGTGTTCACTTACCAATCCAGTTTTTTCAAATATTTTTTTTATCCAAGTCCGCCAAAAGTTAAGGCCCGAGTTTTTTTTTTGGTTAAGGCTGCATTTATGTTACTTAGTTTAAAAAAAAACACATTTTCTGGCCAAATAGATGTTCTTTTACATCAATTAGCTGTGTCAATATTAGAATTATATAAATAACATTTGAAATAGCGTGAGCATATTGCTCGCGCGCGTTTTCCGTGGCTTTTTTTTTAAGTCGGGTTTTAAACATATTTACAAATTAATGTTGGAAAATTGGAAAAGATTTTAGGGATCAACAATGGAATCATGATTTTTTCGAAGTAGTTTTATTCTATGTAGGAAGATTTGTAAAATATGACTAGAAAATTGATTAAAAATTCTGGTTCTCTTTGACGGTTTCACGAATATCATTTTATTAATAATCATACTATTATTTAGTTTGTGAACTCTCTGCGGGTTGCACCCTAAAATATTTTGTTAAAAGAATGTCAAATTAAAAGTTGGGCATAAAACGTAAACATGCAATTTTGTAAAAGGTATCGTTAAACGATGTTCTAATCTAAAACATGAGGAAGCGGTCGCGATAAAAATCTAAGCAATGCCCAAATAACTCCACCCCTACCAAGTTTAATAAACTTTTCGGGTTAGTACACAAAAACATTTAATTAATTCTGCATTTCGGCAATCTTTGTTACAGCCAACGCAAATAAAAATAATGTAACGACGCTGTTGTAGGTACCTACCTCGTAGCAGTGGCGTGTTTTCTACGTTCTTTTCGATTTAAGCGATTTTCCAAAACGTTTTAATTCCTGAATAGTTTTTGGATTAAAAAAAAGTTACAGCTCAACGATGGTTTGCTCATTTTTTATAGATTTTCCTGTGAAAGTGGATCTCATTACAAAACTTAAATAAATATTAGCAAGGGGTTTGTTTTAGCAAGAGGCTAGAGAATTTTTTTTTTTACATTAGCTCCACACAGATTTTTTTCTCCTCATGATAGAAATCCCTCAGGTCTTATGTAATTTTCGGGAATGCCGTGCGGAGTGTTTTTTTTGGAAAGGAAGGAGAGTAGTTCAGGAAAGGTGAAAGGTATGAGGGATGGGTAGGAATCTGTTTTTTTTTATATTAGCTCCACATAGGAGGCCCTGATGAAAATAATCTCCCTCAGGACCTGTGTCACCTTAGGGAATGCTGTGTGGAGGGTTTTCTTAAGGAAAGGAAGGAGAGGAAGTTCTGAGAAGGAAATGGGTATGAAAAGTGGGTATGAATCTGGGAGTCATTATGTCCAGGAGTGACGGACGTATGAATTCATCCCTCCAACTGCGATGCAAGGCGGTGTGGGTCGAGACATTCTGACTGGAGAGGATAAAAGACCTCCTTCAACCAGCCTCTCTCGATCCTGCCCGCCACGCAGCAGGTGGGCAGATGCATCGGCCGCCAAAACCAGAAGTGAAGCACGTGTGAATTCATCCTTACCATACCGGTTCCGGTCGAGAAACTCCGGCTGTAGAGATCAAAAGGTCTCCCTCAACCAGTCTCTCCCAATCCGCAAAAAAGCATCGGCCGCCAAGACCTAGACAAACCTCAACCTCGATCACCTCTGCTAAGTCACTAAACGCAGCGAATCACGTGGGGCGACGTATGGCATGGGTGTTGTTTATCCAATAAATGGTTCCCGGGGCGGCGGTACCCACAGTCCACACCCACTTCCCAATTTAAAGAAAATTGTGAAATTGCGGAAATTGTGCAATGATAATTTCGTAGAGCGTATGAAAACAAATGTTTTTTTTTCTTTTTTTTGTTCCGAAGAAATGTTTTTTTTTATCAAAAAAAATTTTTCGTCAAGATACTGGGAAAGCATAATGATACCAAATAAAAAATATAATTACTCAATAATATAATAAATATTGTTTTCATTTTGTATTCAAAATAGTTTTTTTTGTATTTTCATTAATTCACTTAAAACGTTTCGAAAAATTACATTCTCGGTTTTTGGTTCACACTTTCGATACTAACTATAAAAAAAGAGAATGTGAAACAACGGTCACATAATATGTATATTAGGATAAATTCACCAAAAAAAAAGAAATTTGACGTAACATGATCATACTTCTATTTACGGAACAATATAACGTTTTCTGAACACTTCGATTGAACTCATGTAATTAAAAATTATTTATCAATTAATTAAAAATTAGCTTAATTAGAATTAAAAGTATACTTCTTCAGTTGATTAAATATTTTTTTTATTCCAAATGGTTTACACTTTGTGATGGCTTTATTTATTTAATTAAAAGAGTAATATAACTTATACATAATAATTATTTTGAAAAAAACTGTTACTGGTATACAAATACTCACGAAAAAGTGGACGTCGTCCACGAAACATTGTGTAAAGTGATGCCAACAAAAGTTATTTATCTCTTAATTAAATTAAATAATACTTATTATTTTTAAAAGCTTTTCAGATTTCGTATAGTTCGTTACATAAAGCCTGGTTTAAACGATAGATGTAAAATGGTATCAAAATGAACTGAAAGTTTACAATAGTAATTTTTATATTGATGGAAGTTGAAGGATGCAGAAGGGTATGCAAATCTTTGTAATGGTTTACCTATGAACTGAATTTAATCTTACATAATATCTATGTAAGGGCTCAATAATAAGATGACCACTGTTGTTGAGTTTTGTATAATATGACACACAATCATAATAAACCAACAAGGCTTCCATTCGCAACAATAAGGCTGGCAAGGGACACTATGGCCCCTGCCCAGAGGTATATTTCATAATGCTTACCTAGTATCTAGACCAAAACCAATTTCATTACGAGCCTAGTGGAGTATCCATCCGAGCGCCGAATGTATCCAAATTGGTATATTTACGATGGAGGTCCTTCGTGCGGCCATCGCGCGTTGGGAAAGCTCGCAGGAAGAAACTGTTTCAGGACGACGCGCGACGTCATTTGATTTATTAATAAGGAACGACGCGACGCGTCGCGACGGTAGGATATCCGCAGTTTATGATTCAAAAGATTAATATGCATTCATAGTTTTAAAATACATGATCTAAGGTGCACCAGTGCGTCACCTGGTTGATTATTATTTTAGTGTCGCCAATCTTCTTTCGATAAACTACACCATTCTTCTGCAGCATACATAAGCGTAACCAGTGGCGGCTCGTGACTTTTGGGTGTGCTAGAGTGCTGATATTACAAAAAATTGCATTATTGATGTTGTTGTAGCTGAAAAAAAATTTTTTTTTTTTTTTGAAAATTAATTTTTTGTATGAAAAATTTCAGGAATTTTCAGTTTGGCCGTGCGCCGCACGGATTTCCTGAAAAATCTTCATACAAAAATCGATTTTTGAAAAAAAAAAAAAAAATTTTTTTTCACCCACGACAACATCCATAATGCCATTTTTTTTAGTAAAAGCATCCTAGCACACCCAAAAGTCACGAGCCGCCACTGAGCGTAACTACATTGCCCTTTCTCCGACACAACGATTTCACACTGTGGGAAATCAATACTTTGGTGATGTTAACGTATTTAATAATAATAATAATAATTTTTATTTTAGTAATTTGTACATTTAAGTTTACAAATTTCTAATTGATTATAATATTTAATATTCACTACATTTTTTCAAGTTTTATGTAGCTCCTACAATACATCTTGAACTTTCCAATTGGTGTCGACTTTAAAGTTTCTGGTAGTGTGTAATACAACTTCATTCCCTTGTACAGTAGACAGTAATGTGTTGTTAATATCAACGAGACGAGTTTTGTGCATCATGTAAAATATTTATTTCAACACTATTCCTTAACACATTGTATTTTTGTAAACCTATCTAATCGCTATATTTTCATTTTTTGTTTCTCGTGTGTTTACGACTTGTTTTTTTTTTTTATCTAATGTAATTTTATTTTTTTCGTTATTTGTTTTTGGGGTGCTATGTCGTTTTGCGCTACCTCCTTCTTTAGCCCATCATCAGGGCAGATTCGGCAGACCCGTAGATTGCATATAATGTGTTTTTGAGATGAAAAACTACCTGCACGTGTTGTTGATTGACTTATGGTGTTTTGGTTTTTTATTACTGGTTACAGTTGAGAGAGACTAAAAATTATAATTCTCAACAACAGTAATTGGACTCGTTTCGATTTCGTATAATGTTTTTAAGGGTACAATAAAACTTATTCCGATAATTAGTAGGAACCTATTATAATATCCAAAGTACGACTGGTATGAAAATGGAAAAAAAAAACTCTCGTACTCGCAGAAAGGTCTTTCATATCCTTCGTTAGCGTCGTACATTCATTAAAAATATACTTTAACTAATATTCCATGGTCTCAGACCTATGGTCATTACATTTTTTTTACTTTTGAAGCTGTTGATTTTTCACTTCACGCCTATATTTAGGTGTAAGATGGTACAATATATTATTATCCAATAACAAAATTAATATAACAGATACACTGAATTATGAATTATTCAAAAAACAAATTAAGTTCCTTAAATTGGATAATGACATATTGTACCCTTAATGTTTACCCTTTATGTAATTAATTAATTTACTTTTTATTATTAATTTTTTAAACTTTATGAGTAAAATCTCAAATTATAATATTTAATTAAATGAAGACAATATTAGCGAAACTCAATCGAAATCTGGAGACAGAAAAATCAGAAAAGATATTAAAAAAGATATTAAAAGATATAAAAAGCTAAAGATAGCAGCCAATAATATGCGCGTTAAGTAAGTGAAGATAATGTTGGTAGTTCTTAGTCGAAGTATGATACAGTTAAAAGTGACCGAATTAATATGGGCTCCGTAGCTTAATCGGTAGAGCTGTTTCCATGTAAGAAAAGGGTTCTGGGTTCGAGTCCCAGCGGAGCCAATATCTTTTCTGATTTTTCTGTCTCCAGATTTCGATTGAGTTTCGCTAATATTGTCTTCATTTAATTAAATATTATAATTTGAGATTTTACTCATAAAGTTTAAAAAATTAATAATAAATATTCATCGTAGACTTGCAGAAAAAGTCAATAGATGTCGCGTATTACAAATAAAATGGATAAAAATTTATCCAGACACTATCTAGATTGCATTTAGTTCGAGTTGAATCTTGTAATCATATATAAAGATAGCAGCCAATAATATGTGCGTTAAGTAAGTGAAGATAATGTTGGTAGTTCTTAGTCGAAGTATGATACAGTTATATGGGCTCCGTAGCTTAATCGGTAGAGCTGTTTCCATGTAAGAAAAGGGTTCTGGGTTCGAGTCCCAGCGGAGCCAATATCTTTTCTGATTTTTCTGTCTCCAGATTTCGATTGAGTTTCGCTAATATTGTCTTCATTTAATTAAATAATTAATTTACCCTTACTTAAACAGCAATATTTAATATTAAAAAAAATTGTATTGATATTGTCCTTATATAACTATTTTTGTCTAAATTGTGTACCTACCTAAGATATTTATTTCATTAGTTTTTTTGAAAATTGTTTACATAATGAACATTATTATTATTTTTTTGCATGTAAAATACTCCTCCCATATACACGAGCTCCTAGAGCTCAACTTATGGAGTAGTAGAATAAAACATGAATTATTTTGTAATCTTGCATGTATTATCATTGTAATGTATAAACAAAATATCTTGAAATAAATAAAAAAAAAATATATATATAAATTTAATTTATTACGAATCAGACACCCATTAACATCAACCATTTTGCAAGTAGGTAATTATTCTGTTTACTCGAGTATAACGATGATCCATTACCAGAACATTATACACATTAACGTATAATAATAATATGCGTAGCTACTTAAACTTTGTAACTGTATTCCGTGCCAATATTTTATCCCTATTTATTTCATACCTACATTCTATACTTATAAATTAGGTATCGGTGTTCCGTATCTACCTATATTCCGCACTTACATTCCGTACGTATATTTCGTAGCTATATTCTACGGCTACTAACATAGGTAGCTATATTGGTAGCGCATATTATGAGTCGGTCTCCTGAAGCCCGGAGTCGGGCTGCAGTAGCGGGTGGCTACAAAGCCCTGCCCATCCATTCTGTAATATCTAATTCGTCGGGAGCATTATACTGCGTCCGCATCATGCGGATGGCCGAGCGTAAAAATATTTTCAAGGGATTTTTTTTAAACCCCCGGTGGAAAACGAGATCTATCCGTATCGTGGCTTTTGCTTTGAGGTTAATGATGTTAGCATTGAAAAGTTGCAGATTTTATGTTTGCAGCCGAAGTAAAGAGTAAAATCAGTTATTGTAAAATGTTACATCACATCCACAGGAGCTTTGTTTTTTTTTTTAAATGACTAAGACCAAAATTATTAAAACGATTTCTCTTGTAAGGGAACGTACCCATACTACGTGACCAACTTTTTGCAATTTTTAACCCCCCCCCCCCCCCCTCCCCCCGGTGACCAAAATCCTAAGCAACCCGCCGCTCATTTGTATGGAGCGTGACATTTTGAAGACCCCCCCCCCCCTAAACGTGTCACGTAGTATGGGTACGTTCCCTAATGTATGGTTTCTGCCAAAACATCAAAGAGGATTAATGATTTCAAAGTTTTTTTCTGAAGCATGCAGGTACCTACTAATCACTACCCAAATAACCATGTAGCACAGTTACCATAAAAAGCCTTTAAAAGTTTCATAAAGATATAAATAAGTACGTCAGGATAAAGTTTTGTAGCATTCAATACTCTGCATATAAATTTGGAGGTTCCATAACAGTTGGTCCGGCGATAGCTGGCCCGGCTAGATATAAGTATATCGACTTTGGTTGTACGGCCGTATATCCTCTTTGCGTACTTACTTGAAGAAAACATCTTCTAAACTTTCGGCCGGACCAATTGTCGCCGAAGCAAATATCGGCCGGAAGAACTGTCGGCCGGACCAACTGTCGCCGGACCAATTATAGGGTCACCAATTTTGGATAATCAGCGTAACGCTTAATTGGCAACACACTTTCAAGGAAGAAAAATATTAAGTTTCCGTTTTCCAGTATCAGTAGGCGCAGTACAAAAATAACTTTATACATTGTCTTATAGAATTCTTAGTTTTATTTAGGAAAACAGTGTATTACAATAATGTTAAACATTAACAAGTTTAAAAAAACAAGATCTGAAGCTAATTGCTTCAAATGCACTTTAATGCAGTAGAAACCCATCCCATCCCTTCCGCGTGACTGCCGATGCTGCTCTTGCATCCCCGCGCCGTAATCCGATTTTATCAATATGCAAGTTAATCGTTATCCTCCCCATCCCCAAAGTGGATCAATGCCGCTCGACCAACTTTGGCCAATATCATACTATAATATAATAATACCGTGCTACATCGAAACTCTTAGGTACCTAATACCAATACCGACTGTCTACATACCGCCGCGCCGTACATAGCTTCTGGCGAACACACCAAATCCATATACTAATAACCAGCCAACTACGGCAAGGATTGTATCTTGCTTCCAATATTATAAACTTTATATTATTAATTAATATCGATTTCCGCCACGAACATATGGGCGGGAAGATGGGAATAGAAGTTGGAAGTTTCGTCAACTTGTCGTTAAAAGTTTGCTAGATCTAAAGAAAAAAGATTTAATGGTAGTTGAATATTATAAATTTTTAATTTAATCTGCTTATCTCTGGCTGAATCCACACAGAAGTTACATTAGATAAATATTCAAGTATTATTATTGTATAATATTTTAAGTCAACATGTTATATTGTCTGATTCCTTGTATAGGGAAAGATTTCACCATGAACATCCTAAAAGATTCACCTAAAATGAAAGTTTGGTGGTTCCGAAATTTACCAATAAATACGGAAAAATAATCGTAAACCATATTTGACAATTGAAAACAATACAATTTTTACTGCTAATGTCAATTGTAATGAAATACATTGGCTGTTAGATACAGAAGATTTGTATTTTTACTATTTTTTAATTGATAAACTAACGTTTAAGACAAGATTTTTATGCATAGCACAAAGGGTAACAATTATTATTAGCAATAATTACCAGCCTGAAACACTCATCTACATTGAAAAAATCTTCTGAGAAAAGATACTTGCCGCCAACGAGACTTGAACCCGTGTCCTTCTGATTGCCGATCAGCCGGCAATAAGCCGCCATAGCTCAGTGGTGAGAGCACCTGACCGGCAATCGGCAAGCATATTTTCTCGGAAGATTTTTTCAATGTAGATGAGTGTTTCAGGCTGATAATTATTGCTTATAATAATTGTTACCATTTATATTTTTGTTGCCTTTGTGTTGTTAATTCACATTAGGACTTATAATTTTAAAATACTTACCTATATCTATTATCTATACTATTGATGAAACTGTTTGTACCTGCTTGTTACATAACGCTTAAACTTCTATTTTTTATGATATTTATCTACTATTCTATTTATTAAATTACAAATTTTGTCTCCAATAATAATAATATTGAGGGATATTGATATATTTATTTATTTATTTATTTATTGTTGTTATACGCCCGTAGGGGCTTTTACATAGATTAGAAAATAATATTTAAGATATCTAGGATAACACATACATAGAATTTATACCAAAAGTTATAAAAGTGAAAAAACTTTTAAGAATATACAAGTAGTTTTTAAAGAAAAAAAAAAACCACTTGTATAATCTTGTGAAAACCCGTGAAATATTTTAAACAATGTAATATTTAACAATAACATAGAACAAAATATAATATAAACATTACAATAACAAATCAAATCGTTAAATATATTATACCCATGTTACAATAATTTGTAGGATTCAACAAAGTGTTGGTTTAAATTGCATTTTAGAATGTAAAGGGAATCAGCAAATACATCTACAATACCACCAAACTTGTTGCCTAAATAATGCATCCTATTGGTAAGTGAGTGTGATTGATAGTTAGTTGTGTATGTGTTGCAAAAGAATGTTATATTTTGTCTAGTATTCCTTGTCGGTACAAGAAGTTTAATAGTAGAAACGATGGCAGGGCTGTCAATTAGGTTGTTCATAATTCTGTACAATAAAATTAGGTCTGAAATGATTCTTCTGTCAGACAGCGTAATTAAATTTAGTCGATTCATTAAACTTAAATAATTAATGTTTTCTATTGGAATTTTGAGTTTGATACCATTTGATAATATTGATACCGATTCCTCAATATATCTCCATATATTGAGGGATCGGTAGGATTTATAGGTTCAATTAGAAATGCCACAGAGCCGAACCCTCTGATATGAAAATATCTGGAGTCGGTGAATTATATTCCCATTTGGTCTCTAGTAGGTTGACATGTTGTTCTTGTATTTATAATACTTATATAGTGCAATTGCATAGCGTGGGTTGACTAGATGATCATTTGGGGAAGTGTGTGAAAGGGTTTAGTTTTTCCTTCTTTTTTTCCTTTTTTTTTTTTGGGGAAAATTTAACCCGGACATTTAAATCTGGTGCATAATTGGATGACTTCTATAGCGCCATTTTTGTGAGAAAATCACCTCAAGGGTGCTCCAAGTACGTGCTGACAAACTACAAAAGTAGTTGCAGCAGGCTAGCAGAAATTAAATATAAAAAGGTTATCATTATCCAAATGCAAACGTTTTTCGTGGTTTTTGTTACAATATCTAATAAATTTTCTTTATTATTATTATCAACTATTAATTCTGTATATTTTTCTCGGGATTTCTCTTGTAATAATTATTAGTTATTTTTTCGAAAACCAGCCACCAATCCAATTATTATTCTGCAGATAGGCTATATTTTTCTATTCTGTATTTAGTAGGGCTGTTTTTAAACGTACCTCTTGCCATGTTGGGTATACCTAAAATTCATAAAATGATCTGCAAATCGGTTGGCGTGTATGTTTGCTAAATTACAGAGATAATTTTATGTTTTATTGGAGTCTTCGCTCTTTGGTAGTTACGTGTTGACATATATTTTGGCCATTGAAAATGCGATGTTTCGGCAATAAAAAGCCATATCTGCATCCCAGTAAATTTGACAAAATGCGTCGACTTGGGTTTGTTGATAAAATCGTCGATCAGAAGGTGGGTTGCATGCATTGGGTTTTATCGCCGCTATAAATCCCGCCATCTGCCATCTAGTCGTGAAACTGCGAGAAACGGAAAAAATACACAGGGCGATTCCTACCCACGGGCATAAACCCAAACAACGTTGATACGTTTCAGATAAACTGACAACGTAGGAAATGGTTGGAACGAACCGCAAATAGGTGCGAAAACACCTTCAACACGCCAAGACTATAAATAAAAATAACGGCACTAATTCGGGCATCCATCCACTTTGCGAAGGAAACGCTCGCGAGATAGCATCGCCTTGCTCCGTTGCCGGTACCCTGTACGCATATATGGATAAGAAGGTGCTCCGCCACATGGCGTAATTGATGGGGTCATTTATTATTGTGCATACGGAGCCATTTGAAAACCATTAATTTCCAAGTAAAGTTGCTACAACTTGGTAACAAAGGCGCCGCGACGGTTCAACGCGAGTGAAAGGCGCCGGGGGAATCGATACACTGCCTATAATAATATAATATGTATAATTATCCATTGGCTGGGGCAATGTTCTAACAATATTGGAAATTATATTTCGACTTGTAGCAGGCGCCAATTAAGCCTTCATGAATATCCTTAGGCCGAATTTATCGGGAAGTTCCGCTTTTAGGCAAAACAGTGGCCAACTTTAACTGTAACTAGGATGCATTTCGCATCAAAAGCCATTTTCATTAATTTCAATATGGAATTTAAAATTTGTTTCTGTTATTTTAGCTGTGGATTCACGTGTCTAAAATTCCAGAAGGCTCTGTCTGATAACCATTCGGAAGTAGCGATTTCATTAAGTGGGACGCCACTCAAACACTTTATGAAGGCAAACGGACCGCATAATTTTCGTACTTAGTTGGTACCTACACATACGATTTACAGGGAGTTCAAAAAACATCACAAAATTAAATTAAAATGTTTGTAAACCGTATCCAAACGTGATATATGTGGCTATTGTAATATATAAACGTAATATTGCGCGTTAATTGATCATTTTTGTGTAAAATATTGAATCAAAATTTTACATAAGCAATTTTTAATTTAACTCTTCTTATTTTAAAGTTACTAGCTGGTTCGAAGGAGTTAAAATTTCAGATTTTGATTTTAAAATACAAGTATTCCTGTTTACTTATTTTTATAAGCATATCAAACTAGATAACATTAATTAATAATCGGCCGAATATACTCGTAAATATATGTCATAGACACCAGGTTAAATATACAAGAATCCAGTGCTATCAACCAAATCAAAACAAATTATACCTACTTGATACAAGTTTCTACGAGTCTTTCGAAAGTCTTAAATATTAGTTAAGTATCCTATTCACCCATTGTTTCCATAAGAAAATTTATTTAACGACTTTGGCATTATAAGTAATACGGAAGTGTGTTATTATACGAACAACCTGTATAGTATAGCGTATAGGCGGTGTAAGGTACCCAAAACATAATATAACCAGCACATCACAAGCTATTCGTTGCGGGTAGACACGTATTTCCCCACGTACTTAGGTTCCGAAAGCTCAACACATAGAACTTTTAGGAAAACTTACATAAGGAGTCATCAATCACTCATCGCGGGGCCGCAACGGTGAAGGGGTTAGGGTAGGGTGGGGTAGGGCTGATGGGGCGGTGCGACCCTGTGGCGGGTACAGCGGGCGGCCGAGGAAGGGTGAGCGAGGGGTAACGTGAGGTAGACTGGGGTAATTTGAGGCCTTGTGAAAAAGTAAAAGTGAGAATGTTTATGTTGTGAAGAAAATATGTTTACATTTCACACATGCTGATTGTTTGCGCATATTAAGGAATTATTTTTTTAAATTATTTCTTCTATTTTTGTAATGTCGGCGAGTTTTTCAAATCGATTAGTTGAATGATTTTATGCTGATTGTAAAATTTGATAATAGTGGGATTTATTTGAAGCATAGCCACCTTATATTTCAATATCTTTGATAGCCACCTTCATCTTTTATTGTAATTACAAATAAACAGTACGCCCATTCGTTAAGTACCTACTGACTTCAAGAAATTCAAAATTTAATAAATGTTGTTAAAAAATATATTATACATAATTAACAACCACCAAAACAACAATATGTTTACAACACGTTCAATCTTTTTAATTTCCGTAGATCCTTTGGTTACATTATTGTAACAACAATCTAAAAATTATACCAAAGACTTAATAATGAATATTACTATTTTATTCCAAGTGGCAGGACATGTCAATTTGACATCGTAATGTCTGGAGTAAAACATCTAAAACATCAATTTGTGTTGTAAAAAGAAAAAATATATATTGATGATAAAATTCTAGGAAAAAAGTGGTCCAAAAGTCTGATGTGAGACATCTTAAAAGGGTGCCTTCAATATTTATTTTATTTGTTATTAATTTTATTTTTTCAATTTGTACAAAAGTAGAATAATTATTAATTAATAATTAACTATTTTTAAATATAATGTCCTTCTATAATGTAATGTACCTTCTCCAAGCATAAAGTTTCTAATAAAGTGTGTTTATCGGAATTGACCCGCCAGGTAAGTATGTTTCTGTATCTATTTGTAAGTATAAAGTTACATAGAACCTAAAAATTCATAATAAATAGCAGCCTAAGTCTAAGAAGTCATAACAATATTTACAGTGTCCTTAAGGTGATTTTTCACAAAACAGCGCTCTACAAATTATCCAATTATTATCATATATACTTCGTTTCGTATTAATGTGATACATATCCGAATTAAATTTTTTTTTAATTATAATATTTTTACAAATACAATGCACAATAAAATGGCATAAGTAGAAATACGTTGAATACATATTTTTAAAGTATTTCTAGGCGAATGAAGAGAACTTGTCCTTGAGTTTGATGAAGAAGTAAAATTAATATTATAAATAGTACAATCATATAATATCTTAAGTATAGGATGTGGAAATATTAGAAAATGTAAACATGATTTGAAATGAAGTTGCTGCTTTTTGTGCATGATGTTACGTGTGTTCATTTTTATATACATAGACTAAACTTTTGCAGGTCCTTGTGTTATGTCAAAAATAATATTATGATAGTATTTTTGCTACTTACTTAAACAATAAATACATAATCTAATTCGTTACTCGTAACTACAAATTAATCATTACATAGCAAAGGTTTATCACTCATCGCACAAGGTTTATAGGGTGGTCCAATATTGCGATCTCTTTGGTGGGGTCAATTGAGCTGTCGAATTAACAGGATCCTCTAATAGGTGATTCCTGCTTGGGAGGTATTCAATAATTGCAGATGGTGTCGGTGGTTCGGGTTCCACATCGCAAATCTACATAGGATTTACAAAATCGATACGTTAAGTGTTATATACTTAGAAACCGGTTAATGGGTGATTGCGATATTGCAAGGATGAAGTGAGCGGTCTTACCATAAGTAAATGTTATTTCCTCTTTATCCATTCTTACTTTAAATGTTTACTTCCCGGTACGGTTTATATCTTAGTATTTCCATAATTTCCATTTATCATTTTCCATTTATTATCTCCATTTTTGCAAGATTATTGCGAGTATTTGGCGTAATTACAATAATATTTACGTTTGCTGACTTCTAAGGATTTGGGTCGTGTTTTGCTTTCTCATCGTTGTTCCCATTAGCTGCCTTTTAGTGTTTATTTTAGGAAATGTTTGTCATTTACAGCTAATCACTTCATAAAAATACAATACACTGTATGTATTTTTTTTTATTTATACAGGGTGTCCGGGGGTAAAGTGCATTTACTTCGGGAGGTGATTCTACGTGATATTACATGTAAAAAAGACAAATAACTTTTTTCGAAATTCCAACTTTTAGGGGTAGTTTTGAGATAAAAAGATAAAATAAGTCCGGCGTGTGCGGCCAGATTTATTATTTTCCTCTGTTACAATACGGGCCAATCACAATCGAGTTGGGCGCCCGTCAGGCTCTCAGCAAGTAAGATCGTACCTCACACTAAGGACTTTTAGTAGGTACGTCTTTTTGTATGGGAAAAAAAATGTTGGAATTTCGGAAAAAGTTGTTAATCTTTTTTACTTCTACCATCATGTAGAATCATCTCCCGAAGTTAATGAACTTAACCACCGGACACCCTGTATAAATCACATTTTTTATGATAATATCTATCTACTACTATAGTAGGCTTATGTCCGTATAATGGTACTCAATTTGGGAGGCGGTAATGGGTACCGCCGCCCCGGGAACCTTTATTGGATAACCAACACCTCTGCCATAGGTCACCCCAAGTGGTTCGCTACGTTTGGTGATTTAGCAGGGGTGCCCGGATTCATGAGCTGAGGTTTGTCTAGGTCTTGGAGGAGGATGACCAAGACACACTGAACCCCAGAGTCCTACCCACCCCTTAAATCCTTTTCCTTCTCAGAACTCTCCTCTTCCTTTCCTTAAAAAAAACCCTCCACACAGCATCACCATAGATGACATAGGCCCTGAGGGAAATTATTTTCTTCAGGGTCTCCTGTGTGGAGCTCATGTAAAAAAATAAAAAAACATATTTAAATAACGATGTTAGGACAAGAAAATAATATTTTGTAGAAACAAATAATAAAACAAAAGGAAGAAGAAATGAAGAAGAACATTTAAGAAAAATCAATAAAAAAATATAACAATTACAAAACATTTATTCGTCAACAGATTTTTACAATTTTATACATTCTGTTTATTTATCATTGATTCTATTGACAAAAAAGTCATTGCTCAGCTTTACATTCATGATTTCTCCTGGAATGAAGCTTTTCAGCAGTACTTAAATAATACACAAAATTAGTAATTGAATTAAAATAAAATACATACAATTAAATTAAATTACACACAAAAAAATTAAATCAAATCTACACATAATATAAAATTAAAAAAAAAACAATAATTTAAATCAGAATTTAAATTCCAATAAATAAATAATCTTAATATTAAAATTCAAATATAAAACATAATCAATTCAAATTTCAAATATAATTAATTAATATATAAAATACAATCAAAATAAATAATATGATCAAAATAAAAATACAAGTAGTTTTTCCTTTAATATATGGTATATTTTATCAATTAAGATATTCTTGAAGCTCCAACGATGTCGAAGTTCGGATAAACCAGTGGTATTTCATTCCAAAGTTTTGATGAGGAAAAGCTTAAACTACCCTGAAATACAGCAGTTTTATACATAAAAAATTGAATAATAAAATATTTTAATATACTTAGGTAGAAATAGATTTTAAAGATCTTAAAAAGTAAAATTAGAATATGTATGAAATTATACCACTAATGTATTTTGTTTAAGACAAAAATATTTAACACGGGTTAATAGGTAGGTCACTTAGGAGACTACATGTTTAGGTCACATTGTCACATTTGAATTTAATGAAATGAAAGAATTTCTATATAATATTTCTCACGAATTGTCAATTCGTGAGAAATAGTTTGGATGCAGGTTCTAGTTGTTGTTTGTATTTTTTTTTCTATTTTACTTTATTTGGGAAACAAACAGTTGTACATATTTTATTAAATAATTACATTTGACAAATTTGCATGAACCAGTGAAGTTTCCACATTTGAGAATATAGAATTTAAATAAAAAACACAAAACTCATTAATATAAGAAGTTATACATACATAATACCTAACTAGATTACAGAAAATCAGATGAAACCAACATAATAAAATCAGATGAAACCAACATAATAATTCATACGAAAATCAGATGAAACCAACATAATAAGAGAAAAACAATAAAATAAGGCACACAGCAGGATTCACGATCAACAATCTGTTTTGATCTTCTCCGTTACATATTTTGTGAATTGAACTGAGGACAAATGGAAAATATCAGCGTCTGAAAGGATATTGTTATATTTTGTGCACGTCCTTTTCAGAAATGTATGTTGTGAGTAGTTAGTTTTTGATTGTGGGATGTGGAATAGTTTGTTTGTTCTTGTATTGCGTACTGGACAGTGGAAATGGATGTTTTCCAGAAGATAGTTGCTGTCAACAGCGTTGTTGATGATTTTGTATAAAAATTTCTGGTCGGATATATTTCTTCTCTCTTCTAGTGATGTAATTTTATGGAATGCTAAGGAATCTTTTACATGTTCTGATATTCGGAACGATTTAAAGTCTAAGTATTTCAAAAATTTTTTTTGGATTCTTTCTAACCTTTCAATATTGACTTTGTATTGGGGATTCCAAATCACTGATCCAAATTCTAGTATGGAGCGAACAAAAGAAAAATATAATATCTTGATTACATGTGGTGATCTGAATGGTTTAGTCACTCTTACAATGAATCCTAGGAGTTTGTAGGCCCTGTCACAAATGGAATTTATGTGTGATCGGAAAGACATTCCGGAGTCCATTATTATTCCTAAGTCCCTTACTTCACTACACCTTTTTAATTCAACTCCGTTTATTTTATACGGGAATGTTAGGGGGTTAGTGCTTTTGGTGAAAGATATTGTATTACATTTTTCTAGATTAAGGTACAGTTGGTTGTTCGCGCAATATAGTCCAAGCCTATTGATATCCTCTTGCAATTCTAGGCTGTCATTAATATTAATTACTTTTTTGTAAATTTTAATGTCATCAGCAAAAATTTGGATTTTAGAGTTTTTGAAGCAAGAGTCTATATCATTTATATACAAAATAAAAAGGAGAGGTCCGAGGTGTGATCCTTGTGGAATTCCTGAGGGTATATTATAGAAACGTGAAGAGAAACCCTTAGCTCTAACTGCTTGACTCCTGCTAGTGACGTACGATTTGATCCATCTTAGAAGGTCCCCACTGATCCCGATTTTTAATAGCTTCTTCAGAAGCAGTTTGATGTTAATTTTATCAAAGGCTTTTGAAAAATCCGTGTATATAGAATCAATCTGAGTTTTACTACCCATAGAATTAAATATGAAATCTGTGTATTCCAGCAGGTTTGTCTCGACTGACCGTTTTCTAAAAAAGCCATGCTGATTTTTTGATATGGTAGTTTGTACTGCTGGAAAAAGTTGGTCAAGAACCATGTTTTCCATAATCTTTCTGATAATTGGGAGTTTGGAGATGGGCCTGTAGTTAGTGATGTTATTTTTGTCCCCGCTTTTATGGATTGGTGTAATGAGTCTTGTTTCCAGACGTTGGGGAAGTTGCCTTCCTCAAATGACATTTTGAACAGCATGGAGATAGGATAAGCCAATTGGTCCCGGCATTTTACATAAAAAGTGGATGGAATTAAATCAGATCCCGCGCTTTTGTTCGGATCGAGTTTTTTTAGATAATTAAGTACATGCGATTGATTAAAGTTAATTGTGTGAATATGAAGATAAGAGTTGTCGACATTGTTATCAGAGTTTATAGGATCGAGGCTGGGGTTGGGATTCTCTACAAAAACCGATCTAAAATAATCACTAAAATTGTCACAAATGGATTGTCCATCAGTGCAGGAGATATCGCCAAGATACATTTGATTTGGTAGATCAGAAGACAATTGCTTTGATTTTACGAACGACCAGAAGCGTTTACTACTCTTTTTTATTGATTCTTCTGCCGTCCTAATGTAGTTATCATAACATTCAAGTGAGATCTTCTTTTGACGATTTCTCAGCACTGAAAAGGATTGATAGTCAGCTAGATTTTTGTATTTTTTCCATTTTTTGTGATATTTTAGTTTCTCTTTTACAATTTTAATAAGTGGGGAAGTATATACCAGGGGGGAAACCTTTCCAAATTAACATAATTTTTTTTTTCGGGAATATGTTTACGTATGAGGTCATTTATGATACTATAAAAGTTTAATACGGCCCCTTCAGTATCCTTATTTTGAAATTCGTGTTCCCAATTTATTATGGATAATTCGTTTATGATTTGTCCGTAATCACCTCGGTGAAACATTTTGACTGTCCTTGACGAAACGAGGGGAGACGGTTTAGTAACAGGGGATAACTCTATGTCTAATGCTCTGTGGTGTGTATCTTCAGGCGTCAGAGGCTGGGTACTGTGAGTTATGCTACATTCTGAAATATTTGTCATGATTAAGTCAAGAGTTCGTTTATTTGTATTGATCACAGAATTAAATTGCTGTAATTGCGTGAATGAAAGGAAGTCAACCAACGCACAACTAGCAGTATCTTCTGGAAAATTTGATTCTAAATAGTTTTGCCCTTCTGTTACCTTCCAATTTAGTTTGGGTATGTTATAGTCTCCAGCTAATAAAAACAATCCTTCCGGGTGATTTGTGTGCAGGTCCGATGTATTGTTTAAGTGATGAATTAGATTATGAATGTAGTTGGTGTTTTGTGGATGGTACGAGCAGCATATATATAATTTTTGGAGTTTATTATTGTTACCTAGTATTGGCACCGATATCCAAATGTCCTCAGTACACGTAGACCACGGTAGTTTCTGAGCATTAAGAGATTTGGAGGTTGCGATTAATACCCCCCCTCCCTGCTGCTGTCCAGATACTAAGTAGTCACGATCCTTTCTAAACACATCGTACCTGCTGTCAAACAATTCGCTATCATGGATTGAATCATTTAGCCAAGTTTCGCATAAAAGGTAAATGTCAAAATTGTTTAAGAGAACCTGATTTAAGAAATTATGTGTTTTTGTGCGAAGACCTCGCACATTTTGGAAATATATGCTAAGCATTTTTTAATATTTTGTGAATAAAATTTGTTGAAAAATATTTTAGAAATATAATATAATTATGCTGTGATTGGGGACATTTTTGAACGTCAGGTTCTGTTTGTTTATGGTAAGTTGCATTGTTTATGGTTTCGATAGGCATTAGTTTTGACAGTTAAGAGGTACATCTATGGTCGAAATACGAATTGATTGTAAACATGCGAGTGTGAGAAAAGTAATATTACGATGATACATTTCATAAGTTTTTGATACTATTTTGTAGTTAACAAGTGATGGTAATTCGTGTGTTACAATTAAGGAGATAATGTGTGTGATATTAAGGTATTTACATACTTGAGAGAGATTTATAATGTTAGGTTTATGTTTGACAGTATTATAGAATTTTAATTTCCTAAAGGGACAGTCGGCGAAACATCATGTGTTGTTTTTAATTTTGATAGTCTATCGACGTCATCTTGATCAGCGATTAGTATCATTGGGGTGGTGTCACTTACACGAATGAATATTTTTCCGTTTCGTACCCAGCAGTAGAGAATTTTTTTTCCATTTTTATCTCTCGGCATTGTTTCAAAAGATATTGATTTTTAGGGGTTAAATGGTCATTAATGTAGATTCTAGTGGATCCTGGAAGCTGTAATTCTGAGACGAACATACCCTTTCTCTTTCTTATTGCTGCTAACAAATCGTCTTTAATGTACCTGCGGGTGAATTTGACCACAATGTTCCTCGTTTTTTCCTTTATTACACTGCGATTTATTCTTGGGGAGATTCTGCTGGCGAAATCCACATCTTCACGGGTGATTTTGCATCCAGCCACAGTACCGATTTTGGATAGTATGTCATATACATTTTCGTTTTTATTTTCAGGAATTCCGCTTATAATAACATTGTATATTTTTGTTAATAGAAATCTGTATCTGTATTTTCTCCTTAATAAAAAAATAAATAAAAAATTGAAAAAAAGATATAATAGAGTAGGTAATTGTTTTTAACAGTTTTAAGAAAGCTCGTCCCACAATTCTACATGTTGCTACAGATTGGAAAAGGGCAAAATTGACGTTACTTAGAGTGCGAAAATCTAAGATGGACCTAAGAGAACAGGATGCGAGGCATAGATTATGTGTGTACGAAATAGCTACAAAAATGGCTCGTTAAGCATGACCTTAGAATACTTATTAGAATATCTCCTACTACCACCATAGTAAACGGAAAATGTTGCTTTTGTCAAGATGGAAGACTTAAACAGCCGAGGAATCGAACATGCGACACCTGAGTGAGACCCAAATGCGATGCCAACTCAGCCACTAGATGGTCTACCGGATTACCTACCTATGTTTACTTATATACATGAATATTTGTCATAATGTGTGGTAGAATCTAAGTTGGTTACATTTCGTTCGGAAAATACCAAGAAGTCTGTAGATCTATATACGTTGCTGAGAATTTAATTGCTGAGAATCTTCTAATAATTTGCGCAATTTCTTTGGATTTGAACCGATTGTACATACGTAATGGCAAGACCCACAACATATCAAGAATACATAATAGAGAAGAGGTTGACCTTGATAAGCGCCTAATTAGCATTGATGGGGATCATTGGATGGGTCGGTAATCCAATGCTTCTGCAAAGCGTCTTCTAAACTAGCTCTAAATCACTACCTCCGGTCCTTTGATGGAATACTAGTGTTCACCAGCACATACTTTGCATTTGGGTTCCTAAGCTGGTAGCTGGTGCGACCAACGTTGAAATTGTTGACAGAGTGCATTTTGAGTCCTAAAAATATCATGCTAGAATTTTCTTACCTGGATTTCCTAGAGTGGCAGGATTACGAAGTCCAAAGCTTCTTGTTTGCTATATCTATAAAGTATGCTAATAGTATGGATTATTACGATTACGACTAGTCGTTGAAACTCAATAAATACAGACGCAAAAGAATGTATAATTGGGGTCGTTTTTATTATGTTTATGTAAATTCATTTAAATAAAGGTGTCGTTTGGTACGGTCGAGAGCTGCATTTCACGGTTCGGTATCCCCATTCAGCCGAATCCACCGCGTATCGTAAAAATGTAAAAAGGTTTGGGGGTGTCGATAGGAGGAGGGCGGGGGTAGATGGGTGGAGGGAGGCCCGGGGTGTATTGTGGGTAGTGGGGTCCTATCAAAGGGAAGCTTATCCGCTAAGCAAAGACCTCCATACAATACTCCGAGTGCTAAATGAGAGGGATTCACTCTTCACTTTAGTCTGTTCAGCAGCCTCACCCGCCACCGCTAGCAACGGGTGCGGGCGGGAGGTGCGCGGTGCGCGGTGTTATAAACCCCGCAGTATGAATATTTTTCGATGCGCGGAAATATATTTCCATTTATATCGCGCTGAAAGCGATTGATATATCGAAGATTAGGGTGTGCGGAAATTTCATTTAAATGACTGAATGAATGACGTGAAGTGACGTACAATGGATTAAAATTTCCAGGTGGAAATGAATATTTCGGTTTTTAGAAAATCGTTTCGTTTTCCAAGGATTTATTTCGGGTTTCTGAATTTTCGCTTTCCGTTTCAATTTTGTTCGATGCCCGGGTGTATTAATAACAAATAGTTCGATTCGGTCCAACAATTTTTCATGTTATGTTTATATTACTAATTAATACGTTTACTGTTATTGGTTCAGGTCACGGACATATGAATATATCTGGACCTGCCCTAAGTGATAAAAACGTATTATTTCCCCCTCGCCATGGAACCGGCTGGAGCTCCTCCTTGGCGCCAGTTCGCCCCATGTGGAGGGGATAGAGAATCGCTTGAATCTAAAATGTGTGACGTCATCATTCTTGCCGTGAGCAGCGCGAAGCTAATATCTATACATTTAACGAAAAAATAACACGCCAAAACAGTAGCTTGTGCTATACAACATACCTACATATCAATGTGCACATAGCGAATGTGGGCGGTTCCTTAGTGTGCTCGTCGCTGGTTACAGGGGTAAGTAAATTATGAAACATTTGTAAAAGTGTCTTAACTAAACACGGCAACAAAATATTGCTATGTGAAAACGAGCGAATCTTTTTGGGGTGTACATTTGGCCTACGCAAATATTTTATTATCGTGGCAAGCAATTCGCGCTCCCATGTAAAAAGGTCTATTCATTCAAAGCAGATTTTGGTTTTAAGAACTAAATGGTGATATTATAATGCGAGATGCCTATATACTGTCAGATTGATTTTTCAACTAATCACAGTCTTCTTCCCCTCTTCACCCCCCCATAGTTTGGTTTTACCCCTCACCTGTATCTTCTGGTCTATCCATTTGGATGTCTATGGTTCAGGTATAAGACTTCGCAAACAAGCATTACACTTAAAAACCAAATAAAATGATTTTATTCCAAGCTTTTATATTTGGCCTAAATATGTATTTATTACATTTAAAAATGCCAAGTTTCTCACTGGGATGTTAACATTGCATCAACATAAGCACTATGTTATCCATAACTTTAAAAACCATAAAACGTGGGTTGTTTTCTCAATAAAATCAAGGGGTGGCACTTGTAAAGTAATTAAGGAAAAGTGCATTTTAAGCTCACCCACTTGGATTCCTGGATTTGGTTCATGGATTGCGACTTCAGACGATGCGTATATTTCACGTGTTAAAACGATGTAAATGCATACAGGGGCATAAACGACTTTACTGCGTCATAACAAAGGCTGTATAAAAATATAACGTCCCAGGAAACGTCTTCCAAATACAAGCCTCGGCGCACGAGGCTATCAGGCCGAAACACGCAAAGTGTCAATAATTTTTAGATTTCTAGATAGATTAAGGAAAGGTATTTCTCATATTTATGTGGAGTACTTATCGGTGGTGTTGAAAATTCTCGGAAAATAAAAGTAAAATTATTTTCAGCCGATCAAGATTGTAATCTGTCGGAGCATTGATGTAAGGCAATGCGATGAATATGAAATATACAATTCTGGAATATTTGTTTGAGGCGAGGCGCGAGGGTTGGATTTAATAAAGCCAGAGGTATTATCACTGAAATGAGGTAAAAACGGAACTCCTTGATTAGTAATCGGAAAAAGTATAAAACTGTTTTATTTTTTATTTGCCAGATTATATTTGACGTGTTCATTGTAATTTAATCTTCGAATAAAAACTTGTCGATTATTTTATTGTGGGATAAGAAATTATAAGTCTAGTACCTGCTAATCAATAATTTCGTTTAATGCAATAAAGTCAATGTTAAAAGCACACACATTTAACGTTTTTAAATATACACACAAATACTTCAAAAATACATGAAATATTTGTTTGTTTTGTGCTGACATCCCCTTATATTTTTTCTTTGCAAATAAATGTACTCTTTTGTATGTTTGACATTTTATCGTGTTCATAAAATATTCAGTGTGGGATGCATACCGTATATCCGTACCTCACCCCAGTAGGCTGCTATCCAACGTACAACGTACTTCCGTCTAACTCTAGACTTTTACTACCAATTTAGAGGTAGAGTATTCATGAAAACATAAAATCCAATGACACGAGATTCCCGACTTCGTTAAAAAGCGTAATGTTTCGTCTAAAATGGCGTGGCGGTTCAGGCGTGAATGTCTTTAGAATAGCCTTGTTAGTGATAAGTAGAAATGGGCCTTATGCCCGACTGCACAAGGCCCCGCACTAACAAACCACCACTTGCATTTATTCCCTTTCGACCAATTATTTTATGCATGCATGACTCCTTTGTGTACTTTAGCGGGACAAATAAATAAAATAGATAACTTTACTACCACTACTACTATCTCACGACGTTTCCAAACGAACGTGCTTTTGCATAACTCGCTTCTTCTTGCAAAATAATTCCTATGATGTTTCAGGTTGTAACAAAGTCGGATATTATGCAGAATAAATCACAACATTGTTCGCCGTTGCGTGACGTCGCAATCTAGTGGTTTGTTTTCATTGCTTCATTATTCGACGGATATTGACATCCCGAATGACTTTATATTCATAAATAATAAACGACCTGTACAATATGTGTAACAAAGCATATAAAGAAGTGTGTTTTTTTTACCTTTTCCAAACTTTACGTCCAAAACTGTCGTAAACCGCTGAAATGGAAGTCTGTAACAACGGCATGAAAAACAGTATATTTGACATGTGGCGGTTTTAGGTAAGGTACCCCCTGATAATAAATAACAAAAATCGCCTGTCAAAGTCTCCCAAACGACGAGGTTTCGCTGTGACGGAAAAGCGACGTAAACTTTGTTCATTTTGAATTGGAAATAAAATAATAAAAGCTTTTACTTTTGATCACCAGGATCAAGCGGAGCTCAAAGTAAAACACGGGAGGTAAGCCGCCATATTATTGTTTGTTCTGCGTTCAGGCATAGAGAGAGATACGTCTTATAGACTTCGAACCAAACAGTCCACGGCACGCGGCAAGAGGCGAGGCGAGGTGAAGGTATGTCTGTGCCGTGGCCGATTCCAATATATACCAATATCTGGATTACTCCTTCCCAGCCACCTGCTTGATTCACCTTCTCCAGGTGGCCTCCTTGTGTAAACCAAGAATCGCTTTCAACGGGTAAATTGAAAGGGAAATGGCTCCAATATGCATACTGCCAGATGGTTCAATTCATACACTTTATTGTGGTTATTAGAAAATCGAGATTATTTTTAAAAAAACAATTTTGAAAAAATTTTAACTTAAAAATGAAAAGTCTAAAGCGTGAATCAAAACCATTTCCCCCAAAAAATATATATATTGGTACATTAATATTTCATCAAGCTTTCATGTTACGAATGCTGGACAGAAAATAAAAAATCGTTTCACAAACGGCCAACACAGAAAAAAATGCAATTTTTTCGTACCGCGAACTTCTGCTCTGGTGATTTTCCCGACGCAACCAATTATTGGATTCGCGAGCGAATAAAATATGGCAATTGGAATAGAGGAGAATGGCTAATCGAAAAATCAAAGTTAATTGATTGATAACAAAGTTTTGTGGGCTGGAACGAAAAATGCATATCTGCATAACTGAACACCCGAGCGCGCGATTCTTCTACGAATCTATGTTCCTACAATTTAACGTTCTTATCAATGGATCTATTATGTCTACGGTACTCCAGCAAGGTCGTGATATTTTGGCGGTGAGAATAACTGGTCAAGTTTGCGAAAATGCGTTTTAAAAAAATAGTTTTAAAAACATAGTTTTGAATTTCGCCTCGGCGTGCACTTTAATTAAATGCTTTTATTGCAGTTGCGTTGTCCGTGAATGGAAATATTTAAATGGTATTTTATTCATCAAGTACTGGTTATTATAGAGATAATTGTTATTGGAATGTGGTAGAACTGTAAGACCTTTAGCTCTGGCTTTAAAGGTGATAGATTAAATATTATGCTTTCAGTGTGGTCCTGGTGAAAGCATTAGCATTTCGGATTTTGACGCAATATTCAGAATCATATGGGAGATTGGGTTAACTTTAGCGATTTTTTAAAACTGGATATGGTTATTTAAATGGAAACCTACTCGTATTATCTAATATCATCCGAGATAAAACACTTCAGGACAAACAACTATTTAAGAGTACCTACTTATTTAAAAAAATATGTATTTTATTATTATATAAGAACTTATCGTATGTATTTTAGCTTCATTCGATGTATCCTAATGTGGGAGTAAGGGACAAGTAATGGCAGTGGGTGAAAATTTATTAGAAATCTCTGGGGAGTATTTATTCATTCGATTTCGGATCGTAGCTGTAAAATAATAATATAAAGGCCCACAGGTACCAGCAACCGCCTCGAAAATTAAAGTTGAGTAAGAATCAGAAAGAAATAACGAACAAATCTACGATTTATTATTCTTGTCAGCAAATAATTGTTTTATCACCAAAAATAAACAAACCTTCCCTGAAAAGTGCATACTTTCGGTGTGCCTACCTGCAATGATTTCAATCATGGATGCTTTTGAAAAATGATGATAACGTAGCCATTTAATGGCTTAGCGTCGACAGCGTGTGGTGGCAACGACTGTCATGCGCCATCGCCCATCAGCTGTCAGCTATCAGCTATCAGCCACCGAGCATCAGTCACTGATTGCACCGAGCATGCACTGATGATGAAAGATCTAAATTAGATTTTGACTTAGCGGTTTGGTTGACCACTTTGCGTAATACTGGTGAAAGGAAAAAAAGATACGAGAACACTGGGCCTGAAATGGATCGACGACATCAAAGAAGACTAAGAAAGGGATGCACGGAGGCGCCTCTTCGAAACAATGGAACTCGAATAAGAAGAGGTAATGCGATTTTCACGATTTTCAAGGAATGTTAGTGAATTTTTCCTCTCAAAATTGTCAAAGTTGCCTCAGAAAACACGTTTCAATGAAATTATGTAATTTACACACTCTTCTTTGGCCTACAAATTGATAGGACAATACATTTAAACACTTTCATTCTATATAATCGCGAGAACACTTTATTATTATTTGGTTTTACATCCAGCTGGACTTTTACATACCTCAACACTAACATAAAACATATCTTTATTTTCCGGCGTCATTTTCATCAAAAGCAGTGTAAAAAAACAAAACGCTATTTTTCGTTTCAGTTCAAAACTTGTACGAGGCCTTAGAAAAGTCCTACATTGTATAAAAAAATTTTAAACCGAAAGTTCATAAAAATACGTTTTTCCACTTCGGAATCCTTAATTCATATCGACAAGTGGATGCCAATGCCAACAGATTTTCTTTGGATAAACCGCTTCATCACTTTGATGCATCTTTTACATATGAATAGCAAAGTTATGGGTATTACTCGGTATCTATCTGAGGCGAGGAATGGTGACACAAACGTTGCATCACTTTGCATATTGATGAAAACCGCGATATTAAACGCCTGTAAAGCATATGCGGGGTAAATGTTAACCTCGTAAAGTGCAGACTTCATCGCAGACTATAAAATTCTTACTTATCTTATCCGAGGCGATGGCAATCAAATAGTCAGTGAAATGGTTTATCAATGGATCGATGTTTAATGGAGTGTTTGAATGTCTTCTCGAATCCTATTCGATACAAAGCACTAAAAATCGAGAAAAAAAACATATTTTTTGCTGAGTTGTTTGAATGTTTATTTGTGTAAAATAATAAAAAAATGCTTTGGCCTAAACACGTTTGTGTAATTGAAATAGTAGGCGTATCGTTTACCTATACAAATTATTAAAAGTAAATTTTAATTATTCCATCGCTATATTATACCTACATATATATTTATTTTTGAAATAACTTAATGAGTAAAGCCTCAAATTGTAATATTTAATCATTAAGACAACATTAATGACTGTAAAACAAAAATTGTGAAATAAAAAAATCTGAAAAAAGTCAATAGATATCGCACATCAATACAAAAACGAATAATTTCATCCAAGACACTATCTAGATTGCATTTAGTTCGGATAGAATCTTGCAATCATACATAAAGATAGTCAATAAAAGTATGCGTTAAGAAAATTTAGATAATGTTTATAGTTGTATCACACAGTTAAATATGACCGAAGAGGACAGGGTCGAATTAGTTGTGGTAGAACAAAGCCCCGGCAAGGCAGAGGTTCTGGGTTCAAGTCCTAGATGCGACCGAATCTATTTCTGATTTTTCCGTTTAACATTTTTCGTTTGAGTGTCATTATTCTAGATCTGAGCAAGGCCTTCGACAGGGTTTCTCACCCTCTACTATGGGATAAACTCAGGGAAAGAGGCATATCACCGGCGGTGATACATATCCTCGACTTGTGGCATAGACAGCAGGAGAACTTAGTAAGGTGGAAAGATGGACTCTCCGAACCTTTCCTCCTGAAGAGCGGCGTTAGACAGGGAGGATGCATGTCCCCGATATTGTTCAACCTGTACATGGACGAACTCACCGACAGGCTAAACAATGCAGGGGTAGGCTGGTAGGTGGACAATGGAGGACAGTTTCTGAACAACATCAGTTATGCGGACGACATGGTATTGATGGCACCATCCATAAGGGGCCTATGTATTCTTTTAAAGATTTGCGAAGAGTTTGCTGAAGAAACAAACATGCAATACAACCCCACTAAAACGGCTCTACTGGTCGTAAGATATGGACAAGGACCAAACAATGTTCCTCCAGCTACCCTGAATGGTGTGAACCTGCAGGTGACTGAAGGAACTAAATACCTTAGACACATAATCACCAGTAATCTGATGGACGATGACGACATCGATAGGCAAAGAAGAGCTCTCAGTGTAAAAGCAAACATGCTCAGTAGAAGATTCCGCCTTTGCAGTACTGCTGTAAAAAGGACGCTCTTCCTTTCCTTCTGCGCAACACTGTATACGTGTGAACTCTACAAGAAGAGTAGTATAGAAAGACTTCGGGTTCAGTATAACAACGCCTTCCGCATAATGTTTGGTCTCCCCAGATATTGCAGCGCTTCCCGGATGTTCACGGACGGGCGAGTTCCTGGCTTTGCAGCCCTTATTAGATCCAGGGTGGCAGAAATTAGGGAAAGGATAACCAGCTCTGGAAACATCCTCGTCACGGAAGCCCGCCTCAGTCCATCATTCAGTATTGATGCACACTGGAGAAAAATACTGGCTCCTTACGTGCTCACAGAATCCTGAAAGCTTAATATTATTATTTCTTTTGTTTTCCTTCTACTACTATTAGCTTATTATCTTTTTTTGTTTCGTGTACATTCATATCTACCTTCTTTTTCTTTTTTTCCTTTCAAATACTTTGTACATGTATGTGTATATTATACCCTCATGGAATGTGTGGGATTGCACTCTCCTCCCTACATACTGGAATAAAAACTTATTTATTTATTATCATTCTGCCGTGGTAAGTAAATACACAGTTATTCACATTGAAGTCATTCTCCAGAATCAAGGATCAAGGTTTTACAACTATAATTTGTAAAATAACTGAAACAAACGTGTTTATAATAATTTTCGGAGTATACCTTGCGATTTTTTTCATCGAGGGAATTTTATATAATTTGCGTTTCGGCGTGGAACGCGTCTAGATATTATCTTCAAAAATAACATAAATTTTTTTAAGAGCTTAAAAACTTCAAGTGTTTAAGGGAAGTTTTTACCTATGTAATAAATCGGTATAAATTCGGGTGGCGGTGCCTAGCATATTTATAATTGGCCGAAGGTACTGATTTTATGTCAAAACACTTGTAAGACACTTGTTCTACGAGTATATTATCTTTGTAAAATGTTTTTAAAATACAATAATATCTGTTGAAAATATGCGATTTTCTGTTTTTACTTGCCAATAATTGGGAACGTTTTTGTGAATGTAAATACGGCACAAGAGTCGCGAATACTCCGAGCCAGTAATGTGGGCCTGATTGTATGTATTTATACGTACTTACGTTGTTACTGTACATTAGGGTGTGTCAATTATTTCAACTTTTGAATTCAGAAATGTCCGGGGTCTCAAAAGTTGCGTCTTACAAAGAAAATGAGAACTGCATTTAAATTTTTTTTAAATGGTTATTAGCCCGCTAAAATGCATTAAGAATCTGAAAAGAAACTAGAAACCTTTTTTTTTTAATTTTTAATAAATTTTTTAAATTTTTTTTTCGGTTATTTAACCTTTTAATGTTTGTTTATTTTCAAAAAATGCGTAGAACTGACAAAAATGAAAGAAAGTTCAAGTTTATGAATACAAGTAAGTCAACAAGAATTTTGGTTTTTTTCCAGAAAGTGTTATTTTCCCCTTTTTTATTTTTAACCAACACATCACATATCTTTAAAAATATTTTTTTTTTTGGTTCCTTAAACTGCAGTTATGGAATGAAAAATAAGTTTAGTATAAAATATAAAATATGAACCCTTTATTTTATTTTTTTTCCAAATCACGAAATCTATTTTTTTCAAAACTTCCGGCCATTTTAAGACCTTAAGAAACTTTTGAGACCCCGGGCGTTTAAATATAAGGCCAATTTTTTTCTCTCTATGGAGAGCGACACAAGCTATTGTACATATGTACTTAAGTTGTTAGGCGAAAAGAGTAGGAAAGGAAAGGGGAAAAGAAATTCGGGAAATATCTGGCTATTAAGTATAGATCTAGTCGACAAACACGGATAAAGTAATTACAAGCAGTGAGTGAAAACACAATGTATTCGTAAATATAAGTATAAACGAAGTAATTTCAACGTAGGAACTGTGTATTTACTCACAGAAACAGGAATACTGCGTCTTTACTTACCAAGATCCATTTTTTTTAAATCAGAAATAAAAAAAAAATTTTTGCTAAAACTTTAAAAAAATCGATGTCTGTAATAACTCCCCATGTTTGTTAATTTTGGTAATTTATTACTGTTTTTTTTAGTTACGACGGCAGTATTGTCTTCAATGTCCATATAATTTTATATTTAGGTACAGTATTTTTCATTATTCGGAAGGAAAACGAAATTTTATAGATTTAATACTTCAAAAAGGATTTTTCTTAAAAATTATGGATCAAATACGAATAATATACCGTCTTGTCTCATTTTTTATAGTTGAATGGATAGGAGAATGCAATAGCTATAATTCTTAAGACTGAAAAAAAACATTAGGAACTGACAATGGTTGTGTGGAGACAGAAATTTAGAAAACCACAGTGTGTCTTTCATGACGGCAGGACTTTTTGCAGATCGAGAGTTTTTTGGTTTTAGTAAACAGTCTTCTGATTTCTGTTCTAAAACATATTACTAGATGAAGAGCGGAATAATTTATTCCATATCAATTCACGTAAGTCAGTAAAAGGGCAAACGATTAATTGAATACACGCTGTGGTTATATTGCGCCAATTTGAGTGTTGTTTCGTTTTGACTCCGAATGGCGCCTCGGCCGGTCTCCGCGCGGGCGTCGGGCCCAGGCGCCTCCAGTCTGACTCAATATGTGCACTTCCAATTTTGGATTTAATTAATAATTTAAATTGCGGATATGAAAGTGCAAATGCAGGTTTTCGAAACAGTAAGCGGGGCAATATTTGAACTGTCTGCATCGGTCGTAACAATATTCATTTTAGTCGTCGGGATAGAGACAAACTAAGTGTGATTGCAAGGCTTTTGAATTAAAGCAGATACACTATTGTTTTTCTGTTATAATTAAGGCATTACTAAAATTTAGCAAGTGAAAATGTTTTAAACTGCAGTAAAGGTTTTAAGAAATATTTTATATACTAGTTTGCATACGATTTATTTTAAAGAATAGATTTTTATAAATAAAAAAAACCTTTCACAACTAAAATTAAAGTGCAATATTACTATAAATCTAAATTTTAACCACGCAGGCTTCACAGTGTTGAAAACTAGCATGAACATGGTGTCAAATTGTTTTTGTGATCTAAAACGTATGAATGTCTCGTATTTATGGCAAAAAAAAAATTGCGACTATTTTATTTCTCAAGCCATAAATGTTACGTAAATTGTACTATATTAAGCATTGAATGAATTTTTAAAAAATCGACAATATTCAATTTCCACAAATAAGTGGTAAAGTAAAAACTGCGGAAATTTTCCATTATATATTTTTCAAAAACATGTTCAAACTGACTCTGATAAATATAAAGCCAACATTTTCTATTTCGACAAAGAGTAAGACAGATATGATTTTAGATTTTCACGGCCAAAAATTTTATGGTTATTTCCTTTTGGGGTATTATGCCGTGTTGCGCTACCTCCTCCTTTAGCCAACGTTTCGGACAGCGTTACAGTGTCCATCATCAGGGCAGATGTGTAAATGTTAGAGATGAAATGTGTGCTTACATAAGTTCTTCGAAGCAATACCGTGTCGCCAGCACCAATCCACTGCGGGCTGGCATTACAGTATACTTCAAGATGGTTTTTTGCATTTACCTTTGGTGTAGCCGTCAATTACCGGATACCAAGAACTATTGAGCTTAGCTCCGTCGTCTCTATTAATGTTAATAGGATTTTTATGAATTTCCATTGCCTCTGTAATTAAGCGTGCTCTATAGGTTTTGGGTCTTCCCAGGACTTCAGGAACAAATCCGAAGTAATGGCCGGTTTCAATTAAATGCTCGGCGATTGCCGATTTGTCAGGGTGGCCAAGTTTACATGCTCGAAAGTGTTCCGATATCCTTTTGGAGATCGTCCGCTCTGTCTGGCCAACATACACCTTATCACATCCGGAACAGCTGAGTTTATATACTCCATCTGTTTCCAGAGGAAACTTGGTCTTTGCAGACCTCAGTAGGTCTTGTATTTTGGTCGTGGTTCCGAAGACAGTCTTGATGCTTTCTTTCCTCAACAGTCTGGCAATTCTGTCTGTCACATTGTGAACATAAGGTAGGAAAGCACAGCCTTTAGACTCTTGTTCAATTCTGTCTTCGTTTGGTGTAGATTTGGCTCTTATTATTTGCCTTGTCTGCCTTGCCGGGTAACCGTTACGCTCCAGTGCATCGGTGAGCTTAGTAAGTTCCGCTCCGATTTTTGTTTCTTCGCATATTCTGGTCGCTCGGGTTACCAGCGTATGGATAAGTCCTCTCTTCTGCGCTGGGTGGTGATGCGAATCAGCATGTAGATACCGATTCGTATGAGTTGGTTTCCTATACACTGTGTGTCCTAGGCTACCATCTTCTTTTCGCATCACTTCCACATCTAGAAAAGGCAGGATTTTGTGGTTATTTTCCAACTCCATTGTGAACTTAATTTTACTGTGAAGTGAGTTAAGATGGTCTAGGAATTCGTTCAGTTTCTCTATTCCATGAGGCCAAATGGCGAAAACATCATCGACATAACGCCACCATACCTTTGGAACAGCCGAAGCTGTGTCAAGTGCCACTTCTTCAAACTTCTCCATAAAGAAGTTAGATAGAACTGGCGACAACGGACTGCCCATCGCAACTCCTTCCACTTGCTCAAAAAGCTCACCCTGAAATGCAAAATATCCTGTTTTGAGACAGTGTTCAAAAAGTTTGCAAATGTCTTCCTCATATATCTCCCTGAGCATTGTCATGGAGTCTTCTAGAGGCACATTCGTAAAAAGAGAAACTACGTCAAAACTGACAAGAATATCCCTTTCATCAGTATTAACCTTCTTAAGTTTACTGATCAGATCTGTGGAATCCTTAATCCAGGATTCAGTTTTTCCAGTTTGCATCTGCAGTAGTCTAGATAGGTATTGGGACAGTTTGTACAGAACTTAAGCACACATTTCATCTCTAACATTTACACATCTGCCCTGATGATGGACACTGTAACGCTGTCCGAAACGTTGGCTAAAGGAGGAGGTAGCGCAACACGGCATAATACCCCAAAAGGAAATAACCATAGTAAGACAGATATTTAAGACAGATTTTAATATCGAGTAAAGTCGTTTCTGATTTTTTTTTATTATTTATAAGATCTGTGCTTCAAAGGAATATAGGTACTATAAAATAATGAGTTCCACAAATTCAGGTTGCATTATCTCAATTTATTGTATACTAGTAAGCATTTTAGTACGTTGGAAGTATCTTTTGTATAAAAATTTTGAAGCTTAAATTTGTGCATAAAGTTACTTTATGTTGGCATTACCTTATAGGATGGTACCTGCTCTCAAAAGAAAATTTTCTTTATTGCTCGTAAAAAAACTTTAAAATTAGTGAGGAGTTTTACGTTAAAATTATTATACTCTAACAATCGTTATGAACAGTTAAGAGGATGCCACGTTTAATTTTACGACAGTTCATAAAAATGTCTGAACCGAAGAAATATAAATTCAAAATACCCGTTTCGGTGAATTTTAATAATGGTAAAACGTTTGTGTTTTTAAATAAAATTATTGAAATTGATATGTTGAATACATTCGTAATAATGGAGATAGAAACATTGGTGGAAATAACACATGATCATTATTCCGGAAATACAATAATCCGATAAAACGCGTGCTTAATCATGCCCATCAAAAAACGCAAACCATGATGAACAACTTCATTAAAAGCATGTTATGTTATATGGCGGCTTTTGATTTCGTACATTGATACCCTCGTAATTATTGCAAATTCCGCTAGGAAACACTTTGATGAAATGAGGGGAACTGAAATAAAACTCGCAACTACTCGTACGTAAAAAACATGACTTTTCCGATTTTTGTGATTTAAAGTTGTAAATATATTTACAGAAGTTTGAAATTGATAACTAAACCAAGTTGTACTGTACTGAATTTATTTCCCTTGTTCATTTTAACATACCCTTAAGACGTACACGCCATACAGAATTATTCCACACGTTTAATTACAAGACAAATGCAGCAAGTAATTCCCCAATCAATCGTGCTCTTCATATGTTCAACAATATTGGTTTAAATTCTAACATCGACATTTTCTCCGATTAACTGCCTAAATTTAAAAAGAGCATCATGTCAAACATATAATTTGTTCAATGCACATACATACTCACCCTCACACACCCTCACACCTTCCCACTACGCACACCACCCGGTAATTACTTAATATTCACTAAATAAGACACTACAAAGAAACACATCACAGGTACCCACCATAAAATATACTAGACTAACTGCAATTTTTTTTCAACAATGTAACTAATTTTCTGTTTGTTCCTTTTTATAAATAAATAAATGGCTCCCTCTAAAAATGAATAGTGGGGTTAACTAACATCATGGAATCTTTCGCAAAATATTATTATTGATAAGGTGGATATACTCCTGAGAATGTTTGTGGGTTTTAATCAATTTGGTCAAAATGTATTTCTTATCGGCGTATTTGGATAGTGTGAATTTTGAGTCTATACCACTCGTGTATTGGATCGTTCACATGTAATGCGAATTAGAATTTCTCCCACAATTTAATTCTAATCGTCCCAAATCGCGTTTGAGGCTTTGCCGAGTTAACGATTTTCATCTTGTAATTAATCAGAAAGCAACACGCGCTGGGGCTGTCTGATAGCGCGGGGTTATACCCGTACAAGAAGTTGGGAATACAATTTACACCCAACTTGTGCATATGCAAGAGGGTAGCAAATACTGTACCGGGGTAGTAGAGGGAGTGCGGGGGAGACCGTTGGGACCTTCTGCCTCACATGCTCTCCTAGAGCAGGTAGCAAAACTATCATATTTACACGGGCATAAATATCATATGAAAATTAATAAACCAACAGCTTAGTAAACTAGAGAATGTTCGTTCTGCGAACATTAACGTCAGAAGTGAAAGCAAAAATATCATGATAAACAAACGCCACGCTGGCTGCTGCAAACTACTGGAGCTTGGTCTAGTGTCGCTTGGTTTATTTAAATGCAATGAACGTTTTTTTTTGTTTTATTTTAATGTAATGAACAGTTTTTATTGTCTTTTATTTTGGATCATTTTAAGAGGAATGTTTATGCGGCCTTTTTCATGTAAAACTTTATTTTGGATAATCGTTTAATTATTTTAAAATTATAAAATATTTCTTCAAACTTTGCAAAAATACTTTGTGGCATCAATATTAATATATTGAAAAACAAATAACTTAGTTTACACAACTAAATAATTAACAATATCGACATGTTTCAATAACAATGTTATCTTCATCAGAAAAAGTTATATAAAAATAAATAAAATTAAAACAATTGTAGACCAATTACATAGAACAAAATTAAAACAAAGACAAAATATTAAAAAGGAGAATTGCAAAAAATTTCAAAAAAAATATTTATGTAAATATACAAATTATTGGATGTATAAAAATACATTTAGGAAATAAAAAAACTTTTAAAACAAAGAATAAAAACAGGTTAGCTAAATATATATTTTTTTTAATTATTGTAAGTATTATTAAGGAAATAAATATGAGAGATTTTTTTTTACATTAGCTCCACACAGGAGGCACCGAGGAAAACAATTTCCCTACGGGCCTATGTCATCTTTGAGGATGCTGTATGGAGGATTTTTTAAGGGAAAGAAAGGAAAAGAAGATATGGGAAGGAAAAAGGTATGAGGGTTGGGTAGGAATCTGGGGGTCAGTGTGGCCAGGAGTGACGAACGTATGGATATTGATGGATATTATTAAAAAATGTTTGGTTATTTATAATATTTAATTTACTATTAACGCTTTTTCTAATTTCTAAAATTTATTAATTATCTAATTGTATGCCCGTAGTGTTAGTATGCAAAATTTTAGACCTTTATTAATATCAAAAGAATGACTTGTTTCCAAAATATGGTTGGCAAATTCTGAATAATTATTATTATTTAAACATCTTATATTTATGTCCCTTAACTCTAATACTAAAATTTCTACAAGTTTTTCGTGTAAAAGTTACAATCATTACAAATTAATTTATAACCCCCAGATTTGTTAAAAAAATCACATTTACCCTTGTTATTTACTATATAATTTTTAATTTGTTATTTGTATAAAAAGCTGGTTGGATATTATCTGGCATGTTTTTATTTATTAAATTGGAAGTGTTATTATTTAGAAATATAATTTTTTCCAATTATTTTCATTGTCAACAACGTGTGGATAAGCAAAAGATCTAAAAAAATTCTTAATTCTTTTGTTTAACAAATTGTCTATTAATATTGAAGGGCAACCGTTATTGATTGCAATTTGTTTTATAGTATTTAATAAGATAAATTACTTTTTTTTTGTTTAAAACCACGAGATTTATTATTTTTTTATCCGACCGGTTTCGTTTTACTCAAGCATCTTCAGGGTACTAATTTGTACCCTGAAGATGCTTGAGTAAAGCGAAACCGGTCGGTTCATTAATTAATAAATCTCGTGGTTTTAAACAAAAAAGGATTTTATTTTATATGTCAAATCACAAAGTGTTTGCCTTCTACAATAACATATAGTATTTAATTCTATTTTAAAACTAATCGTAGATAAGGGAACATTAATTAATAAAATTAACAAAATTTTTAACCCTAAACATACAATTAAAAAATCCCTTCAGTTAATTGACAAATTAAAATCTTTGATGCAATATTAATATCATTTGATAGTGTAAACTTATTTCCAAGTGTGCCTCTTTTAGAAACTAAATCTATTATTAAAGAATTTCTCGATTCTGTAAAAACTTGTTACACGATTTACATAAATTTTTTTAATGTTATAATAAAACAAAATTATTTTCAATTTGATAATATTATTTGCAAACCAAAAGATGGCTTAGCAATGGGTTCAAGTACTTGTCCCCTAGTAGCAGATATATTTTTAAACAATTTTGAAGATAACATTTTTAGTAGTCGTGCTTTATTATTAAAACATGTTTATTTTTGGATAAGATATGTAGATGACATTTTTTCTATATGGAATGGCATAATAGACAATTAAATATTTTCTTAAATTTCATTAATAAACTCCACAAAAAAAATACCGTAGAAATTGAAAATAATTGCAGCTTAAAATTTTTGGATTTAAGTACATCTATAATAAGTTTGAATTTAACATTTTTCGTAAAGATACATATACAGATATCGTTATACATGAAATATCTATTTTTCTGTCTAATATTTTGTTTGTTTCTTTTTTTTATTATGTAGTATATTATGGTAATTTGCACTGCCCCATCCGGTAATAATGTAAATGCATCCGGTAATAGAAACAAATAACGAAAAAACTTTTGGCCGTAAAAATCTTAAAAATAAAAAATCTCAAAAAAATGTATTCTAACAATGGTTGGCAAAGAACCATAATTGTAATGTAAATCTTGTTTAAGTATTTTTTTAAATTAGGACATTCCCGATCGTTTTGAAAAAATAGCTTAGTTTTTTAATTATATTATTCAATAAATAATGCATTCAGTCCATTTCAAAATTGTTAAACCTGGATACGTTAAGTTATGGTCAATGTTTTCTTATGAGTAATAATTTTAAAGCTCATACAAGTGTTGTGGGCTATGAATTTTCGAGTTCAGGTTTCCTTCAAAGTAAAAAGATAAATATATATATATATATATATATATATATATATATATATATATATATATGTAGAACAATTTTCTCGGTTTACCCGCGTAACGTAGTCCTTAAAAGGACTTTTTAACTCCTGACGTTTCGGACAGATCACACTGTCCATCTTCAGAGGCCTTATGTCTTGAGTTTTTGTCTCAAACTGATAGCTTTCGCATATCTGTTCAATCCAAAAGCTAAAATTTTGGATTGAACAGATATGCGAAAGCTATCAGTTTGAGACAAAAACTCAAGACATAAGGCCTCTGAAGATGGACAGTGTGATCTGTCCGAAACGTCAGGAGTTAAAAAGTCCTTTTAAGGACTACGTTACGCGGGTAAACCGAGAAAATTGTTCTACATCTTACACCCGTGAAAACCTTAATCATAACATATATATATATATATATATTATTTTTTTTAAGGAAACCTGAACTTGAAAATTCATAGCCCACAACACTTGTATGAGCTTTAAAACTATTTTATTATTTTTTAATGTGATTAATTAGGTTTAATTGGCATTAATTGTAGGTTAGTGGTAGTCTAGCAATTTTTTATCAAGTTTAGTGTATCTTCGGCATTTTTACATGTTTTAGCCCAATTATTCCTAAAGAACAGTATCTTACGCAAAATTGACGATTTCGCTTTCACATTCACGGGGCATTTGTCCTACATACATATTTTGTAAAATGAAGGAACAAAGAGAAGAGAAAGAATCGAAATAAAATAAGAGTTTGAAACATAAGGGTAGGTAATGTTTGTTTTGATTTGTTTTTGTTATGGTTTTTGTTTACATTTCTGTATTGGTTTTGATTTGTTTTTTTTTTGTTTAGTGTTGTATAAGTATTAGATAAAAATCACAAAAAAAAACATAAAACAATTTATTTTTTTTACGAATTTTTGATAGTTTTTTTTTTGCTTTTGCTTTAACAAATCTGCATGAATCATAGATATTTTCAAAGCATTTACAGACAGTTCAGCAAGTATCTTTTGACACATGTCATAAAACAGTGAAACTGCTCCCATGACCTTTTACACTTACATGTACACCAAATCTGTAATCTTCTCCGTAATAATGCACAGCCGTTTTATGGAAGACATAAATAAATAAATTAATAAATAAATTGTATGTTGTTGGCAATACTTTCGCGGAAAGAGAAGATGTAATATTTACACCCCAACAATAATAAAAAATAATGTTAGCAAAATACTATTCTCCCGCATGAGTTTCGCATTATAATTTAAATGTCATATTTTACACCATGATTACTGTTTAATAAAATATATCACATCGACCACGGTTTGGTAAAGCTCTTCGAGCCACAAAATGAAAACCTTACAGGATACGATGAAAACAATTATGTACAAATTTATTAAACTAATTAAAATCTCAAAGTTTGTATGAAAGTGGTTATTTGATTTTCAACATTTTGATGTAAAATATTTCAATTATGAAAGATTTCGGGGTTGTGTCGGGGTTTCATCTGTTTTTTTTCAAAATAACTTCAATAATTTTACATAAATTTGTATAAATTCAGTTTTAAAACTAAAAATCTGCAAAATTTATTTATGAAATATTACCAAAAAAATAATTAAATTTAATTATATTTCATAAAATATTTCAGTTAAAAAAATATCGATTATGTTAAGGAGGTTGATAAATTGAGCTGTGCCATGAATTGAGTTTCCAATCGGTTTTCGGTTTCTCCATGAGCGAAGGCCCTAAATGCATCGGGATTTTTTTTATATACATGTGCCTGGCGCCTAGGTATGTACTCGTAGGTACAGCAAACAGTCGCAGGAAGAAGTGTCAGAATTATCAAAAATGAAAGTTTTATAAAGGCAAAAAAACTTGGTGCATCAATTTACCTTAACAAATTAGAGAGTTCTTGGGCTGACAATCACCTATTATTATTTGAATTAGAAAGTTTCTTCATTTTCGCGTGCGTTTATCTATTAAACATTGCTTTATTGCACCCGTAAAGAACTGTTCTTCACAAAACAAAAAGTTTCCAAGTCTTCTAATATTTTATTTAAAATGAAATGACCAGCTGCTGGCTTTCCCGGCACTGTCGCGGAAATTGAAACAGAAAAGTAGCGAATTATTAATAACGGTAATTAACAAGAACTGATTGAAACCGTTGTTGTAGGTACAAAATGTATGGTTCAGACGAATTAAAAACAGGGACTTCTTTCATTTCAACTAATTGACGTTATTATTATGATATACCTGCAGTTAAGAATATACGTACTCGTATATGTATCACTTATGTGTCTGAATATTACACGTTTTATATGTATTACCTGTTACTACTTAAATATAAAAAAAGTAAATTTTTCCACGCCCTACAAAATTGATTATTTACAATTACTATTTTTAAAGTGAAAACTTCTTTAGCAGCGTTGTAATTTGAAACTCGATAAAACGAAAAAATGAAACTACAAATTGGCAAACACATACATCTGTAGGATTTAGTCTGCGAGAAAATGATTTAGAATAATCAGTCTCCTTTTTGTGCGGTGCTTCGAAGCCTCCCCATTCTTGTCTTTAACTTTAGTTTTCTGAAGGTTGCACTTCTAACATTTTTTTTAATATTATCTATCACGTCGGTAACCAAAATCTATCGCTATTATTATAAATATTAGATACTTATATCTGTAATATGATAACAAGTAGGTATATTTTGTTCGGTAGGAACGTCTGCAAAATATGGTTTAATGTTTATTACGAAATTCGGGAAAAAAATGGTTGGAATTAATCAACACTAATACAGGGTGCAGTAGCATAACTTCCTTTATTAAGAGAGCATTACCAGAGAAAGCCGGAATACGTCATTTTCAAAAAAGTTTTTAGACGTATTGACTCTTTTCCACAAAAAATTATAAATGGATTTCAAAAGATTGTTCTTTTATCTAGCATTCGTATGTAATAAATTTTTAGAATTTTTTTAATTTTTAGTATAATAAGGTTATTCCATAGGTCGTTGGCAGATTTGTTAAATTTTCAAAAAAGTTTTTGTATTATACCACACCCATTTCAAATAATGTAATCATGCAGTAAAATAAATCAATACATTATCTAGCAGAGTTATGTATTAGAATTTTAATTTTAGTTTCAATAAAATCATTAAAAAATATGTTTCTTGACGAAAATTGGTCCATTTGTGTATTTATTTGCGCACTTACAAACTAATATATTTCAGATTTTTTTAACATTCTTATTAAATTTAGACATTATTGAAAAATGATAAATACTTATAATCAAAAAATAACTACAAAAAGTACACTATTTTAATAGTTTTATCATCACGCCTTTCAGCATTTTTGGATGAAGGTATAAATTAAAGCTAATTTGGATTGAAATAAATTCGATATTGAGTTATAATTTTAAAAAGCTGGTACGGAGAATAATTAATCTTTCTCATTGTAACCGCCCTGCACGATCGGAAGAACAACTTTCGACGAAATGTGGATTTTCGTCCGCTGGCTGGTTAAACGCTCTTAAAATGCGCCCCATTCAGTCGGTTGATGTCGTAGCGGAGCGCTAGTGATCTCGTTCGAGAGGCGGAACTATAAAGTTTTGTCCCGACACAGTTTAGTCGACATCATGCGTTGTAACTAAAAATAAATAAGCTTAAATTAAATACAAAAAAAACAAAATGTATGGTGATCGGATACAAGAAGACATCCAGTGAAAGCAAAATTAAAATTGATGGTGAAATTATTGAAAATGTTACTGAAATGAAATACTTAGGAGTTATATTAGATTCCAAACTAAACTTCAATAGACATGCTGAATACACCCTAAAGAAAATTGGCAAAAAGATATCTTTTTTTGGAAGAATTCGGCCAAAAATTTCTAGAAAAACTGCAATCACCATATACAATTCAATTATTGCTCCACACTTCAACTACTGCTCAAGTATACTTTTCCTATGTAACGAAAGAGAACAAAATAAATTACAAATTCTCCAAAACAGGGCTATGAGAATAATTCTCCGAAGAAACAGATTTTCAAAAATTATTAAAATGTTAAAGGAACTAAATTGGTTGACCGTGAAACAGATGCTGACCTTGAACACGATGGTATTTATCCACAAAATATTGAACAACACGTTACCAAAATACTTCTCAAATAAAATTGTATACAATAAAGACATTCACAGATATAACACAAGGACGTGCAAGGAAATTAGGCTACAAAAAAAGGACAAAGCGAATACGCAGAACAGTCTACTGTACAAGGGAATGAAGTTGTATAACACACTACCAGAAACTTTAAAGTCCACACCAATTGGAAAGTTCAAGATGTATTGTAGGAGCTACATAAAACTTGAAAAAATATAGTGAATATGAAATATTTTAATCAATTAGAAATTTGTAAACTTCAATGTACAAATTACTAAAATAAAAATTATTATTATTATTATTATTATTAAAAAAACAGTTAGGAGCGTGCGTTTGCCGTTGAGGCCTACTTTTCGAACGGATGTTCTGTGATCGCATCCCAGGATGCGGCAGCGTAACTAACTTCAAAACTTAATAAAACCCATTGTATGAATCAGAAAAATTTTATTTGCTTTTTTCTACTGTAGGCACGGGCCTTTAGTTTTGTTTTACTTAGTTTTTGAAGATCAAATCAGGTAGTTGACGGCCCCCATTCTCCACACACTGAGTACATTGATTTCTGGTATTTGTCATGAGCTCATGACTCTTGTTACATATCAGGCATTATCCTGACAACTTCTTCCAGGATGTTGGTCTTCAAATCTTGTAGGGTATAAATATTTCATTGATTAGAATATTCAGGTGATACCCGTTGGTCATAAACCATCATACTTAAGCAGAAAAAATATTATAATGAGGTTCCAGGCTTGCATTCTAAAATCTGTATTCACATATACCGCTGAAAATAATGTGTTTAGGTTTGCTGGACATCCATTGGCAATAACTTGTCTTCTACATATAAAGTTACTCGTGTATAAAAATTTACATTCCATTAAATAAAATAAAAATTTATTGCGTAAGTGTAATGAAAAAAAAGTTCAAAAGTTTAGCGTTTAATGTGATGGATTTTGTCGCTTTAAATGCTAGCCCGTTCCTCTAACATTCGTAATTTCATATCTCTCCATCTTCTTCTTTTTGAGCCAAGTATTGCCAAGTTATTTTAGGAAAAAAAAGCTTTTTGTTAATAATCCTTTAATATGCATTAATTGCTCACGCGCGTCCATACAATCAAACAGTATTAAAAGGCTTGCGTCTGCGTGTTTGACTTTCAGAACCCAGCTACGAGTTCATATCGGATGCCACCCATACGCGCCGCACTACAAATAAAATCTGTGTACGTGGAATTTCACACAAAGCTACTGTTATAATTCGGTTTCTAATTCAAAAATTCGACACAAGATGTCACTACTTCCGTCAGCAGCTCGCATAAGGATGTTACCCCCTTAGGTATAAGTGATGCGGATTTATACACTTTAAGTAACCTTCCGGATTTGGAAAGATTGACGACAATACTTTATGAAGTTGTTATAAATTACATGTAACGCCATTGCGTGTCGTGGTTACTTTGTCACGGTTACTTTGTCACTGTTACTATGTCACTGTTACCTTGTCTCGGTGAGTCGCCGACGGTGACTAGATGTTACTGGATCATAGTGGATCCGATTTATAAAATGGTCACAAATACTCAAACCGTGCGAAGCCGGTTACAAACACAAAAGTCACAAAAAATGGTCAAAAACCAAAAGGACGCCCGCAGAGCCTAGCAGCAAAAACCTGCGTAGCGGATTTTTAACTGCTAGTATGAATATGAATACTCGTACATATTCTTATCCATAAATAAATTCTATCCTTTAAAAAAAGGCTCAATACAGTCACAACAAACTCTATGATACAATCCAATTTTGGATTATTATTATTTTATTATAGTATTTGTAAGCCTTTCTTGAAAGATTTGAATTGGTTTATAAACAAAACTATTTCTACATATTAATACGGTGTATGTACGGACACAAACAATAATTCATGTTCATAGACATATGAATATTAATAGACCTGCCCTAAGCGATAAAAGCGTATTATTTCCCCCTCCCCATACCGGTTCCATTGGAACCGGTTGGGATCGAGTATGGCTTCGCGTGAATCTAAAAAATGTGACGTCATCATTCTTCTGCGAGCTAGCACTCATCGGTGCATTTTACGAAATAACAAGGCAAAAATAGTGGCTTGTGTTTTGAAAACGTGTAAAAATAGAAGTGAAAATAAGAATAAACCCAATTCTCGTATTACATTCCATAGGCAAGCATTATTTTACTTTATTATAAGCTTATTCAGATCACATAATATGGTCGTTTTTGTAAGACACACTGTCACTCGAGACACATGGCGTGTGCTCGTCGCTGTTTTGTGGGGTAAGTAAATTATGAAACATTTGTAAAAGTGTCTTAACTAAATACGTCAACAAAATATTGGACTATGAAAAAAGGCGAACTTTACTTTGCTGTATTTGGAATTTGTAAATTTGGTGATATTATAATGCGAGATGCCCATATACTGTGATTTAGATTGAGTTGTTGACGAATCACATATCACCGAATTCATCTTCCCGCTCTGCGCCCCGCTGTAGTTGGTTTCTTCCCCTCACCTTTATGTTCTGGTCTATTAATATTCATATGTCTATGTTCATGTTAATATTTTAAGGCATAACGTGTAAATAGTATTTTTTCATAAAAAAATAATCTCGCTTCTTCTTTGAAAGAACAGTTTTTGAACTCTTTTAAAATATCACCTTTTTGTGAATAATGTTATGAAAACATTTCGTGAAGTTTTTTAGAAAAATCATTGTTACATCAGTTTCATTATTCGTGTAACTGCCGAAAAGCTGTTTTTGATAGAACAATCAATCACTACCAAATATCAAAAATACGATGATCACTCTGACACCGACTTTAATATGAAACTTAAGCACATAAATATTTTTTTAGTTGGTCGATGTAGCGGGCACTCGAAGCTTCCCGAATTTAAAGACAGACTACAAATTACATCGAATAAATCCTTACGATGTATTATAATATATTTTTTTACATTAAGCCCACCCAGGAGGCCCTGAGGAAAATAATTTCTCTCAGGGACTATGTCATCTGAGATGCGGTGTGGAGGGTCTTTTTGAGGAATGGGAGGAATGAACATTTGTGTAGAAAGAGAAAATACAGAGGCCGGCAAATCGTTCCACAGCCGAGCTGTTGAAAATAAGAACGAGTCGAAGAAGCGACTTCTTTCTCATTTGACAAAAGTCAACATACGTTGGGCACGCGCTTGGCGTGTATGCGCCGGTGCCGAAGGGATCAATGACGCTAGTTCCTCTGAGCATCTTCCATTAAAATACCGGTAGAACAAGGATAGAATTCCCACCCGGCGACCCCTGTGCTCTAAATATTGCAGTCCGTTTGTTAAGTTAGGAGAATCTACTAGATGGACCGCCCATTTCTGCACAGAGTTAAGGGTTTTTTTCAGGTACATTGGGGCTCCAGACCAGAGGTGACTGCCAAATTCAACCGGTGGGGCACACTTGTAATTTGTACAAGGTTAGCAGTTGTGTACTATTAAAGAATCTGCGGACCCTGTACAATACACCCAGTTTTTTGAGAGGCTGACGTAACTCCGGATTCGATGAAGCCCCTATATCTGAGCTGATCCCAAGGGCGGATCCAGGGGGGGGGGGGGTCATGAGGCTCATGACCCCCCCCCCCCTGGGCCGGGTTCAGGACCTTAATTAAAATTGTTAAACATAATGTTTATATATATATATTTTTTGTATCTATTATTATCAAAATTATCTTCCTACTTTTTACTTTTATCCATTATTATCAAAATTAAATTATAACTCCTTGTGACTTGAATGTGCCCCCCCCCCTGGTGCTATGTGACCCCCCCTGGCGCCAAAGCTGGATCCGCCCTTGGCTGGTCACTTATAGTTACACCACGCATATCAATGGAGGACCTGTTCGGAAGATTGCTTCCGTTGAAGGAGGAGACTATAGAGCAAGTGAAAAGAATTCCGTAAATAAATGATAATGGAACCGCGATTGAGGCGGAAGACCTATGTGAAGAAGGTGGAACTAAGTACTTGCGACAAAATGGCCGCCGACAGTAATAATTAGCAACGTTCATACACGTACCGCGCTGCACGCTGCAAACGTGTCTCTTCACGAGTTATGAGTATTGACAGTGCATAAACATGGCCCAGACGTACATAGGTATATTTACATAAACACGGACTAGACGTGGGCAGGGTGATTAGTAGTTGATGCGGTTTTTTTTAAAGACGTGGTGTGAATTCACTCTCAGCAGTTATTTAAAATATCTGTTCAAAAATTATTGAAAGAGCGTATTAGCGTTAGCGAGAGTTAGCTTGGGGAATTCGCCTTCAAATGATCAATACAAAAGCTAATTCAAGGAGAAGTGCAACGTGGATTTAAGATAACGAGTGATTTAATACTCCAGAGGCGGGAATTAGTACCGCCGCCCCGGGAACCTTTATTGGATAACCAACATCTCTGCCATAGGTCACCCCAAGTGGTTCGCTAAGTTTGATGATTTAGCAGGGGTGTCCGGTTTCACGGGGTGAGGTTTGTCTAGGTCTTAGAGGTGGACGACCAGGACACACCGAACCCCAGATTCCCACCCACCCCTTATTTTCCTTTTCCTTCCCAGAACTCTCATCTCCTTCATTTTCTTAAAAAAAAAACCCTCCACACAGCATTCCTAAAGATGACAAAGGCCCTGAGGGAAATTATTTTCCTCAGGGCATCCAGAAAGTGGAGCTCATGTAAAAAAAAAATGATTACATTTTCATAACGCATTCATTAAAAACAGACTCAATTCTTTTTAAAACCTGCTTGTTTAGGTACGGATTTTTCGGAATTACTGTTATAAATAATCGTTCATTTAGGTGATAAAATTTTAGATTTTCACGGCAAAAGTTTTATCATGATTATTATTTGGGTTATTAGGCCTGGTTTCGTATAGGGTACATCATTGTCATGTTCATCAAATCCATCCATCCATCAGCACATCTGCCCTGATGATAGACACTGTAACGTTGTTAGAAACGATGGCTAAAGAAAGAGGAAGGGCAACACAGGATAATAACCCAAAAATAACCACGATTAGGTAACGTTAGATAAGTTTAGATTAGTTAGGAGATCAACCATAAGAAAAGAGCCCAGTGTGGCCCACATTATTAAATTACGTGTCATTTAAAAAAAAATAAAACGTTCAGGTTAGGGAAGGTTAAATGGTAATTTCGTATTACGTGGAAACATTTTTAAATCCTAACCTGTGCCATTTTTTTTCAATACATAGGTACTTTTATTCATTTTATATTCTTATGTTTTACAACAAATGTAAGTTTTTCAATACATCCATTGAATTTAACTTCTGCTTCCTTGATTGAATGAAAAAATGACGTGGAATCTTGGAAATGGAAATCAACCCGCTTCCCGACATCCGATCGAGCTGAAATTCGGTAGATAGACTTATTATCGATTACAATGGATTGAAGTCATGGCAATCAATCACAAACACACGCAGAAGCACGGTATTTTTTCTAAGATCAGAATAAATTAAAGTACTTAATACTCGAAATAATCGTCTCTTTTAAAAATCTGAATTTAACAAGGATGGAACTGCGAATATTTCCTACCACTGGGATGGAAAAAAATCTTATCAAATCAAAATAAGTAAATTTGTTAAAAAATTAAACGGAGTTCTTATTAAACACAAAAACAATTAATAAAAAATTATTTACTACATAAAATAATGGCACCGTGTAAATAATCCTTATTAACTGTGTTTCCTTGTAATATCGACTCCTCCCACCGTTATTCCTCTCCTCCAAACTTACCCGTCCCACTTGTTTAAAATCTAAAAATTTTTGTACTTGTATAGAATTTTTAAGTTAGTTTTAAGTTTGCTAGTGAATACACGGATGTGTCGAAACCGGGTCATTCACTAGCAAACTTAGTAAAAACTAAAAAAAAATAAGTAACCAATGTACATAAAAATTGTAAAAAATGTATCTAAAATAAAGCTTTTCAAAATAAAATGTCTGGAAATTTTTAACAAAAAATGCTCAAGAAATACAAAAAATTGGAAGGTTCAAAACTAAAATGAAAATAAATACCCTTATGGTCCTTAAAATAATAAAATGAAATTCTCCGCTTGTGGCCTCTATTTTTAATTTTTAGCCACCAAGTTCCAATTACCCCGTACATACGTTTAATACACAAACAGGAGTCGATCGGCATATTGATTAGATGCAATCTCAGTTCTCAGTGTAACGGGTTAGGAAAGCCAATCTCCACTGCTCTGATTCGAGATTGATCAAATTAAGTTTCACTAGGTCCAGTACCGAAGCACTTGGACCGATTTGTTTGGTAATCGTCTAGCTAAGTCAAATAGGCACAAAACTGGGAAACTGCCGTTCAAATAACCGACAGCTCGAATGGACTATCATTTAATTAGCCCACTAGGAAACACCAGAACTGCGGCCACCTTAGTCAATAGATAATAATAGACGCTCGTTATATCCGTCAACTGACAAATTAAAACGTTTTACTGGAGGTGACAAATTCTTTAACGTTTTAATGCTGGGCGTAAATATGTCATATTTTGTTTGTGCAAGGATAGAATTAGTAGTTTAATGGTTATGGGTGCTTTTTTAGTGCGTTTATTATTTTTAGACACTTTTTAATATATTTATACATCCACTTTTCCCTATCATTTGATAATATGAAACGTTCTTAAGAATATTTTTTATTCAGCTATAACTTGTGATACAGTAATATAAACGAGAAGCTTTTGACAGATGTGATATTTTTCACATAACATCTGGTTAGATTTTTAATGAGTGGTCATCTAAATATGAGTAAGCACTAAACATTTCCAGAATTAACACATTTTTTAAATCGCAGCAATATTTTTCATTGCATGAACCTACAAGTGCCCTCCAAGTAGGGCGGCTTCTGAAATAATGGATAGGTCGCCGTAGTTAAAGTTAAATTCGCTGAACACAAATAGAAGACTGCGAAATTTTAATGCATAGAAAAATCCCTTGAAAACTATCTTCTCGTTCGCCATTCTTGTGGGAAGCCCCTAAAACTTTTTCGCTGAAACTGGTAGCGGGAAAATTCTTGTACGGCGCGGTCGCTGGAGCAAGCGGTCACGGCTCGGCGCATTCCGCGACCGGGTTCGTTATCGCGCATACCAAACCAACCCCTCACCCAACCACCCTCCACATATACTTTATACCTTATAAACAATCAGAGCAGAGGGCGCGGTGGCTAGCCGCCCACCGATAAGTCCGCGAGCTCTTTACCTTCAAACAGATGAATTTAATAATGCGGTCAAAATGTACAAATTGACAGATACGTCATAACAATCACTCATTATACTCAGTTTATATCGCTCAAGAAAACTTTTACATCTAACTCTACAAATAGACCAGTGATTTTCAACGTAAGCGATTTAAGTACCTACCCTGTGGGGCAATCAAAAAAAATCATTAAAGGTTCATGGGAAAAAATTAATTTAAAGCCACAGAAGACATAAATAATCTAAAAATATGGTGACTATAACCTCCTTTCGTTAAATAGTGATAAAACATATGTCATCCCTTTCGAAATTAACACCAACAATATATCAAATCTTCAAATAATCTTACATAATCATTCTCACGCCCAACACGATACTAATCACTGTCGACAAAATTGTTCACTTCTGAAAACAGCGAATCAAATTACATATCTCGGAATAATCATAGATAAAAACCTAAAATGGAAAGATCACATCGGACTTACAAAAAAAGGATTAGGAAATTAATTTATATATTCTTACGAATTAGAAACTTCTTATCAACGAAAAATCTATACCCACTAGTAGGTACAGTCTATTCTTCAGTATGCCATTATCAGTTGGGGAGCAGCTTACAAAACTAGTTTGACCCCCATAGAAATTGTTCAAAGACTCATTATAAAAATTATACTAAAAAAACCTCCAGACTTCCCACTGAACGCATATTCGAAGAATTCAAAGTTCCAACATTTAAAAACTTATTTATATCATACCTACAAATTATAAAAGAAAAAGATAAATTCTCATTCGTAACTGAAAATCGTACAAGACTTACAAATGTATTTGTATGCCCCAAACTAAACACGTCTTTTGCCCAACAGCATTATGCACACCAAAGAAAATACTTCTTTAATAACCTTCTAGTAGAAATCAGAAGCATTAATGACAAAGTACAATTATTGAACTCCATCAAAATGCATTTTAGAGAAATCATCAACGGGAAAATTGCTGCTTCCCCCATCACCACATGAATGTCACACTAAAAATTATACCTATTTTACTTCTTACTGAATACATGTAGATGATTTTATCTTTTAGTTAAAGGGTCTTGATTGCGATATTATTTAACTGTGTTTTAACGGTATATTAACAGTATATTAACTGGGAATCTGTACATACGTGAAACACCTGACTGTAAAAATTGTACATATTTAAAATGTAAACTCTTCCTCCATCCACAAGCAAATGCTTTTAATGGGGGAAAAGTAACATTGTAACATGTTCCATTTTTTAAGATAAGTACTAAAATAAATAAAAAATTCTTTAGGGGGTGATTTCATATAAAGATTTGGTGGGCGATAAGCATGCTTTCTACACTTTAAACTAAACTTTTTTGTTAAAACCCACGTTTGACGCTATACGTTTTCATTTCATAAATTTCCAAAAGTAATCGTAACATTTTTTTTTCTTTTCTAATCTGACATTCGGAATGCCAATAATAAACAGCATTTATTGGTTTATTTTAGGACCTAGTCAGATTTAGAGGGGGCGCTGATAAAAAAATACTTATACTTGAAAAGAGGACAATGTCCCAAAAAACATTGGGAACCTCTGAAATAGACAATGAATAAAGTACTTCTTCTGTATTACTACTTTCGTATAGTGGGGGGTAGTAGGTCTGAGAACCAGAACAGTATCTCAGAAGTCACCCTGCGAACCTCATCGATCCTGTCGAGAATGCATGGAGCGGGTATTCTTTAACCACACTTTCGGTGGTCTTCATCGCACCACACATCTGCGTCACGCATCGGGCCCCACATATGCATCTTATGGGAACAACGGCTGTGGGAGCATCTCGCGTATTGATGGAGGACCAGAGTTTATCAGGCAGTGATACGTGGGGATCAAACCTTACCCCATGATCCCGGGTTCGTGGGTTGAGGTTTATCCGGGTCTTGACGGCAGATGCATATGCCAACCAACTGCGTGGCACATAGGATCTTTGAGAGGCAATTTAAGGGAGACCTTTTGACCTCTCTAGGGTGATTCTCTCGGAACATCACCTTGCACCGCAATGGGAGAGACAGATTCGTACGTTAGTCACTCTTGAACACATTGACCCCCAGATTCCTACCCAACCCTAATACCTTTTTCCTTCCCAGTCTTTCCTCTCCTTGCTTTCCTAAATAGACCCTCTCCACAGGTTATTTTCCTGAGGCAAATTATTTTCCTTAATAATTTGCCTCAGTTCCTGTTTCATACTTGGGGAGGGTCTATTTTGGAAAGAAAGCCTCCTGGGTAGAGCTAATGGAAGAAAATGAGAACCAGGCTACCTCTCGGTGGGGTCGTGTACGAGAGGAGCCTCTCTCCATCCATCTAGAAGGGTTTTAGAAACTTTAAGCAGCGTGCAGGGTGAGATACGACATCATCGTGAAAAGGTATTGCGCTATTTTGTTGCGCCTTTTTGTACTCGCTCAGTGTTTTACAAAATACTCTCAACGAAAGAATATAACAAACACGAACTGACTGATGTAATCAGAGTGCATCTCAAAACTAATCTCTCAGAAAGTCATATCCATAAAAAGAATGTTGAAAGTCGTACCTAAGAACTGTCCCGTAAACTGTAACGTCTTTTAGATTCTTACGGTATTGCGCATATTTTGTCTCTTCGCGCCTTTTTTTGATTTTGAATTTTTTCTAGTTTATCCCACAAATCCACAGCGTGCTAAATGTGCATTTTTTCACGATTAACGGCCTATTTATATATACACCGACCGGTCAGTGGTTGAGTGGGCAGTGGGCAAAGCGCTTGGGTCCCACCGATGGGTGTTCGATTCCTCGACTGGCTAAGTCCTCCATCACAGCACAAGCAACATTTTCAACTTTCTGTGGTGGTATAAGGAGATTTTCAAATATTGTTGGGTTATTGTACCCCGGGAATGTTTGTCTTTCTTTAAAAAAAAATAATAAAAATAAAATAAAAAAAACATAATAATAACAATAAAATTGAAAAATAACTATTGACACTATTATTAATTTAAATGATTACTTTATTTTAGGACCATTAAAATTATTAAAATAAATAGTCACTAGAACCAAGTAATTTGTCGACATTTAAATATTAGTATCATTAATTTGGTATACCTACGTCGAAAACTTCTTCTTCAATATTCGCAAATTTACCTTTTGATGTCATTTTAAATTAAATGAAAACTTTTTATGTTATGTTTTACGCTCCACTTATTTAATCAAAATTATCAACATGTTTCAAAACCATTGGTGTTGAAACAAGTTGATAATTTTGATTAAATAAGAGGTTTATAAAAGGCTAATTGTTTTCTTTTAATGTAAAAAAAAGTTCGGCTATAAAAAAACTGTAAATTACACCAAAGTTGTCGGGTGCAGGGGTTTACAGACTTAAAATCAATAGTTATTTATTAATTTTATTTTATTTAAGTACATGTTACGTAATTTTTTTTTAAATATGTTTATTTAGTTATTAATTGTACAATAATTTCTCTTACTTGAATCTTACAAAACTGATCAATCAGTTTGATTGTAAGAAATCTCTCATTTTTCCTATTTATTTACTTACAACATATAAAATGTTTGATATTTTGGTGCTTAATACATATCTAGTAATTATTTAATAATATAATACTTAATATTAAAATACTTAACTAATTATTATAATGCTTATTGTAACATAAATTATATTTTGAACAATGGTTAAAAGAACTAGGTGTAGATCTATACCCATTCGATCAAAATAATATTTGTTTTTCATAGATTTAGGTATTTTTATACAATATTTTAGTTTTCATATTCTATTGAAGTAGAATGATCTAACTTTAGTTTTGATTTTTGAATATGATGTCTCGTTTTTAATATTTTCAGGTAATAATTTAATAATTTTTAATAATTAATACTAATTTTTAATACATTTACTTGAGAAGATACATTAGATCACCATACTAGGCAGCTGCCTATTTCATGGTGACCAACGGAGGATAGTTATTTTGAAATGAAGTTAGTAAGTGTAAACATATTAAAGTAAAATTTAAAAAAAATTTGAAAATTGGTAGAAATGTTTCCAATAACTCACAAATAGCCAAAGTTGCCGCGAAAATAAACACAAATAAATAAGGTAGCTGTTAGCACACATACATACATATATATACTTACATAAACATGTATTTATGCGTACCTACACATACGTGTACATTCATATATATATACACATACATATATACAGTTATACTTGGATAATTAGACGAAGAAAGGAAATAAGAAGCAGTTCTTACTCAAATGCATCTATCCATAATGCTAACCGGAGCGTTGTTTGTATTCACGAATTAAACATAATGTGTTTGTTCCCTTACGCAAAAAAAAACATCAATTAAACATTAGCAGCCTTACTAATAACAAAACGCCTTAACGAGCGGTCAACTGCATATTTGTTGCTTGCGCGGTGATCTGCGTTTTTGCATCTTTACTAATAACACTATCACGCATTTTATGATTTTTATGTTGGTCCCCTTGAATCTCACATAGATCTGCGCAGGCGCGCTGCCATCTTGTTTTATAAACTTCGCGGTAAAACAATGTTTGACATTGTTCAGTTGTACTTGCAGTTAATTTTTATGTTTTTGAAGATAATTTTCGTTTAAATGATCAATTCACTGTGATATTAGTGTAATTCAACATAATTACCAATGCTGGCGTTACTTTTTGTTCAGTTTTAGCCTCATGCATGTGTAAATAAAAACAAATTCGAGAAATCGACGTATTAATTGCGTAAAAATGAATCTAAGATGTCAGATTTTTTCAGTTATTTTTTCGGAATTATTATTATATTTTTTTATCCTTTTTAATTGTATGAACGAGATAAAAAGTGAAGTGACAGTTTTCTTCCAGATTCATAAAGTAAGAGGTGTGTATTTTTTAAACTTTTAATTTTCTAAAATTTTTCGACCCTTTAATAGAATATGTTTACAGTCAGCTTTTTTTTCAAATTTTTTCATGTTGAAACTTAAAATACTGCAATTTTTAAACACGATCGTATATTTCAGACACAAAAATCTAAAAGGCAATTCTATCTAGTTTCTGTAAAGGTAGGTATATGCTTTTACGACATCTTCAAAAATAAGAAATATACGAGACATTTAAAATACGTTTGAAAAATTCCAAATTTCGTTCGGACATCAATCGTTAAAACAGAGATAAACTACGCTCTCAGGCCGTATAAACAATGTGTATTTCTTTCCATGAACAATTTTTTAATTAGTAATATTTTCACATCCGCGGCCGTTTGTCAATTGAATAAAATTTTCACGGGGTTTATTAGTAAGGCTGTGTGTGTTTGTTCCCTTACGCAAAAAAATCATCAATTAAACATCACATGTTTATTTCTTTATTACAACAATACACCACCAAAATGTAAAAAGATAACTAAGTACACCGGAAAGGTTTCCGCAAAATACACATTTCGATAAAACGTATCGTGGCAATATCCGGGAAGCGTAAATTGAAAACGCTGTTTAAATGTACCTACGGTAATAATTTATTTAGCTACCCATTGAAACACCTACAAATTATGCGCGTGCAAATTTCGACACGCGGTTTTACACTATTGTGGCACTGCTGCTATTTTATAAATTAAGCGTAACCGTGAAAACCTAACAATGCGATTATATTTTAATAAATGAACAATTTATAATACTTTTATTTATTTTTTTATTTTAACTTTATGAGTAAAACCTCAAATTGTAATATTTAAATAAATGAAGACAATATAAGCGAAACTCAATCGAAAATCTGGAAACAGAAAATCAGAAAAAACATATTGACACCTCTGGGACTCGAACCCAGGACCTCTTGCTTTCCGGGCAAACGCGCTAACCACTGAGCCACGGTGTCAATCATAACTAAAGATAGTTGCCAATAATATATGCGTTAAAGAAAATGAAGATAATGTAGGTGGTTCTTAGTTGAAGTATGTTACATTTAAACATGACCGAATTTCATATCGACACCGTGGCGCAGTGGTTAGCGCGTTTGCCCGGAAAGCAAGAGGTCCTGGGTTCGAGTCCCAGAGGTGTCAATATGTTTTTCTGATTTTCTGTTTCCAGATTTTCGATTGAGTTTCGCTTATATTGTCTTCATTTATTTAAATTTATAATACCACCATTTCATATGTATCATGTGACCCGTATATGTATTATGCTTGTCCCTTGATTTTTTTAATTAATTTGAAATATTGAAGCATTTTTGAAATTTGGTTTAGAGAAGCAAGAGTTATCTTTAAAATTGGGGTGTAATAAGTGCAAATATAGACTGATTATCCAGGGTTCAATGATATATTTTTCTCAATTTAAAACAACAACAAAAAGTCTATCAAACGTCTCCGCTGATCACACTGCTACGCGTGGCGACGGTATATCGTGATAAGCGCTCGCTCTCCTTTGTTACTGCTTCTAGAACGAGTCGGAGTGGGCATCACGCGGCCCTTGAAGGATAAACTATTCAGTTGCGGTGTGTGATGGAAATTTTTTTTTTTTTAAATACATCATCGGACAGCAAAATGATATGTATATTTTTACTCCAAATATGCTCGGGAACCACTGGTTGAAATTCTTCGACTACGTGCTATTACATCCTATATTAATGATTTTTTTTTTAAATAAAGGTTAAGAAAACGTGGGCAACATTCAGTGCGAACAATAATTATTAAGTTACGAATTTTAATTGAGTTTTGTTCTATATTGAAAAAAAATAAACAATCCTTTTAGATATTTCTTATTGATTCGAGCTTTTATTTTTATACCGAAGGAATAAAGCTTTAATCACAAAATTGTCTTATTTTGAAAAGCAAGATCAGCGACATCTTAGTCCCCCCCTTCATTAACGGTCTGTTTCGCTTCAAATGTACATAATATCTCCTTTAAGATACCCACGGCTTATGATTACACTGATCAACATCCAAAATGTTTCCCGGGTGCCATAAGCTGATTTAGATTAATTCGTGCCTGCTAATCACGAAAATAAAGGTATGTTATTATTATTATTATTATCGGGATTGAAAAGCTGAGACTTACCTCGATCGTCTAGTTGTGGGATCTTTCATAACCATGACCTCCGTGATATCTCCGAATTTGTTGAAGTAGTCTCTCAGGCTCTCTGGAAAAAAATGAAAAACATTATTTTAGTGCTAACGTAGATCAGTTAAATTTTAATTAAGGTAGTATTAGGTACAGTGGAGTAACTCTCTTTTTTACGGAAACACATCGTACAAACAAACTGAAAATAATACACCTTCTGCTGCGGAGTGAATTTATCTTGCAAAAAGTTTCTTTATTGTATCAAAACTTAAACCAATAATAAGATTCAATCGAGTAAACCAAAATTTATTACAAATCGATGTTAGAAACGGCTTTTTATTCCCACAGAAACCTATTTTCGAAAGGCCACTTACTGAACTCCAAATTGCATGAAACCGTTTCCGCTGCCCCGTAGTGGTTGTCGTATAAGTCAAAGGAGAAATCAAATAAGAAATCATATAAAAGCTACAATCCAATGCTGCAAAGGCAGCCGAGCGAGGACGATATGTTTCACAATCCGTGCATGTCTATTGACTTTGGACATAAAGATTCTTCAAATACTCCATAGCGGAAAGTTGTTAAGTCCACCTGGAGACGTCTACTTCCATTTCCTCGCAGCCGTGAGCGTGAGGGATAGAGCGTATTATTTCAATGGAGTTGGAACTGGAACCAGCACCGTGAACTGCCGGTGCCGGGTCACATAATACTCGGGCACGGATGAGGGCATATCAGCTCCGTGTGAAAATATTGATTTAATTGCGGTATCATAAAGCTCTCGGAGATGCTGGATTGTAGGGAACTCCACGCCTGAATTAAGCCGCCTTACTAAATCATACGTGTCGTTAAATATCTCCACTCAATATTTGATAAAAAATTATCCCCTCCCGCGTGCAATAAAAAATAAAGATAAAACTCGGGGATAAGCGCCACTAAATTGTTTGCCGAAAACCAGTGAGGAATATTGAAATAAAAAGGTTTCGAAAGTCGTAAAACTTATTATATTAAAAGGTTAAAATAAAATCAGAAAGTGAATTATATATTCAAAACCGGCTTTGATGAATGATACAGCAGCAAACAGCGTTCCTTAAATGATAAGATCAAAACGAAGGCGTCGGAAAAGATAAATAGTAAAGAAATGTTTCATTTTGGCGATGTTTTCCCCCAGACGCAGACTGGGGAAGGGGGATTCTAACGTGATTACGCATAATAAAGGAGCCGTTACAAAGCATGTCCCATCGCGGCCTGGCCGAGTAATACAGTCAAACCGAACCAACAAATTTTATAATTTATGACTCGATTCTTTGAACTTTTTATGGTGTAATTGAAAATAACGTCTTGTAGATTTACAAATGTATTTTGCTTTCCACGCGAAAGGTAATCCGAACTCCCCGACGGATAGTTCTCCTTCGGTTTAACGTTAAAATATAGCTGAATGATATTCTGTAATCTTTTTCCAATCGACTTTGCTATCTGCTTCTTTCTTAGACGTCCTCGATATGGCGTTATATGGAGGTGGAAAATATTATCCCGTTCCTGGTCCAAAGCGTGTAGCGAGTAGCTGTGCTAGTACCAGGAGTAGAGGAGTAGAGATAGGTAATAGGTACCAGCAGAAGTAGGTGGCGTAGTACAAGCCGTGCAGGGAGTAGGAATATAGAATCCGGTTCATTTTATCGCAGGGCTGTGTCTGAGATAAAATGTAAGGAACGACTACGGGGAGACTTCTATCAGGGGACGGCGATATATTTTATACGAATACACGGCCAATTTTATTTGTTTTGTTTGCATCCTTTGCTTCGCCAACTCTTCATACAACAGGTTTTGTTATTTTAATGTTTCTTCCAAGTGAATTGTGTGCGCTTAAGCAATCCTCTAAAATACCAAAACCCTTATTATGACCATAACGGTATTATCTATAAAATTGACACCTACATAAAATGAAATGTATGTTTATTAAATTATGTGCGAGAATAATACGAATAATAGGATAAGAGTTTGCCCAAAATAGATTTGTAAGAAACAGTCCTTAACATCAAAACAACATTGATAACAATACTCTTGAGACATTAAAACAAATTAAAGACTTGGGCATCACTTTTCAATCAAATCTTTCATTTGTTAACCATATAACAGAAATCTCTAGTAAGGGCTTAAAAATGTTGGGATTTATAACCAGGCTAACTAGAAATTTTAACAATATAAAGTGTATTAAACTGTTATATTTTGCCTATGTTAGAAGTCAACTTGAGTACAATTCTCCCGTCTGGAATCCAAATTATATTACCTATACATATACAAGCTGTTGAAAGAATACAAAACAAATTCTTACGTTTTCTAAATTTTAAAATGAGTATTCCAGCAATTATGTTGAACTACAACACTATTTTAAATTATTTGAATATGCTCAAATTGTCCGACAGAAGAATTTTCACTGACTTGGTATTTCTATATAAAATTCTAAATGATTTAGTTAAAAGTCCGATATTGCTAGAATTTATAAGCTTCCGGATTCCACTACGTAATACCAGAAGTCAGGATTTATTTCAGTGCAGAAACTCTGGAACTAACTACCATATGTATTCCTCTTTGTCCAGAATACTGATGGAGGGAAATAATTATACCAAGTCAGTGGACATCTTCAATTTATCTTTAAAAAAATACAAAATACTATTACTGAGGCAGTTCAGTTATGTACAATAAATACTATATATTGCGTTGCAAAAACCTATTATATTTCTTTGTTAAAGAAATAGTATTTATATATTATTTAATCATAGTGTAATTTGTAAATTTCATACTTATGTAAAAGCCACGTAAAAGGGCGTAAATAAATAAATAAATTATTTGGTAGGCGGGTGTGGGTACCGCCACCCAAGGAACTGTTTCTAAGATATGAACACCTCTGCTGTTGTAGGTCACTCCAAGTGGTAAGCTACGTTTGGTGACTTAGTAGGAGTATCCGAGTTTATGGGGGAGGTTTGTCCAGTTCAGATCTTGTCGGTGGATGCCTCCATACACAAACTGCGTTGCGGGCCGGATCGGGAGACCCCGGGTAAAGGAGACCCTTTGACGTCTCTGGCTGGAATCTCTCAACTCTCAACGCATTGCCTTGCACCGCACCAATTCACCTGGACCGCGCGTTGACCCCGGCCCTTCGCACCCCTCAAACATTATTTTTATCAGAAACCTCCTTCCTTTCTCCAATAAGACTCTCCACAGTATCCCCAAAGATGTAGTAGGCCCTTAGGGAAAATATTTTCCTCATGACCTCCTGTGAGTTAATGTAAAAAAGCTACAAATATTCCTGCTTTAATACTTCGGGAGCTAAATCGAATTTCGTTAGTCTTACATAAATAAGGAGCTTGGAAACAAAACAAAAAAGCGAATTACTTTTCTTTTTCCTCAGCACCGGGTGTTCCGGCTTCCTACAGTAAATAAAGGCAGAACCAAACTTCACGTGTGCGTAAACATTTTTCAAGTCCCTACTCTCGTCGCGTGGAGAGACCTGGAGATATCACCGCCTAATACATACAGACGTGGTTTTAGATTAGAGACGACACATTCGATTCTCCGCGATACCCTATAACTGGCGTAGGTACTGAGCAACGCACGTACGAGTACCTTTATATATTTTTATATTACACTACTGGAATAAATACGTCTCGTCGCCATATCATGACGAAAATGTTATCTTATTTATAAGTATTACATTTATCATCACGAACATTAATGATTTTTTTAACGAATGGGTTTATTAATTACTGTGTTGATCTTAGAATGTTATATACATGATCTAAATCCATCCAAAACAATGTAATATTTTTTGTGTATTTTAAGAGTGAAAAGTCTATGGTCTGCTGTTTTAAATTGATCGGGTGTGTTCTAAAGCGAAATAATTTGACAACCTTTGCCGAAGCTGCAATGAGAAAATGGTTTATAAATTGCTATAATCGTTATTGCCAAGATTCCCGAATGCTGCTCGGCAAATACTTGAATAAGCAACAAAGCGTTTTCGCTTAATGCGCGCATTTTTTAAGCGGTTTACCTCGGAACGAGTGCACCATCCCCGAAATGAGATTGTTGGATTACATCGAATGCTATTTTCTTGCAATTCCGTTTGCGGTCATATTTTGTGGTAATATCCGGTCGTCGTTAGGGGGACTTACAATAGATAATAATATCCATAGAAGAGTACAGCGATATATAGATGTAGGGACCGGGAACCATAGCCTAGGGCCAGCCCACTTCGATTCTTGCGGATTAACTAATTTAGTTTTTGAAAGCGGACAAACAAATCGGATGTTTTAACGGATTTGGGAGAATGCGGGGAGCAGAATTGCGATTTTAGGATTTAAGGCAGGTCGGGCCGGGCTGTGGTTCCCCCTTTGGCCGCATAATCGCCCCAGTTCGGCGCTACTTTCCAACAAACTGTACGCGTGGCCCTGAAACTTTAGCCCGCCTTATACGGGCTCGGGCTCTCGATGTGATACGCCATTTTTCCCAAAGTCAGAATAAAAACAAGAAGTCAATCTCTAATAGCTTAACAAAGTTCTTGACAAAAGTTCTTATTCTCAGTGCCACAACATGCCGTTTCCTCGGTTGTAAAAGTAAATCAAAATGCCAAAAGTTAAAGTAGCGGAACGATGGAATTGTAGTTTATGTCCGCATTATCGAACTTTTCTAGGAATATTGGTGATGCTCTCTTTCAATCTATTACAATGCTAATGCATTTCAAATGATGTGCTAACTTCCGCGATAGATTAATAGTATCTCTACCTTACTTATTATTATTTCCATTAGCACGTTAGATACATCATCAAGCAACATTACGCAAACGCTATTGCTGTAAGCCGGACTCTCGGTGTTCCCGGAGTCCAAGAGCTCGCTAGGAAAGAGGGCATGGAAGTTTTGAAGAATGCTTTGAGCGTAATCAGCGGGCAGCGCATCTCTTTTCATATTCCACCATTCTTATCTCGGGACGTAATCGCAAATTGCATCGTACGTGGAAAATCGGCTCGTGGTGTCAGGGGCGGACTGGCGAACACAGTTACCAAAAAACTTAACATTCGGCCTATATCACAGTATACTCGTAATTCAGTCCAAAAATCAGTGATATGGCCATGTTTGGCTAAACATTGTTATTAAATTTGTATCGTGGAATTCTTCGTCAGGTTTGAATGAATGTAATGTGTCTTTTATATACAAAAAGCAGCAAAATAATTTATTTGTTTTTAAATTGCATCCTCCTGAAACCCAGGTTTTTTTTAATTTGATGTACGAAATTGTGACCTACGGTACTATATAAAGTGCTTTATAAAACAATGCCTTCAAACCCAGATGATGTTCGCAGACTTTTCAGTACAAGATGTAAGTACGAAACTAATGAAACAAAAAAAAAATAATAACTCAAAATCTTTTAACCTACAAAAAGAGTCGGAAAAAGGTTCGGAATTACATGTAACATTTACAAAAAAATAAGAGTGAAATAATAAAACACCGTTTACCACGTTGAAGGAACAATATTTTGGTGTGTTTTGTTGCGGAATGTATGTTTCTCGAACATTTAGAAAAAGCTGTTCAAGTTTTTAGGTGTACACGCAGATATATCCGTCATAACTTCATTTTATTTCTCTAAAACGATGCATATAACCAAAGAAACAACGGAGCTCTGAAAGGCAAAACTACATAATCGATTGTGTTTTTGGTATAACTTTTAAAGCCACATTTTTGGGAATGTTACTTTTCAGTTGTTTCATGTCTTCAAAGAACATCACGGTAAAGTGTTTTTTGCTTATTAATACTAGAAACTAAATTTATGCGCATAATTTTTTTAGGTTATTTTTAGTAAACCACGATCCAGCGCTTGGATGAATTTATTCAACCATCAAATCTCTTATAATTTTTTAATGTTTGCAATATTTTTCAACAGCATTTTGAAAAATATATTTTCATATAAACTTCAAGATTTGTAATTAGTTTTACGACGTAAAAAAAAGTTTTTAAAGTCTCCTGTAAAATTTTCGTTTTGTGGCTTGAAGGTTTTTACCAAACCATAATCGTTTCGTATTTTTAAATAGTTCAGGCTAATGGACTTTGTAAAGCGAAAAATTGTCAGTAGTTCGCCTCTGCTTAGTAAGCAAAGTTGCTCAAACACCATAAAATTGGAAGTTGCAGGGATGTGGGCGGGGCGGGTCGGCAACTTTATTTCACTGGTCTGGCCTGTGTGGAGATAGACACAGGATAGAAGGGAAGCGGACTCAGGATAAAGCAGGCACCTGCCTACCTTTACCTGCTTACCGGCTTTTCAGAGGCTGGCTCCTCCGATTTGGCGCCGAAAACATTCACGCGGGAAATCCGTATGCCAAATGGTCGCACTAAATAAAATTGAAGCTAAACTTTTGAAATTATTGTTTTCTGTAATACCTACCTTCTATGTAAAGTGCATGTGTACCAAATAAATTAAAACTACGGGGAAGATGTTTTATTTAATTTCGGAATCCTTGCGTAGTGTGCAATGTTATTGATTGCTTGTAAAAAACCATTGGTGCATCGTGCATCAAAATTATTTATTATTATTATTATTTAAGCTTTATAGATACAGCGCTTCGACAAATCTTACTGAAGGCCGAATGTGTAGCTTCATTTCCACCGTAAGGCACTATATCAAGGAAATACTAGAGGAGAACCAAGAGGAAAAACGCCATCGTTAGATATATTTTAGCATATATAAGCAATAGTGGAGTTTACAAGATAGTCACGACTAAATTGCAACTAACATAAAATCAAGCAATACCTACAACAGATTTTCTTTCTGCATTGAATTTCTTCATAAATAGCTAATTCAGAATATAAACTTCGTTTTCATTAGTACAAGAAAACTACATTGGTTCATAATTTGATATTAAATTCACGATGAATTGTATGAGATATATACTCCGTGGGGAACAATGCGACGTTTTGGCGCAACATAATCCCTGGAGCAAGATAATTGAAATACCTCCGGAGCCCTGATTCAGCAACGTAGCATTTGGCCTACCAGTTTACCTGAAGTTGAGCTGGAACGCCAACTTTTCTATACGTTATCCAGTTCCACATCATGGTTCGCTGGATGCCTACCGTATCTGAGTAGGTATAGCTTCCGATACACAGTTTTGTGTCGCGACTGCACATTTGGCCAGGTATCCTCCACCGGCAACAAGCGAATAAGTAACGCAACACATTATAGCAAAGTCTGAAAATAATTACACACCAACACAATACCCATTTACTAGAGACGTGTCTTTTTTTACTCAGGGCCTGTAAATCGGTTGACTAAAGATCCAGCGCTTGGTTTTGTGGATATCTGGCTTAGGGCAGAAAGGCGCTCAGGTGTTACGTTTGCATTTCCGAAATGTTTGACACAAATAAATGGGGATAAATCTTTGATTACTTTGCAGAGTCCTGCCATATTTCTGTTGCTTCGAATTTATGTGCTTTTGCCAAGAGTTGATAAACTAAATAACCATATTTTGTTTATTTTTTGGGCAATGTCAGATTTTTGAAAGACTACAAAAATTCTTATATTTATCGCAACATTTTTTTGGAATTTTTTTTGGAATCGCGTTAAAAGTACTCGTTGGCGGTAATCGATTATAAACAGTCAAAATTAGACATGGAAGATTGTAAATTGCACAAGTAGTGCGAAAAGAAAATATTATTTCAGTAAATTTATTTACTGCGGGCTAGCTACGAAATAAATATAAATACTAACAATTCTTCTTATGATTTTCTAGAGAAAAGTTTTCAAAGTTTCTCATCGCATGGGATTCGATTACAAGTTTTAGTACTCGATACTCGATCACCGAACTTGAGTTTGTGCAATTAATTAATTGCAAATTTGCACCACAAAAATTATAATTTTAAGAATCCGTTTATCGAAAAAAAGATTTTTTCAACCTATTTAAAAGTAATTTTAACATTCATTCATTACAGAGATAAATTTAATTTCTAGAGATGTAGAAAGAATCTTATAGATTTCTGAGAATTTTCATTTTCATTCTTTCTCTATTATAATATCATTATGTGGGTTCTTATTTCTTTTATGTTCGGACTACGCAGTCCATAAGTACGAAGAAATATAATCATTAGGTTATCTTTCGTTGTTCATCTTGGTGAAACATATTTCTATATATTCCATATATTTCTATATTCTACGTTTCCATTGTTCATGATACAATATTATAATTAGTTTATTACAATAACTTAATGAATTATTATGGATTGAATGATTACATGAACCTCCCAAGGCACACAATAAAAGCCAAGATCTCTGATAAATAATTTGTGTGACTAAGTAAACCCATTATGAGATTTGTAATAATTTAAGATTAATTAGTCGCAGTACTATAATTTTCACCCGTTGACCCATTGCCAATAATAAATAAAAAGCACGTTCGTGTAATAGCAAGCACTCACAGTATTTACCATAATATTAAATGTAAGCATATTTTACTTTACCCCGAGAGCGGTTTCATTTCAATAGAACTCATTATGCTAAATTTTGAAAATCTATCCAACAATTAATATTAACAAAGTCCTTCACAGTCCACTCGCACTCAGAACCTTGAATTACATTTAATGTGTTCATAAGGGTTCCACATCAACTCAACAAAGTGGCATTTTAACACCCCTTTAAAAGTCATTAAAAGAGATGAATTTTTTTTAATAGCCCATAACCTAACCTATCGTAATCCACTTAACCACCTTTAAAAGTTGTCTGGTCACCGTTTATAAGATACGTACATAGTGTAGCTGTTAGCAAGATATCGAAGTTAGTAACAAGAAAATTTAAAACAAAACAGCATCAATTCGAAGATTTGTCGTTATTTCCATGAACGGTTAATAAAAAAGTAAGAATGTATAATGTTTCTAAATATTAGGTCCTTACATATGAAATTGGCGTTTTGCCGTTCTGGCAACTTTGATCTCAAATATCTTCTCTTTGGTTAGGAATTACAAATTAAAACTTATACAGCTATTTACTCATGTTTTTGTGTTTCGAAAATTATAATCCACTTGTTTTTTCCTTAATTGTTTTTTTTTCTTTGCGTCACTTAGTTTACAAAATGGAAAACTTGAAATATCGCGTTATTTACGAGTACGAGTTTCACCGTGGCACCAGTGCTGCAGAAACGGCTCGAAGGATTAACTGTATGGCGACGGTGTGACATTATGTGTATGGCGACGGTGCCGCAAAAGAAAACACAGTGCGTTTTTGGTTCCAACGTTTTCGTTCTGGAAATTTCGACCTGCAGAACAAGCCCCGTGGACGGCCGGAGACCAAAGTTGATAATGAAGAATTGAAGGCTATTGTGGAAGCGGATCCATCGCAAACCACGTCCGAGTTAGCTGCAGGCTGCGGTGTTAGTGAGAAAACTGTTTTAATCCACTTGAAGCAAATTGGGAAGGTGAAAAAGCTTGAAAGGTGGGTAGCTCACAAATTGAGTGAAGCAAATCAACAAACGCGCGTTAGAAAGCTAGACCACATACTGCACATCAGACGGCTCCCAAATTAGAGGAGCTTCAATTGGAATGTCTAAGACATCCACCGTACTCTCCGGACCTTGCCCCAACAGATTACCATTTTTTCGAAATTTGGATAACTTCTTGCAAGGGAAGGAATTCAACTCCGATGGGGCAGTCCAAACCGCCTTTAAGATTTTATTGATTCCCGTCCGAATGGTTTTTTTAGTAAAGGGATCGATGAACTACCTTTGAGATGGCAAAAGTGCATAGATAGCAATGGTACTTACTTTGATTAAATAAATATATTATATTAAAAAAAAATCGACTTTATGTTCCTCCCATACAAAACGTCAATTTCATATGTAAGGACTTAATATATAGGAAGATATTGTTAAACTGAGATTTTTTCTAACATTAAGAAAATAGTTAATAAAATTATAGATTTACGTACTGGATATACTCTAAAAATAACTCTCTTAGTTTAACATTGCTAATTCTAGTCGTGTAACAGAAACTTGTAACGTAATAACACAATAGAAACAGGAATTATTATTCAGGCAGATAATAACATTATAATCCTTTATGCAATCAAGCCGGAATTTCATCAAGTCTCTTTCTATGAATGTGTGTACCCTTCATTATCTGAAGCGGTATTACAAATTAGTGGAGAGGCACTCGCAGGTAGCACACACGAGCCCCTTAACCAATAAGCAGATTTCAGTGGGCCACCAGCCACCAGCCAGCCAGACACCAACCACCGACAACCGGCATTCGGTGTCTCGGTATGGGGGCTCTCGGTTCTCGGCTCTCGGTGCGGGTGGCTGCCACAAGAGCCACCGAAAACCGCCAAGTTTCAGGTAAGCAATTATTATGACTGTCGAATCAAAGGTCGCGATGGTGGGCGCGTTATTTGGAAGGGGAGAGTGAGTACTTACCTTCTTCTCAGTTCATTTGGGTATTGGTTTTGATTGAAGGTAAATAAAAGGGATTAGTTAAATTCAAAAAACACTTCTGAACTATTAAACAGTGAATAAAGCCCCAAGTGGTTTGCTACGTTTGGTCACTTAGCAGTGGTGTTTGGGTTCATGGGGTGGGGTTTGTCTAGGTCTTGGCGGCGGGTGAGTTTATCCACCTATTGTGTGGCGGCCGGATCGAGGTAGTTCTTTTGACCTCTCTAGCCGGATTCTCTCGATCCATCGCCTTACACCGCAGTGGGAAGGATTTTTTTTTTTACTTGAGCTCCACACAGGAGGCCCTGAGGAAAATAATTTCCCTCAGGGCCTATGTCATCTTTGGGGATGCTGTGTGGAGGTTTTTTTTTAAGGAAAGGAAGTAGAGGAGAGTTCTGGGAAGGAAAAGGGTTTAAGGGGTGGGTAGGAATCTGGGGTTCGGTATGTCCTGGTCATCCACCTCCAAGACCTAGACAAACCTCACCCTATAAACCCGGGCACCCCTGCTAAATCACCAAACGTAGCGAACCACTTGGGGTGACCTATGGCAGAGGTGTTGGTTATCCAATAATGGTTCCCGGGGCGGCGGTACCCATTCCCGCCTCCCAAATTGAAGGATGGATTCATACGTCCGGCACTCGTGGACCCACCTACAAACCCCTCATACCTTTTTCTTTCTCAGAACTTCCTCTCATTCCTTTTCCTAAAAATACCCTTTACGCAGCATCCCCAAAGATCGATTTTTTTCCTGAGGGCCTTCTGTGTGTAGAAAATACATAAAAAAGATTTAAATTTCAGTTTAGAATTCTTACCAATAAAAATATGTGTTTAACTGGGTGCGAAAGAACGGGCAACAACGCATTTTGGAAGAGTTTTAACAGATTTAATACGTGTTACTGAGACATATACAAACTCTGTATGAGTCTCAGTTTAGATATAAGTTAGAAAACAGCTTTTTAGTTTTTGATATTTTTGTAATAAAAATCACCTAATAAAAATGAATATTGATAAAAACATCTTAATTTTTATTGAGATTTTTATACATTAAAATAATGCACATTGTGTATAAAAATTACTACTGATAATATTGAACTGAATACTCTATTATTTTAAAAACGCAAAATCTTTTGAAAATTTGACTGATATATCGATACATCGATATTTTTCCTCGATATATCGACGTAGATATTGATATTTTAATAAATAATGATACATCGATATATCGATATTTTTTTTTACTTTCGACATCCCTACTGAAGGCCCCATTAGGGAAGAGTTCACGAAGGTGGTCTCAGCTCTCCTCTCCTTTTGTTTCCTCCCTGCAGGCTCCACGAAGGAAGAGTCCAGGGAGGTGACCTCCCAAAGGCCCCTGATTTTTTAATGGTCCAATTTCGGTCACACCAGTATATAGGGAAATAGAAGATCCACTCCAGCAGAGCCCCGAACTCTGGGGAAATGTCTAAATACTCTGAGATGCGACCCTGTTTCTTGGAGACACATTGTCACATTTCGTGACACTGTTCAAAGATCATTCAGCTTGAGCATCCTAACTCGGGCCTTAGCTATTGCAGGTGGTGTTTCCACTCTTCGAGCGATGGGTTCGGCACACTCTCTACGTTGGAAAATTTACTCTTACTTAAACGATTTTCTTGTTGCAATATTACGTGGTCGGACTACAGTCCAGAGCATTGGATTGATCGATTTAGGAAATGTTTTGATGCTGAAAGAAGCGAAAAGAAAAGAGGAAGGTTTAACCCGTCTAAACACAGGAGACCCAAGTTGTCCCAAAACATAATATGCCGTTATAATAACAGGAGATCCAGATTGTCCCAGAGCAACAGTGCATTATTAAAAGTTAGATATCTCTCTTCCTGTCTTGCGAATATTTGTGATTTCTTTTATGTTAGAAACGGAATGAAATAATGCTTGTCTTGTCTTAGAATTATATGAGCTAGGTTGTTCAGATATTTTACAAACCCGATCAAAAGTGACGATTTAATTTTGCGCTAATTTGTGACGCATCACACGTTTAATTTTAAAATAAAATTGTATGAGAGTGATAAAAAGTGAGGTGACAGATTTATTACAAATTTTGCTTAGAAAAGGAATCTGTATTTAAAATTTAAAGTTTATTCTATTTTAATAACTTTTTCGAATATTCTCAGGTATTCATTTTTTAGCCAATTTACATTTCCAATATTAAAATTTTAAAATTTAGAAACAAAAATGTTGATTTCTAATAAACACATCAGAAAGATTATTGTATCTAAATTTTAGAACATTTTTTTTTGCAAAAGCGTCAAAAAAAAACAATAAAACGAACATTTAAAATGCATGGGAGGAACCAGGAATTTTGCGCGTCAACCTTGACAGGCAAAAGTTAGCAGAAAATTATTTTCTAATTATTCGAAGGGTTAAGAAAATCCTGACTATTCAGATCTGGCTACTAAACATAACCAGAGCCTTTTCCAGCAATGGTAACATATCAATTAAAAATTAAGGCCTACTGGAAGAATCTTCCATTCTGGATCGCGATACAAATATATTTACTTAAACTATTTGAATTTAATTAGGTTAAATTTTCAATAAAATACATGTTTATTTCCCCACCGGCAATTTGAACTATCAATATCTGGGTCAAGAACTAAGTTAAATTGTCATTTTATTCAATACTAGCTGGTACCCGGCATGCGTTGCTATGCCATTTATTAACGAACTTGTTTCTCCCTGCGCGTCCTTTCCCATTCGTCCCGTTCACCTTCCACCTCCCTTTCCTCTCCCGCGTTCCCTTCCCCTCTCGCATTCCCACTCCTCCTCCACCTTCCCTCTCCTCACTCTACTCCCCCCCTTCCCCGTCCCGTGAACTCCTCTCCTTCCCCTCCCCCTCCCATAATCAACTCCTCCCTCCCGCGGATCCCACTCCCGATATCCCCTCCGCCCTCCCGGGTTCCCCTCCCCCCTCCTGCGATCCATACATTCATTCTCGATACATTTAGTTTTCAAAGAGCTCGTGAGCCACTTATTGCAATTTTTTATACAAATTTTCCCATTCGTCCCGTTCGCCTTCCGCCTCTCCCGCGTCCCCTTCCCCTCTCGCGTTCCCACTCCGCCTTTTCCTTTTCCGCCTTCCCTCTTCTCACTCCCCTCGCCCGCTTCCTCTACCCTTAACCCCCCCCCCGTGCTCCTCTCCCCCCTCCTGAGTTCCCCTCCCCCTTCCCGGGTTCTCCTCCCCCTTCCCGGGTTCCCCTCTCCGCCCCTCCCGCGGACCCCCTTTCCTGAGTTCCCCTCCCTTGTTCCCCTCCCGTACCCTCCCAAATCTTTCACCCCTCTCTCATCCGCCACCCCCTCCTGCATTCCATACATTCAGTTTTCAAACAGTTCGCATTGCACCAATTGCAATTTTATACACAAATTTCATAATGCCAGAGCTCACCAGTATATACAGAAACCTTTGCGGGCGTGCTCACAACAACTCATCAAAGTTTCATTGCATCAGATGAACGGTTAGCAATTCACAGGAAAATACGTAGAACAGTTTATATGGGAAAATAAAATTGTTGTTTTCACTATCTTCCTCGCAAATTTTTCTCACCGTTTCAACCTTCCCTGGACTACGACAAACATTTCAAAACCAAAATCAGCTAAATCGGCCCAGCCGTTCTCGAGTTTTAGCGAGACAAACGAACAGCAATTGATTTTTATATATACCTATAGATTTAAATCAAGCTGATACTTATTTATGAAAAGTAGCCGATATCTGCAGGATGAAAATTGGTTGCTTAGAGCTTATCAAAGTACTTAATTGAATCGTAATCGTAACATGAATTGACAACACTAAAATCATAACATTACAAAGGAACCTACTGTTTTCCACATATCATATCGAACACATTTATAAAATAATGTAGTAACTATGTGCAGCGCAACCACCGCGAAATCTGAACTATTGTGTTGGAAGATATTACCTTGGAGTCAAAATGATCGATCGCTTTCCTTGTGTGTTATTGTTCATGGCTATAATAAAACGAGTCTTTGGTCTGATTTCGCATGTGACTGACTGCCTGCTTGTTTGTCAGATGTTAAAACATTCGCCCGCCGCTGAATGCATTAGGGAAACAAATCGCATAATCTGTCATATTACAAGTCATGCGGGGAGATCAATTTTTATATGGGATACGTTTGCTCTATTTCCACGGATGGAGTATTAACAAGTTCGATGGAGGTTGTATATTGTTGTGATGTTTGTTTTGGAATTCAGAACACTGAGGGTGGGTTTCTTCATTTACCGAGAATGCTAAATGCAATGCTAATTGTAAAAATAAACGATCGAAATTTAAAATTTTCTATGCATTTGACCGTTTACTTTTACAATTAGCATTGCATTTACCGAGAATGCTAAATGCAATGCTAATTGTAAAAGTAAACGATCGAAATTTAAAAATTTCTAAGCATTTTACCGTTTACAATTAGCATTGCATTTAGCATTCTCGGTAAATGAAAAAACCCACCATGAGACTTATCCGATTTACTAACCAAAAATAAGTATTGATTTTGAGTTTCCTTTTTTGATTTTGCCAAATAATATTCACATCTTTTTTTTTACATAACGTGGCCCTTTCATTTCCCTTAGGGCCTATGTCATCTTTGGGGATGCTGTGTGGAGGGTTTTTTAAGGAAAGGAAGGAGAGGAGAGTTCTGGGAAGGAAAAGGGTTTAAGGGGTAGGTAGGAATCTGGGGTTCAGTATGTTCTGGTCATCCGCCTCCAAGACCTAGATAAACCTCACCCCATGAACCCGGGCACCCCTGCTAAATCACCAAACGTAGCGAACCACTTGGGGTGACCTATGGCGGAGGTGTTGGTTATCCAATAAAGGTTCTCGGGGCGGCGGTACCCATTCCCGCCTCCCAAATATCTAATAATAATTTTGTACTAAATAATAATACTTACGTAGTTAAACATTACATGCCTTTTAGCAGACACTCACGATGGTAAAAAATAAAAGAATTGTACCTAATAGAAAATAACATTTATTAATAATAAATACAAAATATCTATATTTATCTCTTTCGGTAGACGTACATTGGACTTATAAAAGATTAAAAAAGTTTTTTCTTTATTAGCATTTACAAAATACTAAACTAATTTTCCAGTTTGTCGGTAGGTACATATTGACGTCATTTTATGAACAAACTGTCGCATTTTTTAAATATTCTCAAAAGGTATCATAGTAGGTAGTATCCCTAAAAGAAATAAATAAATAACCATACTAATTTCGGTCGATTGTGATGATGTGCGTGGTCTGAAATATTCCTGTGTAATGAAATGCTTACAATCATTCATTCAATGAACTTTTAATTTCAAAATTGGAACTGATTGTGGGAACCTAGCAAGTAAATAGCAACCAAAATTATTATTATTTTTAATTTAAATGTTTTATAAACCCCTTCAACTTTTTTTTCACAAACCTGTGATTTTTCACGGTTCTGCGAAAAAAATGAAGTTAATATTTATAAAAGGAAATGTAAACCAAACCGTATAGTGTTAATATACGTGATTTATTAGACTAATACAGGGTGTTAAGGGACGTACTTGACTTAATTTAACTAGTGATTCCTGACACTATTTGGAATAAAAAATGTAACTGAAAATTTTGGACTTTTGGGGTTGGGTTGGGCGGTTACTCTGCTGAGTGACCGGTGACGACAAGTGGAAGAATTTTTTTGTATGATTTTGAAAAACATACTTCCGAAAATTAAAACAAAAATATTATTTAAATTTTTTATTCAAAATAATGCCAGGAATCACTCAACCCATATAATTCGCGTGATTTAGAATAAAATTTGAAATCGTAATGTAAATTTCAATTAGCAACACAAGGGCTTTAGTAACGCATTAATGTACATACTCGTAAATCATCTTTATCTAATAGTCACTTTCTTAGATTGTACTATATGCTTTAGCGGTGGAATTATTGTGAATGGTCTTCTCGGTAGATTTTTTAATAATTTGGGAGCAATATAAATTTAGGTTTCATTCCCCGTATTTATTGACATATTTAGGAACCACCAAAACTTATAAAGAACGTAATAAGTACATAATAATTTAATTATTACGTAAAAATCATCTTCTTCAATGACGGCCTCCATGGTTGAATATTACGCCCCTTGATTACGAATCCGGAGGTCTCGAGTTCAAATCCCAGCGTGCGAAAGTAAATTTGATTTAATTGATTTTTGTTTTCAAAATATATTCATTAAAATAATATGAAGCGCATTTGTGGCGCATTCCAGAGTGGTAGATTCTTTCAGTCTCACCCTGATGAAAAACTTGAGACTCTTTGGCGATTCTCACATAAAAAAATCCATATTTGATAGTTACACATAAAAAAAATAGTTGAATGTAAATGTAGACAACTATATAATATATTGTTTTTGGGAAGCACAACTTAATGAAATCGATAAAGAAAGTTTCATTTCTCATATGAAATTATGTTATGAACTTGTCGAAAATGATCAATGGAATTTTTTCAGATTTTTTTTTTAATAAGATAAAAAAAATAAGATTAGTTAGTATATCCTATATGGATAACATATTTTTAACAAGAGAGAAAATTCATTATATGCATACGGGTATTCGAAGGTAAAGTGCATTAACTTAAAAAAGATAAATAACTTTTTTCGAATACCAACTTTTAGGGGTAGTTATGTGGTAAAAAGATAAAATTAGACCGGCGTGTGCGGCCAGCTTTTATCAGCTTATCTGTTACGATACGGGCCAATCACAACCATGGAATGTTGTCACAATCGTGCCCGACAGGCTCTTATCAAGTAAGATTGTACCTCACACTAAGGATTTTTAGTAAGTAGGTACATCTTTTTGTATGAGAAAAAAATGTTAGAATTTCTGAAAAAGTTATTAATCCTTTTTACTCCATGTAGAATTACCTCCCGAAGTTAATGCATTTTACCCTTGGACACCCTGTAATCCCTGTATATAAATTATAACTTTATTTTATGCATGTGTAGTTGCTCTAATACATAATGTAGCAAATCTCTAAAGTCCTCCTACAGTGATTAAGAGAGGCACCGCTGTTGACATTTTCCCTCGATTTTCTACAATATCAAACGTATATTTACTCTTTAGCGAAACAAGTATCTTCCTTTTGCGGCAATAAATCGTGGCACCTCAACGAAAATCGTTCCGTTGATGTTCGAAAATCCCGTTACGGACCGAGTTACGCCCGCCGCAAATACCTAATGCCGGGCGTAGCATCTTCGGGAGGGGTTAAACTGGCGGCAAAAAAGGACGTAAATGGAATTTACAACCGTTTCGAGAAGGCAAAACTAAGATAGATTGTGTAACGTGCATGAAATATGAACGGTCGGGAACAAAACAATAGTAGCGCCTGCGTGGCGTGGCGTGGCAAGGAGCGCGGGAGTGGCAGTCCAATGCAATCCCCATTGTGTTTTCCGTTCAGATCGGCTGCGGAACGGCAGATTACACGGCGTGCACTGTGCAATGCGCGCTGTGCGCTTTGCACTATGCGGTGTGCTGGGAGAAATCTTGACGTAAAGCAAGGCGGTTTTAAACTATTTTTATGCAAAATAAGAGCCAATATTTATTTGTGAGAATCCGCGCAGTGCCATCTATTCCCACAAGCGTAAGCAAAAGTTCGTTTATTGTTTTATCACCCCGTAGCACTATTGAACAATTGCACACCGGGGTTTATACAGATTAAATGCAATTTAACAATATCAATCAACAGAGAATTTAAGAATTTAAATGATGAAATAATGAGGAAATCTTAATTGTCAATGATGTAGATAATTAAAGCATATTTCATGGACACACCTCTCGAAATGCTGCTTGCATGAACATGATGTGTACTACAAATGAAGAGTTTCCTGCGCAGCAAAGTTTGGAAAATTAACATCATTTGCTGGTGAGGCGATTGGTTTTATGTCCATTGTGCAAAGTGGAACCTTCTGGACAATATTGTGGGTAATAAAGTGGCACTTGAAATGAGGACCCTATGTAAATTGCTAAGAGTTTGCTGAATAGAATACGTAACTAAGGAAAGGGCGTTACTCGACACATGTAGCATCAGAGGGAATTCCATCTTTTCAATCAAAAAGAGAAAAACTTGTTTCTTTAACCACATTCTCGGAGAGTCTACGTCTCCCAAAGTCAGATCAGATATAAAGTAACGTATTACTGTCCTGGACAAAATGATCTGAATAGAGAGGTATTTCCTAGGGTGCCACCCTCCTTAAACTGCGGTTCTTGAAAATAATTTGTCTTACGATTGTGTTTGATTGACAGGCAGAAATTGCCATGGTTGAATGAATGGCCTCTTTTATCCTTCGTTTTGCAAAACACCAATAATCACAGCATTAATTAAAGTAAAGAAATCTACAAATATCACCATGGTATTCCTAAACAGAATTTTAACTAAACACAAACATTTTCAGCATTTTAACGTGTAGATCTATCAGGATCAACACACACTAAAACTTGTCATAATGTAGCAGTCATACCAAATGGCGGAAATTCAAAAAGTGACCTTCCGGAAATCTAGTTAATAGAGTTGCCAATCTAAGAAGCGAAAAGGCAAGGCGATTCAACAATTAAATATGCAGCCAGGCGGAGGTTTATCAAGTCGGGATAATAATTATTACTGTGTGGTAAACATTATCGTGACAATAATATTAATTTATGTGAAGAGAAGAAAGCCACAAAATATCTTCAAGGTTTTCATAAACGGGGTTGAAACTGATAAAATAATAATTTCCAACATTTTGACGATGCATCAGGCCAGGCGCACTTGTCACATGTCCCGGCGGGAGCGAGGCAAAGACAGGTCCCGGGATGTATTATCGCCGCATAATGCATCCCACCATTCCACCATTCCAGCATCAGGCCAGGCGCAGGCGGTCTGGGCCTGGGCCTGGGTCTGGGCCTGGGCCACTCCGCCACCCGGCGGAGCTTTATGAGAGGTGCCGGCCCTGGCATTATTAAAACGAAAACGTTACTCAAATTTACGAGTGTAACGCAGACAAGAGTACCCAGGAGGATGCGAGATCATTTATACGAAGAAGATTTTTCTATCAGGGATGTAAGGTTGTTATAAATACGTTTCAAAAGTTTTAGAATTTAAGGCCCGGAAATGGTTTTCTGGCATTAAAAATAAATGTTTTGAATGGATCACAATTCAATTCGGTAGGCGGGTAAGAGTACTGACGCCGTGGGGTGAGGTTTGTCTAGGTCTTGGCGGCGGATTATTTTTCCCATCTAATGCGTGGCGAGCTGGATCGGTTGAGGGAGACCCTTTTGCCACTTCATCCGGCATTCGCCTTGCATCGCCGTGGAACCTACGTAACTCCTGGACGCATTGACCCCAGATTCCTACCCACCCCTTTCACGTTTTTCCTTACCTGAACTTCCTTTCCATAGAAAGACCCTCCACAGCAACTCCAATAATTACATAGGCCTTGAAGATTTTTTTCCCCAGGGCCTCATGTGTAGAGCTAATATAAATAAATAAAAAAAAAACTAAATAAAAAACAGGAAACGGCATTTAATTTCAAGAAGCCATATAAAAATTATCCAGAAACCATTTAATTTATTCATTCATTTTTTTGTACCAACTAACCATAAGGTCTGCGCAATTCTAGGCGGAGATAGAAATCCGAAAATGTGCATACTGACTCGTCCACCTTGTTACATGCACAAGGGCGGATCCAGGATTTTTTTCTGGGGGGGGGGCACAATGGGCAGACGGGCAAAAAAATCAACAATTACTGTTAGGATTGTTTTCTGGGGGGGGGGGGGGGGGGGCACAAGGGGCGGACGAGTAAAAAAATCAACAATTACTGTTTGGATTTTTTTCTGGAGGGGGGGGGCACAAGAGGCGTACGCGCAAAAAAATCAACAATTACTGTTAGGATTTTTTTCTGGGCGGGCACAAGGGGCGGACGGGAATAAAAATCAACGATTACTGTTAGAAAAACTTGAAGTATCATACTTCTAGTTTATTTCTACGTTCAAGTATGTATAGGAAGGTTTATGAAAGTGTCAAAACAATAGAAAAATTAAATGTTTAATAAAGACAGTTTTCTGTACTGTGATGGAATCTCCACAGTACACAAAAATACCGTCTGGGGGGGGGGGGGGAGGGGCGCACGTGCCCCCGTGCCTCCCCCCTAAATCCGCTCCTGTACATGCACAATCTTCCATTATAATTTATTCTTGTTTGTTATTGTTTTTTTTTTGTGTTTACTTAACTTACGATAATTCATCATGTAAGAACAATGGTTACACAATTGTCATGTTCTAATATCAACGTTGGTAAGTACAACAACATATCTGAAAATAATAATGCAATGCAAATATTACTTGTAGATTTATATTATTATTCCCTAATTCAATTAATAGGCCACTTGCATCACATTTTTTTAAATTTTTTTCCGGTTTAGGCAAATATTCTAAGACATTCTTTTTTTTTTTTTTTAATCGTATTTTTGAAACCCTGGGGATTTTTTGAAAATTTCAAACCGAAAAATCAGACCATTTTTTATAAACCGGAAAGACGGGACATAATTTTATAGGTGTGAAAAAACGATAATTACATAGCCGAAAATCATTTTAAAAAAAAGAACGTTTTCCACACGAATGGCACAGGAGAATAACGAGGCATACCAAAAATATTACATCTCATAAATATTTTTTTCCTTGATCCATCTTATTGATCATAAATCATTATAATGTACAGCGTCTATATTACTAAATTCAATGTAATATACTTGAACTTGTAAATTGTAATAATAATAAGAATATTATAAAATTTTATTTTGTCAAAATCAGCACCATAATCATTATATCTCTAAAACATGTACCGACATCATCTTCACGTTCTGAAGAGAACCCCGTACCCGTTAATTGTACGGGGTTCTCTTCAGAACATCTGTCAAAAAAGTGAAACCAAATGATAAGTTCGCAGAGAACAAACAATAAATCTAGTGAACGAATTCAAAAATTCGCTTGAAATCAATGTGATGCCATATAAAAAAATAAATCAGTGTGGAATTTTATAAAATTAAAAGGAACATTTTTGGCGACGGGACATTTTCATGTAGTGACGTCACGAGCCCAAATAATGGATTTATTTATTTAAAAATAAAAAAAAACTGTACATTTCTAAAAAAATTTACTAACATTTTCGTAATCTTAGTAAAAAACTCTATCCACACGATTTTTTCCAAGTCGTTATGAAGTCCATGCAAGTGGCCTATTGATTCACGCGATCTCTCCTCAGGAAGTTGTTGAATAGAAATTTTGCTGTCCATGTCCTAATATGAGACAATTGAACATAAAAATTTAGCGACCTCTGTTTAACATCATTATAAATGATCATGTCCATAAAACATTGGTAGTAAGATTTTTTTGTAAATTACATACCACAAATGCTCGAATTACAAAATGTTAGAAATAAACATACACCGAATACAGGTAGATATCAATTTTGTACCTATGTATCTATGCCACTGCGAATTTTTTTATAACAAAGGAAAAACCTTCTCTAGATTAATGCACACAAGTGGACTACAGGGGCGTTGCTTTTGTGATATATGGGCCAAAATAGAGGAAAAACTGAAATTTTGTGAAATAAAAAGGCAATAAATATGTTAACCCTTTCTCCATTAGCATTTCGGGTCTCCTTACGTTTTATTTTTCAGGCAGTTTCATGGCAGCTGTAAAAAAATGTAGACTCGATAAAATTATGAATTATACATATTCTAATACAATCCAGAAATATTTATGGAATATCCCAAACTACGCATAGTAAGATAAGATGTAGATATCCATTTAATATTTACTATAACGTACCCAGGTAAAAGGTGAAGGTAACTATCCTATTTTTACTAAAATATTAATTTATTTCCAGAATGTTTTTGTTTTCATTTTATTTTAGGAAAAAGTTTGAGGGTACAAATCGTTCATTTTTCATGGGTATTACAAAAGAGTAATTAAAATGCACAATTTTAATTATTTTTTTCATAATATAAAAAAAAAACATTCATTGAAATGTGCGTGATGACGTGCAGATAAATACTGTTTTCCTAGGAGTACCTACACACTCGTACATCAAACCATCAAACCTGCGTGTTTTCGGATACAGGAATATCATTATTTGTACTTACTCCCAGCTTTGTCTTTATTTAAAGAAGAACCACGTGAAATATACTAGGCTTCATTGTATGTGCACGCAATACCCAAAACTGTGTGTTTCTTAAAGCATACAGAAAAAAAGATGGCATATAAAGAGAATACAAAAAAATGCTAAATTAATATAAGAAACTTAATAAATAAAATGTAATTTTTGGGTAAAATACAATTAGATCATTAGATGTTGTGTCTAAGGGGGCGTTCAAGTATTGCGTAACGCAATTTTTGACACTCCTTCCACCCCACGAAACGCGCCGTAACATTTTTCTGTACCCAACCCCCCCCCCCTCCACCTAAACGTTACGTAACATTCAAGTGACTATTTTCGTCGCTTAAAATAAAATAAAAATGACGTACAATGTAGTCGAGGGATTCCCCGTACAACATAAACAAAAAGGATTGCCAACTTGGAAGATTTTAAATTAAATTATTAAATTTAAATAAAAAAACATATTACGTAACGCGTTGTTCGAACCCCCCCTCCCGCCCTGGCAACGTACAGTAACGTTTTACAAGACACCCCCCCCCCCCCCAAAGTGCGTTACATAATACTTGATGGCCCCCTAAGGACTAAACAGACCAATTATTGTAAACACACACACACAGAATTATTGAAAAATATGTTATTTATTTATTTTAACATCGATAACGGTTGATTTATTTATAAAATCCGAGTTTATTTTTTTGATCTTCAAACCTGTGAATAGTGGCTAAACGCATATTCTAAGATAGCCCGATATCATACGTATTTCGAGTATTTATTTGTTTATTTCTTATAATGTAGAGTTATCGAGAGAATGGAGAAATACCCCCTAGGTTTAATAATTTCTCAAACGTTTTTTTTTAGGTTTTTATCGGATGGTCCGTCAATTTGATCGTCAAATTATAAATAAACAATATTAGCTTCATAGTGAATTATAAAGGAGTTCTTAAAGCATAACTTTTTGAGAGAAAGTTTATATAAGGTTTGCAGCGAACTGCCAAGGGTCATCATTTCATTTGGGTATAAAAAGTGTCCGTTTTAAGCGTAACCAAGATAAAGTAAAACATCTGAGTATAATACTGTGTCTGCCGTAATGCAGTCGGAAGCTTGCTGGCGGGTTGGCTGTAAACTTTGCTTAATTTCGGTAATTTCATTTTATTGTAATAGGGCTATCGCTCTGTCCGTAATCCGTCCAAATAATGTCCAGGACGTGAGATGTCGCTAGTGTCGCCTCCCGGCACGAAGGGAAGGGGGTCGGGGCTCAAAAATATCCTGGCTATTAAAGCGAGCCGCATCTCATTACCACGATTAGCCGGGGCGCAAACCCGGAATTATGGTGAGAGATAAGATGGAGGATTCGGTTTACTATTTTCACGGATTTATGCCATTTTACATACCTTCCTGTATAATTATCATCTTATCACAGTCGTATAAACTCTTTTAGCGATAAGGCATTTAAAAGTCGAGAACAAAAATAAAACGAACAAACCAAAAGAGCATAGTAGGTTATCGTTTTATGCGGGTACCTAGTAGGTACAACCTACCCACTTTTATATTATTTCCGCTCCGGAAAAAAATATAAGACGGGAAACTCTACTGCATTTAAATTCGCCTCTCGCTGCTTTAAAATAAGCATTGAAGAATAAAATCCACAGGTCAGCGAAAATAATCTGCCGCTGATATAAGAAGCAATTATAAATCTCAACCATATCTGCGGGAAAGTTCTCAAGTGAAACAATTAAGTTAGTTGTGTTGAGCGCGGCCGCGATGGTCGCCCGAGCCGCGGCTCGTTAGCGATACCATTATGCGACGGGGAGCGACAAAAACAAGCGGGGGAGGGGTGGGGTGGTGGTGTGGCGGGGTGGCGGGGTGGCAGGGGTTGCTCCCACCCAGGTTGGTGGGGGAAGGGCACCAGGAGAGTAGAACCAGTCGAGAAAGTAGAGCCAGGCCGGGGGAGGTAATGTGTTGAGTTGGCGGCGCTCTAAGAGGCCCTGAGCTCGGTTTAAGTTTACACCGCTCCACCCGTTACCCTAATGCGCAAGTTGGGAATTAAGAACTGCGCTTAAGTCAATGTCTTACAAGAAACAAAGCGGGGTTCATATTTATTAACACGACAGTTATTAAGATTTCGAGTGGGGTCAAAAGTAAACGAGTTTCAGAGGGATTTGCTCGCTCAAATAATCTTTCACCGAGTTTTAATTGAAGAATAAATTACTTCTACTTATTAATCTCTTTGGTGGAGCTTCGATTTCAGCATTTCGCACATTTATGTTTCGAGTTATAATTAACCAATTTCATGTCTTATTATTTTGAGTATTGTGTATTCACAGCAACGATTGAGTTTCAACATTTGAATTTCAATATTAATCTACTTGTGGGTACTATGCAATAAAGTAAAAATGGCAAGTAAACATCGAAGGCGTAGTTGAGGATTGTTTACCGAAGACGAAACTAGTCTAGCAATATCATCTGAATACGAGAAGCTCTCGCGACTGCGGGTGATAACCGCAATAGCAAATAAAGCAAGGAGCGGAGTCACTAGTGACTGGCTGGTGACTTGTGCTCGAAGTGGCTTGTATCACGCGCAAACAGTGTTCAGTGTTATACGAGGCATGTGTTTAGTGTTAGTCTATAGTCGCGAGCTCGAGGAACAATGCAGCACGAGGAGAGCCCCATTTAAATGCGGTGAGCTTATTTCGTTCATTTACATCCAGTTTGTAGTGAGGCGCATATTACGCAAGATTGCAAATAGCGTGTACAGTCAGAGTGGTTGGTGGCTGAGGAACAAGAAAGAGTCAGTCTCTAAATGTGTATATTATCGTTGGCTTCCGGCCAGAAGACGAGGCTTCCCGCCGCTAAAGTACTGGATATTACGTTGTACGTGTACGGAAACCTACGAAGGCTCCGGGGAGGTGAGGCGAGAGGAGGTAGCGACCCCCGCCCCCCCGGCCCCCCGGCCCTGTCCCGCCCGAGGCTGTGGGGCGCCCAGTGATTGCATCCTGTAGATGGAACCGCTCGACTGAAATAAAACGACAAACACTTCTTGCTACAGGATCAATTCTCGACACCGTATATAACTATAATAATTAGTTCCGAGCAACAAGTGGCGGCTACTCGGCCACTTTGTACTCTGTACTCTGTACTCTTCTACGCGGGAACTCTCCTGGGTTTTTATTCTCCACTTGGCTATCAAAATAGATTAACAAATTTACAATACACTTATTCCTTAGGTAACCACGATTATTTTTCTTGGTATTTTTCACATGACTAAAACCATCCATAAGAATTCAATAAGAATAATATGATAAATTTTTTGACAAATTTAAACGACTTTTTGCAAATTCTTCGTTCATTCTTAGAATTACCAAAACATGTTTACACTTTCAACATAAATCGGCTATTATTTATTTTTAAGGGTAAACTTAGAATAATTCATAATCCGCTTGTTCGTAGATGGCGGTAATTTAATTACTTCGGGAAAAAATCATTTTGCAAGTTACCTATGCCACGGGCGTAGCCAGGTTTTAGTTTCGTGGAGGGTTCAAGAAAATAAAACTACTGAAAGTGCAAAACTCGTGTCGGGAGGTGGGGGTATTGTCGGACTTTGAATTCCCTTTGAAAATTTTTATTTTCTATTAACTATTTTTATTTTTTTTTATAAAATTAAAGTAATAAATGTGTATAGAAAATAAAACTTTTCAAAACAAAATACATAATAAACGTTAGTAGTACATGTTAAAACATTTTAAGCAGTCAAATTATTCTAATAATCACATTTATGCTGACTGACTGTAACACTAATCACAATACACTAACACCTGTCTGTAACACTAATCCTGATATATGTTTATTTAACACTTGTTGCTAAGTAAAATAATAATTTCAAAGTACGTATACGCTCACTGATTAGAAACGGAATTCCAAAAAAAATCAACCGCATTCACCGAGAAAACGGATCTTAAAAGTTAAATTATTTTATTTCTTTCAGAGGTCCCCATTTATCTTTTTAGATACATAATATCATTTTGAGATGTCAGTGTTACAAATAACATTCTCTTAACTCTCCTTATTTAAATATTATTGATGTTGATATTTTAACTTTTCGGGGGGGGTTTGAACCCCCAAAACCCCCTCCCTGGCTACGCCCATGACCTATGCTGTAAACTATTAAGATGAAGTGTTTGTTTGCGTCAGTAAATACGCAAGATGAATTGTGAACAAATAGTTTGGTCCGTATATGAAAACTCAATTCTTCCAAGAAAGGCATGCAAAAACAAAGTTTAATTGAATCACCGATACAATATTGTACTTGTAAGAATTGTATGCCTTTCTTGAAAGAATTGGGTCTTATGCAAAAAAAACTGTTTATTCATATACCTATCATTTATACGGGCGCAACAAATAATTAATCTTAAATTTTACAGCATAACTTAGAAAAACGGTATTTTCATAAAATAATTCAATTATCGCTTTCATGAACGAGCAGATTACGAAATAGTTTAAGTTTACCCGTGATTGTGAAACATTTGTTTTTACAATTACGTATATTGCAAATATATTTTTATTTTTGTGTCATTTACAATGAAAACTTAAATATGCAAATTTTAAAATGTTTGTAATAAATATTTCAGGTTTTGATATAACATTAGAAAGAATAAAACAAAAACAAAAAAAATATATTCCTACGTTGCATTATATTCGTTAAGAGGGCATTACCAGAGAAAACCAGAAATATGTCATTTTCAAATCAGATTTTAGACGTATTGACTCTTTTCCACAAAAAATTATAAATGGATTTCGAAAGATTGTTCTTTTATCTAGCATTTGCGTGTAATAAAATTTGAGAATTTTTTTAAATTTTTAGTATAATAAGGTTATTTATTCCATAGGTCGTTGGCAGATTTGTTAAATTTTCAAAAAAGATTTTGTATTATACCACACTCATTTCAAATAATATAATCATGCAGTAAAATAAATCAATACATTATCTAGCAAACGCATGTTTTAGAATTTTAATTTTAGTTTCAATAAAATCATTAAAAAATATGTACGTACATGTGTTTCTTGACGAAAATTGGTCCATTTGTGTATTTATTTGCTATAAAATGATATAAACTAATATATTTCAGATTTTTTTAACATTCTTATTAAATTTAGACATTATTGAAAAATGATAAATACTTATAATCAAAAAATAATTACAAAAAGTACATTATTTTAATAGTTTTATCATCACGCCTTTCAGCATTTTTGGATGAAGGTATAAATTAAAGCTAATTTGGATTGAAATAAATTCGATATTGAGTTATAATTTTTAAAAAGCTGGTACGGAGAATAATTAATCTTTCTCATTGTAACCGCCCTGCACGATCGTAAGAACAACTTTCGACGAAATGTGGATTTTCGTCCGCTGGCTGGTTAAACGCTCTTAATATCGAGTACACAAGAATGTTAATTCACAATATTCCATATCTCATTTCAACAAAAATGACGAATAGCATTTCACGTTCATTGCATGCATAGTTTTTAAAGTTTCTTGACAATTTTTAGCGTCAATTTCTAGAATGGCCACAACGTCATTTCAAAACGCGTTCATTTATGAAATTCAAATATCGCAGCCGAGACCGCAAGAACTTTGCCAATTTAACGAGCCCACGAGATAACTTTAAGATATCTAATACTATATTCTAGCCGAACAAAGAGCTTCCTCCCATTGTCTAACGCATTTTCCACATAATGCAGGAGTTTAGTTAAATAGTTATTATTAAAGAGAGTAGCCATGGATGTTAAAGGTGAATACCCTCAGGAAACACGCAAAATATGCCAATATTCACTAGCTTGAAACAGAATCTAAACATTAAGCCAAAGGGGCACCTAAGAGGACTACATTCAAAAAAATATATGAAGAAAAATAAGTTATTGCATCTAATGAAATAAAAAATATAACAATAACTTTGTTCTCATTCACTGAACATATTTTTAATAACTAACTGATTCCCCTTTAGTCAACATCGGTGTGCCAACATTATTGAATATTTGTGTAGAGGAAAAGAGGGAGACTGAAAAAAAATACATAAATTAAAAATATGACATATTAAATTAAAAAAAAAAACAGACTGTACCTACAATTCACAAGCGGTAGAAGCTACACCTTCGGAAAACTAAAGTAGACAAGAGTGGGGAGGCTATGAAGCACCGCACAATGAGGAGACCAATAAGCTACGAAGCGCTGCACAAAGAGGAGACCGATTATACTATCTCATTCTCTCGCAGGCTAAATTCTATGGATTTATGTGTTAAAAGGTACAATTCGACGTTAATCGAATAATCTGACTAAATATCACATTTTAAATCGGTCTTATGAACACGTTTGTATTTTGGGAGGCGGGTATGGGTACCGCCGGCCCGTGAACCATTTGTTGAATAACCAACACCTCTGCCATAGGTAACCCCAAGTGGTTCGCTACGTTTGGTGACTTAGTAGAGGCGCCAAGGCTTATGGGGTGAGGTTTGTCAAGGTCTTGGTGGCCGATGTGTCTTCCCGCCTGCTGCGTGGCGGGCCGGATCGAGAGAGACTGGTTAATGAGGTTTTTTGACTTCTCCAGCCAGAATCCCTCGATTCATCGCCTTGCAACGCAGTTGAAGGGATACATTCATATGTCCGTCACTCTAAGACACACTGACCCCCAGATTCCTAACCACCTCTCATACCTATATCCTTCCCAAAACTTCCTCTTCTTCCTTTCCTTAAAAAAACCCACACTGCCAGTGGCGGCTCGTGACTTTTGGGTGTGCTAGAGTGCTGATATTAAAAAAATGACATTATTAATGTTGTTGTAGCCGGAAAAAAAATTTTTTTTTTTTTTGAAAATCAGTTTTTTGTATGAAAAATTTCAGAAAGTTTCAGTTTGACGGTGCACTGCACAGATTTCCTGAAAAATCTTCATACAAAAGACCGATTTTTGAAAAAAAAAAAGTATTTTTCGCATACGACAACATCCATGATGCCATTTTTTAAATATTAGCACCCTAGCACACCCAAAAGTCATGAGCCGCTACTGCACACAGCATCCCTTAAGATGACATAGGCCCTGAGGGAAAATATTTTCCTCAAGGCTTCCTGTCTGGAACTACTGTAAAAAAAGTTCTATTCCTTTCACCTTCATAGGGATCCGTGACAACTCATCACTCATGACACCTTAGAAAAGTGATATAAAGTTTTTTAAAGTGATTTAAAAAATGAAATTTGATTTAATAATTTTTTATTAATTTTTCATGAATTTATACCATTTTTAAAGGTGTGTTGAAGTGCCACTGTGTTGTCAAACCACAAATTGATTGCTTTCCACTTTCCACCAAAACAAAATCTTAACATTTTACTACCAGGTTGATCAAATACACAATCTACTCGTATATCACAATACCCAGATCGAACATATCAATTTATTTTTGTTGGTTTGAGAAATTTCGATCTGAAGGTATTCTAGGTTCCCGGTGGGAATTGATCTTGAGACATGAGGAACCAATGTTGAATATCCTACCTGGGGGAAATGGAATTCAATTCAATACGGTTCGATTCAGTTCAGGATGTGGTTCGATTCCATTCAATCCGATTCGATTGCAAAAAACAAGCATGTGCACAGGGATTAGCTTACATGTTTTATACCAATCTATCATTTAAAATATAAATTTTTCATCGAAGGCCAATGCGAAAGGGATACGTAGATTGGGCATGTAGAATGGATTAATGAAGAAATAGTGCAAGGAGAATATGTGACGCGGGGGTAAATGGTAGAAGAAGTCGAGACGCCCAAAGAAGACATCACTCGATCATGAAAGAGGCAGGATAACAAAAGAGTTTATTAATGTGAATGACGCAAGGAGTTTATGGTGGATACTATGTGCGGAAAAACGGGTGATGGTTTATGATGTTATGCGTTAAAACAATGTTTACAGTAAATGACAAACTTTCTTCCACCGTTCTGAAAACTTTTTTTTTTTTTTTTTTTTTTTTTTTTTTTTTTTTTTTTTTTTTTTTTTTTTTTTTTTTTTTTTTTTTTTTTTTACAGTGAATACCGCACGAGAATCTCAACGCAAAAGAGGAAGGTTGGGAAGTACCTGGCTATTCAGATCTGGTCACTAAACACGGCTAAAGCCATTTTCAAGCAACGTTTCAATTCTGAATGGTGGTCTTACACCAGGGCGATACTGATAGTATCTTCCACTCTAACTATTTGAATACCAAAGAAATGTTTTTATTTTGTGAATATTTTCAACTATTTATTTTGTATTTTCAATTTCGAGGACGGTAGTTAATTGAAGATGTGAAATGTTTCTGATAAATAAAAACAGATTTTTACGGTTACAGCTGGATTTGCATGTTCCTTGTCATGCAAGGAAGTCTAAAAGATGTAAAATGCTCAAGTTGTTGGCAAACTGTCACACAATGAAAATGGAAACTTTGAAGATTTTTCAACATACTTTCTAGTAGTTTTACCTCGTTTAATTCTTGTCAGTCAGTCGATGAGAACAAATGTCACATTTAAAATGAGAATGGGGCAAATTTTAAAAGTATGTCAACATTAAAACATTTTTAATCCTCGTTAGTATGAAGCAGATTAGAATACAATTCAACCATATGGTCATCGTACTACAAAATCCATTCTCAATCATTAGAAAAGGTAGAAAACAAATTCCTTCAGTACATGAATTAATGAAAATTCAATTCGATTTTATAAATTACTAGCGAGTTCCCAGCGTGCGTTTTAATGCCATAAAGAAATAAATTGTTTCTCCCTGCATGTCCTTTCCCGTGCGTCCCCTTTCCCCTCCCGGGTCCCCTTCCCCTCCCGCATCCCCTTCACCTTCCACCTTCCCTGTCTTTCCTCTAGTCTCTTCCGCTCCCCCGTCCCACCAACCCCCTCCTGCGTTCCGTATATTCAGTCTCAGTACATTAAGTTTTCAAACAGTGCGACCTATTACAATTTTTTTTATTCAAATTTACTTATTAAATTTTTCAAACATTACAAAATATTCATTTTTCTATATCATAAGAACAATCAATCAAATTTAGTACCTAACATAACCTATTTAAAATATCTATAATTCTAGATTCGATTGAAAGTATAAGGCGAGTATTCCAAATAAATTAATTTATTTAAAGAGTTTCGAAAATCGAATTTTGATTTAAAAATATTGTTTTTCAAAATGCCATTCTCAAATTTTTACGGTTTTGCAAGGGTTTTTGTAATGATTAAAAAACTTTTCGGATGTATTGTCATGTGGTTGTAATAATCCAGAATCTTTCGCAGGGGGTTTAAAGAGGGTATTTTGAAAGTTTCAAACATTTCCTATGCTTAATAGAGCAATACACGGACATCTCATATACTATTGTCTCACTGTCTCTCACTGCCTCTGAAGATGGACAGTGAGATCTGTCCGAAATGTCAGAAGTTAAAAAGTCCTTCTAAGGACTACGTTACGCGGGTAAACCGATAAAATTATTCTAGATATATATATACCTACACCCAAGCAAGCATATGTAGATTTTTAAATACATAGATATTATTTTGTTTAAGAACAGTTAATACAATTTTGAAAACATAATATTTCGCTGCAGGTTTCGATATATCCGTATCATTAACAAGTGTTCTTAAAACTACAGAAATTACTAAATATTGCAAGGTGGGGGTAGTGAAGGTACCAAGTTGGAGGGAGGAAAGTGGGGAGAATAAAAATCATTATTAATAATAATAATAAATTAGCAATAAATAATAAATATAAATTTTACAGTATTAAAATAAAATTTAATAATATAACATTAATAATAATAATAATAATGTACCTCCTTTGTACCTTACTTCACGTATCTAATAAGAACCAATTATTCCTGAATTTTTTTTTATTTTTTTACTTAAGCACTAGAATTCTAAAAAAACAGGTTTTCCAAATCAATTATATAAAAACGTATATCTCTCTCAAACACGAAAAAATCTACCAAATCAAAAATATTTTATAATAATATTTCCCTTAGATTAGCCGAGAACATTATCCCCAATCCGGTGAAACAATTTGGAATCAGTTCTGAACAGTGATAATGCATGTACGAGGTTGTTATAATATTATTCCAACACGAAACGATAATATTACGGTGTTATTATAATAGCCGAGGGGAAGAGGTGCGGGAGTTTGGACAACCCTGGCTTGGCCTAATAGGTAAACAACGGGGTGCTGATAATCTTTTCATTCCTAACATTCATGATAACAGGGCTACCGCAAGTTCGGATTACTCATAATTTGCATAGAATTAATAAAATAATATAACCAAGTTGATGCGAGTTGAAAAATAATAACGACAGAATGCAATGAGAGTAGAGTTCTCTAAATGAAACAAAAATATACGGGTAAACTTTTTGGCTACGTTAACTCGATCGCAAAAAACGAAACAACTGGATGACGAGGTGACAGTAGTCATTAGCAAAACAGGAAATCAAAATAACAGAAAAAATAATTACGCAATGTTTAAAAGAAAGCACGGTAAATAAAACTGAATGTTTGGATTAGGATTAATGTGGACGTAATTTTAAAAGTTACTTCCACTAAATTATAATTAAAGAACAGGGTACGCGTACAGCTTTATAATTATAATGTTGATATGTGAATATGTGTTAAGTGTTTTTATTTCATTATTATTTTATTTTCTATATCCATTTGTATAACAAATGACAAATTAAAACTTAGCAAAAAAAAACAATGTCCACCAAAAGCCATTCATTTCTATATATGGATCACTTCACAATGCCACAAACGCCAACATAATATGATCATATTATTATCAAAATTCAGGTAAGTACTACAAAGGTTAAAAGGGGAACAATAATTGCAAAATCACCATTTTTATCCGAAGATTGCAATAGTAAACTTATCAAAAAATGGAGGTATTTTGTAAGGTTGAAGGTAATGGGAAGAGAAAGGAAAACGGCGAGGAAGTACCTGGCTACTCTAGATCTATTTACCAAACACGCCTATGTTCATTTCAGGTAACGTTTCCATTCTGAATTCTGGTTTTTCACTAGGGCGACACTGAAATTTTCCACTACTCTGGAACGTGCCGCAAATATATTTTAATTGTTTCATGATAAATTGGGATATAACACAAAACTAATCAAATAATTAATTACTTGCGCATTTTTGCGGTTTTGAATACGCGATCTTCAGATTCGTAGTCAAGAATAATTGTAACCACTCAGGCCGTAACCACGAAGGCCGTCAGTAATATAACAAATGATATAAACAACGCAATTTATAGTTTAAAAAAGATTACAACCCCTTTGAAAATCAGCATCCCTCCGGGGGATCCTGCGAACCGCCCGCCAACCTCCGAAGTTACCCATTCAATAGTAAAACTAACAACCAACCTTTGAAGCGAGGATTTTAATTCGCATCCTCGTTACTCCACCGCCGAACTAGGAACACCATTAATTTTAGCCGTGAATGAGCTCAGGTCCCACCGGGAAAAGGAGGCCCAACCGACGAACAAGCCGACTTTCTCGTTAAGGGTGGGTAGGAGATGTGGGTGGAATATATTGAGTTTATTATTAACACGAAAAAAACGTACATTACTTAGAGATTTTTTAATTTTGGTAGAATTATATTATCTTTTCTGAAAATACCGCACACAAGCTCCAACCTGCCTGAAATCGAATATTGATATTCATATCTGAACACTAAAACATAAAAGAACAAATTTAAGTTGGTGCTATCGACCCAGAGTAGTGAATCTTATTCTTTGAAAAGGGGTGCAAATATACTTATAAAAAATTCAACGGGTAAGACTAAAAATGTCCTAAAATAGCATGTATATAAAAAAGGCCAAGTGTTGAAAAATTGCATATACATATATACTTTGCATTTTAAAGTTGGTTTTGTTTATTAATATTTATCAAAATATAATATTTATCTTTTATAGTATTTTTAAGTGCTGATAATTGTGATAAAAAATACATTGGTAGTGCTCATAAATATTAGGTGGATGGGGTATTTCCACGTTATTTTATTGCTTAAAAAATTAAGCAATAATTTCCAATGATTACGGTATTTTTATGTTGACGAATAAATTTTCAACAGCGAGTAAAAGTATCCCATTTTTGAATTACCGCTAAAACGATATTTTGGGGCGGGGCTATCATGTGACGTCATGACTGTTTATTTATGCTGGCCAAGCTGAGCGACGCTTGTGACGTCACAATCCGATTTTCCAACCACGGGCCGTTTTTAAAATCAATAATGTTGAATGAAAACATAAAAAAACAAACATTTTTAGTAGGATGATTAAAGTCAGAAAAATGATTTTTAAATATTTCGCACATTTTCAACAGAATCCCTCATTTGTGGAAATATCCCATGTGTGAAAGCATTTAATAAATGCATATGATAAAATGCCAGTTGCCACTAGGATGAACTTCAATAAGAAGAAGAAAAGAGGAAAACTTTGTTCCAAAAACAGCATGACTAATAAATTGAACAATGGTCGTTAAAAAAATTACACTAAACCACTTTATTAAATTCAGTCATCAAAACATAATGATATTTTTTGTGGACAAATTGTAATCGTTCCAGGTTGTTTCGAGGTCAGAAGATTGCCTGCCGCTACTTCAGGCCATGCCCCATGAGGCTCAAACCAATTGTTATCGTTGAAGGTGTTTTAGAATTAATAATTCTCAATTTACATCGTTGGGGAGTAGGGGTGGCAAACAGAGCGGGAATCCCGAGAAAACACAATCCTCTCCCGAACGCGAGTTGCGTATGTTTTGCGGCGAAGAGCGGAACTTTATCTCGGCTAGGGTTTGAGAAGCAGATTCTCAAGACTTGGAAAGAGTTTTCGGTTCACCTGACGTCATCTTGAATTCGGAGCGGAAGGAGGAAACTCCTCGGGTGCTGATTTGTTGGAGAAGAAAACTTCTTGATGTGTTTAATCTAAAATGAATTCTGAATAACTACAAGTTGTCCCATGCTAAATTTATACTTGGAATATGATGTAAGATCTGTTTATGAACATAATAAAAATAAAAAAAGAACGTCCTCGGGCTAACAATTGAGAGAACCTATTTCAAATCGGTAGGAAATAACTTATTTTTCGTCAAGAAAACAATAAGTACATTGGCCTACATAAATATAATAATAATTACTAATGACTTTTACAATTTAATATCTTACCTCTCCAACACAATAATTTGATAATTTTTTTTAATTCTTCAAGCATTTGGATTAACGTCTGTAGGAAGGTACATAATATATATAGATACAATAAAAATTCAGAGAAGGAAGGGGTTTTCAGAAACTGGTTAATGGTTAAAATACATTTAGTTGCTCGCCAAGAACCTATTTCAGAAATCTATACAAAAATCTCTATTACATTAGGTGATTAGGGGGAAAAACAGTCATGGTGATTGATTTCGAAACGGACCGAATTTTAATCAGATCAGTAGATGATCGTTAGTTAATGGCTCAATGGTTGCACCTGACTTAACAACGCTAATAACGTTCCGAGCACCAAATCGTAACACGAAATTTTCATTACAAACTCCATTTTCATTTCAACCATTCTCCAGTCCAAGGGCTACATATGTAGGCTTGGAAATAAAAACAGTTCCGTTGATATTTTTCATTTGATATGAGAAAAGTGATTTTGCGGAAGACAGTCTGAGAAACATAAGAGCCCAATCACTAATTCTGTTTACAGAATATAAAGAAATACTTAAGAGGAAAGCCCGGAAAAGTTAAAACAAGAGTTATTTAATTTATTGAAAATTTAAATGTTAATCAACCGAGAGGCAAAATAAAATCACCTCTCTTATAAGATATTCTCGACTAGAATAATGCTTTAGCAGCCGGATCACGATCTCCTTCTAAAATGAGGCTCAGTTTTTTTTAAAGAATTTCGTACAAATTTCGTTAGGAATAAAAAACAAGGGTGGCGAGTCAGGAGTATCTACACATAAATATGTGTAAACAAAATAAATTCTTTGATATATTTAATGGAACAAGAGGAACATGATAATTGTAGCCTTGGGTATTCTCCCGGCCCAACATCTTGTATGATTTTAAATCCGCCGCCAGCAACGTTACACTTATTTAAATTTTATTATTTCTTTTATACTCACTGCCATAATCTAGAGAAGTTTTTATTCCAAGCAATACGAGTCTGAAAAAACGTACTTAGGGCTTAACTATTATTATTACGCTTCAAATTACGACGTCATTTTCTCGCAGGAGGTTAAATTTTTATTAAAATTTCCCGTTTCTATGGACGAGGAGTTTTCGTAACCTGAAGGAAAAAAATTAAATTAATTTTCTTCTTGATTAATGAAAAGTTATATTGGGATTGTTTTTTTAAGAGGTTTATTTCAATTAATTATTTTTCAACGTGCCGGTGGTTGAATAAGACTTTGCATCACACATTTATTGAGGTTATATTTCTAAATTTAAACTTAGATACAACAAAACTTTTATTTCTTTTTTTAAGTGAAACTTCTATAGCCCCGCTGTGATTCTGATTTCGGATGAAACGGAAATGACGATTACTGCACCTGCGACGCATCAACGGCAGTCATTGGCCGCTTTGTTTACGATGTCACTTTTGAAGGCTCCTATTGGTTGAGATATGAAACGGAAATTACGTTAGGTCTGCGCTCATTGATCGCTTTGATTATGACCTCACTTTTCAAGTATTGGTTGAGATTGTTTTGCTAGAGTTTCGCTTATACCGCATATAAACCTGCACTTGATTTTATAAATTAATTGAATATACACAAGGTGTACGCAGATAAAGTGCGCCATCTATGGGAAGTTATTCTTAGTGATAATACCGACAAGTAAAATACATTTTTTGAACAACCGAACTCTTGAACGAAGCTACCGCAAATGGCGCGAAAGGCAGCTCGCAATTGCTTCGTTCCTTTCCCATAATCGTGGCTCGGTCCGCGTTCGTGTTCGTACATATAGACGCAGCATAAGAGAGATACGCCACATGCTAAATGGTCTAGAATAGGGATGGCGAACCAATGGCACGCGTGCCATTAATAGCACGCGACACAATATTTTGGGTACGTCACTGATCAGTGATCACAAAATTTATTATGCACTACGAAAAAAAGTGTGAATGCGCATATAAACGAAAAAACGCATATAATGCAAAATGTTCCTATTTTTTGTAGTAAACAAAGTCAAAATAATTTGATGGCACGTCCATCACCTCATTAAACATTTCGTTAGAAAAATGGCACGTTGATACGTAAAGGTTCGCCATCCCTGGTCTAGAACCAACTAAACTAAGTCAGTAGCACATTTGTTTCTATTTAACTTTGTACGGAAGGTACTTCTAGTATTGTAATTCTTTATTCTATAAACGTATCAAACAAACTACTATATACAAAATAAATACTACATGTAAAAAAACGTAAGTGCGCAGTTCACACGCGGCAGAAGGGAAACCTTGTGAGAAAACTAAAGTAGGCAAGGGTGGGGAGGCTACGCAGCACCACACAAGGAGGAATAGGGGAGATATAGGATTAATCCTATAGATGTATATGTTTGCCTCTTTTTAGTGTCTGTTTTTCGTTTCATCGAGTTTCAAATCAACCAATAGGAGCCTTGAAAAATGAGATCATAATCAAAGCGGCCAATTCCAATGGTAAGGTCTATCTCATTCTCTCGCAGGCTAAAACATATAAAGTATGTGTTTATAAAAGAATGACGCCACAGGGTATATTTGCGAAGTTTGAAGAAGTATGTCTTTGTCCCGTTTTAGTGTCGCTTCGGTTTCATCGAGTTTAAAATCACAACGGTGCTAAAGAAGTTTCACTTCAAAAACTACATATTGTGCACGAGTGTATGAATGAATAAAATGTTTCGTACTTACAGCCGTTGTGTCCAACATTTTCGGATGATTAATCCGAGTGAAGCTGAGCCTAGCGCCTTGCGCCGCTAAGCTAAGGTATGTTAGAAAAATGCTCCATTTTAGCTGTGTCCAACAACTTGATCGTAGCGCTCGGTGTGTAGCCCCATTTGCTTTCGTACACCAAAAAATGACGTCAAGTTTGCTAACTTTACATGTTAAATTAATACCGAAACGGTAATTAATTTTATTTATTATTAATATAGATATTTTATTTTAAATAGTGTAATACATAAACCGACATTTTACATTTTTAAAACAAACGTATTTAATATGTTAAAAATAAGGTGTTAATTGACTTACTTTTTTTGTTTACGTGCGTTTGAAGTTTGACATTAGAATCAGTTGAAATTTTGTATTCAAAATGGACAAGGCGAAGCGTTCGAAAAATTTTACGCCAAACGAAAAAATGAGACTTGTAGACCTAGTTACCTCGTCGCAGGTCATTTTGTCGAAAGCGACAGGTGGCCCAAACTACGCTACGCTTGTAAAATCAAAAGAAGCTGCTTGGAATGACATTGTCCTCGACAAGTGCTAATTATATTCCACATATTATTACAAAAATGACACTCGAATAAGTCAAAACTTTACCTTTCGCTTGCGTAAGTTAAATTATATTCTACTTGGCTCAAAACATATAAAAAAACACGCTTTTGTCATCCTAAAGCGGTTATAAAAATCGCCGTCATTTAATACTTCCATAAAATTTATATCGGCATCTTGCCGCCGCCTATATAATCCAATATATATATATTATCGTCAAGCATATCTGCCCATTCAACCATAATCACTATATTCAATATAGGATTCATATTTCAAATTGAAAAACCAAATAAAAAAGCCGACAAAAGAGTGAACTGATGACAGATAATTAATTGACATTGACAGCTCGATTGTTTTCGCTCTGTTGTCAGTTTTTATAAGTAGGTCTTCCTTAGCAACTTTAATCCACCCGGCTACCTTCCTTACATTTGAGTGTGGTGGGACGATCATTGTGTTTCGACACAGCGTATTTGGGCATTTGAGCAGGGCTGAGCGGAGATCTCGGCTGAGCATAGGTTGGACACAACGGCTGTTAGTAATCTGCGCTGACTTGTCGCAAATTTCCACGCTATTATTATCGAGGCGTTCATTTCTTCCATAACTGACGCACTTTGTTTGTCACTTAACGCCAGGGGGCGGGTCTTGTTGAGGGGTATAGGGTAGGGAAAGGGGGATAGAAGAGGTAGAACAATAATTATTCGTTATTACCATTTCACAGGTGTTGCTTGTAAAAGTTTCATCCAAAACTAACACGGCGCTCATGGCCAAACGCTACGTAATGGTGTAATATACCGTCATTAGCAGAATCAATTAAGCCTTCAAATACCTCCATAAATCATATTCTCCGGTGGAATCGATGAAAATGTTACGATTGTAAAGATATTTTGACAAACGATCGCGCGGGGAACACTTTACGCTGGCGTGTACTTCACGGATATACGAGTATCGGTATGTCCTCAGAGCTGTTAGCTGTACCATATGTAGGATACAATATTTATGTCAATACACGAGGCATACATTAAGGTCGGTTAATTAAAAGTAAAATATGTAACAGTGACGCTCGCGCTGTTCGCAATTGACGTACAGGCTTTTATCCCCGTGATCGATCACTTCTGTCGTTGTCTATGAAACATTGGCGTTGCATAGAGTGCATTATTGTTGTATTAAATACTGTTTATTTGTCACTGCAAATGCGTCACCCGTTTCAAGTGACGGGTAATTATTAATGCGGTAACTTAATGCGTCTCGCTTTGTGCTCAATACATTCAACTGTTCAGCGTGTCGAATCTGCATACACAGCAGAGTACCAGTACCTACCTCTCCCTATTACAACATTGGGTGGCGGGCTTTGTTTCCCGCCTTAAAATGGACGTCTGAATGTACTATGTACTGTACATACTCGTACATGTTAAATTGGCAACGTTAATCTTTGTACGGCGAACACGTGAATCGTATATTTCAAACGGCGTAATAGGAAAATGAATATGCTTCCACGTCGGTATCAAATAATCGAACTGTGTGATTGAACACGAACATTAATCCGACTGAAATACATACTGCCTACATTATAATTTAATTATTTGATGGAACGCCGAGAGAACGCAGCGATGTTATTCCGTTTCGCCATTAGAATCCATCATTAATAATATTGTAATTACTTGACACAATTATCAACTCGATAAACACGATTGAGCTTCAGTCTCATCTCGAAATAATATGATTTCTGGGGGAGAAAGACAGGGAAATTAAGCGAGTTTTCATTTAGAAAAACTTTATAGGACCTGTATAATGAAAAATACAAAAAAGGTAGTGTAATTTGACCGTGCCAAATTGGGCTTGTTTATTGGACGTAATTGAAAAGGACTCATACGGAGGCCTGGGCGACCAGAGCGGCAGATTGGCCATACATTAAAGGGGACACGACACATCGTAACAGCTATCCCATAATTTAAAGCAGGTAATTGACTCACGCACGGTCGGTTTGTAGACCACATAATGAGTTATTGAGGAAAAGTGAGGTGATTGCTGTATATGGGGCAATTCTAGTGAGCGCCGCCGGGGGCGTTTTAATTTTTATGGTATTTGGAAAGCATCATTAGAGGGGTTCGGGCCCGTAAATCGTTGGACGATTAATCAAATAAAATGTACAGAATTAACGCTATTGCCCGACATAATGAGACTCCGGTAAGTCTCAGGTGAGGTTAATTAGACACTAATACACGGGCTACGGCGCGTAGATTAACTAGTCCAACGCAGGTATGAGATGGTGATAGAAGAAGCTTTATGGGTTTCTTTAAATAGTGTTTGTTGTAGCGGCGCGGCTCTGCTGCTCAAACGTAACTAGATTAAAATTTAAATAACATCTATTCATTGAACCTAATGTATGTTCAGGTGTGAGTTTGAATAACACCAACATTCCTCAGTTTTCCGCCCACGTATTTAACAGCCAGGCCGGATTTCAAAATGAACACGTTGATTATAACACGATGCAAACAAACATTCATTTCAGCAACTGAAAATATTATCATAAATTGAAACTAAATAGTAAAAAGTGGCATTCAATCGTCTGGCAGTAGTATTAACTAGAGATATTTTCCAATTGGACCTAATTACGAGGCAATCAAAAGTAAACCAAATAAATACAAAGTTCGAACATGTATCCCGGGAAACAATTCGTTTAAAATTTATCACCCTCTTGAGATCTTTTTAAGTGTCTCAAAATACATTACAAACAGCCGTGATCTGAATTTGGATGGTCTTAAACAAGTAAAACGCGAGAGGAAAACTTTTAAAGATTCTTTATGAACAACAGTGTTGCCACTTTGGCGTACTTTTATAAAACGCGAAGATTAATGCATTATTTTTCTTCACACGCGAAGAAAAAGTTTCAGTTTCTGATTCTCACTCTGTTTATGCGTATATCAAAGCAACTATCTCCGACAAGTAAACACTGATATTTATTATTACTAAAAATGAAGGTACGTTTCAGTTGGAATTAATTATATTGGTCGCGCATTATATTCTATAGTCCGTTCTGCAAAACAACACATGACACATGACGACGTCAAGTGTGAAGTGAAGCTGAACAATACTGTGGTTGCGGTTGAGTATTATTCGCATTGCTTTATTTTCTCTTCATCGCAGAGGAAAAGAAAACTTGAACAGTCATTTTTTTTTACATTAACTCCACACAGGAGGCCCTGAAGAAAATAATTTCTCTCAGGGCCTATGCCATCTGGGATGCTGTGTGGAGGGTCTTTTTGAGGAGAGGAAGGAATAAACATTTGAATTAAAGTAACCTGATATTTTTGTTATTTGTTTTTGGGGTGTTATGCCGTGTTGCGCTACCTCCTTCTTTAGGTAACGATTCGGACACTGCAACGATATCCGAAACGTTGGCTAAAGGAGGTAGCGCAACACGGCATAACACCCCAAAAACAAATAACGATAATGCTTTTGGCTGTGAAAATCTTAAAACGTATCTAACATGATATTTGTTACATTATCTGATGTTTCTTTATTTATTTATTTTCTGATTCTGATAAGTTGTGATTATTTTTTCCTTTTTTTTATTTTCATTCCGCAATTTTTGAAAAGTTCAACTTTAAGTCTACTCTACAGTGACACCTCGATATTTAATTTCTTCCACTTTTTTCATGATTTTTAATTAATATAAACCTTTGAACCCTAAATTCATGTATTCTGTCGAATTTACATTTTTTTAAATATTTTTAGTTTCAAATAATGAAAGTCAGTAAAAATTAAATATTTGCCGATATGTGTTGTCTTCAAATATATTTTGAGCACACCTGGAACTAAGATAGAAAGGCTCTGTCCTGATTTTCAGTGGTGTATCAAATCTACAGCTCTTCCAAATCTTTATGAAAAGAGTAGGATTAATATTAAATACAATATTAAATAATTGTATGGATTCCAGGCACTTGAGATTGTTACTGATTGAATTTTGTAAAGAATTCTTTTTGGATACGTTTGGGAGATTTAAATCCAAATTATAAACTGAAAAAATTGACGGAGAATTAAATGTTTATTAAAAAATATTCACGGTCAGCTTTTCAACTCTAATTGTTCATAAATATTTTTCAGCTTTTCATTTTGGAAAGGAAAATAAAACTTTATCGTTGAAAATATGCGCCAGCCGTTTTTAATTTATGGCCATGAAAATAATATTGTCAGCTCTTAATTGAAACTCCTGTAGGTAATTGAAAACTGCAGCAGTAAACAAAACGCGGTATTGTTTATTTATTTCATTTAAATCACAACTGCAGAATAATTTTAAAACCAAGCACAAATCAAATGGAAATGACATTTTGAAAATTTTAAACCATTTTGATTTTAAAAACAATACCTGATGTGATTTTACTGAAATCATTCAAAAGCACCATTAATCATATAGTATTAGTTCAATGCACATGGTTTCATTAAAACCATGTGCATTCAAATTGTTCATTATATCCTTTTGGGGACCCAGGATGGACATGTGCATATAAAAGTTTTGAGATCATTCCCGACTACAATATAAATGTTTTTTTTCATCAAATCTAACGCTCACAACTACAATAAGTAAATAGTCATATTTCAAAATTTAAGATTCCCATGTAGAAAAAAATCCAAGTTGCTCCAGAAAGACTTGGCAAGCACTATCAAGTGAATCAAATACTAAAACGTTAGAAGCTACTAAGACATAGTTAATAGTTATGTGACTTTCAGGGAAATGACGTGATGGGAAACACAGGTACTTTTGTTGAATATTATTTAAACTTTTTTTGTTAAATACATTTATGCATTCGTTAAAAAAAATCTGCATAAGCATCATCATTACAAGCACGTAGTATAAAAGTTCTTTGATGATATAGTAGAATTTAGTTTTTCCTGATAAGATTTTGTTAAAAACACCATTTTGTTACACATCACTTTAAACATTTGGGTTCCAAAAGGATTTCCTGCAAATTTTATGTATTGTTTTTTTTGTTAGGTATTCCGGAGATGGTAAAATTTTGTTTAAAAGTTATTTACAAGCTTAAACAATTCAAAATATTCAATTCGAAATATTTATGAAAAGTGGACGTTTTTGGAAAACAGGCTTCAATAAATCACTTAATGCCCACAAGTTGATAAAGATACGCTAAAACATCATTCAAGTTTAATTTAAAAACAAATGCACCACCAGTAATAGCAAAATCGACACTTTTTAAAAATAAATAAATAATAGCTTCCGTATAAATAGTATGTGTCTAGTGGTCTGTCTTTGCAACCATACACAGTTTCTCTATTGAATTTAATATATGATTAGTGAAAAAAACAATCATGTCTCAAAAATACCCTTCAAAAATCAATTTGATAAAACTTACTCCATAGTTCTGGTCATTTGTTAAATCAAAGCAATCCTCTTCCGATTTACCTAAGCAAATGTATCTTGGTGATATTTCCTGCAATGATGGACAATCCATATCATATGCGACCATTTTAGTGATTATTTTAGATCAGTTTTTGTAGAAAATTCCAACCCTCGCCTTAATCTTACTGAGAATGGTGACGACAACTCTAATCTACATATACACACTATTAACTTCAATCAATCATGTGTACTTAGTTATTTAAAAAAACTTGATCCGAATAAAAGTGCGGGATCTGATTTAATTCCATCCATATTTTATGTAAAATGCCGGGACCAATTGGCTTATCCTCTCTCATTGCTATTCAAAATGTCATTTGAAGAAGGCAACTTCCCCAATGTCTGGAAACAAGCACTCATTACACCAATCCACAAAAGCGGGGACAAAAATAACATCACCAACTACAGGCCCATCTCCAAACTCCCAATTGTCAGCAAGATCATGGAAAACATAGTTCTTGATCAACTTTTTCCAGCAGTACAAACAATCATATCCAAAAATCAACACGGCTTTTTCAGAAAATTCTATGGGTGGTAAAAATCAAGTGGACTCTATCTATATGGATTTTTAATTCAGAACTGCTTCTGAAGAAACTGTTAAAAATCGGGATTAAGGGTGACCTTCTCAGATGGATCAAATCGTATGTGACAAACAGAAGTCAAGCAGTTAGAGCTAAGGGTTTCTCCTCTCATTTTTTCAATATACCTTCAGGAATCCCGCAAGGATCACATCTCGGACCTGTCTTGTTTATTTTATATATCAATGATATGAGTGAATTCTTTAAAAATTCCAAATTCCAAATTTTTGCTAATGACAATAAAATTTACAAAAAAATCACTAATATTGACAGCCTAGAATTGCAAGATGATATTAATAGGCTTGGAATATATTGTGCGAACAACCAACTGTTCCTTAACCTAGAAAAATGTAACACAATATCATTAACCAAAAGCATAAATCCCCTAATATTTCCGTACAAAATCAAGGACGTAGAGATAAAAAGATGTTGTGAAGTGAAGGACTTAGGAATAATTATGGACTCCGGAATGTCTTTCCGAACACATATAAATTCCATCTGTGACAGGGCATACAAACTTCTAGGATTCATCATAAGAGTGACCAAACCATTCAGGTCACCACACGTAATCAAAATACTGTATGTCTCTTTTGTTCGCTCAATATTAGAATTCGGATCAGTCATATGGAATCCCCAATACAAAGTTAATATTGAAAGGTTAGAAAGAATTCAAAAAAAGATACTGAAACACCTGGACTTTAAATCCTTTCGAACATCAGAAAGCCTAAAAGACTCATTAACATTCCATAATTTATCAACCTTAGAAGATAGAAGAAATATATCCGACCAGAAATTTGTATTCAAAATTATTAACAACATTGTTGACAACAACTGTCTTCTGGAACACATTAATTTCCACTGTCCAATAAGAAACACAAGGTCAAACCAACCATTCCACATCCCACACTCAAAAACAAATTACACACAACATTCATTTCTCCGAAGGACGTGCACAAAATACAATGATATCTTTTACGACGCTGATATTTTCCATTTGTCCTCAGGCCAATTTATTAAATTCATAATAGAAAAAATCAAAACAAATTGTTAATTATGAACTCTCCACCCCTGCTGCATGTTTTACTTCTTTTTTATAATAATAATAATAATATTTGGATGATTTACATATCCCACATGCTTTAATTTGTGTATTTTTTTTTTCATTTCTGTTGTACATATATATATTTTTTCTTTTTTTCTACCACTTTATGTTTTCTTTTATGTTTTAATCTATGTTTATAAATATATATTATAAATTTTAGCGGAAACTTCGCTGGTTAATGCAACCATGTAATATGTTACTCTATTATGAAAATATGTATAACTGTTTGTTTCTTTAATAAACTAAAATAAAAAATAGTTTCGGTCCACTTTCGAGGTAAAATACTCCACTATGCAACGGCGGAAACCACAACGCGAAAGAAAAAGCAGAAATTTTATTCCATTGAAGATATTATGAGACAGTGTCTAATGAGCAAAGCTGGGATTCACGAAGAATAATCCTGCATGCCTCTGCAAGAATTGAACATCAATTTTTTTTAAATTTTACTCTTAATGTTAAATTAATTTAATAGTTTTATGATTTACACACCGGCATTTTTTAGGTTTATGTATTTTTAATGCACAAATCAAGAAATTACCAAATTAATATTTTTGCATTAGCTGTAAGATGTCAGGAATTGATAATAATTTTACCTACATAAACGATTGTAAATAAAAAAAGTCCAACAAATTTTGGATTACATTTTAGAATGTCTACTTAAAGATGGTTGAGTTTCATGATTGAAATTATTTGCGTTTCGGCTTTTTAATTCATTGTGTTTATTTTGTTTCTTATAACTGTGCCAAATTAGGCAAACTACCAAATATATAGGTATATTTTTACTAGCTGGTGCTGAAATCGACAATCGATAGTTATAATTTGGGAGGCGGGAATGGGTACCGCCGCCCCGGGAACCTTTATTGGATAACCAACACCTCTGCCATAGGTTACCCCAAGTGGTTTGCTACGTTTAGTGATTTAGCAGGGGTACCAGGATGATTTAAATTTAAATGAAATAAATAAACAATACCGGTTCATGGGATGAGGTTTTTCTAGGTCTGATGACCAGGACACACTGAACCCCAAATTCCTACCCACCCCTTAAACCCTTTTCCTTCCCTGAACTCTCCTCTCCTTCCTTTAAAAAAACCCTCCACACAGCATCCCCAAAGATGACATAGGCCCTCAGGGAAATTATTTTCCTCAGGGCCTCCTGTGTGGAGCTCATGTAAAAAAAAAAATACCTCGAAGAATATATCTTGAATATATCCTCGAAGAATAATATTTCATTAATGTTTTTTATTACTGTTACTGAAAAGAATGATATTAAAATTATAATTTTTGAAAGTCGTTATGATTGAATCGTACTTTCAAATTGCTTTGGTCCGATCATAGCAACCCAATTTTGGTTTTTTTCACTTTTGTCGTGTAATGACGAGTTCTAAAATTCTGCGACTTATCCTGTTATTGTTTAAATAAGCGGTGTTTTTAATGAATCAGTTACTTTTTTATGTGTAGCACGACTAAGAAGCTATACGTTTACAAATTTAGGTAGTCCAATCCTCGCAACCTTCCCCTAAATGTTAATAATTGAATAATTAAAAAGCAAACAAAAAAGTACCGAGATTTTATTTTCTCCCTCAAAATAAATAATCAACTGAATTCAAATATCTTCTCAATATATAATACAAGTTCCGGGAAACTACATTATAATGCAAACGCCTGCACTACATTATAACATTATATACAAAGGGTACCCGGCATGCGTTGCAAGATCACTGTAACCTCGGGGTCAACTTAACTGTAATGGTTCCATTCCAAGTTCCGGGAAACTACATTATAATGCAAGCGCCTTGCAAACGCCTGCACTACATTATAACATTATATACAAAGGGTACCCGGCATGCGTTGCAATATCACTGTAACCTCGGGTCAACTTAACTGTAATGGTTCCATTCCAAGTTCCGGGAAACTACATTATAATGCAAGCGCCTTGCAAACGCCTGCACTATATTATAGCATTATATACAAAGGGTACCCGGCATGCGTTGCAAGATCACTGTAACCTCGGGGTCAACTTAACTGTAATGGTTCCATTCCAAGTTCCGGGAAACTACATTATAATGCAAGCGCCTTGCAAACGCCTGCACTATATTATAGCATTATATACAAAGGGTATCCGGCATGCGTTGCAAGATCACTGTAACCTCGGGGTCAACTTAACTGTAGTGGTTCCATTCCAAGTTCCGGGAAACTACATTATAATGCAAGCGCCTTGCAAACGCCTACGCTATATTGTAACATTATATACAACGCGTACCCAGCATGCGTTGCAAGGTTACTGTAACCTCAGGTTTCTTCATTTATTTAATTTAACACACACTCCTCCTCGCTTCATCCACATTCACACGTCAAATCGCATAGCGTTTTAACCCGTTAGTTGCTTTTGCAACGGGCCCGGCTAGTAATATATTATAGTTCACGATTTAGGACTAGTGCACCCTTAAAACATTTCTTCCAAGTATCCCGAATAAATTTAATAGTTTCTCATAAAAGCAACAAGAATAATGTACGGCGCCTCGTCGAAGGAATTCAAATGAAGGCACGGAGCGGAGGAGTGGAGGAGTGGAGAAGCAGGAAGGAAAGAGCGCCGTGATTGTCCATCAAATTAAGGAGGAGTGTTCCATCACGGGTAATGCCGACAGAATGCGTTAAACTCCACAAGTCGTGGCGAGGAGAGGAGAGACGACACGGTGGAAGCAGCGCACAGAGGGGCAGATTAGTAAATTATCAGCAAACAAAAAAACGTTAAAAGATAAAATGAGCAATTTGTGAACTGCTTTTCATCGGAAACAGTTCTAACGTCGTAATGACGTATTTAGTGAGGAATTCCAATTACAAATATTTAAACTGTGATTACAAAAATACATGTAGATCAACTATAGTTAATTGTGTATAGTACTTATATTATTTTTCGTACAATGTGTAAATAAAGAAGTTTTACTCTTTTTCTCAAAAATTTAAGGACGGAATGTAATGCATTGCATTAAAACGCCCATCTCGTTTAAGACTCCACTGAGAGACAGCCTGGGTTCTCATTGCCTCGCAAACTCTGGACTGCCATCAATAGGATAAGGTGCTCCCATAGCCATTGTGCTCAGATGATGCATAGATGGGGCCTTAAAGAGTCGGCAATGTGTGAATGCGGTGCGGTGCAGACCACCGAACATATGGTCAACGAATGCCCGCTCCATTCATCCCCGGCGGGATTGATGAGGTCCACAGGGCAACACCTGAGGCCCTAGACTGGCTCGCAGACCTAGATGTCCCCCGACCCCCCCCCCACCATACGAAAGAAGAAAAAGAATGCATTGCATTACCCCTGAATACATTTTGGATTAAACTATTATTATATTTTGACGATGGAAAATGCTCTTATGGGCACCAAATCCGCAATATTCACCGTATAAAATGAAATTATTTATTTATATTAAGCGTGTTTTCACAATAAAACTCTTTTTGGTGAGGTACGAGCATCTTATTTAAACCTTCGAAAATGTCTAAGTTTTGAGTGGCGCTAATAATTTTTACTACACATGACGACACGTAGGTTGTCGTTAATGTCATCTACGATGAAGCCTTACCGGGGTTTGAGATTCTTAAAAGGATTGTTAAAAAAAAAATTTAACAATTCATCAAATATTATAAGTTTATTTTCTCGTTCTGAGTAAGTTCTAAGATACCTACTCGTACCTCACCAAAAAGAGTTGTATTGTGAAAATACGCTTATAAATAAATTATTTCATAAGAGAATTCTCGATCGTCAAAATATAATAATAGTTTATACCAAAATGTATGCAGGGGTAAAGGGGTTCTAAATAAGAAAAGAAATACAAATAATAATACGAGTATAAGGTAAAAAGTAAATAATAACTAATATTGTATTTTCAATTGAAAATGGTTTTGTAAACCGAAATAGCTCTAACAAAAATACATACTTACATACTTTCAGATCTCGATAATAACATTATCAAAATTAATTTTAATAAAATTTAAAAAAAAATGAAATGGAGTTCTACGAATTAAACACAAAAACAATTAATAAATAACAACACATAAATTATATTAAAAAAATGAATACCTAAGCATGATAAATGAAACTGAAACAAATGTTAAACACGCAATGAGTGAATGGAATGCAAGCAATACGGAGGGTATTTCACCGTCTTCCGTATCCATGGTTGCTAATAAATTAATAGAACTTTTTTCTTAAGCTCGTTTTATAAAACAGTTATCTTATCATGTAACTGCTGGATTCCTGAATATAATGATATAAAAAATAAAAAAATTTTGAGACTATTAGTCTTTGTGTTTCACATTCCCAAAATTTAATTATGGCCCACTGTGCAGCTGCTCAGGGGAAGGAACGACGCAACTAAAAGTTGCTAATAGCTGGTGGCACTCAATTTTTGATCGGTGACATGACGAGGCTGGATGTATTGCTATTAGGAAAGGAAAGCCGTTATCTTTATTATAATCGTTTTTGACATCCATTTTAGCATGAATTTTGGTTTTTAAAAATTCTTCTTCCTCCAAAGATCAAATGTCATTAAAATCAATGGAAAACAAATTTTTATAACAAATTTAAATAAAAAATAAAAAAACAAACACTGTCAAATTTGTTCACAAATATTTCTAAAATGTGTATTGATACCCAGTGAGCCCGAAATGACTTCATTTTTTCGTAGTTCAAATTGTAGAATTAATATACCTACAATATTATTGTGGAACTCATTAAGCATTGGTTCTCAAATAAAATTCAAGTGGTAGAGGGGTTTGGTAAGCCCAGCTGTTTTTTAAAATCATTAATGAAGTCGAAAAAAAACTGCATCGGTAATTGATAGTGTCATTAATTGTTTGTATCAAAGTTTGCTCCAATTTGGCCGGCACATCTCCCCTGAGACGACTCTATTGTGACTCGAAAACGTTTTGGCGCACGGCCACGAACTTTTAAAGTTCAAACAAACAATGCCGATGCATTACCTCCGTGTAATTATCGAGTAATCTATTACGGCGTACGGCGGGCAGTTCGGTGCATGTTTTAATGCAACTGAGAATACGATCTTGGCACTTTTCTTCCTGTTTCCTTCTGCGGTCCGGGTACCTTCGCAATAATTCTTGGGGTCGTTTAATTCCTTATTTTATCTCATGAACTTCGTTTGGATTCAAACTGTTTACTTGCGTGGCACTAACTACTAAAGCGATTATAATTACGTTATGATCATGTTTACTCATTTTTGAATTTTCTTAGACGGTGCAGTTTATAAAATGTACCTATCTATGTGGAACGTAGGTATGATGAAAATAAATATTTTCAAAAAAATATATTTCCATGGCATACGATTATTTGTAGACACCGTAAACTAATTTTATTTACTCAGTAGTACCTACGCAGACGAGTAATAAGAATTCTTAACAAATAAGTTCCAATTTTGAAATTGACCCAATTAAAACAATTTTATGTTACATATTTTATTGGTTGGTAGGTAGGTACTTTATCGCTTGTCTGAATTCCTCTCACAGTTAGTTCCAATTTTAAAAATGATGCTTAAATTAAAAGTAAAATTAAGTTTATTGGATTGAAAATTGCGCAGGACACGAAAACAACCGAAATGATTATTTTATAAATATTATGCGTACAGATAGAATCCGAACACAGTTATTAATTCTTCTAATTAAGAGCGGTCAGTGGGGGGGTGGGCATCGAGTTTGGGTTCCACCCAGGCGTTCCGTGTTCGATTCCTCGGCTGGCAAGTCCTACTTCACGACTCAAGCAACATTTTCGGCTTACTGTGGTGGTAGTAGGAGATTTTCAAACATTGTCGGGTTATTCGTAACCGGGGAATGTTTGTCTTTCTTTTTTTCAATTTATTATTATTATTAAACAGACGCGAGTATTTGAAAAAACCGAAAAGTGATTTAAAAATACTTAAGTTATATGTATAAATATTTTAAAAAATTAATTCTTATTAATAACATATTGAAATAATCTTAATAATATTCTTTATTAATTACATATTGAAAGCAGGTAGGTACTTTAATAATCTTTAAACAAAAAGGGCCTTACTAATAAAAGTGTTGTAAATTGTATGCAAGTGATAAACAACTCTTAATTTGTTGTAAATATTTGTTTATTAGTTGTAAAAAAATTTAAACACCTTTATTATTAATGGTTCTTTATCACGCCCGGGATGAAATTAGAAAAAAAAAGACTTCAGTGTATAATGAATGATATAATGAAGATACAAATCAGAACTAAGTTCTCTATTATTCCTATGAACTAGCCTTTACTTTTACATTTACTACCCGTTTTTCTTTTGTTTTATAGGGGATTAAATTATAGGATAAAATAATTAAATTACAGGAAACTATTACAGGATACTACCAGTAATTTAAATTTTAGGAACCTCTCTGATGTATACATTCAACTAATATCTCATTTTAATTCAACTAATATTATTATTTATTATTATTTAACGCAGTTTTCCCGATGCCTGCACTTTTTTTACGGTGGCTTTTATTTTAGTTTTCGCGAAAATTTTGTTGAAAGGATGTTCGGTTGATTTTTGTATATTTTTTATATTTTTGACTGTCAAATCTTTTCATTGTGGATAAACATGAAAATTGCAAAAAAGTCACTGCACGCGCTAGTGTCTGGGGTTGCAAACACATTCCGCAAAGTGCGCACAAGCAATACAATATTCTCCGGTTAGTACGTATAATAATAATTCAGTAATCGGATGCGTCAATCCCGAGTTACTTAAGTGAGCACAATGCGTACGTAGCAATGTATGAAAGTCCTATGAAGTTAAGTACCTAGGAGACAAGCGTGCGTAGGTACATACTCGGGTCTCGATTGTATTTATTGTCGTGTCAGTGTTGCGGATATAAATTGAGCTCTCAAAGGAGAAACTGACAAAGAAGAGAATAATGTTGGGAAGGTGCGCTTTGGACCATCGACAACGGAAATACATCTTGACAAAGAGTCGAGTTTCACAATGGAGCTGTTCTCCCTTTATTTTACTTCTATTTCAACTGCGGCAATGCCGCTAATAAGTTTAAACGAAGCGATTCAAAGAACACACTCCGTAAGTTTGCATCGCGACGAGGAGGCGTACAAAAAGTTTATTTAAATGTGTATTCGGTATAATTCCGGTTATAATCCGCTGTTCGGGAATTAGTTCAACAACTCTATAAAACAGAGAAGTTGTTAAGTGTGCGTATTTTGTTTCACTTTTCCTTGGGATTGTTACAATACTGGTTACTACCGACTCCACCCGCCCGCCGTTCTCCTTGCTCTCCACCAAGTCGTCAAACGCCACCATCGCAGATCGCAACCGCCGCACCGTGAGGCACAATATCACAATAACACGGGAATACTCGCTGGTACACCGGATTCTTGCGGTTAGGATATTTCAATTACCATTTAGGAACCTTATGTAATAAATAAATATACCATAAAATAATATTTTCAAAAGATCTCTGATCTTCTGAATAAACACCGTGTAATAAAAAAGGTACTTTGTTTATAAAGAAACGATTTATAAAATAAAATAAAAGTGCCTCTATTATACTTTGTAGAAGCAGGAATAAGAGATTCAGTCGGAATTAAATATTTATTTGTGGTTTTCCGCCTTTTAAATTATTACCTCGAAGGGAAAAAACCTGACACTTGGCAATCAAATTCCGTTTACCTTTGAAACGCTATACCAGCAATGAAGGGCTGAAAGGATCTGCCTCGACAGCGTTGTGAGCCACTCGGCGGGATCGGGTAACCCGGAGAACCGCTGTATAAATTGTCAATCCTGTTTTAAGTCAGGGATGGGGGTGAAGTTATCCCTCCCGGGGGATTAGAATCGCGGAAGATGTGTCATGCGATGGCAATAATAATTAGAGTCAGCTGCAGCGCCATCAAGGAGCCAATTAGCGGACGAGGGAATTATAACTCATATTTTCTTTGTCGTTTGAAGCTAGACTCTGTACTGCATGTAGAGCGTATCGTATTGGTCTAAGAATTGACTGAGATTCGTTGCCTGCATCCGTTTCATGTAATTTTGATTATTTATACAAATATGTACCATTTCAGCAATGAGGGTGCAAATTAACTTAAACCCACTCCGTATTTTCCTACGAAGGATTATTATTTCCTCGGTTTTTAATCCACCCCCCATATTAAGTTTTTGTTAACCAAGTTTCAATCTGACGCTGACATAAATGAGTAAAAACAAATAAGTAGGTACCTTACTGACCAAAACTACTACCCTACGAAGACCAAAACCAAGTCCAATCTACTTATTTTTCAAAAATAAATATTTTTTAAGCCAGAAAAACCCCGGATACAAATTATATATACCTCATGCACATTCAAATGAAATTCAAAACACCATGAAGATAAACAAGTTTAAAAACATCCAAATGTAACTAAGTAAACAAGAAGATAGAAGGACATTATAAAAATGACGAAGAAAGCATAAGTATACACAACAACCTACAGTCCAGTAAAGCCTCGGAACAGTAATGCCCTCTGTGCTCTAGTGAGAAGGACTTCGATTATACTACATATACTTAAACTTAATACTGTAACACTGTGAAATATACCTTAAATGGTCATTAATTTTAAAAAAGTTTAACAAATTTGCCAATACATTAATAACTTAATATAAAGCTTTAAAACCATTAAGTTAAAAAACGCTATTGACCGGTGCAATGCGAGTATAAATCATCAACAATAAGATGATATTCATATTTGGTAAAACTAGATTTAAACACAGTATATTAGGTACTTAGATTTTCTGGTAAAAGACACAACGCAAAAGAAAACGTAAGAATTTCAATCCATAATAATTGCGGAATGCGAATGACATGAAACGATTTGGTTTTACGACATCGTTTGATGACAATGCGGAGAGGCACCATGAATTATTCAACGTAATTTTGGATGTCTCCAAATGAGAAGAATATTTTAGTACGCATCGCGACCTGCATCACCGCACGCCCACAAGTCATCAAAATAATCAGAATGTGATCTGCCATATTACAGAGATCTTCTTCAGTCATTTAGATTTACATGGGAATCTTGGCTTATCTGCAATAGCACGTACGTCAAACTTGTGGGTTTTATTTTTAAAAAGTTATTTCTCATCCTCTTTTTCTAGAAGAATCAAGGACTGGTTGCATCCATTTGGAAAATGTTGGTTACAAGAAGTAGATTCGCCTGCCTTAGTTATTGATTATTTGAAAGTGTTAGCCCGCAAGCTACAAAATTTTGTGGTAAGCACACTATTTGATTTGGAAAATAATATTGACAGTTGGAGAAGGGTACAGACAATTCGATCGGAGGTCAGGAGTTACGAGTACATTAATCTAGTAGTATTTCCGACGCAAGAGGTTCGCGCCACCGCAGAAATTATACCTTTCATACTTCAAGAAATATACATAGACTTATTTATTGCTTTAATATTCGTTGAAGAACGTTTACCGCAAAGGGGTAGTTTGGAGTCGTTCGGGCAGTCACGACATGGGATTGATTTATTCAATATTTAATGTAATCGATGTGCAGCGCATGGCATGGGATGTTATTGTCTTTCTTTGCTAAAGGCAAAACGCTGAATTATTCCCAGCGACGCGATGGAACAAACCGCAGGGAAATTCTCATAATAAGTCATGATTCCATTTACGTAAGTTAACATCCGACTTATGTCCCTGTGAAGGTTCAAGTATCTATTTATTCCTAACGACATGATTGTGGCAAGAAATCATACGGTTCTTTTTTAACTTAGGTATATTTGACGTCAATCATTTCGTTTTTACAGCCGGTATCAATATTGAATTATTTATTTTACGTTTTAGACGCCTAACCCATCATCCAGGTACGCCGATATGAAAATACGCCTAAGAATATCACGCTAATTTCTTTGTTTTTCGCCCTACAGATCGTCCTTTAGCAGAATGATTTAAGTTGAGGTAAGACATTCAAAAACTTCCCTTACAACCGGAGCATAATTTTACAAAAAATTCAGTTCCCACCGTGACATTTTTATTTTCGAAATTTCCCATTATGTCAAATAAATCACTTTGAAAATAAAAGTTTTGCCGCATAAATGATAATACTGCCTTTACACGGAAACTGTCCTAAATGCGATTGTGTAGGAATGTGTCCTGTAAAATATTACGGGCAAAGGAAACTGGAATTCAGGAAAGAAACGTTACCTTTAATTTAAGCCTCGTGAAAATTCATTGCAAAAAATATTATTATTAGTCCTATTCAGAGATCGTATTATTCGCAAAAACCAACCTCTATTTACCAGTATACCTATTTAAAAAGTCTTTGATTGTAGAATGTTGACCCCTTTTACGGTGCGCGTGTTATTAGGTACCTAATTTAAAATTATATTATATATATTACTCGTATGTCGCAGAGCTAATGGTTGTATTTAATTGCTTTAATCCCAAAAATCCAGAGACTTTTGCGAATTTCATCGCCAAACCGTTCAAAAAGTACTTGCAACTTGAGAAAAATGATTTTCTGGTATATTGCTCAGATTGATAAAATTTTACCGACAAAACAATTGAATATCTATTTTATTGACTATCGTAATGTATCGTAGTGTTATGTTATCTCCTAAGTGAATATTTTCATAACTACCTACTTCAAATAATCACAAGCTTCTGAGCTTAATCCTGTAGGTCTATAATTGTATAGGTGACACTGAAGATATCTGGAACTCAATTATTATTCATTCTAATAGCCTGTTTACCCGCTGGAAAAAGGGAGCAGAAGCGATTCCCTGTATTTATCGATTGTGCTCTCAGGCATCCTGTAAGAAAATTTGTCTCGATTGAAGTGTCGGAGATAATTATTTTAAATTGTTTATTTTCAAACAGAAGCGCTGAAATATTCCAACATTCCCCGGGAAAGACTTCAAAGTTAGTAGCCTAACCATGATGGAATTAATTGTTTACATAAAATCATTTATAATAATTTCAATGTTGTTATTTAATTAAGTGTGGAGTATGTAGGTACCAAAGTTGGAGAGTTTGTTGAAATACAGGTGGCTATTTTCGAAAATTAAATGATATTTAGATTTTGATGACATCATCATCACCACTCTGGCATTTCTCCTGGTCGACAAAACATTCTCCGCTAGCTCCAGTCTCAAGTCTCAAGTCTCAAGACAATCGTCGGTTCTCAGATATTCCCGTCTGTCTCCAATCTTTTTCCGTACAGTCAGTCCATTCTTCCCCGACCTGTCGCCTCTGGGTACCTTCATTAGCACCCGCTTGGTCATATGACACCAATAATAATGATTGTTTGTCATAAATAACTAAATAAATTGTGATAGATATGAATTCATGGCAGAACGAGAAGATCTTCGAGACCACCGCCAATTATACTCCAAATAAATTTATTTGGTTTATCCGGGATGTTGATTATTTTTTTCTTTATTAGGTTGTACTTTTTTAACATAATAACGATTTTGCAGCGTACCTACAATTAATTGCAATATTCCCGTAGAATAAAGAATATAACACTATTGTAAATATATATTCTGTATACAACTAAGGTGGGGTTACATTGTAAGCTAAGCCTAACCCATGCCATTTGGAATTTTATTTAATTTTAAATCGATTTCGTCGAATGTCACGTTTTTTTAAATGACTTCCCCGAATGAACATCGAATGTCGTTTGAATTTGAATTAAAGTTTATGGGCGGAAATAATGTTCGAGTAGGCTTTAATTTTAATTATACTATTAATTGTTCCACACGCAAATAAAACGACGAGTAGTGCGCAGCTGCCAGCTGCTACTAAAACATCGCAGCAAACGGGTGACGTACATTAATGGAGGTAGCAAGCAGGAATCGAGATGAGGCAATAAAACTAGGAGCGAACGTTACATTTTCAATTTAAGTTTCACGATAAATAAAATATTATAATCTGTCATTTAAGCCCATCGCCATTTAAGGACCTAAGTTGGGATATTATTCGAATCGTAATTCTTGGTGACGCGATTTTCGGCAGCGAGTTTCGCAGTAAAGTGAGGAGATAATTTTGTTCCACATATTATTTAGCATTTAGGACCGGCTATTAACTTGCGGTAATCACATAATGGCATTAAATATACGTGATTCGATATCACGGCAGTTAATTTCATTAAAATACAGCCGTTAAAACACACAGCAGTACTCGGTAATGGGGTATCAAATATCGGCCAAAGCCGCGGGCGTGCCGTAACTTTTTTCCGATTTCGCGATTTTTCAGGGTAAAACTTTTTTATGAATGAAAAAGGTAAGAGTAAGTATCTACCATAGTACAATCTTAACTTTGAATAGCTTTGTTTTTTTAAATAAAATTACTTAGGGGTAATAAGAATAATATTAATGTTACGGTTTAACGCGCAATTTACCGAAGCTCTCCTAAGCTAGGTGGAGATTAAATATTTAATTAAGTATTTCAACTCCGTATATAGGCACAATACTTTATTTATCGAGGCATCAATAAAATGTTAGAAGAATTTAATTTCTAACTGAAGAACAGGTATCTACACCTACCAAAACAGGTGTGTTCTTATTAATAATACAATCAACACAATACTGTGTTTGTGTACAACAATGTTTCGTGTTAAATAAAACAATTTACTGACGCATGAAACACACAGCAAAAATTCTACCGGAAAAAAGGAATTCTTATTTATCATTGAAATGCCACGATCAAGAGCATCCAATAACAGATTTCCACTCACTTAGAGCACCGTTTCGGAAAACTGTATCTTTAATAACAAACCAATCTTAGGACTTGAATAACAAAAGCTCTAAATGTCGTAATTCCATATTCGTTTACAGGTATTCAATCAGTATTCAGCACACAGTGCATTTCCTTAATAAGTGCAGCCCTCACCGAGTAGGCAAGTAGGTGAGTAGACGAGTACCGAAGCCGGGTAGGAGTAGCTCAGAACGGCACCGGCAGAACCCGGGGCCCGTCTGCGTCGAGATTGTATAATAATGATTATTTAAAGGGAACAGAAGCAATTGGAATAATGCTGAATGTGAACATGTAAAAGCACTCAATCCAGTCTCAACCTGTGCGGATCCATTACAATTCATTTTAATATGTAACGTTCCCGAGCGCACGCGCGGAAAAATGGCACCCAGATAAAATTGCAATCGAATCGCGCTACGAAGTACCCGAATCTCCTTGCAAAGTAAATTGAATACACTTTCATAATGGAGTGTACGGAAATTAAAACGCGCTATCTCTCTGGCATACGGGAGCGGGTGTGCGGTGTACGGGCTAGTTCTACCGCCCTACCGGCTACGGGTTACGGGGCCCGAGCGGCCAGCGCAGCAGGAACGGTGCGCGGCGGCAGCACCAGGGGCAGGAACAGTTCAGAAGCGCCGCCGAGCGCCCTCCTCGCCACTGTTCCTCGCGCGGGAACTATCGAAGTCGAGTGGGAAACTTTGTGCAATAGGCTATTCTAATAACCACTCGTGTGGTGCTTTTTTCATTCTTGTAACAAGACGATAAACGGAAACTTTCATTGTGAGAATTCTTATTAAAAACGTTAGAACTTGCATTAAAAATGAAAAAGTTGTAAACTTATGGCAGAATAAATACTTAACTTTGAAACTTGAACAAGTTGAACGCGAGTTGTGTACTTCTTTGACAAGATTATTATCTGACTGTCATCCTTTACTTTGCCTCGTTTCCAACTCTGTTTTGTAAAGGTTACGAATTTGAACATTTAAAAATGTTTGCTACTGAGATCTCATTATGGCTCGCAAAGTGATGTATCGGGAATTGCACTCCGACTGACGTGACTCGCGGCACGCGGCACCCAGTGAATGTAACCACTAGAAATAATATATATTTTTTCTCGTAAATCTTATTTTCGATGAATTTCAGATCATTGGAAACCTGTCGCTGAAAAATACATAAAACAATACATTAGGTACTAAAAAAGCGACTATTTTATACAGATTTACGAAACATACAGATTCTGCCGATTGAAAACAATTGAAAAACTGGTTTTATCATCAGAGAAAATGATTTCGTTGTATATTGGAAAATGTGTGTATTTGAAGAAGTATGCGAGGAAGGCAATACCTAGCATCAATGTTTGTTTTATCATTACGGCCAACAAAAATATTGGTTATAAGACCAAAGTCACAACAAAGGCATGGCTCTGTCTCGGGCGTTTACCTGCTCTTTTAAATACATATATCGAGACTTTTTATCAAACAATATTTAATCCAGGTAGAGTCGACGGAGGGGAGAAATATTTTCAGTAGTGATTTACTCAGTCTGTTTGAATAAACCCTATTTGACCTCCATTTATACACGAATCGTCCTAAAATAAATCGTGAAATTGCATCGCAATCAACTAATTTGCCGGCAGAGTCGCAATTCGCCGAACGGTCGGGGGGAATCAACGGTGAGCAGACGTAAAGGCGGAAAGATAATAGAGGAAAGAGGAGAGATGACAGAGGAAAAACACGGAAATAATAGAACGGGTGAGGATAGGGAAGAGGAACGGATGATACAATAGAAAAAAATACAGAAAAACTGGCCATAAACAGACACATTCATATAAATTGAACGAAGTTGAATTCAAAAGTAAGTTAAATATTCGAGTGAAATCCAGTGGAACTTTGTCGAGGATTACTGAATAAGCGGTTCCACTTTATGTTGGTTCGAAGCTTTCAGTATTAGCTAGTCAACACTCACATTCGTATTTCAGCGACTATTTGGGGCACTTAGCAACTGATTCGAGAACCAATGTGAACATAGACTTCTCCGCATGATTGTGCTGTGGCGTGGAAAATACACTTGTAATTACGATTTTAGCTTTAGCATTTAGCACTGTTCATTGCATAAAAATAGAAGTAGGACTTAATAGAGGAATGTATTTAAACAAATTTAAAAAAAAAGGTCAGTCACTTGGGATTACCGTACGCAAAGGGTAATGTTTGTGATAAATTCGTCCACGCTGTGCCCATTCCTCAATAATTCTCAAGCGCTTTCAGTCAGTGAGCACAACGTAGAAAATAAAAAATGGTCAGGTAAATTACTTTTTTAATGATTGTCTTATTGGTTTACTTTTGTTACTGATGGGACAATAAATCATAAATATACAAGAAAGCATCCGGATAGGTCATTTTGCAGATTGAAAGTAGAGTGCGTACACTTTTACCACGGTATATGTATGCTTACCTCTCAGATGGTCAAGTACTCTGCACAAAATTTTGAAATGTGATTTAATAACGGGATGAGTTAGAACCATATCCCCTTTTCAGGAGACTGTGGAAATGTTTGCCTGTTCCCAATTTTGCTACCCCATCCAGATGAAATTAACTTAGGCGTTTATTTAATTATTTTAACAAAGGTCATATATATGTAAGTGCGCGCTTTTTATTTGTAGTGTGACACCATACAGTTGTCTGGATTACAAGAGATTATAGCACTTCCAATCGGGAAAACATCGTTGAGAAAAGGGAAAAGGAAGTTAGGCACACAACTATTTTCTACGTCGAAAATTTTAAAATAGCTCAACCTATAGTTTCGAATCTCAATGAGGATCTCTGGGACGATTCTAAGAAGAAGACAATTCACTGCATAATCAAAATGTGTAACGGTTTCGAACAATTTTGAAAAAAAAAGAGAAATGTGTTTTAAATTAAAAGCTTTTAATAAATATATGAAATTCAATAACGCAGCTTATCTTAACTCGGAAACTGGTCACAACGTCCGCTGGACAAGTCCCGTCCTGCACAAAACATACAGTAACAACTATTTATGGTAGGGGTATTACCACCAACAGCAGTACAGTAGAATAATAAGTGTACCATACCAAAACTATTTCCAGCAGAACCCAGTAACCAGTACATTTACTATAGCAAAACGGAACCGGTGGACATTAGTACTGGCAAAAACCGTAAACACACAAAAAGTCATTAATTATCCCAGGGCCGGGGCGGTTAATACACTGCGCGCCCGCATCGATATATTCAGGGGCCGGATTAGGCCAAGCGGCCAATCCCGATATTTACGGCGATTTTTCTCCGCATCCGAGATCCGTTTTAATTCTCTATTAACTTTGTCAAGTGGCGGGTAAATAAGAGCACTGTTGTTCGAAGGAACAATGTTTTCTACTGTGAAGCACTTGCAAACAAAATATTATTTAGCAGTTGAATTAATGGAAATAAAAAAATAGACCTCCACGTTCACGGTTTACAAAAAGTGTTCTAGTGTACATAAAAAAATCTTGTTTGATGTATATTTTTAAGAAATCACACCATTCGACCAATGCTTACTCTACTTGAGCAATATCCAGTGAATTGATCACAATTTTTACTGATTTGGTGATTGCCATTTTTTTTTACTTTAGCTCCACACCGGAGGCCCTTAAGAAAATAATTCCCATCAGGGCCTATATCATCTTTGGGGAATATTGGGGATGCTGTGTGGGGGGTCTTTTTAGAAAAGGGAATAGGAAGGAAAGGAAAAAGGTATGAGGGGTGGATAGGAATCTGGGGTCAGTTTGTCCAGAAGTGAAGGATATTTGAATCTATCCTTCCTACTGCGGTGCAAGATGTTCCGAGAGAGTGGAGAGGTCAACAAGCCTTCCTCAACCAGACTCTCCCGATCCGGCCTGCCACTCAGTTGATGGGCAGACGCTCCCGCCACTGAGAACAAACCTCACCCCATGTACCCGGGCATCCCTGCTAAGTCACCAAACATAGAAAACCACTTGGGGTGACCTATGGCAGAGGTGCTGATTATTATAAATTAGAAATAATGATGTTAGTAACTAATGATGTTATTACAATGAAATGTTTTACATTCGCCGGTTATTTGACATTTCACATATCAATCTACGCAGAAATGATGTCAAGTTTTGTAACAATATATTAATCCACATGTCAATGTATCATTAACTTGTACAATGGGAATAAAACGAAAATCAAAAAATTAAACACTTACATAAAACATTTACCATTAGAGTAAACACAAAAGTAAAGGCTTTGCGCGCTTTGGTTATCCTAGTGGGTTAACATAATAATGTAGAATGTATGGTCAAAATTTGGCCTATAAATAACGGTTAAGATCATCGAGATGCAAATAAGCTCGCGTGTGAGCTTAGCCGCGCCATTACCTTCCTTCATACGGAATCCCTGTTGTCAAAATGATTCGCACATTACTGCATAGTTTCAAAGGGTCCCAAAATACGAATACATAAATTGTACATTACACGACTTTTAGTATTTTGAAAATGATTTGGACAATTTCTCGTCGAGATGAAGCTAGATTTATAAAGGAAAATAAAAAAAAATACTTAAGACTCCGATTGGTTTTATATTGTACGCGATTTCTTCTGAAAATGACACGACGCGGTCGTAAACACAATTTGAATGTAGTTCTGACCGATCCAAACTCTTGAAAACCAAAGATCTTCGGAAAAGTGCACCCCTTTCTCATTTGGCGTTTGCTACAAAAATGAACTTGAGAGCTTTTGGTCATTCGGTTGCATCAAAATTATTAGAAGACATTATTCTGGGCGCTCATCTATTAACATACAAGTGTACAAGGTATTTGATGATAATCGCTCTTCTTACAAACAGATGCGGATTATTCTAGTATTTTTATATTTTCAATTCTACCTACGATTAGTTTGCGGGAACAATCTAATCTAATCTCTAATCTGACAAAATAAACGCAGTGAGGCAACATCTTTGCCCATCGTCTACGTCTACTATTAAGATTATCAGAAGAGGCTCGGGAAGCTCCGAACAAAGATTTTGAAAAATATCGCGAGAACTATTCTAGAAAATATTCTCGTGAGAAATTTAATGAGGATGTTTTTAATTTAATGTTAGTTACATGTTACATGTGATCCTGTCATAACTAGTTACAGGAAACCCCTAAAGAAACAATTAAATCGTTTTCGACTTAATAATTCCTCCGGATATTCATTCTTCAAATATCTTTAGCATCGACGATGATGATGATTGTTCATCGTCTGCGTCAGAATGCTAAAAAGCAAAATTAAACATTACTCGGACTTTATTTTCACAGAGAAAATGGACATAAATAATTAAAATTAAAAAATATTTTTTTTTTTGTTAATAAAATCCAGAAATCGTTAATAAAATTCAGTTAAACTAACTAAAACCGAATATATATTTTTTTAATCATACCGAAAAATAAAGTCACTTTTTTTCCCCGTAAATCCTCCCTGTGAATTGTTTCCAACTTTTGGGGTATTTAGAACCACTGTGCGTCGGGTGGGAATGCTGTCCTTGTTCTACGGGTATTGCAATGGAAGATGCTCAGAGAAACTAGCGTCATTGATCCCTTCGGCACCGCTGCACAGCTGGGAAATACGCCAAACGCGCGCTCAACATATGCACATGGTTGATATTTGTCACATGAGAACGGGTCGTTCTGGAGTTCAATAGTTCAGCTGTGGAACGATTTTTCGGCCTCAGTGTTTCCTCTTTCCTACAATATTAATTAACTATTCACTCCTCCTCCTCCTCAAAAAGACCCTCCACACAGCATCTTCAAAGATGGCAGCCCTGAGGGAAATTATTTTACTTATGGCCTCGTGTGTGGAGTTACAATAAAAAAAAATGTGCGTCGTTCGGACTTATTTAAATAAAAATTTACACTAATGCAATTATACAAATTCTAACCTAACCCAATCAATTTCTACTTTATTCTAAATAGCTAATCTAAAGATAGTATCTGAATTTTTGGATAAAAATATGGGTGATAATTTATACTGATTTTTTTTCAAACAATATTTGAAAAAGTTTTGTCAAGAATTGTGCTTTATCCTGGAAACCATTTACGAGTATTCAAAAAAATCCTGCTTGAACGATGAAAATCAGGAGATTTTCGATTTATTTAACTTTTGGTTACTCCAGCTGGTTACAGCAGCTACAGTGCAGCGATAATTATTTGTCTTCAATAATTATTGCATTGTGGGTGGGCTGCAAACACTGAATGCGAAAATATATTGTATTCATTCCAAGGTGTGGAGCATTTTCCATGATACCTTATCTATTTCACCAGCTAGCAGAAGAACAGCTATAAATATTCCACCCGCAACAAAGGGCCCGGAAGGGGTTAGTAGAGTAAAGAGTGTGAAGAATAGAAAGAAGAAGAAAAATGGGTGCACATTAAGTGGTTAGGATGCCCCCACTTATAGCATTCATAGCTACCTGCTTTATTTCTATGTTGCATATAGGTAAAAGCCATGAATGCAAGAATGATTTAGAGAGAAAGATTTTGAAATTCATTTGCCTAAAGTATTTGAAAAATATTGGGCATAGAATGAATTGGTTTGTAGAAACAATGGTTTTTTTTTCAAATAGCGACGATTAACTTTTTGAAATTTTTCATCTTTTTAATTGTTGGTATTTTTTTTGTTTTCACGGTGATTTTTTTAATTGGTTCTCTCAGTTCTCCGCGTGTTCCAAGGTGTAGTAATAGCGCGTTCATTTCTTCTATTCTAGTAAAGATTTTACACGCCTAAGAATGTCCGATAGAAATCGAAACCCAATGTTGAATCAACTTCAACTTTGGTTCTACTCTATACAGAATCTCGCAAATCATAGTTAGTTTGAAAGAAATAGAATAGTGCAAGAAGTGTGGTTGCGTGCAATGGTTCCTTTCCATTTTCGTTCTAGGAAATAAATCATACAGAAGATCAGGTGGAATCTTTAAAGAAGTTAACAAATAAAAATGAGACAAAAGAAAAAGATTAATCTTTTGTGAAAAAAAATTACAAAGATCTTCTTTGTTACACTAAGCAGACATCTCATCGGAAGACCGGATTGCGATTTTTGATTGGGCTTCACAAAAATTCAAATTCGTAATATAAATTAAAACAAGATCAGTTTGTTTGCTTGGAATTCTCGTGCAAACCACAAAAATATAGATGGGCAGAAAATTTAATATAACGTTCTGCCAAGCATAGGTATAATTTATTGGTTTTATGTGCCGTACCAATTTTTTTATGGCGAACGATATTTTTAAAGGTCAAAAGTATGCTAGATTCTGTACGATTGTTAGATTCTATAATGCTAGATTCGATACTCTTTTATTTAACAACATTCCGTCTTTTTTCTATTGCAAGAAAAGTGCATTTAAAGTATATAACATCAATATATTACAGATACCAACTTTTAACTAAAGTTATATGAAGAAATAATGTTAACTGAAATGATTAATTATTATTTAGTAACTCGTGTACCAAAGCCTTCGTACCAATGGTGATGGTTTCACCGGCCCAATGGGATATAGCATCGGTTTATAACTTATAACGTTTCATTGTGACTGGAATCAACAGTGAGACGTTTGCGTGATTGATGGTGCGGCAAATAATCGAAGGAAGAGTCGATAAGGGACATTACACATGCGCCACAACAAAGGGAAACCAAATGGAAGACATTTGTTCCGTAATCGACTCGGCTGCCTTCGCATTCACATCGGTCTGCCCTGGCTCTGGCCGTGCCTCAAACCAAATGAGATATCCACTTTTTTCTTTATAGGGCTGATTCGAAGTTGGATTAAACCGACTTGTGGTCATGAGGTCAAAGTTCTCACAGTAAACTTTTGAGGTAGAAGAAAAATGAGAAAAAATCTAAAGAGAGTTCCAAATAATTGGGACAATATTACTACATAATATGAAAACTACTGTTGTTTTTATTTGAGTACCGCACAATAGTCCCAACCGACTGGAACCAGTGAGAACATGACATCTCCGATTCGGGCGTATTGTAATTCTATAAGATGGCCTTTCACCAGGGCGATTCGGAAATTTCTACCACTCTAGAACGTGCCGCAAATATAATATAAATATATAATATACCACATACAAATTAATCAAACAAAATTTATTTGCGAACGCTGGCCAAGGATTTTGTCATGGTACACACTCCTTCCTTAATTTACATTCATAAATCGTCTACATGGTTACATACAATGTTTGTTTTAGTTTTGTTTCGTTTTGGTTTTACGAAAGGTTCTTAGAATATCATTACAATGCTTGCACGATACGTGTCTTAACTTCACATTTTTTTTGTTTATTAAACTAATAAATGTATTATTCAGTTTATTTCAGTTTAATAGGCTAATAAATATATTATTATTTCATTATTTAAACGTAATTGTTTGTGCGGTTGAATTACTTCCAAATTTGCCAGTCAAGCGTTCTTAATCCGAGAGCCAAAGTAACGAAGAATTACTCAATTCGGACTTTTACTTACGGTCTTAAGATATGTAAATTTTCTTTCCAGCCTGAGCTGGATTGATGAATATCCCCGCCGGTCGCCAGGAGAGGAGTTGCTTGCTTGACCAGCATCATTTTTCACATTTCGCCGGACAAATGTGTCGGGAACGCCCTATTATCAATCTTGGCTGGGGTTTTTTGCCGATGGCCATGTCCTACATCCATTATCTCCATTCTGTTTTGAAAAAAACTACAGAGGATGTATGACAATGCGGGGGAGGCTTTTGAGCGTTAGAGTTTTAAGTCACCTGTCAGATTTGACAGCTGACATTAATGCCACATGAAAAAGTTTAATTTTTTCTACTATCATTTTCTGCTTTCTCAAAGTTAGGTGTTAGTTTCATACCGGTTTCCGGATCGACCGATTAGCGCAACACTTCAGCTTTATTCACAACCTCTACACACTCTAGACCCGTGATCGTCAAACTGCGGCCCGCGGCGGACATTTGTGCGGCCAGCACAAATATCTGGCGTTTTCTTTTTAAATATATATTTTTTCATGTACAATAAAATTATACTAACCGTTTTTTTGTGGCCCGCAAAAATATCTGTTTATTCTTTTTAAATACATTTTATTTCATGTACTCATTATACTATCCGTTTTTTTAGCCCGCACAAGAATTTGCCGGTTTCTTTGTAAATATATTTTTTTATGTACAATTATATTATCCGTTTCTTTTTCAAATATTTTGTGTACGTATACCCATATGATTTAAATTGATTTGACTTTTTCTTTTAAAACGCCCAGCTAGTTTTTGAACACATAGTGTACGTCATAGGTTCTCAACGTGGGCGATAACGTCCCCTTGTGGTCGTTTGAGACTTTCAGATGGGGCAGTAGAAGACCCAGAGAAAATTAGAGGGCATAGAGATTGCACAGTGAGGGTATAGGTAGGTAAAAAAATGGTCTAAAATACCAAAAAACACGCTTATCACGTACTAATAAAGCAAAGTAAACCTTAATATTGGTTAATTTTTGTTGTTGAATGTTTTGTTATCATTTTTATCACGTGTGCGAAAATTCACACATTTGGATAGTTCGGGAAGTGGATGAAAATTGAACTGAAAGATTCCATTACAGAAGTCACAAATTTTTTTAAAAATATAGTATTATGATCTTAAGTGTATTATTATTATTAAGAATTGTCACTGTATCATGAACTCAAGAATGAAGGAGGTAGCAACCCATTCAAAAGAATTGCTTTTTTAACTTGCTAAATAAAAAGTTACAACCCCCCTCCCCCCCACCCCCCCGAAATCATAAGTGTGCGGCCCGCATTGACACCTCACAGTGTCCTATGTGGCAAAAAAAAATGTTCAAGTATTTTTTAAGTTTTTTGTTAGTTGGAACCGTCTAGAATGCATTGTGTGTCCTGGGTGGATTGAATTATGATGGTTTTACTTTCAAAAGTGTTTTTTCGAAATCATACAGAAAAAATCATCCGTATAAAAGTAGCAATGAAATGTTACGTACCCGCGAAGTTTTATTTATGACGATCCATTCACAAATGGGTTTTATTTTATGATTTTTTACACATTCCAGAGTGGACACTACTATTATAATTATTATGTATCGCTATGGGGAGAGACAACAACTCAAAATTTTAATTTATTTATGTATTAATTTCTATTCTCGTTCGCATAGTTCATATAAGTACGAGTTATATAAAAAATGTCAAAAATCAGTAATTGTATGGGTTACCATTTTTTTTGGACACCTCACTCGGAGAACCTGTGCTGAGGTGTTCTCATGTTTCTTTTATAAAGTGTTACAATGCCGTCATAAGTAAAAACACAACATCGTACTCAAGTAGAATACTATGGTCTCACCCATGGCGCCAGAATTGTATATTAGGTTAGTAACAATTATAATTCATCATATTACACGAACACAATGTAGTAACAATTTAGTGAAAGGAAAATAATGCTACCAGAAGTGAACTTAATTATGCAGTTAAGATGAAAACTGAATAAAACAAACAAAAGTAGATGACAGTTAATGCAAATATTTAAAATGCAAATATTTAAAATGCAAGTTTTCAAAAATATTTCCAAAAAATTATCCAATAACCGGGTAGGTGTCTACTTCCCAGCCCCTTTTTCCTGCCCTCGCCTCAAGTCCCCATACGTGAAAATACCATGGATCCACTGACTCCAAGAATTTGAGACGCTTGTGTCGCAAAAGTAAAAAATATCTGAGAATAAATTCAGGTTATTCTCAACGTTACGCTGCATCCTAGAGCTTTAGTACCTAAAGATTCCATCACACCAGGGATCCCACACTTTTTCCCGTACTGTCCCTACTTGCAGCCGACGAAGAAATTGAGATTAATTTCGCAGCTGTATACACGTTCCTTGGAGATTGCTGCGATATCGTCAATCGTCTATCGGATGCGAAAAGACAATGCAGCAAGGAAAACTTCTACTGAATTTTTTCAATAAATATAAGGGAAGTAACGATGTTACACATAAATGTTTTACGCTTTCCTGGGAGGGTTGGCAGGAGCCTATTTAATCGAAATCCTTTATAATGCTTCATAATATTATAGCGCTATTGTTTAAAAATGTGTTAAATTACAGTTTGAAACGCTTATTTGCACTTTTAGGTATCGCCATTATAGATAAATATTGGCGCAATCGTGGTAAATGATGTAGTTCCTACTTGACCCGCTGCTGCTTAGATCCTTTCGTAGATTTTAATCTTTTAACGAGATTTGTAACTTTCTCTGACAAAATGCTTTAAGAGCGTTTAACCAGCCAGCGGACGAAAATCCACATTTCGTCGAAAGTTGTTCTTACGATCGTGCAGGGCGGTTACAATGAGAAAGATTAATTATTCTCCGTACCAGCTTTTTAAAATTATAACTCAATATCGAATTTATTTCAATCCAAATTAGCTTTAATTTATACCTTCATCCAAAAATGCTGAAAGGCGTGATGATAAAACTATTAAAATAAAGTACTTTTTGTAATTATTTTTTGATAATAAGTATTTATCATTTTTCAATAAAGTCTAAATTTAACAAGAATGTTAAAAAAATCTGAAATATATTAGTTTGTAAGTGCGCAAATAAATACACAAATGGACCAATTTTCGTCAAGAAACACATGTACGTACATATTTTTTAATGATTTTATTGAAACTAAAATTAAAATTCTAAAACATACGTTTGCTAGATAATGTATTGATTTATTTTACTGCATGATTATATTATTTGAAATGGGTGTGGAATAATACAAAAACTTTTTTGAAAATTTAACAAATCTGCCAACGACCTATGGAATAACCTTATTATACTAAAAATTTAAAAAAATCTCAAAATTTATTACATGCGAATGCTAGATAAAAGAACAATCTTTCGAAATCCATTTATAATTTTTTGTGGAAAAGAGTCAAAACGTCTAAAATCTGATTTGAAAATGACATATTTCTGGTTTTCTCTGGTAATGCCCTCTTAAGTGGTACTGTCGTATTATTTTTTATTGATTCTAAAACATTGAATTGGAAAAATGAATGCATAAAACAGTATTGATGGTTTTCAACTGAAAGAAGCGTATTTTTTATATGGGTTTTGCCCGCACACATTCAAGGGAAGGGTTGGTGGAAAATGGAAATGGAAAAAGTTTCTCAGGACTCGATGCCTATAATTCATAATCATTATTATTCAACTTCCAAAGTATATCTAACCTACAATAACAAAATCCGAGGGCCGCATTAGTTTATAAACAGTTTTGATAGATTACTCGGAAAAGGCACAAAAGTTTTTCCATATAAAAGTAAATGGCAGCATGGTTTCCCCTTTCATTTGGTTATCTACGTGATTTCCTCAATTTCTCCATATAAGTCATCCACAAACCTTTGTACAAAAGCTCCTCTTTCTTGCTTTACGTTTGAAGCTTTGGGAAAGTTACTCCTCGGAAAATATGTCAAAGAAGAGTATTGAAAAACCTTTCATATCATCCTCACAATCAGCAAGTTCTGTGGCACAGGTACCTAAAGCTGGAAACTAAATATCGAGAGTGAAACTTATACCTCGACAGTTTTTGTTAGGCAGGATTTTTTATCTCCATCTGGGGATAAAAAATTAAGAGGATTTTTGTGTCGCGCTATATGGGCGATTATACAGAAAAACATGTAAGGAATCTGATCATTGTTCCGCCAATGACATAGGAAAGGCGTGCGTTAACCCAGCTTTCTATTGAACTCTATATTCACCCAGTGGTTGATTCTCGTTCCTTCCTTAACCCTTTATGTTAAGGGAACAAAATGGCGACTAGGGTTTACTTCGGTTGATTTATCGCCAGGACACGTGAGACACCCACGTGCCCTACTAATACGTGTACGATCAAGTGATATGTTAAAATATACACGCGACGACTTCATTTGGTAGTCATTTTAATAGCTCTTTTAATGTCACAGCTAAATCCAAACGAAATAACAATAACTGTAACCCGCAAAACCAAATGATATCCAGTGTTACATAACGAAATATTTATATTTAGGTACAGTTATTACCTTTATTTTTTTCTTTATTTTTTTATTGACCGTAGGTACTTGATTACAATATTGGACAGTCAAAGTTCTCTCATTTGTGAATAAATTGTGTGTTGAGAGATCAAATAAACAAATGTTGGTCCGAAATGGATCAAATAATAGGTAATGAGTAATGAGCAAGAACGTAGCATGGTTTTCAGAAGAAAAAAAAGTTTCACTCCTTAAAAAAAATTATATTTTAGAAAAACAACAAATATACAGGATGTTAAGAGGACGTACTTGACTTACTTTAACCGTGATTCCTGATATTATTTGGAGTAAAAAATGTAAATGAAATTTGGTCCCCGGTGATTTTATCGAGGACTTTTTAATATTTTTTTCTTCAAAATCAAACAATCCGCATGTCGTCACTGATCATTCAGCCGAGTAACCGCTCAACCTCTTACGCCGCCCCAACTGTCCAACGCTCACTATTTTTAAATTTAAAAAAAATTAAAAAAAAACATTAAAAATGTCACCGGAGACCAAAATTTCATTTACACTTTTTTATTCCAAATAATGTCAGGAATCACTGGTTAAAGTAAGTCAAGTACTTCTATATTACCCTGTATAGTCGAATACTCCATCGATCCATATTCAATCAAAGGAAATCCTTTTTTGATCGATGTAATACCTAACACTGTTATTCGAAATAAAAAGGAATAAATATGGCCCAACCCAACATCCTCGTTTGGAGTTATGTTTTAAACATTCAAGAGGTTCGCCCGGTTAAGCCCGTATGCTTTATTAGGCTATTGCCCATCACGTAAAAGCGTTATTACCCCTATACAATATGTTTCCTTTTATCCTTCTTTAAAGGGCCAAATCTTTTCTCGGCCTTATCTTACCTAATTTATCGAACCTAATATCGGCTTCGAGTGTGGGATCTTTCTGCTTATTCCGGCCATTGTACCGAGCTGCTGATTTCGAGAAATGTACTAGGCCACCGCAGATAAGGGAATTGGATGTTTACGTTAAAGGCAGAATCCACAAAACTATTCAAGGCGGATTTTATTGCCCGATTTGTATTTTAAACGTGTTTTTTATTTCCTTATTTATGGTTTTATTATTCAATCCTTATCGCAAACCAGCTAATGGTTCATATCAAAAACATTAAAAAACGAACATAATATTATAGTTTAACTATAATATCACTTTTAGCGATTTTACCGCTAAATTAAAATAAAATTAACATTTCAAGGCGATAATCACAACAAAACGTTGAACTTTAATTATTATGAGGAAAGCCTTCTTTAATTATTACCGACACAATGCGGATTATTTCCAGGCCGAAGAACAACTCATTAAACAGCTTGTTAAATCGCAACGCAAAAGGAACAGTTGACTGCACAAACTGAATACAAAAGAAAATACTCCAGCCTTCTCAACGCCATTGACACTCGCGTAACTTCACCAGCAGTGGCAAAAGTTCAATTGAATATATCTCAAAATTGGTATAATTAAAACGTCGGAGGAAAGGTAGCGAGAACAAAGATCGAAGAGAGCGAGAACAGCGTTAATGTCGCCAGTTGGGAAGCCGAATCCGCTCGGTTTAGTCAAGGAAAGTGAGTAGTTTCGTCAGAAGTAGGAGTTCAGGAATCGGGGTGAATTTGGTTGGGACTGCCTGGTGCCTGGTGCGTGGTGCCTACTGTAACTGCCTATTGCCTAACGGGCTGGCTGGGATGCGGTATACCTATAGATATAGACAATGGAATCGGTAAGTTTGCCGCTATTAAGTATGCAAGCGCATTAGGCGGAACAAGAGGACGGCGCGGTATAAAATGCATCCAGCGAAGGAGCGGAAGACATCTGCCGGGAGCCAGATAAACTTTATCTGTCGCCAGCCTTTCACCTCCAGCCAGACCAGCGAGAGGCCCTCTGCCGCCTATTATAGGAACTTGTCGGAACTGCTTTCTTCTGCTTGAATTTGTTTTCAACTCCTCGCAATCGACTTTCAAACTAGTGCTAGTTGAATAGGGCACTTGTTACTGGCTCGTATTTTTCTTAAATAATGAATTATTAAATATTACATCGTAAGATAAAACTCTACCGATGGTGTAAAAACTATGATAATGCAATAATGAAGTCATATTTCATTCACAAAGCAACGCTTAAGCAGACAGCATCTTCTCTACAAAGCAGCCGATCTGTTCGTTCATCAGGCGTCTGATTTGAGCAACAAAAACTCTCGAATGTGAGCTCTCGCGTTATGAAATTTCCCTGTGTTTTAGGGACCAAAATTCGAAAGCTGAAGCTTTCAGCTCGTTCGTGGGCTATGGGACTTCGAAACATTAATTTAACTGTCGAAAAATAAGATACCGTGACGTAGATTTTTTGATTCCACATTTTCTTTTGTTCAACAAGAAGTTTTTGTTCCAAATTCGGGTACCAAATCTAGCAAAATCACTCAAATTCATACACGGTACCAAAAAAACCGCACAATTATGTATAAATATAATTGAAATATCAATAATAGAATGTGTGGACACTGCTTGCTGGCTTAAAATAGAAAAAAATTCAGCTGGAACGCCGTTCAATTTAAAAAAATATTATCGTTTAATTTCCTGTGTTTGAGAACGCGCTTATAAGATCCGATTCAATCAGCTGCTTTTTCTGCTCTATTTTTAGGTTTTTTGTGTACCGAACATTTATTCATTCGCTGATCGATTTTTTCACTCTGATGAACTCGCCTATCGCATCGCAGATGCTATCATCGCATCCAATTTTCATATATAATTCGTACGTCGAATCAGATTTTTTCAAAACTGCAGACCTCTTTTCATGGCACTACGTTTTAATTATTTATGACTGACATTATTTAATGGTACCCAAGTTTATAGCAATACACTGGTCTTCCCTGAATATTTCCACATCTAAATTTAATAATACGACTAGTTAAAAAGTTAAATCGATTCAAAACTTCATGATTGAAATTGGCATAATTTAAAAAATAATTGCATAGTCGAACAGAATTATCCATCCAAATTTCGCGACGCTAGTGCGTATACGGAGTTCAAGGGTTTTCGTTATATTTAATTCACACTACAACATGCTCAACTATGTAAATATTAACTAAATTTTTTAATTAAATAAAATTTATTAATTATGTTATAAGTTCCGCAAGTACTTTATTATTGTGACAGCTGTTTCGGCGTTCAAAATCATTATAAAAATGTTTTTTCTTACAGAACTTAATAACTAGGTATATAACAACATTAAAATTGATTTTAGTACTGATGTACTTTTGAAAATGGTTGTACGAACAATAATAACAATAAATATAAACATATAAAAAACTGTAACCATATAAATTTCATGACGCTAAAACCTTTGCGACTTGAAAAAAATTGGTTTTTGCTTTGCATTTGTAACAAAATGATTACGGAGTTTCAAATAATAATATTTTTTTCTGACTCATTTTATCATTAAAATATCCAATACGGGCTGTTAAAGTTTGTAAACATACGATACCTTTGGAAGAAAGAAACCCTAAGTCGTAACTTAAAGTGTTTTTCTAAAGTGTAGGTTTATGCAGAGTGAAACATTGGTGATGTAAAACTAAACAAAATTGCAAGGCGACTGAAGATTTATGTTGCAAACCACCTGAGGTAATTTTACTTCAGTCTTGGCTAAGCATGAAAAATTATTCCTTAACATCATAGTATCCATGATAATGATAGATACAAGCACATTTTTCTACACAGTTACAAGTTCTGGTTTTAAATTTAAAAATGGTATTAAAAGTAATGAAAAAAATCCAAAAAAAAATCATATTTACACAATATTATTTAATAGGATAATTATTAAACTAGAAAATGATAGATACAAAAACATTTAAAGGAAACGTGAAACTGGGTAAGACACAGAAAATATAAAGGTAATAGGCCACTTGCATCACATATATTTTTTTTCCGGTTTAGGCAAATATTCTAAGACATGGTTTTTTTTTAATCGTATTTTTGATACCCTGGCGATTTTTTGAAAATTTCAATCCGAAAAATCAGACCATTTTTAATAAACCGGAAAGACGGGACATAATTTTATGGGTGCGAAAAAACGATAATTACATAGCCGAAAATCATTTTAAAAAAAGAACGTTTTCCACACAAATGGCACAGGAGAATAACGAGGCATACCAAAAAAAATGATGATTAATCATTATAATGTTCAACGTCTGTATTAGTAAATCCAATGTAATATACTTGTACTTGTAAATTATAATAATAATAAGAATATTAGAAAATTTTATTTTGTTAAAATCAGCACCATTACCATTATACCTCTAAAACACGTACAGGATAGCATAAAATGTACGGGGTTCTCTTTAAGAAAAAAGTCAAACCAAATGATAAGTTCGCAGAGAACAAACAATAAATCTAGTGAACGTTAAATGTCAAATTCAAAAATTGGCCTGAAATCAAAGTGTTACCAAATAAAAAATAAAAAAATCAGTGTGGAATTTTACAAAATTCATAGGAACATTTTCGAAGACGGGACATTTTCATGTAGTGACGTCATGAGCCCAAATAATGGATTTATTTATTTAAAAAAAAAACTGTACATTTCTAAAAAAATTTACTAACATTTTCGTAATCTTAGTAAAAAAATCTATCCACACGATTTTTCCAAGTCGTTGTGAAAACCATGCAAATGGCCTATTGTCGCAACTGGGAATCCAGGATCTCCAGGTCTAAATGAAGGAAGCGCCTTTTTTGTGGGTTGCCTCAATGTTGTGAAAATGTTGTCCAAATTTTAGCACATGGTAATAATATTATTATTATTATAGTAGTTAGAGTATAGAAAACATTAGATGTAAAAAGGAAAATTTTATAGCAAAATTAAATATGTACAAAATATATATATGTATGGGAATTTAAGAGGTATGGCTACGCGCCCTTTTTCATATTTTTTTTTAAATCAAAAGGTCTTGCAAATATGTATGTATAAATAAAGTAGCACACATGCGTACAGGTTACTTTATTTATTTGGTTTTGATTTATAAAATTTAGGCCAAGAATTAATTTTTTCAACATTTTAAGTGACAACTTTGTCAATTTTTGTGCCCTATCGTCGGCTGTTTGAAGATAATGAAAATTTAGACATATATTTTTAGTGTGTTTTTTTGGGTCAAACTTTTAAATTCATCTTTTTTATGCAAATTAGTCTAGTTATCCGTGAGTTTAATTTAAGCCCATTAAAATGCATTATATGATAATTTTTATTTTATTTTTTTATTATATTTACAAAGACGACAGGGCAAAATTAATTTTTTAAATATTTACGATTAACTTACAAGAATTGCCCAAGTTTTCTCTAAAATAATGAACAATCGACTCCCTCAATGACCTATATTTTATAAATTGAAACATAAACAAAAATAGTACCTACATACATCAAACCTACACATAAAATATTTTTATATAAGAATGGCATACTTACTAAGTACTTCGGGGTATTACTAAATAATGAAAATACATTCTTTTCGTTTTATCCTGATGGATACCATTGTTGAATGGGTTCCGTGATAAGTCAGAATCAACTAAACGCAACACCTCTTTGAAAAGTCAAGCTATGAAAAAAATTGAGAAATAGCCCATAACCTAACCCAACGAAACGAAAAAAAAAATTTCAACCCTTTTAATGACTTTTCGAAGGAGGAACTTTAATTTATTTTATATTATTTTTTGTTTTTTTTTTTTATACATTTAATTTATGTAAGTACGTATATATAATGGATGTGTTATAATTTTGATTTTTAATTTTTTTAATTAAAATTTTTTTTTCTCTTCCCTTTACACACGAGTAGTTACACTCTCGTAAAGGTTATATATTATATACATATATATGTTTATACTGTTTCTAATCCATGTTGCATGTTAGTATTTAATGATTTGAGTTTAATCCGATTGTAACCTGAAAATGTAATAACTCATGATTATATTACATATATATGAATATAAAAACTAATAAAAAGAAGAAAAAAAAGGTGAGTTGAATTCATTCTGAGTTGTCCGGTCACCATTGAATGTATATACCTCGAACATATGGAAGACATGGCATGATCAAGTGAATCAATTAGATGACACGTACAAATGCTGGTGTCAGGGATCCAATCAGAAGAATGTGCGAATTGTTTAATCAAAACCACAACCTTAAGGATTCCGATATATTTTTTGATACTTATAGCACTTTTGGTAGATAATTGAAGGCTGTTTTCCTATAAAAAAAGATTAACTCATATATATCATTCACGATACTTTTTATGTGCTTCTTTTTAAACCATTTTCGATTCATTATTAATTATGACTTATTTTTAAACATGCTTAAAAAATGTATTTGAAAATCTTTATTTATCAAGTCAATCAGTGGGAAATAGTTGGGGTGCAGGCGAATTCTCTAGTTATTGAAAAATGAAACAATACGTATAAACCACTTATATAATGCGTAAATCCTACCGGTTTCAGAACAAACGTTCCTTCTTCAGGGAAAGCTTATAATAATTATTAATTTATATTTAATTCTCTAGTTATTGTTCATAATATTGTTTTGTTAATTATTGTCTGCATCTGTGTTTTCTCCTTAAATAAATAAAATAAAATAATAGGTACCTCCTTGAATTGGGTTATGTCAAGAGGTAGAATAATAATTAAGCAGTCAACCTGAGACGGTGTTTTAATATGAATGAAATAAAATACAAATCAAATACTAAACGGAGACTTATTTCCAAGAGGCCCATTGCACCATGTTAAAGAAAAACGATGATAACCCCTCTCATAAAGTTAATATCTGAAATTTATTGTTAAAAAATAAAAATGATTAAGATCAGACAATGAATGGTTTTGTAGGCAAGTACACTTTAGCTAGAGCTTCCCGCCCATAGTCGTTAACTAGATGGTTGAGAAAGATATATTCCTCGAGAAAATTGAAATTATTAAAATGCTAATATTATCTGTGATTTATGCATCCATTATATGTTTCAGCGCTTACCTGGATAATTTCCCTCTTCGTACTTTTTTACGATACCCATTAAAGCTTACATTTAAGGGCGTATAAAGAGTCGTGAAAGCTGTCGGATTTGAGTAATGCTTTTGATTAATTTTTAAAGTATGATAACTTGTGCAATCTCTACACAGTGTTGTAGATACGGTGCGTAATTAAACTTGCAACAGTGGAGTAACTTTGTTACAGATTTTGGCGCTGTGGTTTTATTAAAAATACATAGTTATTCCCACTAACTATTATATCATTTTTCTAGACTTAGGTAAATGAAATAACCTAGGAAGGCGTACATCGGCATTAAGTTTTAGATTTGCTACCTACCGATACATAATTCCACTCAAAAGCTTTAAAAAAAAGTTGTTTGTTAGTTGGTAGGTACGTGTACTATAACGAAGGCATAACATATTTAATAATAATAGGCACTTTGCGACGGAGGCACGGAGATCAGGGTTAAAAATTAGACTAGGTTAGATATTCATAAACTCCACGAATGCGTAAATTCCATGCCATGATTTACAGTTACATTTTTTGTTGTTGTTTTTACTCGATTTAATTATTATTTGGTTTTAATTTTATTTTAATTTACAGTTTTTAATTTCGGTTTGTTTTCAAATAATTATAAGAACTTTTTTTCTTTTGAGACTTCATGTAAGATTGCACGGTGGAAGAGTCAGTTTGTTACAATAATTTTTAATTTGCTTAATAAAATATTTAAGTTGTGGTGTTATGTTTTCGAATTAAAATTTAAATTCGAAACATTTTGTCGAACTTAAAATGTGTCATGGGGAAATCGGATGCTTCGCATCCAATGGGTTTCTGTCCGCAATTGTAAAATCGTTTCGGGAATACAAATAGAAGAGATGAGAATGAAAAACGAATAGGTACGTTGATAAATCGGCAAGCTTCCACTCATAAATTACGTCCCTCCGTACAGAATGTCGCCATGACTTTACGATGGCAATTTCCCATCCGAAAATGGCGCCAAAAAAGGACGAACGGCAACGCCTTGAACACTTAGTGAGGGCTAACAAAATCTTATTTCGATTGGACGGCAATCAGAATGCTGTTGAAGATCGCACGTGAGTCGCATGGCCAAGGCCCTGGGCGGGGCGGCCACCCTCGCCAGCTCCACAACCGGGGCAGCCACCCCTCCCACCCCTGAGCTCCTGTCGTCCGGCGAGAAACCGTTTTCAAACGTATTTTCAAAAACAAAGTCATGACACACAAAGTGACAAAGCAACATGCGATACTTTCCATTTTCCGAAAGGATTCATTGACACCTTTGTCATTCCTTTTCTCATAAATGAAGGAAAAAATATCTGGAGCCCAGAGAAATGTCTTTGATTAACGCGACGTATTTTTATAAAAACACCGCTTCCATTTCAACCTGTTCAACTGGCTTATTTTCAAACCTGTTATTATTTTACAGAGCGATTACTGACGTTTTTAACGCGGGCTGTTTTTTAAAACCACTTAATATCGAAAAAAATGAAAACGCCACTAGGAAAAAAGTTTTTTTTTTCAATTAAAACCTAAGAGTACGTATAGTTCAATGATTAAAACCCGTAGAATAGACAGCGCTCTTCTTACTGTAATTAAATCAGAATCTTCAAGACAAATATAACGTGTTGGACTCCCCTGAACTTCTTTGGTTGATTGACTTTCGGGTACCAAGTAGAATGGTTCGTCTGAAGGGTTCAGCGCAGAATTAAATTTGTGATGAATCGAATGCATACTTCAGGAAATAATTACTATATTGACCTTAAAAGAGCGATCCTGTATCTTTTGTGTATACGGAATCGATTCCACGCGTAATCGCCTGTCAGATATGTGTGATTGTCTATGGCTTGCGATTGTTTTTCCACGGGCTGACGTGTAAGCTGTAGGGTTGCCAATGTTTATGTTCTAAAATACCCACAATAACTGTTCAAATTCCCCCATATTGGTGAGAACAAAATAACAAATTCCCCGCAATTACCCACAAGTTTCCGGCAATTTGGAAATTCCCCGCAAATTGGCAACCCTGGTATTTAATCTGTCAGCGCTGTCGCCGACTTCGCAAATGTCAAATCCATGGAATACAACTTTAAAAATACGTTAAATTAATAAATAATCATAAATACAAAACGCATTTCGTGTATTAAACTAGTCGAAATCGGCGACAGCGCTGACAGCTAACCCATCAGCCCGTAGAAAAAAATTTCAAGCCATGTACAATCTCACAAATCTGACAGGCGATCACGTATGGAATCGATTCCGTATCCACAAAAGGTACAGAATCGCATGGCAGGGGTCAAAGATAATGTAATACAAATCTTTATCTTTGCCACGGGAATTAAAAATCTATAGCTTATAAAAATAATTATATTGAAATTGTACATCTTTCATTACAGTGCTTTTAGAGTTAGTATACCAAAAAAAATATTTTATTTTGAATGTCGAGTGTGTCAAATTTCATCAAGAAGAATCAAAATTTTGCTTTGAGGGATAGCTTTGAGCTCCCAAATTGATATTGATATATCAATTTGGGAGGCGGGTATGGGTCCCGCCGCCCCGGGAACCAATATTGGATAACCAACACCTCTGCCATAGGTCACCCCAAGTAGTTCGCTACGTTTGGTGACTTAACAAGGGTGCCCGGGTTCATGGGGTGAGGTATGTACATGGCAGGCCAGATTGGGAGAGAATGGTTGAGGAAGCCCCTTTGGCTTCTCCAGCTGTACTCTCTCGGAACATCGCCTTGCACCGCAGTGGGAGGGATGGATTCATACGTCCGTCACTCCTGGACACACTGACCCCCAGATTCCTACACATCCCTAATACTCTTTTCCTTCTCAGAACTTCCTCTCCTTCCTCTCCTATAAAGACCCTCCACACAGCTTCCCTAGCAAATTAAATAGGCCCTACGGGGAATTATTTTCCCCAGGGCCTCCTGCGTGGAACTAATGTAAAAAAAAGGAAAGGGGATAATTTTTCGAAATCTCGATTGTGGACGGTAACCTTTCTCTTTTCTGTAGGTCAAGACAGCAAAATTTCATCAATCTCGGAATAAGACTGTAAATTAATATTTAAAAATAAATTTGCCACGCGACACTTTATTCAGATATAGAAGACAAATTGGTATTTTGTAACTGCACAACATATTGGGAAGCAGAAATGGGTACCATTTATTGGATAACCACCACCTCTATCATAGGTCACCCCAAGTGGTTCGCCACGTTTGGTGACTTAGCAGGGGTGCCAGGGTTCATGGGGTGAGGTTTGTATAGGTTCTGGTGGTGGATGTGTCATCCCAACTTCTACGTGGCAGGCGAGATCAAGAGAGACTGGTTGAGGGAGTCTTTTGACCTCTCCAGCCGGATTCTCTCGACCCATCGTCACAGTTGAGGGGATCGATTCGTATGTCCGTCACTCCTGGACACACTGATCCTCTGATTCCTACCCTCCCCTTATACTTTTTTCCTTCCCAGAACTTACACTTCTTCCTTTCATGATAAGATTCTCCACACAACCTCCTTTTGGATGACATAGGCCTTGACGAAAATAATTTTCCTCAGGGGTTACTGTGTGGAGCCTATGTAAAAAAAAAGTATTTATCTTGCCTATTTGTAATAATGTTTAAAAGCCCAAAAAAGATGAAAATCATTTCTTGATATTAAATATAAATATAAACGTTAAATGCGATTCGTGTATGTTACTTTAGCTTTGAGAGATGTCAGTTAAACCGAGGCAATACCACTTAATAGAAGGTATGCATGGGCTCCCGCTCACATCCCCGTCTCACGTCTCCGCCTACAGTCGGTTGTGTTTTGCGGCAATTTAAGCCACCATTCAAGTATCCCTACACCGACATCGCATTAATAATTCAGGCGAAATGTAGCCAAATGAATCGCATGCAAATTCAGGACTTGAGAAAATTGTTGGGGATGGTTTTGTTGGCCTGCAGGGGTTGCTAGGCTGGGGAAAAGGGCAAGGGGTGGGTCGGCGGTCAGAACTTAATGGAAGGCGAGACCTCACGCAGGACGATTAACTATTCATGCAGAATTGTTTATTTATTTATTTTGGGATGATGATATAGGATAGGTGGAGTTATTTGTAAACTTACAAAACCATTATTGTTTTGGTAGTATTTGCGCAACATCATGAAATTTGACATTCTTGGTTCAGTTTTCAGGTGTCGTTATAAAAATCAATTATTAGAATATTAATATAGACTAGCTGGGCTCGTTGCAGAAGCAACTAACGGGTTAAAACACTATGCGATTTGACATGTGAACGCGGACGAAGCGAGTAGGTGTGTGTGTTAAATTACATATATGAAGAAAAAACGATGTCTGAATGCGGATGGAGCGAGGAGTGAGCACCTACAAAGTGAACAGGTAGTCGACGCCCCCTCCAAAGTTTCATCGCAATAGGATGAACCGTTTATAAAAATCAATTATTAGAATATTAATATATTTACAACGCAAAATCTTATCAACATAGGCCCTGAGGGAAATTCTTTTCCTCAAAGCCTCCTGTGTGGAGAAAATGTAAAAAAAAACGGATTTTCATACGGTTTTCACCAAAAGATAGAATGAATGATGCATGAGGAAGGTTTTTGGTATATAATTTGTCAAGGTTTTGTGTAAACTGGTTGAAATATATAAATAAAGGGAGCGGGCTAGCAAGCGAGCAGCGGGCAGCGTGCTGGCAAGCGGGCGGTGTTAATTCGATTTACTGATGGCGTTGGTTATAAAGGTTGGGTAATGGCGTGGCGTTGTGTTTTGTCAGACAACGTGTGGCCGGGTCTGCTAGTTATATAATATAAACATATTACAATGATATTAAAATTGTATATCATTCATGACAGTCCTTTTTGAGTTAGAAGACAGGAATTTTTACTTTATTTTGAATGTCGAGTGCGCGAAATTTCATCAAGAAAAACAAAGGGATCGAAATGAAAATCTAGTCTCTTTCAACGGAAGCAATCTTCCGAACAGGCCCTCCATTGATATGCTTGGTGTAACCCTAAGTGACCAGCTCAGGTATGGGGGCTCCATTGAAGCCAGAGTAAAGCTAGCCTCCCAAAAACTGGGCGTACTGTACAGGGCCCGCAGATACTTTAATAGTACACAACTGCTAACCTTGTACAAATCACAAGTACGCCCCACGGTTGAATTTGGCAGCCATCTCTGGTCTGGAGCTCCAAAATACCTGAAAAATACCCTCGACTCTGTGCAGAAACGGGCGGTCCGTTTGATAGATTCTCCCATCTTAACAGACGGATTGCAATCTTTAGAGCACAGGCGTCGGGTGGGAATGCTATCCTTGTTCTACCGGTATTACAATGGAAGATGCTCCGAGGAACTAGCATCATTGATCCCTTCGGCACCGGTGCATAGTCGGGAAACACGCCAAACGCGTGCCCAACATTTGTACACGGTTGACATTTGTCACATGAGAACGGGTCGTTTCTTCGACTCGTTCTTGTGTTCAACAGCTCGGCTGTGGAATGATTTGCCGGCCTCTGTGTTTCCTCCTTCCTACAACATGGGTCTCTTCAAGACCAATGTTCATTCCTTCCTCTCCTCAAAAAGACCCTCCACACAGCATCCCAGATGACATAGGCCCTGAGGGAAATTATTTTCCTCAGGGCCTCCTGTGTGGAGTTAATGTAAAAAAAAAAAAAAAAAAAAAAAAAAACAAAATGTAGGAAAGGGGAAGGAGATAATTTTTCGAAATATCATGTAGACTGTAACCTTTCTCTTGTTTTATAGGTCAAGCGTGCAAAGTTTCATCAATCTTGGAATAAAACACGTCCGTCAGGTGTTCGCCATACGACACTCTTCTTTATCTCTACATTCCACTCGCTTAGCTGAAACTTCGTCAGGGCTTTTATATTATATAAATTATAAATATATAATATAATTAGCCACGACGAAGCTTGAGCTAAGCGTAACCCGGTCGGCTGTTAAATATTAATAATAAAAATTGGTGAATTACAAAATGTATTTTTTCGTTTAATAAATCACACCCCAAAAATTTGCTTCCTTCGATATATTATTTGTAATATTTTTGCAATCTACCACCATAAATATATTTTTATTATTTATCTTTATTATTTTTATTATATATAATTACAGATTATGTAATATTCATTATAATAAATTGATTGCATTAGCCTTAAATTAAATTACACGTAGCCATTAACCCGTTTAATCACAGGAGACCAGATTTGTCCCAACCCACATAGGTCTCACATAAGACGCCGTAACTCCCTTACTATCATAGTTAGAAATATGTTCTAATCGGTGTTAGAAAGGAAAAACATCATGCTTTATATTCCAACCTAAAAAATAGCCACCAAAAAAGTAAAATGTACACTTTTATGTACACAAAGTTTTGAATCGCAAATTGAAAAAAGAATTTGAAACTTCGGGAATTTTTTGAAAAAATTTTTCATACAGCGACAAAAAAATGAGGTTACAATATGTGCTTGTTATACATTTGTCTAATAAAATATGCATGTGTTTTTATTTTTTTTATTATCAGTAACTTTAGTTAGAAAAAACATAAGGTGAGCCATTTTGAAAACTTTTTTATGTTAGTGTGCAAAAATTTTATAATTTAAAAAATATATATATTTTTCGAATTCCATAATTTGGAAGCGTATTTCATCACCTTTCTAAAACAGTTTTTGGTTTTTGAATGCGCCCAGAAATATTCCAAATATTTGCATTTTATTGTAATGCGAAAATATTTTGACCATCCGAAAAAAAATCCAAATTTTTGAAGGGATTAAGTAAAACGCAATGATTTAGAGCCAAATTGAATGCGGAGTTATCAGAAAAAGTTCTTGTTCTTTGGTTCATTCTCCTCGGACCTATTTAAATTCCAGAGTCATCAAATCAACAGATGTGCCCACACTAGCGATTGAACATTTCCATTAGCGAAGGACAAAGGCCGCCCCACCGTTTTATCCAAATATTAATTAATTCTCGCCCACAGCCGAGGGAAGGTGCCAAGGACAATGGAACAGTTATTTGAGACTCATTTTCCGAAAACTCATAGATTGCTATCCCTTACTTAGTGCTCAGACCATTGAACGTCGAGGATTCAGGATTAAAGCCCAAGAGAGATGATTTGAAAAATTAAATCGGTCCAAACGAAATCCAATTTATTATTGATGGTTGAGAGTCCAGTGAGCAGACAACTAACGCTAACAGACTAACAGACTGATTAAAATATCACAACGGATACCGATGTGGGGCACATTCATAATTTTTCGTTAAAAAAATCTTTAATTTTTTTTATTCCTTTGCTCTTGAAATGCTTGTCTTATCGCCCCTTAAGGGTCGTCCATTAAATCACGTGATGCTCGAAAGGAGGGGGGGGGGGGTTCGGAAAAAATCACGAAATATCACGACGGGGGGGGGGGGTATAATGAGATATCACGTATATTTATTTTTCGTGATAATATTCTGAAAATTTCAAAATTCTTTGCACTAAAAAAATACACGTGATTTCGGGGGGGGGGGGGTTAGTCTACAACCTCACCACATATCACCAGGGGGGGGGGTTAAAAAGTTGCTAAAATAACATCACGTGATTAATGGACGACCCCTTAGGAAATGAAATCACCAACCAATATTTTTTGATAATGATTAAGGCACTCAAAAACCGTCCACATCTACACTGTCGATAATTTTTTTTTGTCATAAGATTTTATTAAGATGTTTTCAAAAATCATGGGTAGAGATAGATATACAAGCGAAATTTATGTAGCCAGTTAATCTGAAAGAATACGAAATTTATATATATAAATATTTAGTCGCCAATAGTTTAAAACTATCTACAGAGAATGCCAGTGGAGTACTTCATATTACCGGAGACGGATAAAATATTACAAGACTTTCTTGAATTATTTTTAATTTTATTTATTAATTTTTATTTTCGGGAAATCGGCAGTTTAAGTTTAACTATTAATAGTTTGTACGTAAGTAGTATAGCCAAAAAAATATCAATTATGAACTTTTTTGCTTCTAATAAGACAACATAATTTTTAAAAATAATTAAATTTATGACAAAATTATTTTAAACAAAAAATGCTCGTGAGCGTATGAAAAGTATTTATTTTACGAAGCTTATTCTGGTGTAATTGAAAATATCATATTAAGACAAGATATTTATTTATTTACGCCCTTTTCGGGGCTTTTACATATGAAATTTACAAATTATACTATGATTAAATAAAATATAAATAATATATATTTCTTTTACAAAGAAATATAAAGTATTTATGGTACATAACTGAATTGCCTCAGTAACAGTATTTTGTATTTGTTTAAAGATAAATTGAAGATATCCACTGACTTGGTATAATTATTTCCCTCCATTAGTATTCTGGGCAAAGAGGAATACATACGGTAGTTAGTTCCAGAATTTCTGCACTGAATTAAATCCCGACTTCTAGTATTACGTTGTGGAATCCAGAAGCCAATCAACTCAAGCAATACATAATAAAGATATCATATTATAAAAAAATTCGATAGGTGACAGCATTAATTAAGTTTAATAAAAACCCACTTAATGTAGTAATAGAGAATAACTTTTTTTTAGTATAAATACCTGTAGACATGGTTATCAATTAAGAAATTCACCATAAGAAAGGGTGCACGTAAACAAATTCAATTCTTAACGGAATTATAAATATAAGCACAAACTTTTAAAAATATAAACATAAATTAAATATAAACACAGTAAATACTCACATATTTAAGGTAATAAATTAGTTACTTCATCTCGGACCCATTCCGAAGCATTGGACGGTACGTTGGGAGGGTAGTTCAATATTGTACGTACCTTTGTGTTCCCTGAGATAAAAGCTGGGAAAAGAATTCGGATCCCAGGTGAGATAATTGAATAAAGGCTTTTTAAAATGCAAACAATGAAAACCGGCGAATTTTTTTCATTCGAATTGATTATTTCTGATATTCGTCATTTAGGAGTTTTTATGGGCTTCTTTTTAAGTCACAATTTAGGCTATTAAAAGCAAAAAAACATTATTTAGTTCACCCATGGGTCGGTAAGAAACATCATAAACTAACTGCTGAAACTGGTATTAAAACATATTTTGCAATAAAAGAGGAAGGTTGCCAATCTGCTCATTTATGCGACAATTTTAAAGAAGTTTAAAAAATGACATTAATCCGGTTATTTCTGTTACATTATTTATTAAATGGAGGTACATTTCAGACTATCATAAATTAGAATGATGTCACAACATCTCATATTTTGGTACTTAAGTTACAAAAATATACTTTTTCCGAAATGCAATTAAAATACTACTACAAAATGATAAGCAACAAGATCCGTACGAATTTAAAATTCCGAACAATTTCAATTTGCAAGAGTCTTTACAAGAAAAATAATCAAACGAATGCAGTATCGCCTTATGAAACTTATGAATCATCTAGAGACATTTTTTCGGTAAACAAAAGTGTGTAGTTATGGCATCTGAACCTCGATAAATATCGCAGTCCCGGGAATCGAAATGCGTTTGCCAAATTTTCGAGTGGATAACGAATCGAGTTTGGCATAGGATCGGATGTTTCGACATCTCCTTATAAAACCGATATTTCATCCCAAAAACGGTCGAAATGAGAATTTTTCTAACCGTGACGAATAAATATAGCAAGAGATTAAGTCTTAATCCTATTAGTTTAAAAGAAAACATTACAGCTTAAATTGGTGGCATTTAAACAAGCTTTCAAAGAATTGAAAGAATAAAAACTTAAGCGACTTATTCGAAAGTAATTGATATATAATTTATTTAAGGTGTACTTGCTTCTTGGTTAATTGAAACTGTCTTGATTCTAAGAAAAGTGGCAATTTAGTTCACTTTCAAACACAAAAGTATTTTTCAAAATAATAACGAAAAAGTAATTAATTAAAGTGTATTTCGAAACCCCGACACCATTTGAAGGAAGTATAAAACAATATTGAGAGGAAATTGGAATCAATGAAGTGCCTTAGGTGAAGTGAACTCTGCAATCGGTATACTTTAAATCGTGGCAGCAAAGAAAGCGCATTAGCACATGCATTAATGAACGTGGAGGTGTTAGGATATGCAGGACAAAGGTGGGCAAAATAAAGAACGGGGTACTCGGGGAGAATGTACAATTCCCCCTTGAGCAAAATTACACCCGTGTGTGTTCGCCGGGAATGTTTATTTGATTTCGATATCCGTGAGACTAGAAATATAGGTAAAACAAGTAAACAAGTACAATAATTCAGTAGGAATGTGAAGTGTAAAATCACGAGAATTTAACTGGCACAAAGAATACCTATATTATCCTTTGTATAAATGTTCAGTGCACAACACTTTGTAATATTTTTCCGTTTCTGTGAATTCCCATGTTACAACTTCCTTTCATAATAATATTGTCATGATTTTATATTCATTGAGTTTAAAATAAAATAGACAACAAACACTCCTTGTCCGGTGGTGGAACGACTCTCGTAGGGGGGTTTCCCAACACGAAATCGGTTGTCGTACTTTTTACGATGAGTACAGTCAAATTCAGATACAGTCCGAAGCTTTCGCTGCACGCTACGGGACTGGTTCTGTGTTGGAGCTGAGTATTAGATGTATTCGGTGGGTTCTCTCTACGTCCACCTTCGTCTCATACGGACGATAAGTAGCCACTGTGGATTCGAAAAACTGAATAAAACATTTCAGCTAGTCTGCTACAGAGTGTTCGATTTACAAATAGAACAGAAACTCTTATTGGTAAGTGTCTAACTAACGGGAATCTACAGAGGTTCTATGGGAAGCAGAGGTATGTGTAAGTAGAATGCGGTATCTACTTAGTAGTTAGTTACCTAAGCAAACAAAGGGCGATGTTGCTGTTTTGTGTAATCCATTGATCTCAAAGGAATGTGCCAAAAGATACATAGTTAATTCAGCGATGCCTTCCAATTTGTTATTTCACGATTGTTCAATTCAACGCCTCGAGTCAGCGTATTTACCTCTCTGCTGGTATTTTCTCAATTAACACACACAATAAATTAACAATGCTTTAATTTGGTTATTGGAACACAACGGGTTTGGATGTAGCATTCGCATTAAAATATATTAAGACAAAAATAAGTTCTTGATCGGTAGTAGCATTCGCATTAAAATATATTAAGACAAAAATAAGTTCTTGATCGGTAGGTACCAGCCTAATGATTATTGAAGAACTATTTCTCAAAAATTAATTCGAATGGAAATCAGTGAACTTTCAGGTCTATTTCAATTAGATTCACCATGTTTAACCACGTCTGCTTATTGTACAGGAATAAGACTTCAGAGAAATCATTCGAAAACATATCAATAGTATTGATGGTTATGAAGATACTGATGGAATAAAATAAATGATCAAACAAGTCCAAAATCTCAGTCCAAAGCAATATTAACAGGACATCAAATATATATCTGCCTTGGGGGACTATTGGGTGTTAAAGTGCTGTGAATTTCTAAATTGTACTGACAGAATTATTGCCAAGATACTGAGGAAAAAAACCATCAAGACTGTCTTCCGAATAACGACCAAATCCGATACCTTCTGAGGCCTACAAAAACCAAGTTTCCTTATGAGGCAGAGGTTGGAGTTTATGAACTCAGCTGCTCGGGTTGTGATAAAATGTTCCTACATAGGCTAGACAGAATGGATTTTATTCAAAATGATCTCAATTCACCTTCGAGCGTGTAAACTTGACAATTCGGACAAGTCGGCAATAGTCGAACACCTAATTGAACCCGGCTATTTCTTTGGATTTGTTTGTGGTCTTTTCTGCGAATAGAGCATGGAGCACGTCTTTATTATGGAAGCATTTGAAATCCGCCATTAATATTAGTAGATGTGACGGGGCTAATCTTAATAATTCTTAACCCGATCTTGACGGCTAAACCAAAACTAAAAGTCGAAAATCACATCAATTCAAATAATTATTAATCTGAAAAACCGGCCCTAAGAGAATTAATGCGCGCAACCAGGGCTCACTTACAGTACGCACTTACGGTACGGGTAGTCTGCCCTGATGATGGACGCTGTAACGCTGTCTAAGACTTTGGCTAAATAAGGATGAAGCGCAACAAGACATAAACACCCGAAATTTAATTAACATGATTCTAAATTGATTTAAAATATATGTATATATGGATTGGATGTCACGGGACTTCGGGATTCACGGGATTCACGCGATTTTTTTTCTCAAATAATACGAGTTTACGCTTAGCGGGTTCCTCAACTAAATATTGATTTAGCCCTTTAAGCAATAAACCTTCGCACGAAAGAGCACAGCCATAAATTACTTGACTACAATGTACCATGTTTGATTTGATACACCGAGTAGCGCATGACTTGTTTGCCTACTTTGTTCAATTATCGGGAGTGCCAGGCTAATCAAACAATTAAGCCCGAGCCATATAACTGGAAGTAATAAGGTGATGCCGTAAATACCCGAGGAACACGGGGAACAAGTTGTGTGCTTTCTTAGAGAACCAACATCAATATTTGCCGCCTTGTGGCTAGCGAAATGGACATGCATACAAGAACACGGGCAAAAAAAAGTATCTTGGATGATGAATTGATCCAACGCCGATCCTCTTTCTACTTCAAACTGTGTGGAAGATATTTATTTAATCACATTAAGAAACTCCTGCTTCATTTTGAATATTGATTTATCCAATGCCGATTAGAATGAAAGCTATAATTTTCCTATATTAGATTTAATAATATTATTATTTGTAAAAAAAAAATAGGTAGATAAGTTATGAAATCTGTTTCGTTTTCCGAAGGAATTGACATTCCGCGGTGAAGCTACTTACAGACGATTTATTTATGTAAGTAATGAAAATCTTTTAACAGATTGCTCTTATTTTTATAACCTGTCTGGAAGTCGCTTCTCCACAGTTCGCGATATTTATAAATACATAGGTATGTTAATACGTCGGTAATAACGATTTAATTATATTGCCTCTTCCAATATTATATTGGCAGTCAACAGGCCCGGACTGGGACCATTTGGGGCCCTCCGCTAAAATCTGTAAAGGGGCCCCCTAACGTGGGGGGGGGGTTTCAGAAAACGGGGCGTCCGGGGGCCTCCCCCGGATAATTTTTGAAAATTAGGTGCTTGAAAACAATGAAAACGCGTTTCTACGATATATTGTCACCTATAAAGAAGAAGAAATTCAGATAGGTTTTTATACGAATATATTGTCGACTTTTGTTGACTTTATTATTTATTGAAATAAGAAATTCACAGTATTTTTAGGATACCACAACACTACTAAACACATGCTGTAGAACTGCCAATAATTATAACGGAGTTCAAAATAAAGGGCAGGATTTTATTCACAACAAAGTATTAAAGAATTATGTCAAAATTATTTGTGTAGTAAAAATAATGACAAACGGATTTTAGGGATTAGAAAAATAATACTAACATTTAAAAAAATCCTGTGTGTTTAACAGTTTACAATGTTGTATACTAGAATAGAAGGGGCTTAACTTAACTGAAATGATTCGACATTTTGCTTCCCTAGCCCTAAAGTAACAGTTTCGTTGTAAGCAACTCGCTTGTTAAAGCTACTTCATCTATTATTTTAATTTTGTCCAAATTATAAAATAAATCCCTCTCAACATTAATAAAAAGCAGACTGGACATAAGGTCTTGGCCTAAGGTCGACCGAACTCGATTTTTGACGATTTTAAGTTTAGAAAAAAGTCGTTCACATGTGATTTGGGTACAAGGTATGGTAAGAACAAATTCCTATACAATATACAGGTTGGTAAACAGTCCAGATTGAGCAATGATGTTATATAAATAAATGTAACGTCATTGAGATTGAGTAAGTTCAAACAGAACAGAAAAAGCACATGTCAAACACTGGAAACATTGTCTATTTTCAGAGCAGTAAATGTCAGCATTTGTTTCGGCTGCCGTTGGGTCCAAATCGTCTTCTTCGTCACTGCATGTGGCTCCGTAGTTCTCAGTGGACTCTGCCGCTATGAAGTTGCTGTATCGTTGTGCAAACCGTCACAGCTCTATCAACAGCCGACTTCTTTTAATTTTACACAGAAGTTTAGAAATACTGTGCACAGCTTCTGTGGGAAATGTTTGGATTTTCAAGATAAAGTCAAACTTTTTGGGGTCCAAGGTCCAACCAAGAGCAATTCTGTAAAAACGTCTTTGTTTGCGCAAAATCTTTCTTCAATACTCATCCTCGCACAGTCTAAAATATCAAAATATACAATTTTGTAATGTTAAACTGTTAAAATAGAGTCAGTTTCATCTTCTGTTGATTTTTCACCGGGCATTGTAACTACTAACAAGACAAAATTATTTTTATACGTTTTGTGGGGCCTTTTCGGGGCCCCCTTGCGCCGGGGGCCCTCCGCGATCGCGGACCTGCGGACCTGGCCAGTCCGGGCCTGGCAGTCAAACATAATCGGCTTTATTAATAAATGTGGTGTGAATTTGATACAATGCATAAATTTTCAGTTTGGGAGACGGGAATGGGTACCACCGCCCCGGGAACCTTAACTGGATAACCAACACCTCTGCCATAGGTCACCCCAAGTGGTTTGCTACGTTTGGTGATTTAGCAGGGGTGCCCGGGTTCGTGGGGTGAGGTTTGTCTAGGTCTTGGAGGCGGATGACCAGGATATACTGAACCCCAGATTCCTACCCACCCCTTAAACCCTTTTCCTTCCCAGAACTCTCCTCTCCTTCCTTTCCTTAAAAGCATCATCCCCACAGCATCCCCAAAGATGACATGGGCCCTGAGGGAAATTATTTTCCTCAGGGCCTCCTGCGTGGAGCTCACGTAAAAAAAAAACAACCTTGCATGTGAAAACCTTATTAATAAACTAAAATTGTCTAAATTGGTATTTAACAGCCCTGAAAAGTTATAAACGTTGTTTGTAATGTAGAAGGAGGTACTCTATTTGATGGATAAATTTGATATTTTTCGTCATATTTCGGGATATTTCCAAGCTTCTTTTTTAAGATGTCGGAAAATCAAATACCATTTTTAGGGACTAGATAAAATTATCCATCAGATTTTTGAATTTGAAATATACTCGAACTCTAATTTTTATAAATTGGATTTTTTTAATTTCAAGCGCGAAAAAATATTTAAATAAAAAAATATATATTTTACTTCCAACTTCAAACTTTGCTAGTAGACTTTTGGCGTCATTTAATTAACTAATATTTTAAATCCAACCGTCAAAAAATGTCTGGAATACGAAATTTTGAAAACACATTCTTTGTACTTAGGGAATGTTCATGAAAAGGGTTACCCCATTTTTTTATCTCGTTTCTAAAATAAAAAAAATATTATTATATTTCCAGAATAACAATAAAAATTACATTGTACGCGCAATATTATCGTTGATTTCTATGATTTATGTTTTATCTATACACGCATAAAACATTTACGTCAAAAAATACAACATTTATTTCTTATTAAATTCCGCAGTTAAAGTCAATTATGAAATAATATGTCCGAATATAAAGACGCTGTAACAGTCAATTATAAAATAATATGTCCGAATATAAAGACGCTGTAACAGTCAATTATAAAATAATATGTCCGAATATAAAGACGCTGTAGCAGTCAATTATGAAATAATATGTCCGAATATAAAGATACTGTAACAGTCAATTATAAAATAATATGTCCGAATATAAAGACGCTGTAACAGTCAATTATAAAATAATATGTCCGAATATAAAGATGCTGTAGCAGTCAATTATGAAATAATATGTCCGAATATAAAGATGCTGTAACAGTCAATTATAAAATAATATGTCCGAATATAAAGACGCTGTAACAGTCAATTATGAAATAATATGTCCGAAATAATTGGAATTTCACTTTTTCACAACGTTGCAGATCAGTCTGCTGAAATTATTATTTATTTATGGACAGTAAGTAATATAGAATAAATTAAAATACAAATATAAATATCCCTGCTTATTAAAATACATTTTTATTAGTAACAAATCGAACGTGAACTGTTTCAGTTGTTTTTCAATATGTAACTAAAACACTGTTTAACGGTTGGGAAAGACTTATTATTTGTAAGATTGGTTGACTCCATTGTTTTATATTGCACAAAAAGCTATATGATTTTTTTTTTGTAAACTAATTAACATTACCGTTAATAATGTTGTCAGCTTAATTGTGCTTCTTTCAGAAAAATAATTAAGGCTCGATAATTACACTTAAGATATTTTTAAAAGCTTTTTCAAGTGATCCTTGAAAAAGCGTAGCAAGATAATTTATTACCGCGTTATAAGACGCGATACTTGAAAAGAAATATCGAGAGCCGATGGTAACAACTTCTAGAGAAATTTCAGCGAAATGATATTATTTTTTACCGTGAAAAAGCTAAAGTTCCAAGTTTCAGAAGTAAGGCCCAGTAAGAACGATGAGCGGACCGGTGATAATAAAACGAAGGAGACAAATAATAAATTGCTCAGGTCAGAGAGTTTCCCGAGTTGCTACCATCTTTCAGTTCCAATATATTATATTATCTACGGGGGGGGGGGGGTCGTATGGATCGGGTGCTCCAGGGGAGGAAATAACTAAAACGCCAAAGTCTCAGCTTGTTTTTTGTGCATTCAGCAACATAAGTAAGTATTGCTCCTTTTGTTGAATTACCTGTTCCTTCGCATTACAGCAAACTTTCAAGAGGTTCTCAACTAGGTTAAGGGTGATGTGCCGCGTGGGTGGGAAAAGTTGGCCAATGAACAATGTAAGAGCTTTTAAAAAGTAAGTGGATCTCCACACGATGCGGGATTTATTATTTACAATGCTCTCGGAAAGAAATTTCAAATTTTGTAATATTCTATTGAATACGACACGCGCCAATTCTTAAAATATGAAACCTCTAAATAATATCCAGAGGCAAAACTTACGGAAATCATCTCGTGTGGCCGTTTGAAGAAAGTGGGGTTAAAAAATTATCCTTACCTGTAACAAAAAGATAACAAATTATTAATTAAAAAAAACATTGCTTATATATCTTACATACACATTTTATAGACTTAAGTAAGTACTCAATCTTGATAAATTGAAAATGATTTACTTTTCCCTGGTACAATCTTCAATAATCTACGGCATTATAGGATGGGGTGGTGCGCTTGATGCATTTATTAGGCCTTTACAAACCACTCAAAAGCGCATCATCAAAGTTATGTATAATAGAAATAAAACATACTCGACCGAGTTATTTTTCAAAGAGACTAAAATATCCAATATCCGTAAATTATTTAAATTGCAGACTATGAAATATGTATTTAAAAACAAAAATTTATTCGTAAAAAATGAAAATAGAATTAGAAAAATGGCTAATAATATGATTTACACTCCCCAAACCAACACCAAATTAATGCAAACACATAGCAGTTTTATTGGTCCTCGTACATTTAATCTTCTACCAAAACACATTCAAATGACAGATAAAATATAGCTTTACATAAAAAAAAAATATGGCTGAGTGATGCAGATGTTGAAACACTTTTCCTATAAATTCTTTGTAAACCTTCAGGTTTCACTTTTCTTTACGTAACTTAACTACCGTAACTTACGTTACTTACGTAACTTAACTAACTTTACGTAACTTAACGGTAACTTCAAGAATAACTTTATTTACTTTCTTAAAACGATAAAAAAAAAATCAACAACAAAAAATATGGCTGAGTGATGCAGATGTTGAAACACTTTTCCTATAAATTCTTTGTAAACCTTCAGGTTTCACTTTTTTTTACGTAACTTAACTAACGTAACTTACGTTACTTACATAACTTAACTAACTTTACGTAACTTAACGGTAACTTCAAGACTAACTTTATTTACTTTCTTAAAACTATAAAAAAAATCAACAACAAAAATTGTTGTTTCACTGTTTTAACTACATTTTTTTCACGGAAAACTAAATCTCTAAACATTTATTTTAAAATTAATAATATTGTTTCTAGTACTTATTGATGTTATATAACATTTTTGTTTATATTACCCACACACAGGCAGTGCCTTGCAGCGCGAGATGGGTTCCCATTACCTACGTTTGTCTTTCATATATTTTCTTATTGCTTTTACAATATTACTTGTACCTTATGTTTAAATCTTTCTGTATTTATAAAACATGTAAAATTGCTTTTGAAATGTATATATGTAGATATAATGGAAAAAAGAGAAAAAAAGAAAGGATATCAATAGTACGAGTAAAATTTGCAATGAAATAACGAGTATCATTCGCAATACGTACAGCCACGCAATTCATTTTAGAGAACGCGTGTTTGAATGCGTTTTTCGGGAGAACACTTTGAAAGATTCAAATATTTCTCCCTATCAATTAAAAAAAGATTCGTTATTTGGTTTAGTTTGATGAACAATTACTTTATAAGAAAGAATTTCAACAGTAAATATAACACGTTTAATCACAGGTCTCATGGACATCGTTATATCTCCCTTATTATCACAGTGAGATGTATCTATGATCTAAAGTATTCTAAAGGATATTGGATCTCAAAATTATTTACACCTTTATGAAACCAAACGACCACAATTTGAAAAAAAAATTGTTTTTTTTTTTTTTTTTACATGAGCCCCACACAGGAGACCCTGGGGAAAATAATTTCCCTCAGGGCCTATGTCTTCTTTGGGGATGCTGTGTGGAGGGTTTTTTAAGGAAAGGAAGGAGAGGAGAGTTCTGGGAAGGAAAAGGGTTTAAGGGGTGGGTAGGAATCTGGGGTTCAGTATGTCCTGGTCATCTGCCTCCAAGACCTAGACAAACCTCACCCCATGAACTTCACCCCTGCTAAATCACCAAACGTAGCGAACCACTTGGGGTGACCCATGACAGAGGTGTTGGTTATCCAATAAAGGTTCCCGTAGCGGCGGTACCCATTCCCTCCTACCAAATTGAAATGATGAAACTTTATGAATTTTTTAAGATTTTCTTTTACATGAAATGACAAAAGGTGAGGTTATAAAAACATTTATATTTTTTTTTCAGTAATTTTAGTCAGAAAAAACGTAAGGTGAGCTATTTTTAAAACTTTTTTTATGTTTGCATTAAAAAAAATTATATTTAAAAAATAACATGTTTATTTATAATAATTCAAAAACAAAATGTAATATTTTTCAATTCGTTCAATATCATTGTCGATATAGTACAATTTATTCACAGATCCATTCTCTACACTACAGGTACGTATATACATACGTGGGTTTTCTTACAATAGACTTACGCACACGTCGTAGTTGTGGGGGGTAGTATGTAGGTAGGTGAGAGCTGTATTTCACTATAAATCCCGGAGTGATTCCGATCGCACCCACCCCCGATACTGCTATCTGCTATCTGCCCGTCCATTGTCGATAAAATGGTGCCCCCCACCAAGCCATGAGGGCAATGCCGCGGCCCATAACCATAAAGTGCAAACGAAAAGAATGCCGTCTTCGTGGTTAAGGGGAATATCCCTTAGATATAACCATTATGAAAGTTTCGCCTAAGTTTGCGATGCGATAGCCAATCTAGTAGCTACTTTCTAAAAAGCTTTTCGGAATACTGACAATGTCCGTTATAATTTTGCCATTGTTCGCTTGGGGATTTTCAAAAGTAAACAGGTAGAACGCTACGTAATTATATGATGAGAGAATATGTTTTTACAACATAATGCTTTTTGAACAGAACACATTTTATCCGTATAGCAAACTAAATTAAATTCCTTTATTTATTTACTACATAAATATTTATATTTAACGATAGCGAATACCCCTCATTGTATGTTCCATATTGTATTAGCTTTCTAAACCGGTTTTGCTTTGTATTTCAGTTGAAAAATGCTGAAATGTGGCTTAAAATTTGTCTTTTGCGTAAAAGATAAATTGATATCAAAGCTGCATGGCAATTACTTAAACTGACGTTGCAAGATGAAAAGAACGGAATTGTCCTAGACATACAATAAGACGTACACATAGTACACATTGCAAAACGCCAGAGCTCATAGTTCAAAAGTTTTTGCTTCTTTATCACAAAGATTTTTGCTTTTTAGTTACGATTAGCATCAAGCACCAAAGTCCCTGCTGAATTCAACACCAATAGGGCGAAGGAGCCTGGGAAGACCAAGACTAAGATGGAGCGACAACGTCCTCAAAGACATATCTATCTTGAAGCTTCTAAACTGGAGAGAGCTGGCACAAAACCGAGATGAGTGGAGGAAGATTTTTGAGGAGGCCAAGACCCACCAGGGGTTAGTTAGGGATTAGTTTAAAATGTTTCGGAATTATTTTTATTGTTATTATCAAGAAATACAAATGTTGTTCTCATAATAATGTGTTCTCTTAATAATGTGTTCTCAAATAATGTGTTTTCATTTAAAAACAATTTCAAAGGTTGATTTGAAGTGATATGAGATTTTCACAATTAAAAACGTATTATCGTGACTTATTTTTGGGTATTATGCCGTTTTGCGCTTTCTCTTTATTTAGACAACGTTTCGGGCAGCATTACAGTGTCCATCACCAGGACAGATGTGTAATCATCAATAAAAATCTGCCCTGACGATGGACAATGTAATGTTGTCCGAAAACGTAGGTAAATCACGATAACTTCTAAGGTTGCTTAATTGCTTAGAAAGTTGCGTCGGAAATTTAGGTAATCTCGACGCGTATCTACAGAATCTATTTGAAAAAAAGTATTTACAGACTTAAAAGTATTTACGTACTGACATTTACATAAAGAATTATTTTTTCTACTACTAGTGAGGTCGTTACCGGGACGAAACCTAAAATACAAAATATACACAAAACCTCCGAAAACCGAATTTTAGCACAAATATTATATTCAGGGTAAATAAATTTGACGTATGCGGAAGAGAATATTATATTGTAAATATGATATTCGAAAAAAAGATATTATCCACGTTGAATAATATCTTTTTTATAAAATATACGTAATTTGTCTTGATAGGTCAACATACCCTACATAACCCAATCATACCTATATTCTTATTATCCAATATATTAATTACTAGCTGGTACCCGGCATGCGTTGCAATGCAACTTAATAAAGAAATTGTTTCTCCCTGTGTGTCCTTTCCCATTCGTCTCGTTCCCCTTCCGCCTCCCCTTCCTCTCCCGCGTCCCCTTCCCCTTTCGCGTTCCCACGCCGCCTTCTTTCTCCCCACTCCCCTCGCCAGCTTCCGCGAACCCTCCTCCCGAGTTCCCCCATCCCGCTTTCCATTCATTCAGTCCCGGTACATTCAGTTTTAAAACAGCTCGCGTGCCACTTATTGCAATTTTTTATACAAATTTCATAATGTTTCATCATTGAATTGTTTTTTATAATGTAAATATATTGCATCAAATAAAAAAATAATAAAAAAAAATGCCAGAGCTCACCAGGGGTTTTATACAAACTTTGTCCTGACCATAACGAATACAACAAAAAAAGAATTATCCAATTTGGTGCAGTAATTCGGAAGTTATTCGCGTACATACTTTCAGCGATTCATTTTTATTTATTTATTAATTAATTAATTAATTAATTAATTAATAATTATATTATTAAATTATATTTAATTATATTATTAATAAGATTAAGATATAAAATTATTATTCTGTGCCTACTATTTTAGTGTGGTTTTAATACATGTTCCTCCACCAAGCAACTATTAATGCCATCAAATGGCTGAATAACCTCAACATTAATGACATACCAGCTCTCTTCCACCACATAAATAAGAAGAATGGTAGATACTCTTAGTATCATAGTATCACCCTGGCGAATGACCACCATTTAAAATCGAAATGCTTTAAGTAATGGCTTCGCTGAGCAGATCCCAATAGCTAGGTACCTACTTCCTAACAGTTCCAAATTTTCATTCGCTTCTCCTTCCACCCCACTTACCAATTGGGGATTGGACATAGTCCCACTGGATCCGGACAGTGTAGAGCAGTTGAAATTCTCTTGCCGTATTTAACAATATTTTTCTTATGCAAAGTTATAACACCAATTTATTTTATTGAAATCATTTAAGGAAGGTTGTGTAAACGTGAATTAAAGAAATAATGAGTACGATTGTTTAACTGGCAAAGGTCGTATGTATCCTCTGCGGGTAAATAACGTAAATATAATAATTATCTCTGTCAATCCCTCCAGGAGCAAATATCCAGGGGCAGGTAACATCGGTCCAAGCAGGGTATAAACCACTTAAAACTTTTACTTCTCCAGTCGGAATTTTTATTTTCTACATCACGTGAACGCTGACTTGGCGCCCAAGTTTTAACTGACTTGTGTTTTATAATAATGAAAAATAAAAGTACACCCCCCGAGTGGCTGGATTAGGCCCGAAACCAATAAAATATCGTTCAAAATGGTAGGATTTTTTTCTTCTATCGGTTGTTTCTTTATTTATGTGGCTTTTATGTAATACTTACTGAACGACGAAACGAGTTTGATGTGATTTAAAATTCATTAAATAGGGAAAAAGGCTTATTTTTATTTTTTATTTTTTTATTCTTCATTTTAAGCACCCGCTAAACTGCCAAAGCAGTTTGTCAGCAGGTCAATTTAACAATATTAATATAACATTAAATCACAAATATAACAAGAAACCACAATATACAAAATAGATACAGAAGAATAACTTTTAAATAGCTACAATACAAAGGCATAAAATATACAGATAGACAGATGATATAACACAGGCAAATTACTCTTAGTGATATTTATACATAAGATTACAAACAATATCAGTATAAAAAGTTTTGATCCATTAGTCATTTTTTAATTTTTTTTTTGAAATCGGTGGTGCAATTTGATTCGATTTTTATGTTCACTGGTATCTTATTAAATATGGTAGGGACAAGATAAGTGAATGTCCGTTGTCCGTATTTATTTATAATTTTCGGAACGGATAAACCCTCATTTTTACTAAATCTAGTGCCATGTGCATGGTCAACTTTTTCTTTATATATTGAATCCGACAAAAGGTTTTGGCATACAATTTTAAACCATAATATCCCTCGAACAGGTAATATATTAACTGACTCGTATAATAATTTTATGTCTCTTCTTTGTGCATAAATACTTTTGTTTACCAAGAGCTTAGTCAAAGAGTTTTGAATTGTTTGAATGTAACCTATATTTGTCTTGCACGAGTTTCCCCAAGACGTTATTCCATATCTGATAGTAGATTCCGCTAATGACAAATAAATTATTTTTAACGTACTTATGGACATGAAATATTTAATTTTGTAAATTCGCCCAGCAATAGCTAGTAGGCGTTTGCAGACGTTGCTTATGTGAGTATCCCATTTCATATGCGTATCTACAGTTATCCCCAAATATATGTACGTTTGTACAATTTCAATGGTTCCGCATTTGCAGGATTGTGACGAATTATGTATACACTCAAATGTATGCGATTTTATTACAGGCGTGATGGTATATTTGGCATGTGGAGATCGTATGTGCAATAATTTAGTTTTTTTGGAATTTATTATAAGACCCGCATCATGTGACCATTTCTGTAAGGAAAGAAAATCGTGCTGCATGAGTTTTATTGCAATCCATAATTCTTCATGCGAAATGACTAGTGCCGTATCATCTGCATAAACGTAATGTTTGACAAATGTGAAAATTTTATTCATGAAATGTGAAATTTTATTCATGAGCTGAAATCAAAATATATCTTAATCCAGATAATTGAACTATGTACCAACCCTACTGGATGAAGCTTTATTAAATTTTCTCCACATTCGTCTAGAGTTGAAATACCATAAAAATATTCAAGGTAAATCTATCTAATCTTTATTCTTTTAGATATGAATTTTCTCCTTCACTTTTATTTAATAATAATTAAGCGTTTTTCCCTTTATCATATTGAAATCTCCATCTATTCATATAGTTTAATGACTTCATCGTCTAAACGTAAATTAAACAAAAATAATCTAAACTTAGGAAAAATATTAAACTGAAGAATTCTCGGGGATTTGTATTGTTTTATCCAACGAGAACACGAAGAATCGTGGAAGAATCTCTCATCAGAAACCTGAATAATTTGTTCAGATTTTTATAACCAGAATCAGGAAGAACATTTATATAAATATACATTTACTTTAGCTCCCCCACGGAGACCCTGAGGAAAATAATTTCCCTCGGTGCCTATGTCATCTTAGGGCTTGCTCTGCGGAGGGTTTTTTCAAGGAAAGGAAGGAGAGGAAGTTCTGGGAACGGGATGTGTGAGGGGTGGGTAGGAAAATGGAGGTCAGTGTGTCCAGGAGTGACGGACGCATGAATCCATCCCTCCGACCACGGTGCAAAGCGATGGGTCGAAAGATTCCGGCTGAAGAGGATAAAATCAACCGCTCTAGATCCTGCCCACCTGGACGACCTCACCCCATGAACCCGGACAGTCCGGACACCCCTGCCAAGTCACCAATGTAGATATCGCAATTAAAAACCTCTAGTGTCAATTACCAAAGTCCGGTCCTGGCTCGCTTACCTCTACACCAAGCCATCCACGGACTCCTGGCGGCTCATCACGCTAAATTTCAATTTGTCCGCCAAATCGTTTATAAATTGTAAGAATAAACTACAAAAATCCTATTTTGGGAACACTGCGGTAGTTTTATTACAGTCCCAACGCCACTCTGTACTGGATTTCGTGAATTACACTAATTTATAGTGTAATTACGACATTTTAGTTTTCCACGTTGGTTTATTGAATAGGAAAAAAATACTCGAAGCAGGCGAAAGGTGTCGTGAGATTTACGATTTCTAATGTGAAATCGTGAAGGCGCTATAAAAAGAAATTATTAATAAAAACCGATTTTTATCATATTTGAATATGCTTGATTTGTTTAATGTTTTACACCTTGTTTATGTATTTAGCCACGATTTTGAAAGATGTTTAATTTAAGGCTTGATTATGAGATAATAAATAAGGTCAAATTTGGACCCAATGAGTGAAAAAACTACAAATAATAAACTTTATCGAACAAATCTAAGAAATACTTTTGAACATTCTAACAATCTTCGATTGACTAGGAAAAAAGTAAATACGCAAACAATTTCTCGTCTGGTCCTCCATTACGACTCAAGCAACATTATCGGCTTACTTTGGTGGTAGTAGGAGATTTTTAAACATAGTCGGGTTATTCGTAACCCGGTGATGTTTGTCTTTCTTTTAAAAAGAAAATAAAAAATTTAACTGAAACTTTTGTTTATCCAAGTAAATTGTACATTCAGTGAAGCGTCGGTGACACACGGCTAGTTTACAAGCTACTATCTACTAAGTTTAAAAGCTGAAAAATCGGCGAGTGAGATTGTCATGATGACACACAAAACTGTCCACTCGCTCAGAAGCGTAGGAAACTGAGGTCGCTTTTAGCGCCACTAACACGAATAACGACGCCTGCGTGAACTAATTCTTCAGATGTTTGACAGTCGAAATCAGCTGTTTATCGGAATCCATGTTGAAAACGTAAATAAACCAATCACGAGCAAGCGGAGCAAGCGTGTAGGCGAGTAAAGTTGACGACCTTTCAACTTTTTTTCACAACCTGGTAGTTGCTGCTAGTTAGCAAGTGACACGATGACACTGGGCGAGTTTACTAACAGATAGTGAATTTCCCAGATAGTAGCTTGATAGCCGTGTGTCATCGACGCTTTAGCCCCATTCGATCCGCACTATTAATGAAAACATAATTGAAATTCGTTTCAAAGTATTGGCGGTCTCGGCATTTACATTTTTTGTAAATATTTAAAACCTCACCTGCAAACTTTTCGCAAATATTTTATATGCGTTGTTTTATATTCAGAGCGAAAAAAGTTTTGATCTGTAGATTTCAAATCAAATTTCCATTCATTAATTGTTTTGATTTAGGTTAGGAGTAACTTTTGTAAAAACAGGTCATAACAATTTTTTTTTTACAATCATATCATTCGTTATGACTTGTTAGCTAAATTTAATTGTACGTTTTCTTCCTAATATTTACTGCAAGCAAAAATTAAACATCCAACCGAACTTAATTATTTTCACAGCCCAACATCGTCTCACGCAGTTTAATATAAACGAGCGTTTTTAAAGTAATCTCCCATCGTGTCATGAAAAGGAACATGATTTTAACTTACTTAGAACTTAACGTTTTAAAGCTTGGCTTTCATTTAGTTAACACGTTCAGGACTGACGTTGGCTGTAACGCCGTCTGACGTGACATTGTGGCGTGTCTAGAAAGTGTTGATTGCAATTATCTCAACAAGTTTTATTTTGTGTTTTCTCTAATTGCTTTTTAATATTGCGAAAACATTTAAATAACGTTTATGATAAAATTTAGACAAATACATTAGGCCTTTTGTTGCTATTGTTATTGCTGTAACAAAGTATAATAAAAATTGTAGACTTTTTATTATTCTACAATTTTAGATAACCATTTAGATATGGTATTTTTGAGATTTTTTTCTTCGTTTAACTGTTGATAAGCTCCGCAGTCTGTAAGTACCTACTACTGTTATTTTATACGGAATTCAACAGAATAAAAATATGCATATGGTGCAATATGTACCTACGTAATATTTTGTCGTGTTAATAATAATAATAATATAATAATAATATATCTTTATTCAATTAAATTGGCAACATTACAACTAAAAAAGTACACATTCAATTTAGATTACATCAGTACAATATTAATTCTTTCTTATTGAGAACTTGTAGGTAATCATTATAACAAAAAATGTATCGATGCTGATATCTTGTCATGTACTTTAAGCTCTTTCAAACATATAGTTAATGGAGCCTCATAATAACCAATTCATTACCAAATACTCGTAGATTAATTCACTTTAACAAAACTAAATAATTATTACCTTACTTTTAATGTTTTTTTTTTTTTAATTTAAAATAATGTAATACGTGTATGTGTATATACGTACATGTGCGTATATATAATATTTTTCCACTTTAAGTCTGGTGTTTTATTTTTCATTTTTTTTGTTGTTGTTTTATAAATGTTTTATAAATATTTTTTTCTATTTTTTTTTTAAATAGCCATAAAACCCGCACACTGTATTTTACTATTTTTTTGTGAGTACTATCACTTTACTTTTATCTTATTTTTACTTTTTTTTATTATTAATGTACATATTTTTTCTCGATCCTACATCTAGTGTTTTTCAGTTTTCATCATTATTTTTATATATTTATTTTTTCTACTTTCATTGTTTTTTATCTTATCTTATCTGTATCTTTTATGTATCACACAGTATTAGACAGTATATACCTATAGTCTATGTTTAGATTATTTATATAGTTCCTATCTCTGTAATATTAGGCAAAAAAAGTTAATAATTATTAACTTTTTATTTATTATTTGGGCATGATGTGAACATTTGTTATTGGGTTGTAACCTAATTATTATAATTTATTGTTTTGTTTAATGCATGTAATGTTATTAACCTGTAAATGTTCCTAATAAAATAAAATAAAATAAAAATAAAAGTACAAAAAAATTAACAAATAGAAAGTAATGTAAGAACGCTTATACAGAAGTAGCATAATTATACAATATTTTTAGTTGTGCATAGCCTGCCTCACTAGGTTGAACCTGTATTGAGGCAGAATTTTTTTTTAAATGTTTCTTACAATTTTATCTATGGTTTTTTATAAAAGTATAATGTAGGTTTCTATACAGCAAAAACTTTATTTGAGTTTACATCATTGTTTGCATATACACAATACAAAAACTGCAAGGTTGCAAAAACTACAATAATAACTGTCAATGACAGGGCGTTTGGGTGAGGGCACCAGTATAGGCTCGGTCGTTAGAATATATCCATATTTTAACATATTTTTTAAACTCTTTCTGTGTTTGACTCAGTTTGATGTTTTCTGGGAGAATGTTAAATATTTTCGTGGCAAAGTATCTAAAGCTACGTTGACCAAAGGTGGAAGAGAGCGCTGGAACTTGCAAAATGTCTTTATTGGAGTTACGTGTAAATCTTAAGTTTATTTTTTTTTCGTAAAGCACATGTTTGTTTTTAAAGAGATGTATGAGGATAGTTTTTACATAGATTTGTCGAACATCATGAAATATTGTCTATGGTGTAGGTACTCGTATATGAAGAAATGCTGATTATACATTTTATTATTAACGTATAGCTGAGTAATGTTGTAAGTACACATCTTCTTCTTCTTCTTGTGCCCTGTCAGTTCAACGGACGTTGGCTATCATGTTGGCGGCACGGAACAGCTCTACGCTAGACTGGCCAAACCACTGTCTCAGGTTTGAGGTTCTCCTTCTTCCAGGGCCCCGGCTTTTGACAAGATTGAGATCTCATTCTTCTCTGGGTGTATCATCACATGTCCAAGATCATTTTACATCACTGAAAAAAAAGTGTTATGTAAGTAGTAGATCCAAAAAGTAGAGAAAAATGATGCTAATCTCTGCGTACAACGCAAAATGTAGCTACACAATTTGTACCGAGCAGACAAAACAACACAAACATGAGAGAAATCATGTACGTAGCGGGTTAACACTTCATTAGCACGGGTGTTGTTTAAAAAGAGTGTGCATAAAGTCAGAACTCTGAACACGGTTCTCGGCCGGAAATACGATGTAGACATTATAATAAAAGCAATTGCCGCTTCAGTTTCTGTGAATCGCTTCATAAACGGCGGATCACGGGGAATTTATTCACAAGAGTTAGTGGCGCTAGCGGCTAGAGGAGCTGGCGCGGGCGTTGCGCGTTGCGCCTTGTCTGCCACGGAACATGAGAATGCTTGTTTTCGTGGAGTGATATTTTGTTGTTATTCCCCCAGCAATAGCAGTAGCAGTGAGCATCGAGTACTGAACACTTAGTGATGCATGGCAATAACAAAGCACGAATGATTTCCACTCGTTTTATTGAGGTTTTGAGATGGATTGATTTAATCGTAAACATAATTCAATAGAATACATAAGTTTAACCCTGTTCGTGTTAGTGATCTGAACGTCGTTTGAAAATATTAAGTTCATAAATTTAAAACTTAAATAGCGTTAGGCCAATTAATTTTTAATCAATCCAGGCTTCATAAAATGTCAGGTATGGAAAAACTAAATTTGAACATTATTCGGTGATTTAATGAGTAATTTAGAATATTCGTGTAAAAATGTTCACGAAACGTCCGAAAATGCATGAATAACGTTTACTAAACATTCATTACAAAGCTGCAAGTAAATTGAGCCTGTCAGATTTCCGTGCCGGGTAAAATTGCTAAAATTGCTAAAAGTTCAGAGAAGGAAAGAGTCGGACTGATTCCACTGCTATTATTACGAGCAACCAAAAGTTCGGTTATAAGTTAGAGTCTTCCCTTAGAAGCGAGAAAAGCTTCCGCCTCAACATTGATTGTTTCTTTTTTCCAAATCGCATGTTGAGTTCGAGTTCGTGAGGAAATGCTCAGCTGTTAAAGTCGGAAAGGCCGGAAAAATGCTTGTTTACTCAGACAAGCTACCAACCTTCCCCGACTGAGCGCTTTTTTCGAGGCTTATTTAACATTTTATTTAAAGTTCCATAAACAACTTTTAATTTCTGCAAATGCTTCCGCGGCACGATCCAGACATCTTGGAAATTGAAACAATGCAAAGGAATGAAAATAAAAAAGGAACACTTTGAAAGCTCAAAGTCGTAATGTGAACGGGAGGGTAATTAGTAAGGAATATTTACAGAGCTTAAAACTCCTGGCTTTTTGGTAGGGCTGGATTCTTTTAATACATCTGCAAACAAACTAGCTTTTCCACTTTTAATCGCCACTAATTTTACAAGATTTGTGGTCATAAAAAAATCAGCCTTTTCTTGTCCTTACTTTTTTCCTTTATGGGAGACAGCACTTTTTTTATTTTCGTTCACGCAATTCTTAGAAAAAAATAAGAAAATTCACTTTTTTAAGAAGATATTTACTCAGGTAATACCTATGAAAAGCGGATTCAATTTCCTTTGAATGTTAAACGAAAAACTAACGGATTATTTTTACTTTTATACATCAAATATGCAGAATCATCACGAAAAATTTTTAAACGTCATTGCACGTTGCATGTAAAGTATAAAACCATAGATATTTCTGTAAGATCGGTGTACAAAAAGTTCTAACATTTCTACCCTGTATTTAAAAATTATGGTAAGCACTAAATACCCGTACCTACTTGCTATGACGCTTTATACCTCATCCTCGTTTCTTCTCCAAAGAATTAAGGTTTACTTTCGTTTTTTTTAATGTAAATTATTTCTAGAAGGTCTTATTAACCTTTTATAGTTGTGTTTATTTTACTAACTTTATCAAAAAATCAATATCAAGCAATTTCAGTGAGGTCAAAAACTTACGCTACGAAAGTAATCAAAATGAAGGCCTTTTCTTTTACACGCGATATGATCATTTTGTATAAAGAGGAAAATCTTTTATTTCTATAGACTTCAAGTTTACCATTACAATCAATCAACCACTATATAATATTATAAAGGAAAAGCTCGGTACGAAGCTACACACACGAACCAAAAGTGCGTCGGTAAATGCAATATAGATGTAAACCTATTTAACCCAAATGACAAAGTAGGTTCTACCATTTAGGGCCATTTGTGATTCTGAAATGAGTATAAAAGGTAAAACATGGTTCAGGCTTTTGCAAAGCCAAAGATGGTAAAATTTTCATATTTGACCAAGTTAGCCTAATACGTAAAGAGTTGGTACGTGCACATTGGTATCCATACACAATCGTTAGTATCCATATCCATAGAAATGATCTCCCAATTCCAAATATTATAAAGAAACAAGGCAGCATTTCATTTATAAATATCAGGAGTAAAAAAAATGGTAAAATTACCACAAAGATTCAGAAAAATAAATAATAAGTTAAATGATTTTTCAGTTCACCTTAAAAAAAACACTAAACATATAACCTGAATAGCACTTAAATAAACAAATAACAACAAATGTTGCGGTCCGATAAGAAAAAAATCTTTGGGTCAACGGAACTAAAAATACGTAGGAACCAAATTCTTTAATAAATTACCAGAAAATATGATAAATAAAATATAATAAATTACCTTCAATAATTGCTAAAAAAATATTCTGAAAACATAAATATATTTTTTTAAATTATGCCCATATAAAATACACTTAAAAATACAATTAATTTTTTTCTTAAAATTTAAAACCAAACCTTCTTAAATAACTCAAATAATAATACCCCCCTCCCATACAAGCATAGATCTTTTAAGGGATACACATCTTTCAATAAATAATAATACCCCCCTCCCATACAAGCATAGATTTTTTTAGGGGTACCTACTTCTTTCGATAAAAATATAGATGTTATATATAATTATGAAAATGAAATGTACTGTTTATCACACATAAGAATTATTATTCTGTTATCAATCGTGCTCGTATTTTGTATAGGTAGGTAATCAAATCTCTTTAAAAAATATACAAAAAATCATCACAACTACACATTCAAGTTCAGCTTAATCACGGGGGTAGGTCATCCATACATATATATTACACATTATTACTATATGGGTACTTGAATATGTTGTCATTTTTTTGTGAAGGATGCAACATTAATTTAATGGATAAATGTATTATTGAAGAAGTTCAACACATATTCCTATAAAAACATTGTGGTTTCACCACGCGTTTATGATGAAATGTATTGCCCCAACAATCTTGAACGTATATATTATATAAGGTGTTAATTTTATTTTAATTAGTTTTTAATTAATTTTTATTATTTTTCACGTTATCCTAATAGGGCTTAAGTGGTAAACTTATTGGTCAATAGTTTCACGTGAACTGAATTACACCAAAAAATCAAATTTATCCTAAATTATCGAAAATTTGTGCTAAAATAGCGAAAATGAAAGGAAGTAATAGTCTTCTTTTGCACAACAAAAACTCGAAATAACAGTGACTTCTTTTTAAAAATGTAGAGCCGTTTTGCGGTGGCATTTTTTAAAAGAACCCATATTTAAGGTGGTTTCTGTAGGTTAAAACATTCGGGACCATAATAATGGAACAAAGTAGGTAAAATCAGGGAACAATAACTGTTACCGCTTGGCCCTTTGTTTAAAAGCTTCCGTCAAAGTAGGATAATTACGTTCGCCGAGTAATTTCAGTTCTTTGTTAAATATTCTTTGACATGGTAAGTGCTTCGTTATTCTTTTAAGAGGTAGTTTTTTTCCCCCGTTCATACAATCCCTGCCCGTTCTCTGCTGACTTTAAACTTATTGACTTAAAATCAGATTAAATCTTTAGCCAACAGGTAAAACGCCATTACGCTACGTGAATAATTCAGACTGAAGCAATTCTGGAAAATTTTCATTTTATTTTTTCATATGAATTAACAGAAATTTGTAATTGGGTACTGGAAAAGGAAATATTTCTCTCTTTATTTACGGAAATTAAGTAAGTTAACGTTGATTTAGTTGACGAGCAAATACATGGCAACTTATAAACCTAACAGTTACTTTCCGTATTATATTTTCAGGTATTTGAGGGAGCGGGAGACAGAACGAGAAATAAAAGGCGTCAAGTCGAAGTATGAGTCAGTCGTTTATTGGGCTGCGTAGCGAGGGTCGGTGAAGCAGTAACCAGATGTATGCAGGGCGCCGTGATGAGATGCTGCAGGCGTGCGGTGTGATGGAGATGGTGCGGTGAAGGTCAGCGAGTTGCTCGACACCATGGCGGTGGAGATGACCTATCTTCCAGGCCGTTGCTCGACGCTTTGAATCGCGGAGATGAACGGTGAGTGGCTCGGTGTGCTGAGCCACCAGCAGGTAGTCCTGGCGAGGCGGAGCGTGTTTCCATGACAGCGAAGCACGGTGGGGCTTCGGGGTGCCATGAAGTGGTGAACCGAGCCCTTGGCTGAAGGTGGCGTCAAACCTTATAAGTCGCGGGATGTAGCTGTTCTCAGGAGCTGAAGGCACGATGGGCCTTGTAGCTGAGACGTGGTGATGAACCTCGGGAAGCTGCCCTGGATGTGTAGAGCACTGCAGGAGCACTTGTGCGGAGATCTGTTACGACGAGCTGTTGACCGACGGTTAGTGTGAGACTGACTGAACTAGCGCCGAGTTTAGTCGCTTTATATATACGCGCGACCGGTGGAGTAATGTTCCATTCGCCGGCAATGTGCACACTGGAAGGTACTCGATCATACCCGGTGCCGAATATTCAGGCGGCTTATAAACTCCAGACCTTTCTAGGCGGTGGCGATATTATTATCGTCCAGCCGGCACGGCAGGCGAGAAAGTACATCGCGAGCGGCATATGTAGGTAGGTACCTAGTAGCAAGTAGGTTTGCCGGCGCCGCGCGAATATTAGGAGATGTTCTCGAATCTTCTTTTGATGGCGAAGTTTATGATGTGAACGTTTCTAAGCCATATTAGGTGACTAATTCTAATTTATTTTTGCCAACTGCATTGGGCGTACATACTTAACAGCAACATGTCATACTTCAGCTCCGTTGTGATTTGAAATTCGGATGAAACGGTAATGACGAGTTACAGCACCTGCAAAGCATCAACCTGGCCACTTTCATTACAATGTCACTTTTCAAGGCTCCTATTGGTTGAGATATGAAACAGAAATGACGCTAGGTTAGTGCTCATTGGCCGCTTTGATTATGACTTCAATTTTCTATTGGATGAGTTTGTTTGGGTAAAGTTGCGCTTCTACCGCGTATGAACAGCACTTTTTTTTATTTACATGTCTAAATCAAGAAATACTCTCACACGGTAAGCTGTAGCATCATGAAATTTGTACAGCGTTTTCCATCGTGAATCTTTCAGTCAACGATTTTTTTCCAGCTTATAAAATGAATTTGAATCATTGGCGACAGAGCCTCGAATTTTTTTATTTACTTGTCAAAATACGATATATTATTTGTTTTATGTTATCAATTAATTGTTAAAGGAAAGGTAAAATTATGGAAACTTTGGCGCGGCAGATTAGTAAAGAAAGTTATTTGCAAAAGATTTGTTCATCATCTTTTAAAAGCGTCCGTTATTAAGACGTATTACTCAATTAAATTAATTATTATAGTTATTTAACGTTTGACGTTCTCGTACGATAATGTTCTCTTCACTGAAATTGCAGGTGCTGAGGAAATAATTTAAAACATAATTAGGACATTATTTCAATCATCAAATGTGCTTTATTTCGTACCTACACCAAAACAATAATTACTCAAAATGGGCACTTAAGACGGACAACGATGCGTACTCTTGGACAAGCTGGCAGTCGCCGCAAAATGATTAGTTATCTTGTCGAATCAATATATTCATCATTATGACACAGTACCTTGATGACGTATTACAGGATCAATTACACCAGACAAGGCATGCAATCAGTGGCGGGTCTGTAGTGTGGGCTACTACTGAGCTAGTGGTTTACGGGCAAACACTGTCCCTCTGAAGGGGACTGCTAAGAGGGGCATCGTCCGCTTGAGTACCGAATTATTAGAGCTGATTATGTCGGCCCTTAATGTGCCGCAGCACACAACTTGCCGCTTACCGGGCGGACTGAGCTGCAGAGGGAACTACACTACACCGTACACCTTACAGCGCCTGATCGTTGTTGGGACGTTTATTTGAGAATTAACCTGATGCGTAGATTAAGTGAAATTGTATTCTTCAGATTCGAGTTGGAAAAAAGGAATTTAAATTAATTGCATAAATAATTTAGGTTAAACGTTTTTAAATTATATAAACATACTAGCTGACCCGACAAACGTTGTTCTGCCATATAAATTATTTCTAGTGATTATTTTGATTGTTAAATAAAAAATAACGAATGTATTGTAAGCGTGTGGGGATGAGATCTCTGACAGAAAGAGGAATTGAGCGCTGTAGACGATGACCGCCTAAAAACAAAAAAAAAACACCAACTAAAGTAGGAAAATGAAATGAAGAAAATCAATATGAATTTCGAAGAGCAATTGTGTGTACGATATTTTTTGTCAGTCCTTCTTTAGCCAACACAAATAAGCTCGATGGTTTGCCCACGCAAAAACATGATGCCGAATGAAATATCAAAATGTCGCGACGCTTCTCGTGAATGTCTTGCGCATATGTGGATGAAACTTCGATGAGGCGGATGTAGCGCCATCTGTCATTCAATAACATAAATAATTTCGTTCTGTTTGAAATACGAAAAACGGTTGAATTTGTTCATAAAAAAATTCTAAAATGGGGATTAAAAAATGGGAGGGTGAGGGTACGAAGATTAAAATTTGGGGTTAAAGCTATTTTTGATACCAAATAAAAAAAATTCCAAAAAAAAAAATTGTCAAAAAATTTTTAAAAATTCTGGAGAGGGACACCCTAATCACCTAGTGGTATGAAATATACTTTAAAACCTATTCTTAAATCTACCAAATACACAAAAAAAAATTCATAAAAAACGGTCACGTCGTTTCGTAGGAGTGCGACCACAAACACCGTGACACGAGATTTTTATATATAAGAATTTGTAAGGATCGGTGAAATGTTAGAAAAGAAACTACCTATTAATAATTACATTATTCTTCTTCTTGTGCCCTGTCCGTTCAACGGACGTCGGCTATCATGTTGGTCACTCCTATCACTCCTTTCTCATTCCCTTCCCTTTTCAAGCCTTTTCGTCGCATGATATTAGCGATGCGGTAATACCCCACTCGACGTAGAATATTAGCGATGTTGTAATACGATGGTCCCACTCTACGTAGGATATTAGCGATGTTGTAATACCATGGTCCCACTCTACGTAGGATATTAGCGACGTGGTAATACCATGGTCCCACTCTACGTAGGATATTTTGCTCGTACACGACTCCACATTAAAACAGGATAAAAAGAGAAAATCAATGAAAATAATAAGAAAAACCGACAGCATCTAACCGACAGCATCTCATTCCTACCAGTGGATTATATAAAATGACTAAAGACAATGATAATGTTGATGTTTTTATTATTTGACTTGATTATTCCATAGAATAATAGCAAAGCTCTACGATCGTATCATAAACTATACAAGGCAAAATACACATAATTCACAATGTATCCAATAGATTCCCAAATCCATGATAAATGTTGAACTCAAGTTGGATACAACAACAATAATAATTACTCATTATACGCAGATATCATCTTCCATCTAATCCTTATTCGATTCTATAATCGTTTTAGGATTGCGTTGTTTAGAACAAAGGACCCAACGCAATATATCACAAACTAATTTGTCTTAAAGGTTTTAATCAAGTAAACACAATGAGATTGGTGTCAGGTGTGAGGGAATTGAGTCCCAAGATTCACTTAAATGTTACCCTGTTAATTGTTGGAAAAATAATCAAATTACGTTGATTTCCATTGGAGACAATGAAAAATAAATGAACATATCAAAAAAGTTATTTTAGGAAACAATCAGTTGACACTACTTTTTTCCCCGTGTTTACATAATAAAACTTAGACATTATTTTTTTTCCGTTAAACAAATATTTCTAAGCTTCGTCGCTCATGATGGAAGTTGCCAGATGAAAATAGTTGCGTTGGTGTGATGTGTTGTGAATCGGGTATTAATAACATCTATTAATGTTACACAGATTTTATTTTCTAAGGGCATAACTCCTTTCCGCGAAATTCTAAAACCTAAATATTCTATCTCTGTTTCTAGAAAAGAACACTTATTTTCATTAAATTGGTTGTCACAGTTGGTATATAAACTCCGGATTAAAAGGTCTGCTACTTCAGCACGCTGATTTCTGCTTAGTAGCAATAATAATAATGTTTTATGAAAAATCAAAAACGACTATAGTATTAGTTTATTGATAGCATCAAGGAAAGAACTGGGTTATATAGACCAGATAATTTTGCTTAATTATTGACACTGACGGTTAATATTTGAAAGATCCCCAACGCCAAAAACCTTATTTGGTGGTACTGCAGTATTGGACTCCCATGTTAGACAAGCTGTTTGTTATTTAAGATTTTCCGCAATACGAAAGAAGAGAAAGTTTTTTGAATACTTAAGATTCGTTGAATAATAGGCACTTCTCTAGTTTGACAAATCTCTCGCTGTATTTCTGTTGCACATAGCTGTCATAACATTTATAATTGTTGTTCAAGATTCATAGAGCAGGTGAAATACCTCAATGGCAAAGTGTCCGTCGACGGCACGATGAGCGGGCAGATTTATTGAAACACATAGCTAAACTGTCACATTCAAAGGCTTCTGAGCACAAGTATTGCACTGTATTCCTGCACACACAAATACTATATACAGGCTGTAGATATAGATGCACTAAAAGGACACTGAGTTATATTAGTTCGTAACGTGGTTTTTTTTTTTACGTTAACTCCACGCAGGAGGCCCTGAGGAAAATAATTTCCCTCAGGGACTGTGTCATCTGGGATGCTGTGTGGAGGGTCTTTTTGAGGAGAGGAAGGAATGAACATTGGTCTTGAAGAGACCCATGTTGTAGGAAGGAGGAAACACAGAGGCCGGCAAATCATTCCACAGCCGAGCTGTTGAACACAAGAACGAGTCGAAGAAACGACCCGTTCTCATGTGGCAAATGTCAACCGTGTAAAAATGTTGGGCACGCGTTTGGCGTGTTTCCCGACTATGCACCGGTGCCGAAGGGATCAATGATGCTAGTTCCTCGGAGCATCTTCCATTGTAATACCGGTAGAACAAGGATAGCATTCCCACCCGATGCCTGTGCTCTAAAGATTGCAATCCGTCTGTTAAGATGGGAGAATCTATCAAACGGACCGCCCGTTTCTGCACAGAGTCGAGGGTATTTTTCAGGTATTTTGGAGCTCCAGACCAGAGGTGGCTGCCAAATTCAACCGTGGGGCGCACTTGTGATTTGTACAGTGTTAGCAGTTGTGTAGTACGCCCAGTTTCTGTGAGGCTAACTTTACTCTGGCTTCGATGGAGCCCCCATTCCTGAGCTGGTCACTTAGGGTTATACCAAGCATTTCGATGGAGGGCCTGTTCGGAAGATTGCTTCCGTTGAAAGAGACTAGATTTTCATTTCGATCCCTTTTAGACGTAATCAGACAAGATTGGGTCTTTGAAACATTAAATTCAACGAGATTATTTTTACCCCAAGAGAAAACACTCTCGAGGTAACCGTCCATTTTTTGCTTCAAAGCCCTACGAGCTGTTGGAGTTTGTGAGCCCTTTGGGGGCATGAAAATGTCGGTTTATTTCATTACTCAATTTTTTTGGGGAAACTTTAATAGTACTATACCTATTGTTTTAATTGCATTATTTCTGCAAGAAGTTACTGCAAATGCTGCAAAATAAAGCAATGCTATTAATATTCCCACTGTACAACAATTACGGTAGAACGATTTGTTTAGAGAACTGAAAATCATGATAAGTAAGCTGAACCATGCCATGTACACATTATAATAAGTACATACATGCAACAAACAAAGATACCATGTCAAAATATGCAAGTGGAATGAGAAATACAAGACGGAAAATGTCTTTTGTTCCCAATGATAGGGTGCAACCATCATTATTTACAAGTAATAATTGCTCCACCCTTACGCCTAATGTCCTATATCAAGTATCAAGTAATACTACTTACGAGTACTAGTTAAATTTGATTGAGGAATTTTGTGGATTTGACGATGGACGAAAAAGAACAACAACATCCAAGACCGATAGTACTCTTACTTACTTTATCCATTGTTAAAAACCATAATAAACTAGGAATCTTTCAGAACGTCGATAAAAAATGAAGGCGCTTCTCAGAAAAGTCCAATGAAAATACATCAGAGATAGTTTTGAAAGCGTATTGTTGTTCATATTTTTTTAATGTACTGTATTACTGCTACTCCATTCAATCCTTTAGTATGTCACTCTATCCAACCAGAAAGCATTGTAGATGATATTTCATTAAGAGCAAGTAATTGATTTTCTTTGATCATACAATGACGATGTATCATAATATCCTCCAGTATAACGTCAGACAATGCATGTCATAGAGAAGAACACAATGAAATTCAACGACATTCATTCGCGTTCAACCACATAATGACGGCAGTATCAAATCTTACACACTAATTGTACTAGTGTACTGGAAAGAAGCACAACATATTTTATTTCCACGATTAAATAAAAGGGAGTTTACGTGGACTATCCTAACTTTTGTTTTGTAAGAAACAAGTTATTAAAACCAACAGTTTTAAAGCTCCGACTCTAGTTTAATGTTGTAACATGGGTGGTTTGGATTTTTAACTATCTTTCTGCTACGTTAAAAAGATAAAATAATATGTTCTTTAATGCTTTTTGTGATTTTCATAATGTAGATCGTAGATTCGTAATATTGTGCATTAAAAACGGGATTTTGAAAGTATCTCGTAGAGGAGTTTAGAAGGCGATAATGAAAATAGTTTTTTATACTTTCACATATAGTAGGTATATTTTGATCATAGAGATAATAAAATAATACGTTTTAATAAATTTATATTTGCATTGATTTACCTAGGTACTTTAGATGAAATTATTTGGCGTTAGGTTTTCCAGATAATAGACAGGTTTATGAGTTTCTCGTTTAGTCTTCGGAAGCGATACGTTTAGCAAATTTAAATTATCGAAAACCTGGTTCTATCGAAGCCAGAGTCAAGTTAGCCTCTCAACTAGGCGTACCTACTGTACGTGTACATGGTCCGCAGATCCTTTAATAGAGCATTTAACAAGTGTTAACTCTGTGCAAATCGAAAGTGCGCCCCACTGTTGAATTTGGCAGTCACCTCTGGTCTTATATAGCTTCTCTATCTTAGTAAACGAATGGAATGCTGTCCATATTCTACAGTATTTCAATTGAAGATGCCCCGAGAAACTAGCCTCTTTGGTTGGTGGGAAACACGCCAAATGCGCACCCAACATTTTTATATGTATAGTATTATTGTCACATGAGAACAGGTCATTTCTACGACTTTATCGTACCATCCCCAAAGATGGCATAGGCATTGAGAGAAATTATTTTCCCCCCTGTGAAAAAATAAAGAAATTTTTTTGTGGAAAGCACACGAGTGCACACCGGCCGAGGCCATTAGAGTGAGAGAAAGCTGAAATCGTGGAAGATGAAGATTATGAAGAACCTGGTATTTCTGACCTCATCCCTACGCCCTACGGGTTAAGAAACCGCGACTTCTGGATCCAGAGCAAAGGAGCTTATTAATGTTGTTTTAATGGCTAGCTTTCAAAAGTACGTGCCATGTTTGTTTGTTTTTTTATAAACCTTTGGATAAGTCTGGTCTACACTTTTCTCTCTGGAAAAGAAGTGTAAACTAACTTTTGAAAAATTGTTATCTGTAAGTTTGTCTATCGCCTTGGCCGACATACCTCGAAGTTGCCGATAATCTTGGCTTTAGCTCATTTCACAATCATGACCAAGCACATTTCTACCAACTGGAACACACGGTGAATCATCCTCGACGATGGATGATGTCGATCCATCTCCATTTCTGGTAGGGCTCGTTAAATTCCGCCAACGATCTCGGCTGTTCGGGAAAGCACAGATACTGGAGGCGGACAAATGAGTTTCCCGATCTTCCCCACCTTGGAGGTCTACATCTCTGGTAGGAGGAGATATTGGTTGTCAGGGATTCTCCCAATAGGCCACTTGCATGGACTTCATAACGACTTGGAAAAATTGTGTGGATAGAGTTTTTTACTAAGATTACGAAAATGTTAGTAAAATTTTTTAGAAACGTACAGTTTTTTTTATTTTTAAATAAATAAATCCATTATTTGGGCTCGTGACGTCACTACATGAAAATGTCCCGTCGTCGAAAATGTTCCTATTAATTTGATAAAATTCCACACTGATTTATTTTTTTATATGGCATCACTTTGATTTCAGGCGAATTTTTGAATTCGTTCACTAGATTTATTGTTTGTTCTCTGCGAACTTATCATTTGGTTTGATTTTTTGACAGATGTTCTGAAGAGAACCCCGTACAATTAATGGGTACGGGGTTCTCTTCAGAACGTGAAGATGATGTCGGTACATGTTTTAGAGGTATAATGATTATGGTGCTGATTTTAACAAAATAAAATTTTATAATATTCTTATTATTATTATAATTTACAAGTTCAAGTATATTACATTGAATTTAGTAATATAGACGCTGTACATTATGATGATTTATGATCACTAAGATGGATCAAGGAAAAAAATATTTATGAGATGTAATATTTTTGGTATGCCTCGTTATTCTACTGTGCCATTCGTGTGGAAAACGTTCTTTTTTTTTTAAATGATTTTCGGCTATGTAATTATCGTTTTTTCACACCAATAAAATTATGTCCCGTCTTTCCTGTTTATAAAAAATGGTCTGATTTTTCGGTTTGAAATTTTCAAAAAATCCCCAGGGTTTCAAAAATACGATTAAAAAAAAAAAATACAGAATGTCTTAGAATATTTGCCTAAACCGGAAAAATTTTTTAAAAAATGTGATGCAAGTGGCCTATTTGAGCTGTTAGTCCGTTTACCAGTTAAAATAACTAGATAATAACTTGATATCTATGATCCATGTAAATTTCGGAAATTTGATAGCAAATTAGCATTCATTTGATGAAACATTTCAAATCATTAACACTATTAGATAGAAGACTTTCTAACTTGACTTTTGTTTTTGAAAGTATTAATAGTATTAGAAAAAGCCCTGATTTACTCAGCCTAATTACTTTCCTTGTACCAACTACGACCACTCGATCTAAATTTTGTTTTAATTGCAATAATGTTAGGGCTGCGACATTAGATTGTACGGAGATTGCATAGAGTTGGCAATACTTTCGCAGAAATAGTAGATGTGTTCAACTTCAAGGATTGTAGTTGAAATAATGATAATGTTTGCATATCTGCCTGGGTTCTATATAATTTAAATAACACATTTTACTTCATGAAAACTGTTCCATTAAATTATTATGTACTAGCAGACCCGGACACACGTTGCTGTGGCTTACGAAATACAACGCTACGCCATTACCCAACCTTTATAAACTACGCCACATGTTAAATCAAATCCACACCGCCCGTTTGCCAGCCCGCTGCTCGCTTCCGCTTGGCCAGATATATTATATATTTCAAACAATTTACACAAAACCTTGACAAATTACACTCCTAAAAATCTTCCAATGAATCATTCTGTCGATTGGTGAAAAGCGCATAAAAATCCGTTGCGTAGTTTAAAAGATCTAAGCGAACAGACAGCGGGAGCGACTTAGTTTTATACTATGTAAAGATATCACATGTTTGTAAGTCCATTTGGGTGTATAATATAAATAAATACATGTTATACCTAAGCATCTACTCAGATGCTGAACACTGCAAGACTATGAAACTTTGGCTAAAGGAGGAGGGTGCCCAACACATCTTATTTTCCCGAAAATCAATCACTTTTGGTCAATTAAAAAGATTGATAGTGCTCCAAATAGAATAGACTTCGCATAGCAGAATGTTATAACTGCAATAGCCACATTAACGAAGATACAACGATGCATATATAAATGTATGGTAATATCTGACAATAAACCGATATTGATTAAAAATTGTACATCATTGTAATATTTAGATTTCCACCACACAAATTTCTCCAGAGTCTTATTTTTTTTAACACTTGCTCTGTGATCCATTGACCAATATAAAACCAAATCATTTATAACGCTCAATGATTATTCATAAGTGAAACGGCTTAAAACTGTAGAATCTTAAATACACAGCATAAAATAACGATTAAACAGATTTAAATAAGTGCAGTCTCCCAGGGTAACTACTTAGATATCATAAGAAAATATTTTAAAGACTTTAATATTTGCCAACGCATTAAAAATGTACTTATCCACACCAGTAGCGCTCTTGATTCTTAACGAGGCAAAAAAGGAGCCGAAAGATAAACTTCGAGATTCAATGAGAAATGGACCAATGACTCGCATACCCGCATCTTTTTTGTTTACAAAAGAACGGGTAATTTTGTTGAAGTGCCTCGTGCAATCGACTTATTGAACCATTCCTATTTTTCGCAGATCAAATCTATCCAATTTTCCTCAGTTAACGGGTTTCTTTCCTAACAATAAAAAGAAAAGAGTAAAATCCTTTTCAATTGCGCTATTATATTTTTTGTTATTTTTTACTCGGTGCCGTCGTTTTATCTGTCATTTCTCAAAAGGTTTCCTTCGTATGTATGGCTAGAGAGAAAAGCCTTTGCAATTACTTATGGAGTCTGGGTGCAGCGGAGATAGCGACCGAACGGGCGGTACCTACTTTAAAAGTAATCCATATTTTCTATGACAGGATTATGCTTTATCGGATTCCTCAGGCGTACTCGGTACTCACTTTTGGGCATCTTTTTACACAAAGCCGGTTTTACGTTGTCTGAGCTGTTTGCTGCTTACTCTCCTCCGCCGAGCCGTGGGTAAAACGCTTCAGAGAAAACCATGACTCGGATGGCTTTTGTGCCGCTAAGATTGGAAAAACTTACGTAGCTACTTGCTACTAGCTGCTAGTTGCTCCTTCTTGTGGAATATTACGGGAAACTTTTACTTTCAGAGTACCTCCATACATATCTGAGGTAAAAAGTAAACAAATTTAGAAATCTAGGAAAAAAAAAATATCGATTCACTAATTTTCCGGTTGCCTGGGACTCTAGATTGATTCACAGACCTAGATTTCCCATTGGCCCCCAACATACACAAAAGCCAAAAATTATTAAATGAAGAAGAAGACAACACCAATAAATCTAAGCAAAACAAGAAACAGAAGAAGACGCAGAAAAAAAAGTTAACGGTCGCAACTGGGAACTAGGAATCAAACCCAGGATCTCTTGTCTTACCGGGACACAGTGCCTTATTTCTGTGCCTTTTTCTGTTTCATGTTTCGTTTAGATATATTAGAATTAACTTCTTCTTCAATGATATATTATATTGAAAAGTATAACTTTTAAAAGATAAAGTAATTAAAATAAAATATATTAATTAGTTTTTACTAGTTAAAATAATCATAACCTATTAAATTAAAACCTCTTCAATAATAGCAAAGTTTATATAAAAATTATTAATAAAAACTATTTTAAAAATTATCAACGTGTTTCAAAACCAACAATTTCTTCAGCAGGATTAAAAGGATATTTGATGTGCATGTATTATAGCGTAACTTATTTTGTTGATTATTGCTATACTCATCAGATAGGCATAATTCCTATACAGTCATAATTAATAAATTGCAAAGATTTAAACAAATATAAAAGGGGAAAAACAGAATGAATGAAAGATAGCAGATTTATCAGCGCTTAAAAGGAGCACATTTTTGAACTTAAAAAATAGAAACCGTTTTTTTTTCTTTTTAATTTCTCTTCTCATTTCTATGCAATTAAGGATCAAAGACAATTAATTATCATTAATTCACTTTCATGTTCATACGATTAGATCAAGGTTGAAAAAGTATGTGTTATTGTAACAAGGTTTCACCCTACAATTATGTTATAAATAGATTACACACCTTTTTTTGTTATTAGTTTTTGGGATATTATGCCGTGTTGCGCTCCCTCCTTCTTTAGCCATCCTTTCGAACAGCGTTACAGTGTCCATCATCAGGGCAGATGTGTAATAGTTAAGGGTGATGTTTGTGATGATTTTTCTACTTAGGAGCGATACCGTGTCGCCAGCTCCACTCCTCTACGAGCTGGCGCCACAATATACTTCAACATGTTTTTTTTTGTTTAGCCTTGATGTAACCGTCAATTACCTGATACCAAGAACTATTGAGCTGAGCTCCGTCGTCTCTATTAATATTTATAGGATTTTTGTGAATTTCAATTGCCTCCGTAATCAGGCGTGCTCTATGAGTTTTGGGTCTTCCCAGGACCTCAGGGACAAATCCAAAGTAATGGCCGGTTTCGATTAAGTGCTCGGCGATTGCCGATTTGCCAGGGTGGCCAAGTTTACAGGAACGAAAGTGTTCTGATATCCTTTTGGAGATCGTCCCCTCTGTCTGGCCTACATAAACCTTTTCACATCCAGAACAGCTGAGTTTGTACACTCCATCTGTTTCCAGAGGAAACTTGGTCTTTGCAGGCCTCAAAAAGTCTCGTATTTTTGTCGTGGTTCCGAAGACAGTCTTGATGCTTTCTTTTTTCGTTAGCCTGGCAATTCTGTCTGTCACATTGTGAACGTAAGGCAGAAAAGCGCAGCCATTTGACTCTTGTTCAATTCTGTCTTCGTTTGGTGCAAATTTGGCTCTCATGATTTGCCTTGTCTGCCTTGCTGGGTAACCGTTACGCTCCAGTGCATCGGTCAGTTTTGTAAGTTCTGCTCCGATTTTTGTTTCTTCATATATTCTGGTCGCTCGGGTCACCAATGTATGGATAAGTCCTCTTTTCTTCGCTGGGTGGTGATGCGAATCGACATGTAGATACCGATTTGGATGAGTTGGTTTTCTAAACACTGTATGTCCTAGACATCTAGAAAAGGTAGGATCTTAGAGTCGTTTTCCAGCTCCATTGTGCACTTAATTTTAACATGAAGTGAGTTGAGATGACACGGTATCCTAAGTAGATAAGTACAAACATCACCCCTAACTATTACACATCTGCCCTGAAGATGGACGCTGTAACGCTGTCCGGAATGTTGGCTAAAGAAGGAGATAGCGCAACACGGCATAAAATCGTATCAGATTACACACCGTTGGTAACTCTTGCTAATGTAGCTGTTGTTTTTAATATGTCTCTATTAATATATAGCTGTACTAATTAAATACTTTAGAACTGCAAATTAACGAGGTCACTGCATAACAGATTATTTGTTTTTTTTTTACATTGATTCATTAACGAGCACTTTATACTATTTTTCTTCTATTTGGTTTACTTATTTAAACGATTTTATAATTTTTCTTTTCGTTCTTCTTTCCATATTTTATTATATTAATTTGTACTATGATTGTCAATTTCTATATAATGTATGCAAATGTTACTTGTGCCGCTAATTCTAAATAAATAAATTAAATCCTTCAAAAAATATTATTATATTATCTAAGTACTTTCCTACCAAACACATAACTACATGGTTTCCACCCCGTTTGATAGTCGTAGTCCGGCGACAGTCGGTACGTCTTTATGCTGTAATAATTTTATAAATCCGTTTGCTTCTATTATTTATCTATCCTTGTCAATGACTATGTCGTCCACGTTGTAAAACATCAAATTAAAAATTCACCTTAATTTAACAGGATTTTTTCTTCTTCTAGGCAGACTTATACGAGTAAGTGGCGTATCATCCTCGTAGCTTAGGAATAAATATTGTAGCGATAACAAAGGGTGTGTGTCTCTGCTGGAAACAGATTAACGGGAGAGTAAACCTCTTAGGGGGCTTATCGCGACTCCGGTTTCATAAGGATTTTAATGAATTAAGCGTACCTTAGACTCGTGTACTTTCGCAGCAAGTGAGTATTAAAAATTTAAAGTATATCCCGACATAATGCTGATAGAATCATGCGCAAAACTTTTAAAAGAGGGCACAGTCCACAAAGACTGGCTTAGTACCTAACTATCAATAAACTTTAGTTAACAGGAGACCCTTTCAAAACTTTTAAAAGAGGGCACAGTCCACAAAGACTGGCTTAGTACCTAACTATCAATAAACTTTAGTTAACAGGAGACCCTTTCAAAACTTTTAAAAGAGGGCACAGTCCACAAAGACTGGCTTAGTACCTAACTATCAATAAACTTTAGTTAACAGGAGACCCTTTCAAAACTTTTAAAAGAGGGCACAGTCCACAAAGACTGGCTTAGTACCTAACTATCAATAAACTTTAGTTAACAGGAGACCCTTTCAAAACTTTTAAAAGAGGGCACAGTCCACAAAGACTGGCTTAGTACCTAACTATCAATAAACTTTAGTTAACAGGAGACCCTTTCAAAACTTTTAAAAGAGGGCACAGTCCACAAAGACTGGCTTAGTACCTAACTATCAATAAACTTTAGTTAACAGGAGACCCTTTCAAAACTTTTAAAAGAGGGCACAGTCCACAAAGACTGGCTTAGTACCTAACTATCAATAAACTTTAGTTAACAGGAGACCCTTTCAAAACTTTTAAAAGAGGGCACAGTCCACAAAGACTGGCTTAGTACCTAACTATCAATAAACTTTAGTTAACAGGAGACCCTTTCAAAACTTTTAAAAGAGGGCACAGTCCACAAAGACTGGCTTAGTACCTAACTATCAATAAACTTTAGTTAACAGGAGACCCTTTCAAAACTTTTAAAAGAGGGCACAGTCCACAAAGACTGGCTTAGTACCTAACTATCAATAAACTTTAGTTAACAGGAGACCCTTTCAAAACTTTTAAAAGAGGGCACAGTCCACAAAGACTGGCTTAGTACCTAACTATCAATAAACTTTAGTTAACAGGAGACCCTTTCAAAACTTTTAAAAGAGGGCACAGTCCACAAAGACTGGCTTAGTACCTAACTATCAATAAACTTTAGTTAACAGGAGACCCTTTCAAAACTTTTAAAAGAGGGCACAGTCCACAAAGACTGGCTTAGTACCTAACTATCAATAAACTTTAGTTAACAGGAGACCCTTTCAAAACTTTTAAAAGAGGGCACAGTCCACAAAGACTGGCTTAGTACCTAACTATCAATAAACTTTAGTTAACATGAGACCCTTTCAATGATTATTTTTTTAAATTTTGAATTACATAATCATTTTACATAATTACCCTTCAAAAGTGTCCTCCACAACAAAGAACTCCTAGCACAGAGGACAATATACGAACCCTGCAAATATACAAACAGCCTTAAAGTCTTGAAAATTTTATTCTATTAATAAACGACCTTGTATATGAAAACATTACTAAATAAAAAATGACAAAAATTATTCATACGTTGCTTACATAGCCAAAGAGGTTTGTTTTTCTGTTAATAAAAATAATTCAACATCGAAATACGGAATTTTTCCAAGATATTTTAAGTCTATATACTCGTATATGAAAATTAAAATATGTTTGTTTGTGGTTTTGTATGTATGTAGACTATGCGTTACTAAACCATTTATCCGATTGCGATAAAACTTTTGGGATTTTATGTGCGCATGCCCACGATGGTTTCTGTATACAGTAGTGAGCTCTGACATCATGAAATTATGCAATGCTAAACCGTTCATCCGATTGCGATGAAACTTTGGTGAGTTGTTGTGAGCGAAGGTTTCTATATTCTAGTGAGCTCTGGCATTATGAAATTTGTATTAAAAAATTGCAATAGGTGGCACGCGAGCTGTTTGAAAACTGAATGAACAGGGACCGAATGTGTGGAATGCGGGAGGGGTGAGGGGATATCGGGAGGGGGGTTCGTTGGACGGGGGAAGCGGGAGAGGGGAGTGGGGAGAGAAAAAGTGGAGAAGGCAGAGTGGGAACGCATGAGGGGAAGGGGGTGCGGTGGAGGAATAGGAGACGGAAGAAGAATGAGATGAAGGGAAAGGACACGCAGGGAGAAACAATATCTTTCTTAAGTGGCATAGCAACACATGCCGGGAACTACAAACCCAGAAGCTAGCATATTTAGATTTATATATATATATATATAGATTTCCCCCTAAAACCATGCGAGCAAAGCCGCGGGTAAAAGCTAGTATCCTATATATTTCTTATGTTTTAATATATCGTAAAAATAAATACCTTTATAGAAACCCGATAAAATTATCTTCTAAATTTTTGTATTTGAAATATACTTTAAATATTATACACTGTTAAAAATATGTACTTTTAAGTTTTTATATATTATATGTACTTATAAAAATTGCTATATTTTAAGCTTCAAACATAAAAAAAAATAATAATTTAAGTCTGATTTTCAAAATTTGTGCGTGAAGAATTCAGACAAGCAATCAAATCGGAACTGATTTGTCAAGAATCAAGAATTCAGACTATCTTGTGATTTATTTCCTAAAAAGATAGTTTTTTCGGTCATTGATGGACATTGCTAAAACGGGGAGCAATTTAATTGGATAATTTTTTTTGAGGATTTTTAGGTTTGAGTGCATTTTATTTCAAATGCTGCTTCCACGCAACTTGTTTTTGTATTACATTCCTCTATAAGAGATTCTACAATGGCACAGTACGTAATATTGTTTGAAATTTAAATTACTTGTGTTATTAGTAGTGACCGACCAAAGGTTCGGCATCAGTTTCGGTTTCGGCAGATTTTCTGCCAAACCTTCGGCCGCATCTGCAAAAGATCTCAATAAATGGTAAATTTAGTCTTAAGAAATTAAGCACGTTGTGAGATTGTAAGTGCAATTAAAATTAAAATACTCAATTAATGAGGTCCTTCCTTTATAATTTACATAAGTGTTGATTATTGACAAATTTTTGTTCCAATAAGTATTTAACATGTTTGTTAATTTTTAGTAATAGATATCAAAAAAAAAAAATTTTTTTCACATACTTCAATTATTGTTTTTATTTTATTTCATTTAACACACGTGAACTGTTTGTATAAGGGTATAAAATAAGGTAAATTTCAGTAAACAATAGATTTTTAACATGCCTAAAAAGTTTCGGTTTCGGCCGAAACTGAGACAGCTACCGAAAATTCGGTTTCGGTTTCGGTAGAAAGTCCTGTTTCGGCGGACACTAGTTATTAGTAATAACACAAGTGACTTTTATTACAATAAAACCGGAGAGTGAATTCTTACTTAAAGTAAATTAAATTTAGAAGAATCTAACCGTTGTTTGATTTTTATCACTTTTGAGTTGGCAATATTATCATTAATTTTATTTTAGATTCGCGAATATTTTTAACTAAGATACATCAAAAATCCACAGAATAAATTATTCGCGGTGTCTTCAACAAAAATAATTTACGCCCTGAAGGCTTAAAAATCTTCACCACATTTGCTTCCCGAAATCACAATAATAAATTTCACTGCTAATAAAATTGGTGAAAAAAACATCCCTTGACTCTTTTCGAATATCAAATATCAATCGACGGAATTTAAGGATCACACGTAATACCCTTCAAGTAAATCAAATTGAAAATGGTTTTCAATTTAATATATCAACGAGAAAGATCGCTGGTATAAACATCACGTTATACCTACATTTTGATTTTCATTCCATATTATTATTTGCTACGTTAAATGTGATATGTGTATTACCGTCAAGGCAAAAGGTTGGGGATTTAATAGCCTGGTGGATTCCAATGCAAGGCAGCGTATTTTAATTGCTCATACTGAAATATTTGTTTGTATTTTGTAATTGCCTTAATAACATTGCACCGCGGTTGGAGGGATGGATTCGTACGTCCTTCACTCCTGGACATACTGACCCTCAGATTCCTACCCACCCCTCATACTTATTTCCTTCTCAGAACTTCCGCTCCATCCTTTCCTTTAAAAAACCCTCCAGGAAGCATCCCTTAAAATGACATAGGCCCCGAAATAATATAATTTATTTCATAAATACATTTCGATAAACTGAAGTGAAAAACAATGTGCCTCATAAAAATATATATATTTGTTTAGATCAAGCAAGCAAACGCTGATTCCGAATATATACATTTTGTTATATAGTATTATTACACGCATTTAAAATTTATTATCATTGTCATTTAAAAATAAATAAAACAACTTCACATTAAAACGCCCTATTTGGTTGGTGCCGCTGAATATATTGTTTCTGACGTCAGGGGTCACGGAACCAGTCCGCAATGTTCACATTACATTCTGGTTTTGTATAGAGATTGAACCGAGGAACCTCAGGTTTTGTTAATATTTAAATTATTTACAGTAATTAAAACCCCGGAAAATGATGGAAATCGGTTATTTTCGGATAATCTTCCCATGAATAGTTTATACGAAGATGACTTTTTTATTCTGGTATAATTCTGACCATTTAAGTACAGAATTTTGTAGAAGAAAAGCTTCTAAGCAAGAAAATCATCTTATTACTTGGGTAAAGTTATAGCTTTCTATAAAGAAAAACCTTTTTTTAAATTATGTACGCAAGTTTCAGACTGCTTAAGGTTATGATCATGCCATATTTGAAATTTGCTTTACAATAATTTCAATGTTTGATTTGGTTTCACCGCCAAGGAATTCTAATATACAAATTATTACAGTCATCCTGATCAGTGTATTACAAATAGATGTATTTTTGCAATTTGGTAGAATACACTAACATGAAAGAAGTGATGCGAGGAGATGCTGATATATTACCTGGTTAGTATAAAAAGCATCTCGACTGTCAATGCCGCCACACAAAATGCAGTGCCTGTTGCAATAAAACGTATTTGAGACTGGTGACGTCACAAAGACAACCACGGAAAAATTAAAACTTTGAAAATTATTTAAACCATTAAAAGTAACTATAATAAAAAAACCTGCTGATATTTTAGGTAGGAGGTAATTATTGATTAAAAAAAAATTAAAAATAAACGCACCATTAAAAAAAATTAATTATAATATTTCACTGTAGCCTTAAAACCACTCGCAAAATATCCGCATAATATGCTTCGTATGAGTGACGCCCATGAAACACCACGTGTATGTTTTTCATTATAAGCGTTTACCTTCGTATGACGATCTTTCATAAAATAACGTCGGCATAACATTCGTAATTCTTGAATAATGGGGCGACAGTAATTAACAGGTAGCGTCTACCGGGAGCACATAGTAAGAGTGAGGTACATAACAGGTGTCATCTGAGATGTTTCCGCGCATTTCTACGGAATAACTCCCGAATTCGGGCGTTTCATTCGCGTTCCTGACACCCTGATACCATCAAATATGGCGTGGCACTGAAAGCACGAGACGCGAGGGGGGGGGGGGGGGGGGGGGGAGGAAAAGGGACAGGGACAGAGGGAACCAAACCACACAGGAAGGGTGTGAGCCCAGATCTCGAGATGTGATGCTTTTGATAAACTTAAATAATTACTCGTAATGAAGTGAAATATTATTCAATTAAGCCCTGCTCTTGCTAATAAAACGGCTTTACTATAATTAACACAGTAGGCGAAACAACACCGTTGCTGGTTCTTATTTGTAAAACAACTGAAATGTAAATATTTCACTTTGTAATGACGGAAATGCTCGTGAAAAGGTGGAAGTTTAAGTTTGCAAGTTTATTGTTCCAAGAATAAACACTTATTTAGCGATAATATCGCTCCTTTGAAGATATCTTTGGGTCGAATTAGCATTTAAAAGATAAAAATAAAGTAGTTTTTGAAATATAAATATTGTACAAATGCATTAACATCAAAGTTCAACAGTTCCGTTAATCTCATAAACTTCGTTTTATTTATTTACTTACTTCTTTGTTATAGTTTTATTTGAATGCTTGTATTTTGAATACAAAAACAGCGGCGAATATTTTCAAATAAATTCTATTCAAAATTAAAATAAAACATTTAAAAGCTCCCCATTTAAAGCACTGACATCGAAATCAAAATGGCCGTCACGTTTGTTGAAACCACAATCTAAATTGCATTGAATGCCTTGTAATCAGTAGCCATAGTAGTTGGAAATTGTTGAAGAATATGCCGCGTAATGGGAGGTACGTTACCAGAATAATTGTGCTCAAATTGAACATTTTATGTTCTTAGTTCTCTTTCCAGCGAGACATTTCGCACTCCAAAAGCCAATGACCCAAAACAATGAATAACACATTTCAATTAGTACTTTTCACTAGAGTTTTTTTTAATTCTAATCGATTTATCGTTTTTATTAATTCATTGCAAACATTGTATTGTAAATATTTATAACCGTTTTTTGTGTAAAAAATATTTATAACGGTTTTTCATTTTTATTTATTTACCAATTATAAACTCAATCGAAAACGTGGAGACAGAAAAATGAGAAAAAGATATCAATATCTTTTTCTGATCCACATTTTCGATTGAGTTTTGCTAATATTGTCTTTATTTAATTAAGTTTACCATGTCTTTACAGAATACGAAATAATAGAACCACACATAATCATGTAGATATTGAAGATGGGAGATATGTACATATTTAACCATCTCCATATCCTATACATTTTTTTCAACAATAGTGTGCATCAAATGATGAATATACGTAAGCATAAAGAGTTTTAAGGGACGTACTTACTTTAACCAGTGATTCCTGACAATATTTTGATTAAAAAATGTTAATCAGGTTTTGGTTTCGTTGTATTTGGGTTTTTTAAAACACAAAAAATCTGTAGGTATTTAGTAGGTAAGGGGTTAGACGGTTATTGGGTTGAGTGACCAGTGAAATCACGTGGTTTTGAACAAAAAAATGAAAAAAAAACAAACAAAATTTCAATTACAATTTTTATTCCAAACAGTCCGGAATCACTGGTTAGTGAGCAAGTTAAATAAGTCATGTCTCTAAGCAGTCCCTAAACGCCCTGAAAACATGTTTTTTTCGTCAACTACGAGTACATTTTTTTATTTTATTTTTTTTATTATACAATCAATAATATTATTATTAAATTAATAAAAACAGTTTATTTTTTAACAAGTTCTGCTGTGTAATTATTATTACGCGTGACAGCTGTTTCGCCTTCCGAAGTAATTTTCAAACTGTCTGATAGTTGATTGACAGTTTTATAATGCCATTAGAAGGAGAAACAGTTGTCAAGTGTAATAATAATTACACAGCAGAACTTGTTAAAAAATAAACTGTTTTTATTAATTTAATAATAATATTATTGATTATATAATAAAAAATACAAATTTAAATGGAGTTCTACAAATTAAACTTGATAACAATAAATATATAGAGTACATTTTTATTTCATGATTTCTCTTTCATTCCCTGTTTTAGAATTTTTTGTTTCTTTTTGCTGCTTGCGGAGAAGGCTCGTTTTTATAGATTATATAAATAAATGTTCGCAATAAAATATATTTATTTAAAAATAATAATAAAGTATAGTCTAATATCTGGATTTTTGAATTCCATTCCTGATTTTTTTCTAACGTCTTTTAGGGATGATAGATATTCGTACAGTAACACAGTTATTGATGCCTCAGTCACCGAGTTCAGGCAGTTGGGACTCTTATGGGGTATTTCTCTGATGTTAATATGTTTATGTGTCTACGTTTCTCATGTTTCTATCGTTTATACTTATAATTCTGTTATGATTTGATTTATAAGTACAACCTGGCTTCTTACGGTTACCAATGTATTGATATTTTTTATGTTTTATGTAAATTTTAGTTTTACATAGTTAATTTTTTGTTTTATGAAAAATTTTAACTCGTGCTCCTTTATTATAAATTTTATTATTTCTAATTTTTTATTATGCTGTTTAATCAGAGGTAAAGTCACAAGGACGAAATTAATTCGTTTTATTTTTGCTATACAAACATGTGCAAACCTGGAAAATATAAACTGTCGATTTTCGGAAAATGAATAAATAAATAATTCGGGTGGACCAAATAATCTATGGATTTTAAAAATAGTTAATTCGTCTTAAGACCATCGGCGAAGTTAAGTGTGTCATGCTGCAAGTTTTGTAGGTGTTCCAATTTCGAATACAGGATTGTGGGCGGTGCGCGCGTGACTTGCGCGTCTCTATCACGTGACCACCGACAGCGCGGGAAAGCGTGAATGCGCGCGCAACTCAACTCGGATGCGCGTCAATTTCGAAATAATTATCCTCGGTCATGCACCTAAGTACAGGGCGGCACGGCGTCAATTAGTGCCAAGGAAAAGGGATCTTAACCTTTCGCGTGATTGAGATTAAGAAGAAGAACAAGACACGTCTCCGGGGTGAATAGCGTATATAGTGAATCGAAAGCAATGTGGGTCTTTAAAATAGTAATAATAGGTCTTTAAAATAGTGAGAAAACATGATGAAGTAAAATAAATAATTTGCATCGTCAATATTTTTTTAATGTTGGCTGCTTAATGAAGGTCACCATATTAATTTATTGTACCTCTGGTTTCGGTGAGAATATGTTGATCGTTTATATAGTAACCACGCCAATACATCTGTCTCCACTGAGGAAATGTCGTAGTGATTCAGGCCAAGTACACTTATTTTCAAATTAATCAATTATCTCAAGATAGGAAATTCCAAAACATCTAGAATATTTTGAACGAATGACACCGAGATGTTTGGACTACCATTTTTATGGTGCTCGATCGAAAATAAATAATATGTTGTTTGATATTTCTTAAAATAAAACATAAAGGTGAAGTAGCGAACTAACCTAAATATTTTATGCTATAAATCTTTTATTTACAATATTATAAATTTTATTAATCTTTTATTCCATGCTTAACTGCAACGCCTTTCCAATCATTAATCTACAAAACCATAGCGGCCGAAACGGCTCGTAAAAACACTAATAAAATTATCAGATCTTAGAAACTTTCAAATAATTAAGTAAAAAATGATGTTCCTAAAATAAAAAATTTAAAAAATACATTTACATGCATATAATATATATAATTATTATATATTTCTTTTATTTTATTTATAATATTATTATTTAATGTATAAAAACAGTTTATTATAAACAAGTTCTGCTTCTGCTTCGTAATTATTATTATGAGTTACAGCTGAGCACTAGCAGTCTTTTAAAAACTCAAAAAATAAAATATCCAAACTAAAAAATAGTGGCATTTATAAACTCCAGTGTGATGAATGCAACGCTGTTTATGTTGGACAAACTGGCCGGTCCTTTAACACTAGATTCAAAGAACACATGCGATCGTTTAAAAATAATAATAAAATAGAATCACAATTTGATAAACATCTCTTAGAAAACAATCACTCACTTAGTGATAATAATAAACCATTTCCGTTGCAGAACTTGTTTATAATAAACTGTTTTATACATTGAATAATAATATTATTAAATATATTAAATAAATAAAAAATTAAAATGGAGTTCTACAAAATAAACTTATTAACAATAAATATATAATTATTATTTTATAACTTCTATCGCCCAGTGAAGGAGATAATTTATATCCAGGGCTCTTTATAAATTAATAATACTAATAGCACCTTTTAAAATATCCAATCTAAAGTTATTTCAGCGTTAGTGACTTACAATTCACAATTTTAATACATTATAAAAAAAATACCCCAACCCATTAATCATCAATTTCATAGGCGTTATTAGCAATTTAGTCACACAATATATTTCTTGGAAATTTAAATAACTGTGAGACATTCATTCTCATCAAAAACATATTACATACTTCATAACATTCCAAAAAACACTGTAAAAAAATACAAAGAGATTATTATTCGTAGTACGCATACAACGAGTGTGCGAAAAAGAAATGCAATATTTTTACGACGTTGAATATTTTTGTTGCGAAATATTTCTTCATAAATGTAACAAAGGAATACAAAATGCGTCTTTTGATCGGATATTTAATTTGGGTGAAAAACGGTAGAAGCCGTAACCTAGCTTTTCCACTTTCAAAATACATATTACATTTCTATTTACGAAAATTCATCATTGGCAATAAATCTCAATTATAATTGTACACTAGCGCAGACCCGTAAAAAATCATGTCCCAGTGTAAAATTTTGGTTCTTGACAAATCAGTTCCAATTTTATATACAATAAACTATCATTGAAACTATAGGCATGTTCTTCATCACTTGTCTGAAGTCTTCACACAACTGAATCCAATTTTGAAAATGACACTTAAATTAAAAGAAAATTTGTGAACCAAATTTCACGCCAAAACTAATGTACAGACAACCAAAATTGGTTTATTTGATGATGTTTAAAGAGAGATTTGAAACACATAAAAAACACTATTTTTACGGTAAAATGTGTAATAAATTGAAATAATAGAATTACAACAGAGCATACAGTTAATGTTACGGATTTTTTCATGTTCATTCGGTTTCATAGATGAGATTAAATTTATCAAGTTTTTCCAAGAACCACGATTTTTTTAATACTTTTAACTGTTGTCATTGAGACCTTTAAAATGATTTCCATTGTAAACCATACACCAAATTCTTTCGAATACGAAAACCAAATACATACTGTATCATTTAAAAAATATTAAATCAATGGAAAAAAATAATAACGTTGGATAGTACACACATTCGACACTAAATGTGGTTTTTCATTGCATTGACTTAATCGTATGTTTTGGCATTCATAAATATTAAACATTAACTTCTTTCGATTTCTCTTTACGTAATTCATGATTCAGAGTGCGAAACAAAATAATAATAAAATTAATAATTCCTTTTTCATATATTGTTTTTATATGACTAATGCACAAGAGTCCCAACTGCTCCCGTCTGAAGCCTATGGCATCTTCAATTGGGGTATATTGTGAGACTAAAGGTAGTGAGGAGAGGGAAGGAGATATGCAATAGGAAGACGAGGAAGTATCGGGCAAATTCGACCTGGTCACAAAACCATTTCAAGCAACGTTTCAATACTTAATGATGGTCTCACACCAGGGTGATAATGAGAGTATCTTCAACTCTGGAACCTGCAGCAAATATGTAATTATTATTTTTAATTATTGAATGGTTAAATAACACAATAAAACAAACATCAAATAAATTTTATTTACGCACGCCGGAATTTGAACAAGCGACCGTCGAGAGCCTTCCCATCGAAGATGGAAGCCGTTACTACTTTATTACATTTTGTTTCATTTGGTTGTACGCTCAGGGCTTTTGCATTTACATAGATTACTAGCTAAAGTTCCCGGCGATGCCCAGGCTTTACACAGAGTTCTCAAAATCAAATGTAGACAGTGACCTTCCCTTGCATACAAATCAAATCCACACCGTTTGCTTGCCAGCCCGCTCGTCTATTATATACAGACATTCTCCTTTATATATTATATATTTCAACCAATTTACACAAAACCTTGACAAACTATATACTTAAACCTTCCTCATGAATCAACCTATTGTTGAATACCGCATGAAAATACGTTCAGTAGTTTTTGAGTTTATCGCGAACAGATAGACAGACAAACTTGGAGGTGGACTTTAATTTATAATATGTAGAGATAAGAACAGAATACACCTAATCGAAAATTAGACAAAAAGTAAGCACGAGATAACGTAAAACTGAAAAACTAAATGTGAAACACTATTAGTACCTATAAAATGAAACACAGTGCATAAAAAAATAGACACGAACAATTCCATAAGACAAATTAAATATAACTTCATTATCTACGCCAACATAATTTATAGGTTTCAACAAAGTGGACGCGGGAAATTTGGATTTGAAGCCAAAATATGCAATTCTTCTTCTTCTTCTTCTTCTTCTTCTTCTTCTTCTTCTTCTTCTTCTTCTTCTTCTTCTTCTTCTTCTTCTTCTTTCGTATGGTGGGGGGTTAGAGGGGGACATCTAGGTCTGCGAGCCAGTCTAGGGTCTCAGGCGTTGCCCTGTGGACCTCATCAATCCCGCCGGGGAATGAATGGAGGGCATTCGTTGACCACATGTTCGGTGGTCTGCACCGCACCGCATTCACACGTCGCCGACTCTTTAACCACTGGAGCGACCATGTCGAATAATTCGACATTTTTTCTTCTAGGATTGCCCACGTCGAATAATTCGACGTTTATGACGTACCACTCGTAAAAAATTAAAAACTATTTAATTATTTACCAGTGCCTGGCCAATATTTATTCCGTTGGAAAGGTGGGAATATTGTCTCTCATCTATGGCAACACCTATTGCATATAGATGTTTCTGGAAAAAGTATTTCGCGCTTTAAAACTGACAGTTTAGTCACCTCCGACACAAAACTGTTTGACAGGCCGGATAAATTTACACGTGTTTTAAAATGCCCTAAGTGATTGTGTTTTTGCATTTTAACACCAAACAGTTATCACAATTCAATTATCCATGTGGTTAACGTGTTTTCAAGTGTTCAAACTAAGAATTTAGTGACTTTTAACATGTTTTAACATGTTTTACGTAAATCGAATTTAAAATCTAAATTTCATCCGATTTTTGTGTTTATTTTTACAATTATGGACCTACTTACTTGACGTGTGCATTCGAACTATAGTTTATCAATTAGAAGAATTCTTAACAAAGATATACATTTAAATTTCAATTAGCTTTGAAAAGTTTTAATCTAGAATATGACAACTAAAGCTAGCTGTCAGGTGCAATTTTTGTGACAAAGCAAATGGCGGATCTCGGCAAAATAATTGCAAATATTGTAAAAGATTAGTACTACGTATTCTTATGATATATTATCTTTTTAAAAACCTTGTATTTTGTTTAGACAACGTGTAGAAATCAAAAATATCCAATGTTGACTTGAAAAAGTAAAATTTAGGGCAATCTTACAGGAATTAACACGCAGGATTCGCACATTTTTAAAGTTTACGATTTTATAATATTTTTTTTATAATTCCTACAAATATGTGATAATCAACAAAAGATAGGTTAATTTATTAACTATATAGAACTATAATCAGTTTGCATGTCTTCATATTAAAATTCGGAGATATGATTTTTTCAATGTCGGCGGAAAAAATTCAAAATGTACTCGAAAATGTCACGAGCAATCGAGGGCAAAAGTTATAAAACGCGCTGTCGTTCCAGTGGATAAGGCCCCATCTATGCATCATGTGAGCACAACGGCTATGGGAGCACCTTATCCTATTGATGGCAGTCCAGAGTTTGCGAGGCAATGAGAACCCAAGCTGTCTCTCAGTGGGGTCTTGCACGAGATGGGCGTTTTTGACGTTGGCTGATTGCCACTCAAGCTTCCACCTATCTTCTGGGGTGAGAGGTGTTCGAAGGAGTCTTTCTCCTTCCGTCCAGAAGGGTTTTCGAGACTTTAAGCGGCATGCCGGGTGAGAAACGACATCATCGTGCAAGGGTATTTCGCTTTTTTGCAGCGCCTTCTTGTATTCCCTCAGTGTTGCAATATCTCGCCTGATATTTGGCGGGGTTATATTTGCAATTATGGGGAGCCAAGGAAGAGGAGTCGATTTTAAGGTTCCGCTGATGGTTCGCATTGTGGCATTAAGCTGAACGTCGACCATGGAAGTGTGGGCGCTTCTGGCCCATACTGGAGCACAGTATTCAGCTGCTGAGAAAACCAGGGCAATGGATGCCGTTCTGAGCGTGTTGGCGTCGCATCCCCAGCTAGTACCAACCAGCTTATTGACTAAGTTTAGTCTTGTCCTGGTTTTTTTGCCCACTGTTTCCATGTGTTTCCGGTAATTCAGGCTCCTGTCCAAAGTTACTCCAAGATAGCGGGGATGGGGGTCATGGTAAATATTTTTTCCATCAAACTGAACACAGAGTTTTATAAAATATGCAATCAAGCTGGATAACATTTTTTTATCAAAAGGTACAGCAAATATCTAGTACGGATTTGTGCTATTTTTGTTGTAAATTATGATATAAAGAGAATTAAAGAATTCAATATTGCTTGATTTTGGAGGCAACGTTTTGGGCAGTAATTTTAATTTATATACGACAAATTTGGGTTTCGTGACTTAGCAGGTGTGACCAGGTTCATGGGGTGAGGTTTGGGTCTTGGCGGCGGATGCGTCCGCCCACCAGTTTCATAGCAGCCTGGATCGGGAGAAGGTGAGGCTGAGGATTGAAGTGTCCCTTTGACTTCTCCAGCCGTACTCTCTCGGAAAATCGCCTTGCACCGCAGTGGGAGGTATAGATTCATACGTCCGTCACTCCTGGACAGACATACCCCTTGATTTCTACCCACCCCTCATACCCTTTTTCTTCCCAGAACTTCCATCATATTTTTTTGTTATTTTTAAACATTTGTAATTTACTCATAAATAATTTCCCAATTTAACTCTAAAATCATGAAAAATAGAAATTTTATGGACTATATTTTTATAATTTAAAACGCAAATAAAATAACAGATATTTGACAAAACAGTTTGACAACAAAAATAATTTTGCAATTTGGGTGGGTATTTTGGCCTCTAGTCCAAATTTAAGCTGCCGCTACCTGATTTTCTATCGATTTCTTACATATCCACTTTAAACATTAGAACTTTTTAAGATCTTAAAAAATATATTTATTTTTTAAGATAATATCTACTTATTCCCCAGGCCGAAACGAAAATCATATGAAATTCCATCGGTAGAAAAAAATCGCAAAGTATGCTCCGAAAATGTTTATTATCACGTTTGATTCAGTTATTTTACAAGATACACGAAGATATATGAAAAAATTCGCAGTGTTTTTTTAAAAGCTGTTTTAGACGTCCCCCAAGAGATTTTTGCTCTATTTTAAACGAGTCGTGTTTTATTAAACATTTTCACAGTTTTCGCTACAATTTTACCGTTTTAAATATTAGCGCGCTCTCTCCAACATTCGTAATTACATATCTCTCCATCTTCTTCTTTTTGAGCCGGGATACGGCATCTTAAGATTCCCCATGATTCCATAAATGGAGCTCGTAAATATATCAGTAGTGTCCCCAAACTTTTGCCCAGATCACGCATCCTATTGGTTAGTGAGAGTGTCTGATAGTTGATCGTGTATTTGTTGCAGAAAAATGTGACATTTTGTTTTGTGTTCCTAGCCGGTACATGGAATATAATAGCTGCAACAATGGGAGGGCTGTCAATTATGTTGTTAATGACAGTGTTACATATCAGGTCTAAAATATATATGTTGTCAGGCAATTAAATGCAATAGATTCATGACACTTAGATAATTAATGTATTGTAGTAGAATTTTCTGCTTAAAATTTATGTATCTGACATTTGTGCTGAACTCGTTTTATATTGTCAGAGCAAACTTTATACAAAGTTGACCAAATAGGTGAATTATACTCCATTTGACGTCTTACGAAAACTAATGAAATATAGTGCGTTCTTATATAATCTATGGACTTCAAAAAAAAATCTGAAAAGGAAGCCAAGCACCTTTAAATTTAAAGTGTTATTAGTTATAGTGTTAATGTGCGCAATGAATGGTAAATTTTCACCGAATGTTACACCCAAGTTAATAATTTGTATGCTACATCTAATCGATGATTCCACCATTTTAACACTTATATTAATATTATCATTAAATTAAATAGTGTTGTACACAAAATTATTTATTTGCATCTAATTAAAATGACGCCATAAAGTGAATTGGCGATTATTGAAGAACTTATATTATTTATTTATTTATTTAAACGCCATAAAATGGCAGTTACATTCAAGTGATACATGAGATTACAAAGTGGGTATCACGGGAGGGTATCAGTATTACAATAATATCAAAATATGGATGTACATTTAAAAAAACATATATGATAAAAGCAAGCATATAGGTACAGGATACTATTATGTATTACTAAACTACTGTTACCATACTAAATAAATTGTATAAATGGTATAATAACAGAGAACATTTTATTTAAGTAGCATACAAATATGTAAATAAAGGTGACTTGCTAGAAAAGTTGACAACAAGTATATCAAGTATATGTAGACAATAAAAAGAGTAATTTTGATTGAGTTTATTGCTACCTTCAAAGTTACTTTGTTTGGAATGACCGCGCAGGTATTGCTAATTAGCTCTGTTGTTTCAGGGCTGTCAGTTAAATAATTAATATCTGAAGTAAGTAGTTTAGAATCTGTAGTTAAATATGATATAGAATCCATGCCGACGAATATTGTCATGCCTAATTATTATTGTATCTATACGATTATTGTAATTTATTTATTTATTTATTTATTTATTTATTTGAGACACAAACAGGATATTTATATAACATTTTTGTGGGTAGTATATAATAAATTAAAATACAAATATAAGTATCCCTAGATTAATGTGTCTGCATTATTCACATATGCATTTTCACAGAAGCAAACTCTTGAAAAACAACGCAAGTATTATTTATACATAAGTTGAAAACTTAAATACAAAATTGAAATACATAATAACAACAAGTATACAATATTTATAAAGTATTTACTGAAAAGTATCTAATGTAACTTTTTTTTTTTTAAGTGCACAAATTGTGGAGATATTTTTTGAAATATGTTATATTATTTGCAAAAATATCTATGGAACTGTGTATTTTGACAAGATCGTTGTATGACCGAGACATTCTAGATATAGGATTAAAATATCCAGTATTATTTGTAAAAATTTCAGTCCAAAATATGTTAAGGGTTCTTGTAGATTTGGGCCTGGCGTATAACTTAATTTGGTTGACTAAGTTACTGTCTACACGATTATTCACAATTTTATAGAGCATTAAGAGGTCATTTATGTTTCGTCTTTTAACTAGACTCTCTAATTTGAAATAAGTAAGTCTTTGTTCATACCCGTCTAAAAGATGGTGGACACCTGATCGGTAAGACAAAATCCGTGTAAATTTTCTTTGGACTGATTCGAGTCTAGATACCTGTGTAATATAATGTGGATTCCAGACTGTTGACCCGTACTCAAGAACACTTCGGATTAAGGAATTGAATAGAATTATTAGGCTATTAGAATTCTTAAACAGTTTGGTTGATCTTACAATAAAACCTAGTAATTTATTTGATTTACTCACAATATATTCAATGTGCTGATTGAATGTCAGTTTGTTGTCAAATATAATTCCTAAATCTTTTATTAATTCAACTGTTTCGAGATTGTGACCACATATGCTATATGAATATAGAATTTTGTTGGTGTTCTTGGTGAAGTTTATAACTTTGCACTTAGCAATATTCAGTTCCATTTCATTGTCAACACACCAGGTAGATATTGTATTAAGGTCTTGTTGTAAGAGTTCACAATCTTTCATAGATTTAATTTCTTTATATAATTTGAGGTCATCAGCATATAGAGAAAAATTACAGCGGAGTTTATGTGTAAGGTCGTTAATAAAGATTAAGAAAAGTAAGGGTCCAAGGTGAGATCCTTGTGGTACGCCCGACGTAACTAATATTGGGGAAGAGTTAAATAGTTGAGATTTTAAAGATTAGATTTTAAATAGTTAAGTAATTGAGAAAGGTTATCGCCTTCTCATAACTAAATTCCTTGCAGTTGAACACATCTACTACTTCTGAGAAAGCATTGCCAACTGCGTGCAATCTAGGTATAAGCGAGTATCTAAATGACTCACTGAAATAGTAATGAAATAAAAGTAACAAAGTACTTAAAACTTTTAATTAAGTCTAGACTATTAAGTTCAATAATTATATTAGTCTCATTGCTCTATACTCTACTTCAAACTCTCTCGTATAATGCATTCGCTGGAATCCGGATATATAATTTATTACCAATTAATATTTCTCTAACTTAATTGAATTTTCCGATTGAATTTCCAGCAGTCCAAAGTCGGGTCCGGCGATATCGATCATTGCAGAAGCCGGTGGAGCCAAGCGGGGCCATGAGGGGGTGGGGAGGGTAGTTCGAGCCGCAGTCAATAAGTGTTGTACTCAGTTAAAATCCGTGGCTTGCAATAGAAATATATGTCCCATAAATTATTATACCGAGTGTTGCGGGGATATAGACCGCCTCCCTTCACTGTGGGTCATGGGTGGGTAACCTTTTGTGAAAAAAAATCATCGCGAAATTAAATGAGTGTGTTTGGAACATTTTTTTCAGAATACGTGGTAGGTACTAAGTTTTTTTTATTTTTTGATAGAAAGCAGTCACTTTGTGGTTTGACATATTGAATGAAATAAAACAATAGCTTTGTTTTTTAACCACGATTTATTTAATTTTCATAATACCGACCGGTTTCGCTTTAGTCAAGCATCTTCAGGGTATAAAACTAAAACTGTTTTAATTTTAAACCCTGAAGATGCTTGACTAAAGCGAAACCAGTCGGTATTATAAAAATTAAATAAATCGTGGTTAAAAAACCAAGTTACTGTTTTATTTCATTCAGGTATTAAGTTCTTAGGAAATACATCAACAAGATTGAAGAGTTAACGTCACGTACTGTAATTTTTCTTCTCAATGATAACCTGTCCATATATGTAATGTTTTCAGATAATATCCATACACTGTTTTCAGATAGTGTCCACACAATCTTTTCAGATATCCATGCAATGTTTTCAAATAGCGTCCATACAATGTTTTCAGGAAAACGCTTCAACACTTGTTTCGTCACATTTTCAGTGTATAAAAATCAGGCAGTAGATGACTCATTTAGATGTTAGATTGTACTCAAGCTAATGTAATTTATTTATATTTTATAGTTTTGAAATCTACATGATACAAGTAACAATCTGCACGATTTAGACTGCCCTTAAAATAGCTAAAAGCGAGGGCAAAAGAAGACGAATAGTTCAAATAGATAACAACAAAAATAACATTTTGACTTACGGCCTTTGTTTCCAATTCTTCGGATCAAATTTTAGCTCAAGACTCCTTAAAAGTACAAATACATATATGCTCTTTCCAATCCAACTCTCCAACCAACAGGAGAATCGAGCGTTGCTGATCACTTATGTAGTTGATCAGAGACTCAAATTGATCGATCGAAAAGTTGGGAACAACGGCCGTTGACCTCTACTTGCGGATTTCCGTATTTTGAGATACATTTGAATAATGGTATGGTTTCGAAATTTACGTGATACAAGTAACAATCTGCAGGATTAAGACAACCAAAAGAGCAGGCAACAGAAAAGGAATAGTTCAAATACATAACAACAACAAAAATAATACTTTGACTTACGGCCATTGTTTCCAATTCCACTGATCAAATTTTGGTTCAATACTCCTTAAAAGCACAAGCACGCTCTTTCCAATACAACTCTCCGACCGATTGGAGAATCGAGCATTGCTGATCAGTGTTGATTGGAGATCGGAGCTGATCGGAGACTCAGATTAATCGATCGAAAATTTGGAAACAACGGCCATTTTCCATATTTTGAGATAAATTTAATTAGACTTAATCTTGCAAAGAGTTTCATGTATCACATTGATTTACATCTAAATCAACAGTATCTACCAAGACACTTGGTTGACTGTAACGGAACGCGTGCCCCGGTTTGCGTGCCCCGCGCGCTCAGTAAGGGGTTGCCACGGACCGCTTAACTCGTAAATTAAATTGTAAACGCCGGCGACCATATGGAGCATGGAGCATGGAGCATGGAGTCTATTGCGAAACGGTGAGTGGGGCGGGCATAAAGTGCGCCCGGAGCCGGAATGGAGAGGAACGGGCTTTACGTTGTATCGAGTGTCGGATAGAGTGAAAGTTATTGCGGGAAAAATTAGTTGCTTTTAATGGTTAGCTCCTTCAGCGCTTGTATCGATGTTATTCCGTCATTCGGGGTTTTATTTCTGTAATACTACCTATCATGTATTATTATTTTCAAAAGTAACCTTTTATAATGATTTATTTTTGGGGTATTATGCCGTGTTGTGCTTCCTCCTTCTTTAGTCAACGTTTCGGACAGCGTTTCAGTGTAAACCATCATCAGGGCAGATGTGGACACCATAACACTGTCCGACTGATGGCTGAAGAAGGAGGAATAACACGGCATAATATCCCAAAAATAAATCACTATTTACACCTTTGGTCGTGAAAATCAAATATCTCCAGAGTCGCCTTATTTAGGACGATTAAAGCTTAATCTGAAATCACTGTTTTCACTCCAGTGCAAATAAGAAACAACTATCGAAAATCACATTTTTTTGGCTAAAATTATTTTCAATTTGGGAGGCGGGAATGGGTACCGCCGCCCCGGGAACCTTTATTAGATAACCAACACCTCTGCCATAGACCACCCCAAGTGGTTCGCTACGTTTGGTGATTTAGCAGGGGTGCCCGGGTTCATGGGGTGAGGTTTGTCTAGGTCTTGCAGGCGGATGAACAGGACATACTGAACCCCAGATTCCTACCCACCCCTTAAACCCTTTTCCTTCCCAGAACTCTCCTCTCCTTCCTTTCCCTAAAAAAAACCCTCCACACAGCATCCCCAAAGATGACATAGGCCCTGAGGAAAATTATTTTCCTCAGGGCCTCCTGTGTAGAGCTCATGTAAAAAAAAAAAATTTTGCCAGTTTCTCGTGATTAACTTTTATCTTTCTTATAAAATTATTTGGGAGGCGGGTATGGGTACCGCCACCCGGAAACTATTTATTGGATAACTAACACCTCTGTCATAGGTCACCCCAAGTGGTTCGCTACATTTGGTGACCTAGCAGGGGTGCCTCCGGCGGTGAGGGTGAGGTTTGTACGGGGCTGCCCACCAGCTGTGTGGCAGGTCATATCGGGAGAGACTATTTGATGGAGACCTTGTGATCTCTCAAGCAGAAATCTTTTAGGGCATGGCCTTGCACCGCAGTGGGAGGGATGGATCCATACGTCCGTCACTCCTGGACCCTCTAACCCCCAGGTTCCTACCCACCCTTTATATATCATCCTTCCCAGAACTTCCTCTAGTTCTTTTCCTTTAAAAGAACCTCCACTCAGCATCCCCAAAAATGATATAGGCCTGAGGTAAAATATTTTTCGCAGGGCCTGCTACGCGGAGCTATTGTAAGAAAAACAATTCATAAAATAAATTAAAAAAAAAAAAACTTTTTTGCTCTAATAGACCGTTTCTAGATTCCGTTTGTCAAGTATTTTTTATGCCTATTACCTATGTTCGTGATGATATAATGCACATTAAGAACATTCACATTTTTCTCGTGTACTTCCCTCTCATTATCGAATTAAAGCTTTTTCAATTTTATTCCTTTTTTCTGTTCATTTTTCCATTTTCTACCAGTAGGCAATGACGTTACATAAATAAATAGACTCGCCATAGTCTCATATACTCAAAATATAATGTGGAAAGTAAGGAACACTCTTTTGTTTTCAGCGATTTTCAGTATAATTTCTTAATTCAAAAGTTTATTCCTGTGTGATAAAGATAGACAATCAAATAATGTGTGTGTATGAATGCAATGAATATAGGAGCGGGCGGCGTATTGCTTGTCACTTTTTGATGGAACGTTCGCTGTCTTCTTTTCTTGAGGCCCACTAGAATAAAAGGTCCGGCTGCCTGTCGGAGTTTGATATGTCGAGCTATACAATAAATACAATAAGGCAACGACAGTTTTCAAATGGTGGCGATTGTCATCAATACTTGTTAGAACTACTGATTTATGTGTTGTTTTACAGCAAGCAAACAAATAAACAGAGTGTTTAGGCTGATTAGTCTACTTTAAAACAGTGAAGTTTACTTAGCAACAGAAATTTGGCTATTGCGCGTTTAGACCCTTTACTTTAGTAGGACTTGAATTTTCTCTAATGACATGTAAAACCGCGAGCGGGAAACATGAAAATTAATTGTAATATTTATAATAATCGATAATATTAAGTAATTTGCGTGTACTTACAAATGAAATGTTCTTCATTCGCCTTTACTATTATTTGCCGTGTAATTGAAACATTTTCTCATCACACAGGAGGGCATTTTGACACTTTTTAAAACGCAATTTACTTACTGGTAAGTGCTGGTAAGACGCAACCTTACTCGACGTGTAGCAGTTTAGTACTAAAGTACTAGATATCGAGATCGTTACAATTGTCTTGTTCTTGTCTTCCCACTTTGAGATTTCTACCCCTCGTCTAATAGTATGTAACGTCATAGCCAGTAGGTAGTACAATTGAATTTTCCTGGTATATGCCAATAATATTGATATCTCAAATCCTTTAGCACTTGTATTGATTTTATGTAATATTATGTTACTGGTATACTTCTGACTGACCTCCTAATTGCCAACGATATTGCGTTGGATAATAAGTTATAGCTCCTACGCTTGTATTGATGTTACTCGGTTATTCGTTGTTTTACCAATTTTCATGAATATTCGCAAGCTAATGCTTGCGAATACGAAGGTAATCCTACGATTTGCCAATGATATTTGACTCGTTATTGATTAGTAGCTGTTACTTCGTCATTCAATGTTTTATTTATGTAAAAATTTTCTGACTTCTCCAATACGCTGACTTTATCGTATCTCTATCTGTAGCTGCCACAATACTTAAATTAATGTTATTCATCGAGAAAGGTGTTATTTCTTCCATCATTGTTTCTGATTTTACCTGTATTACGCGCAATAGTATTTCCTGAGCTACTTCCGGATATACTGTCGTCTGATGATATTGAACTCTTAATAAGTGGCTTATATTAGTATTAAATTCTACGTCATTTGATGTTTTATTTTCCGTATGAGGCAACCTCCGATATTCTACTAATATGGTTATCAACAACAATGAATACCCGACAACACCTAATGAATTTGAGGTACTTAACTAACTTAAAGTAGATAGTGCGTGGGGTCCCATGGTCTGGTCTCCGGACAGTCTACCATCAGGTGTAAATTGAGCAGCGTCGTTGACTTCTTTCGTTTCCAAACCCAGGAAACGTACAGTGAGAGAGGTTATTCCTTGGATTAAGTAAAAACAATTTGCTTTGTAATGGGAATATTGCTGTAAAAAAGTTTATTCAGATGAATATTAAGTTTAACAGAGTTTCGATTCTATTCTGAGCGCTGGAGTTTCAATTTGTAAAATGTAGAAAAGATGTGGAAATAATGACATTGCAATAATCAACAAGCTTATTTACAGACGAAAAGTGAAAGTTTACGAATCGACAAACAGAGAGTGTAAATAGACAAAAAATGCATTGAAATGTTTCGTAAAGGGTGAAATAGACGCGAAAGTTATGAGTTAGTTACTCTACACATCAAGGTTAAGCAAAATGAAAAAATGTGAAATGCTCAGCGCAAAATTTGATTTTATTTGACATTATTTATTTCTGTTCTTGAACTTACACAATACAGATTATAACATTGGTTTGGTTTACATAGATATTGAGTTTAGTAATGAAAGAAAAAAAAGTTAATGATTCGTAACTGCATGTATGTAGGTAAGTACCTAGTAGTATTTTGTGAACACCTTACGAACCTTGCGAAGCTGTGTTGAAGTGTTCCCATGTTTGGGAATAAATGCTATTCTGTCAATTTTTTTCTGTCAAAATGAATTTAAATATGAGATATATGGGACAACACAATACACAACAGATGGTAGATATTAATTTCCACAAAACTAAGGTTATGTGCCAGTTAAATTCACTCGTAAGCGTCGGGGAACATTCTTAGAAATGTTTAACCATTATACAAGTTGTCCGGAAACTCGTAGTACAAGCGGGAAACTGGAGAATCCACATTACATTTGGAGTCGATTTTGTGGTTTAACTTTTTTTGATTTGAGCTTTCGTTTTCGAGTAAATCGGGTCCGAAGTTTGAATTTTTTAGGTTAAATTTGAAAAAAATTTTCACTAGGGGGTTGATTTCAGCTGTGTAATGTCTTATAAAATGCAACGAAGGGTAAACCGGGCTCAAAAAATTTTTTAACCCTTTAGTTGCCGAAAAAATGGAAAAATAGAAAAAAAATTATATTAAAATCGAAATGTTTAGATCGAAAAAAATAAGTTTTTTGGGTTCTCTACGTGATGTAGATTCACCAGTTTCCCGCTTGTACTACGAGTTTCCGGACACGTTGTATATTTACGTCAAGTTCTAAAATTAGGGAAATAATTTTGATAAGGCCGCCTTTAGAAAACTTGTAATTATTCCAAACAACGAGATTTACCAACCTCTCTGAGCGAGTTTGACGACGAATCATTCTCCAGTGAGTTGGTCGGTAGCCCAGAGGACGGTCTGCAGACAGAATTCAAAACCTTTAGCGTATTCTGACCTTCTTCCATCTAGCGCCGTCAAAAGTTTAATATGCACAATGATCTACTGATTGCATCGAACCCCGCAGGATCACTGACATTACGTGACTTTGATATGTAAATACGAGTCCCTTCTGCTTGATATTTAAGTTATGTATTTCCCCATTGATATTTCCGTAAACACGGAGCAATTTTAATTGCATACCTACATACAATCTACGTGTCAAGGAACAGAATGCAATCGTTTCACGGAACGAGGGAAGTCCGGGAAATAAAACAATATTATCCAATGTCGGCATGCAACAAAATTCGTGTCATTTCCCGACAAATGATGATTGGCAGCAAATCGTGCGCGCGGCGTCGTGGGTAGCACGCATCGCCCGCCGCGGCCGCGTGGCATTCTACTCCACGTGTGAACGACTAGTCGACTAGTGGCAACTTACACTTGATTAATTCGTCAAATTAAGTTGGCCGAGTGGCGTGCGGCTTGCGACCCGCGGCACTCCGCGACACGACACATTTGTCGTGGAGGAGACTAAAGTTGCGCCGTTATCACGGAACGCGAGATTACAAGAGGAAGAATCATAATTACCGCTAATCACGAATTTGTTTCAAAGTGAGTCAAGTTGTGGTTAACTGTTGAAGGCATGTTTAATTTGTGTACCCACCGCTTGAACTTTCAGATATCATTATATGTTCTAGGCACGTCACTTTAATCAATGAAAACTAAAGACAAGTATTTTGTAACTTTCAGATTCAAAAGAAGTTTGATGGTGTTTTGGTAAGTTGCAGTAGCTGTTTGACTTTTGGGCTGTTAAGCCATGTTGAGCTTCCACCTCTTACTTATGACATCTGTTCTGATGATGTGCACTACAAACCTGTTCGAAACGTTGCATTGGCTCGATGAAGAAAGTGTAACATAACTTGCTAGATACTCCAACATACAAGCTACATAATTCTTTTGCGCTGAAATTCTCCTAATAGTATAAAGCTTATTATTTCTTCAGATTGTTGGAAAAGCTTCATATTTATACATACAAATTATCCAATTATTATTATTATTATTATTTATTTATTTATTTATTTATTTATTTACGGACAAATAGTCCAATTAACAATATAACAATAACACGAATAGAAAAAAAGAGAGATCACAATGAAAGGAGATTACATATAGATGAAGAGCATTGACTAAATACATATAATATAAAAGTACATAGAGAAGATAACTATAAGTAGCTTGAAGATGGATTTAAAAAGACTTTAAAAAACCACATTGCGTAACGACTGCCGAAAGTCATTTAGGCTTACACCAAAAAATTCAATGCTTTGATTTGCGTTGACAAGTCTCGACATTCTGGATAAAGGAGAATGATATCCATAATTAGTAGAATGTTGATTGAGGAACAGCAATTCATTATTTCGGAGTCTACGGGAAGGAATGTTGAACTGGATGAGTTGTAACAAAGCAGGTGTGTCAGTAATACTGTTGATAATTTTGAAAATGCATATTAGATCAGAGTCCTTTCTACGTTTTTCTAAAGAGGAAATGTTTAAAGTTTGTTCAATTTCACCATACGTGTATTCTCCTCTTTCAAGTCCTAACCTCCAAGCAATTTCTCGTAGGAAGCGATGTTGTACAGATTCGACGTAACAAATGTGGATAGCATAAAAAGGAGACCAAATGACACTAGCATATTCAAGGTGAGGGCGGACCAGCGAACAGTAAAGAGTTTTAAGTGTATTTATTTGTTTAAAGTCAGAGGTAATTCTATGAATGAAGCCGAGTAGTTTAAGTGATTTGTTAACGATATATACGATTCATATGTTTTCTCTCTGTAGCATTTTCTTTTTGGTTAAACGATTGGCATTATTGGAAGCATTTTGGTTCAAAATACTCGTATATCAATTGGTATCTAAAATAACACTGTTTGACGTTTTCAAATATTTTTTGTTACCCCTCAAAGTCAAACTAAATTTGCCAGAAAAATGCTAAAAGACAAACACCCTTTGATGTCTAGCCTGTAAACATTTTGGAAAATTTCGAACATTGATGTTGGGTAGTTCTGACCTTAAAAATATTAAAAATCTATTTATCTAAAATCTATTTATTTTTATTTAAGTTTTTATTTCAGCAGGACTCGGAGTATAGACCAATTCCAGTATTTCTACCATATTACATGCAACATTTTACCGGTATTACAATGAAAGATGCTCCGAGGAACTAGCGTCATTGATCCACTCGGCCCCGGTGGATAGTCGGGAGAAATACGCCAAACACGCGCCCGAAATTTGTACACGGTTGACATTAGTCACATGGGAACGGGTCGTTTCTATGACTCGTTCTTGAGTTCAACGGCTCGGCTGTGGAACGATTTGCCGGCCTCTGTGTTTCCTTCCTCCTACAACATGGGTCTCTTCAAGACCCATGTTCACTCCTTCCTTTCCTCAAAAAGACCCTCCACACAGCATCTTCAAAGATGACATAGGGCCTGAGGGAAATTATTTTCCTCAGGGCCTCCTGTGTGGAGTTAATGTCAAAAAAATAAAAACGTAAACAACAATTAGGTACATAGGAAAAAAAATATGCAAAACACAGGTAGGTACCTACTAATATAAAAAAACACAAAAATTAAATAAAAAAAAAAAAAAATTAAATAAAAAAGATCATCCTTCAAGGAGGTCGCCGACTTATCTGCATCCATTGCTCATTCAATGGAGAGTTGAGCCACTCGGATGTAACAACGACAATGACGTTGGTTGACTTCCGTGTTCTGCCCAAAGAACTGGCGAAATGTGATACATTCAAAATACTATTTTGAGAATGTTATTATATTCCGAGAAGCTATTAATACATAGGTAAATTTCTGCGCACGGTGTGAAACACGGCCATCATTTTGAAGACCTTTCGTCGGAAGGAGTTTGAAGGAAGTCGTTGAAAACCACAACGTAAGGGAAAATCTTGTCGTTAAACTTATCCTACAGAACGTACAACATTGGTTTTTTTTTTTAAACATCATAAATACAAGATGATTATTTTCTGAAAAAGCTGCACCTATTCTGTAGAGTCAGTAGAACTACATTCTCATCCTTGTAGGTACCGCGTAATCATGCTATCTTTCCTCACAAGAGTCCAGCCCCTCCCGTCTGGAGCCAGTAAGACTTGGCACTCTCAGTTAGGGTATGTTGTGAGGCTCAAGGTAGTGGAGGGGAGAAGGAGATGAGGAAGAGGAAGGTGGAGAAGCACCTGGCTATTCAGATCTGGTCACCAAACCTAAAGTCATTTCAAGCAAGGTTTCAATTCTAAATGATGTGGTAACACCAGGGCGATACTGATAGTAACTTCCAACCTGAAACGTGCCGTAAATATACTACATACTATTTTTAAATGAATTAATAGTGAAATAACAAAAAATTAATCAAATTAAATTTATTTGCCCATGCCGGGATTCGATCCCGCGACCTTCGGATTAGGAGTCAAGAGTCTTACACCTCCACCACGGCGTAAAAGTAAACGTTTATTATTTTCTTGCGCCTTTCCATACAGGTACCTTATTATTAGTCCCAATTGAACGTGCATTGACAAGTAAAGCACATAACCTCAGTATTTAGACTTATAGACTTAGACTTAGACTTATAACCTACAACGTATGGCGTAACACGATGGGTGGTGGGTGGTGGGTGACGGGGCGTCCAGCGGCGTGTCACGTGCCGCGCCACGTGCCCAGGTAAATGGGAAATATTTATTACCGATTACAATTCCGAAATAGCCTGCGATGGGAAATCCACGTGTAATGTGCACCCGCGTAAAGGCCAACCGAAATGCTGACAATTATACACGTAGTTACCTATTAATCAACGCACAATATCAGGTATTTTTAAATTTTTAAAATATATTGCGCTGAAACAAATAGTCATCGCGTAAGTGGAAGTTTCCAAATGATAGCAACGATTAATCTACCAAAACTGGAATGAATTAATGAAGGCATAGTCGCAGTCGGATTTAATAGGCAATGCAAGAAGAAAGTGAATAAAGTTGGCAAAGTATGTGGAACAGCCATGTTTTCAAGATGATCCCTGGAAGTTGTTAAACAAGATTCATACGAATGATTAATTAACACTTTAAGGGCCTTTAACCAGCTAGCGGCCGAAAATCCACATTTCGTCGAAAGATGTTCTTACGAACGTACAGGGCGGTTCCAATGAGAAAGATTAATTATTCTCCGTACCAGCTTTTTAAAATTATAACTCAATATCGATTTTATTTCATTCCAAATTTGTTTTCATTTATATCTACATCCAAAAATGCTGAAAAGCGTGACGATAAAACTATTAAAATTATGTACTTTTTTAATTATTTTTTGATCATAAGTATTTATCATTTTTCAATAATGTCTAAACAAAATAAGAATGTAAAAAAAACTTAAATATATAAAGTTGTAAGGCCGTAAATAGAGACATTTTCGTCATAAATAAGCGTTTGGATATTTTTTTTATGATTTTATTTGAACTTAAATATAAATTTTAAAACATGCGTTTACTAGATAACGTATTGATTTACAATAATGTATGATTACATGGTATGAAATATGTCTTGTAAAATAAGATTTTTCTTTTGAAAATTTAACAAATCTGACAACAACCTATGGTATAACCTTATACTAAAAATAAACATATTTCTCAAAATTTATAAAATGCGTTTATTAGATAAAAGAACAATCTTTCGAAAACAATTTATAATTTTTTTGTGGAAAAGAGTCAATTGTCTAAAATTTGATTTAAAAATGACATATTTCCGGTTTTCTCTGGTTATACCCTCTTCTAAAATCATATTGTTAAGACCGGTTCCACGACTACTTAACAAAGTGGCATTTCAACACCACGAAAAGTGATGAAAAAAATATTAAAAAAGCCCATCATCCAACCTAACGAAAACATATTTAACCTATTTTTTCATCACCTTTATTTAATAACTTTTCAAAGCAGTGATGAAGTTGCACATTGTTGCGTTTTCAGGTCACCGATTCCATCTGCAACGAACATCTTCAATCTCCAGGCAGGTGAAAAGTAATGAAGTGTATCTATCGATGTTCATGGAAGCCCACTATAAACAAATAAAAAAAAGAGTAGGTACAAATGAGACGATTATTTAAATGTTCAGTCAAATTAAAAAAAAAAATTAAAATATCAATCTTATTCTTCGTTTACATCTATTTTGACGATTCTTTAGCTTTTAGTCGGCAATCCCAACAGTGCGTAAAAGAAATTAGAGACCCTTTGAGAGTTCCGCTTCACGATCAAAGCCAAAGCTGACAACTGACAACAATACAAGAACAAGTCACTTCTCTGAACAATTTGGAAAATATGAATCGGTGTCTACCTTCCCACTTGCAACAGAAAATCCACATGACAGAGCCATTCATATTATTTATCCGACCAAGACTCGTAAAATTGGTCACTTTGGTGAATTATTTGCCCTTTGTTAGTTTAATCAAGAAATGATTGAATAATTCACCATTTATTGAAATTGCCCGCCAATCCGCCGATCCATCGTATTCGTTCCGTGTATGTTCCGTGCGCGCGCGTGCACGTCCGACCCGCACGCCATGCAATCGGCGCGCGTGCATCTCGTCAATTTGTCACATGTAGGTAACTGACACAACACTGACATCTGTTCCGATGTCTGATAAGCCGCTGAATGCTAAAAGGGTGCTTGCTGTACGGCGATTTTAAAATGCCTCGAATCGGCGTTCACGCTTGCGAGGTGTGATAATTGCATAAGTCCAGGTATTAAATCCAACTCTTACTCCGACCAATATTCAAATATAATTTTCTATACGCAAAGAAGAAAAAATGAACCAAAATACAACAAAATAAAATAATATGAATCGGATATTATTTTATCGGCAAAGTTAAGCAAACTAGATACTAGTATTTATAGAAATAAAAATGCTTTTATGCTTAAAATAAATAATGGCGTTATTTCAAAGGATTATAAAAGAAAAATATTTGTTTTTAATTAACACGAAAAGAGAAAAAATCCAATACATAAAAAAAAATCCTTTTTAGCAAAATCGCACAACTCTACAATGATATTACACTAAAATAAATGAATTTTGATTAATAACCGTAACAATCATAATATGTTAATAACATAATGTAAATAACAAAGTAAAAGGTTATGTTAATGATATAGTAATTAAAAAATATTTTTATTCATTAAGGGATAAATGTATTTCGTGGTTACCGGACAACTCAGAATATTGCAACTTCAGCACCTCACTTGAATTAGTCATTAAAAGTGATGAAAAAATATTTAAAAAAACATTGGTAAAATCGGTTAGGTTAGATTACGGGCTATTTCTAAAAAAAAATCATAACTTTTCAAAGGGGTATTGAAATTATATGATTCTGAGTTGTCATGGAACCATATTTACAACATAACCATGGATACAACATTATAAAAAAAAATAATTTTATAAATACTTTGAAATCTTTATTTTGTGAAAATCTAATGTTTTGAGACTAACCAAGAAATACTAGTATAATAATCCCAGTGAGAGATCGTACGTGATTCTAGTTCTAGTATATTTTTTTTCTTTTTAGTTTTAGAGGTTGAACGTCGTTGACCTCCATAAGAGCTTTCGCTACGACTTATTTAGTTTAATTAATTGTTGAGTATTAGACATTGCTTCAAAAAGAAGTGTTTATAATTTTGTCTAATTTAATTCATCAAAACCAAAATTTACTCATACTTAAATACCTACCTACTTAATAAAAAACCATGAATATTTTACATAACATTTTTTTCATTTCAAATAAGAAATTTGTCCAAAGAAATGTCACCATCTCAATGAAAATTCATTTTGCAAACTTCCTTCAAACCGGTAGGTACCATAATATATATTTTTCCGATTTGACAAATCGTAGTAGGAACCACGATCATGCGAACTCTTATCCAATACGGCCGCCACCATCTTGAACTGGAACCGGGACATAAGGAACAAATTTACAGACAGATAAAATATCAAATGGTCGAGTTAAAACAGGACTACGCTACGCCAAGACAATTAATTGACAGGTATATTTACATCTTTATTATTTATACTCATTTACATATTTATTAATCCAAGAAACATACTTAACTTAAAAATCCTTAAAATATATATATAACGCTCTAGCCCATTCAATAATACAATATGGTATCGTTGCATGGGGGGGAGCATATAAAACCTCAATTTTACCGCTGGAGATTACTCAAAGGCTAATAATTAAAATTATTATGAAAAAACCACCAGATTATTCAACCTCACAACTTTTCCAAGATTTTCAAGTTCTACCGTTAAAAATAGTAGTTGAATTAGATATATTAAATATACTCCTTCAGATACACAAAGATATTACAAAGAAATCACACCATGTCATGTTACGTGTTGAAAGCAGTAGACAAAACTTAATGGGTCGCTTATGCACTCCATTAATGTATGTATACCAGCTTCGCGCAACATTACTACATTTACACTGGAATAATACGTTCAATCAACCGGCGACAGAGCTGAGGTTAGAACTGAAAACGTGGTGGTTCACTGATAATCCGTAACTATGAGATAACAATTACTAAGCAACATTAGGTAAAAATGATCCCACTAATCTTATTTGGAGAGAAGATCTATTTTAAGCTGTTTTCGAAGTGCGAAAACTTCTACATAACGCTTTTTAATTAAAAAATTTATTTTTCGGTACTAAGAAAATAAAAACACAATACTGTTTTTTCGTAAATAAATCTTTAATTTCAACCCAAAAAACACTATTTTTTACAATGTTTAATTTATTTTATTTTATATTTCATAAAATAAAATAAATTTGAAAGTAGTGTAAGAAGAATATACGACGCAAATGTGAATGGTAGAAGAAGTCGGGGGCGCCCGAGGAAGAGTCGGAATAATAGAAGAGAATGTATGAGACGATGTATGAATGTGAGTGAGGCAAAGAGTGTGTGCCAAGACCGAGTTATTTGGCGGTCCGTCCTCTCTGCCTACCCCTGTGGGGAAACGGCGTGATGGTTGGTTAGTTAGTTTTATATTTCATTTTAAACAGGATAAAAACAGTATTTATAAACAATGTATAAACAGCACTAGGGCAAAATTGTCAAAGTTACCTATAAAAAAATCGTATTCTTTAATGATCAGCGTTTTATAATTTGAAACACCAATCAATAAAAAAGCAAACATATGTAAAATTTAGGTATTTGCTGTACCTTTTGATTAAAAAAAGAATTATTCAGTTTGGTTAAGTATTTTTGCCTTAAATCCAAAATTAAGTTTGTATGATAAAGACCGCCGGGTGGCACACCAATATAGCTTAATTTTTCATACGGCCGGCGTTGCGCGTTGGCGATGTTTGGGATATTCGATACAAAAACATAATTCGTTCGTCTTGCAATTGGCCTGCACACCGGACAGGATAACTTCGCGCGGAACTTTGAGAATTTGCTCTCCCTGATTCATATTATATTATGCATTATATTGGTAGGTGATATTTTTAATGAAATTCATAGATTTTATATTTTTCGGTAAGATATTATAAACTAATTTTAGACGATATAATTTACCAGTGCTGCACACAAACACACTGTTCAACCAGCCGCCCTTGGTTAGAACTTGATTATAATAAATTTATAAATAAAATAAACTATTCCATCATAAATAATTTAGCTAATTAGAATCAATTGACATCTTATTTTTCTTATTCTATTACTGTTTAGTGTGTCTAGTACTTCTTTTTTATTGTAAATAATTTGTTTTGAATATTTAACTTTATATAATTATATACAAAAAATTCTTTCCGCTTTTATATGTACACATTTTTTTAGTTTTTTTGTCTTCACACTGAATGTTAAGTTATAATTTTTAGTTATTTATTAATTTTTATTTTTTCCCTTTTACACACGAGTTTTTAACTCTCGTAAAGGTAAATATGTCTAGTTTATAATTTGAAGTATGTATTATCATGTAAATTTAAGTACCTTTATTATTGTAATAAATAAATTTAAAAAAATGATTTGGAGTCGTGCGTGTTTTGAGTCCATCGGTAGCATTTTATACTTGAAGAAAGAGGGACAATTTAACGGGGAAGGTCGTAGAGAGAAACTCCCGGAGAATGTTTTTTAAGGCTAATTTTTTCATACTTATTTCAAAGTTTTTACAATTTATACTGTTTACACATAATGAAACCGATGTAATTAGTACATTAGGTAGGTTTAATGGTTTCTACATAATTGAAGGTTAAATGATTTTTTCAAAAACAAACTTTAAGAAATGACTCACCCTACGTTTTTTCTAACTAATATTATTGGTAATGAAAAAAACACACCTACACATATTTATTATACATATGTATTATAAACGTTATCGTTACCTCACTTTTTTGTCGTTTCAAGTAAAAATAATTTTTTAAAATTCAAACACATTTTTTTTTTTTTTACGTTCGTGGACTTTGGATTCGTGTGAATATTTTAATTCTTTAGTGGTTAACTTTTAGATTTCACCAGCGTGGTGTTTTTCCTTTCCAATATCGTTTAGATCATATTCCTCACTATCATAGTAAGGGAGACCTATGCGTTGTTCCGAAGTGGTTAAAGACCTTTATAAGAAACCTTTTCAAGGGGTTTCCATAACGCCTGAAAGGAGAGTCATTCTGAATCCACTATTGGTGTCAAGCTCGACCCACCCGCATACCAGCCAAGCATCTTATCTCCAGAACTTTAAGCACCCAACGATAATTCAAATGCCTAATAACGGGACACGTGGAAACATTTTCAATAAAATTAAATTGGGGCACAAACAAAATAAAATGGACTTTCCTAAATATTTGTCAAATGATTTTTCCGTTTAATTAATATAATAGTAGTAGGTATTAAAAAATCGTCAGATTCGGTAACTAAAATTATGTACTCCGTGTTCTAAACTAACAGTGAGCACATAAAGAGATGAACTGTTTCCAAAGCAAGTAATGCTTAGTTTAAGGTGATGCTGGTAACCTTACCTAAAAACCAACCCAAATAAATGCATTGTAGCACCGCCAATGGTATAATTTAGCTCTAATGGTATAATGGTAAAATGAGTCTAATGAAAACTTTTGACTGATTGCATTGAGTACTGGAAAAACTAGCTGGTTTGGCGTTTACCCTGACGCGGGCAAAAATAGCTAGAGGGGAGGGCATTCAATGGGACAATTTGTAATAATAAAAACCGCTTCGTTCAGAGTTCCGTCTATTGGCGGTCCGTTAATTGCTCTATTGTGTAAAGGTGTCAATTTGTTACACAGGTCTCAGCCCCGTATTCTCTCTTAATGGACGCGTCGGCGAAACGTGTTCGCGAAAATTCCAGAAGGATAATATAACGAAATCAATCCGAGTTAAAACTCGACATTGAAATTGTTTTCATTTGGCGAATCTCGACGGGTGAAACGGAGCAAATTATTTGCTTTAGTTTCTGTACCTTCTGTTTCGTTCATTCCAAAGTGGTTTCGAAGTAAATTGAGAAACAAAGAGCTTTCAATATTCAGTTAGCCATTATAAATCATCTTCTTTCCGTTTTTACTCATATATTAACAATATTGTAGCGAAATACGGACTAACAAATAAACCTCACGACATTATTGTCACATTATTTAATGTGTAAGTAAAAAGCGTACTTAAGAGCGTTTAACCAGCCAGCGGACGAAAATCCACATTTCGTCGAAAGTTGTTCTTCCGATCGTGCAGGGCGGTTACAATGAGAAAGATTAATTATTCTCCGTACCAGCTTTTTTAAATTATAACTCAATATCGAATTTATTTCAATCCAAATTAGCTTTAATTTATACCTTCATCCAAAAATGCTGAAAGGCGTGATGATAAAACTATTAAAATAGTGTACTTTTTGTAGTTATTTTTTGATTATAAGTATTTATCATTTTTCAATAATGTCTAAATTTAATAAGAATGTTAAAAAAATCTGAAATATATTAGTTTGTAAGTGCGCAAATAAATACACAAATGGACCGATTTTCGTCAAGAAACACATGTACGTACATATTTTTTAATGATTTTATTGAAAGTAAAATTAAAATTCTAATACATAACTCTGCTAGATAATGTATTGATTTATTTTACTGCATGATTACATTATTTGAAATGGGTGTGGTATAATACAAAAACTTTTTTGAAAATTTAATAAATCTGCCAACGACCTATGGAATAACCTTATTATACTAAAAATTAAAAAAAATCTAAAAATTTATTACATACGAATGCTAGATAAAAGAACAATCTTTCGAAATCCATTTATAATTTTTTGTGGAAAAGAGTTTTGTGAAATACGTCTAAAAACTTTTTTGAAAATGACGTATTTCCGGCTTTCTCTGGTAATGCCCTCTTAATGATCACAAATCAAAAAATCGACCATTCAACCGAATATTTAGGTAAGCCATAAATCGCCATGAAATAAAATTGCATCTCTGGCAACCCTAATGAAACACGTTTTTCATTTGGGCCAAATTATTTTTTTTTCACGTAAGTCCTTATTATTATATTTATCGAAATCTTCGATTGAATCATGAATTTCGCGATAAATTCGTTTGAATTTTGTCGTAAGCTTGAGAGCAGAACGCAAATAGTTATTATGCGTTAGAAGTAACGTTTAAGATGAAAGGTTTTTAAATTTTAATTAATGGTTGTAACTAATTCTAAAATGCATTAAAGCTCATAATAACGACGTGCTCGATGGCAATAATAATAAATCCATGTCAGTTGAATGTGTTGCGTATGGTGATGGCTGCTTTATAATGCAACCAACTTAGCGCAGGTCTGTTGCGGTTAATTAATGACTTCCTAATGGGATTACATTGTTATGTCTTTTTTCTACAATTTCGCATGAGAGAATCTTTTGTGTTTAGCTATGTTTGTCTACCTAACGTCAAAAGTAACATTAGATTTAAAAAATAACACAAGGATTATTTTTTAAACAACTTTATTTACTTTCAACACAAAAAATTAGATTTTGGAGCTAAAAACAATTGGATGATTGATTATCTTACTTTTTCATGGAAACTATAAATCTCTAAATGGAAACAACATTGCCATTTAGACGAACCAAGTGGAGCTCACGGTTCGAGAGCTTTTACCGAGATTAACAAACAATTTTTGACTGCTATATTTTGTATACAAAATTATAAAATGTCTCTAATGAGCTGTTACACAGCATTATTAAAATATATTATCTTTCCCGGAAGTCCTGGACATACTTTCATTATACTACGATTTAAATTAAATGTATTCAGATACATGAATAAATTATAACATATTTGAAAAAATGGTACCCCATTTTTTGTGAGCTTAACTCTTCAATTCCCATGTCAAAGTTAATAAAGATTTTTCTTTTCTCTATAAATAAAATAGCTTACATATATACGGTTAAGACAAAAAAATATTAAAAATAAAAATATATTACCCCCCCCCTTATTTATGGGTGTGTCACCTACAGGTGACACTGGGCATTGTGCTTGAAGGCTCTGAAGAAGAAACAGCATTTCACTTATTCTTACGGTAGAAATAAAATAACAGTTTTATTTTTATTATATTTGTTTATATAAAGTTTTATAATAGTATTTTTTTACATAAAAACAGAGCACTTATTTATTGCGAAAGCTGTACCAACACTTTAGATGCAAACCGAAATTGTACTTGGCACAAATTTTTCTGGTGCGTTGGTAACAATATCCACATATTCGTTGAGAGCAGTCGATTTGCGAGTGATCGTCAACACTTCCTGCACTCCTACCTCGGTAGGCACTCTTATCTGCAGAAGTATGCCACAATCGGATTTGAGGATCGGAGGCTTTTCACATTTTTACAAGTATTTGGTTGTGACATTTCGCCGGAAATCGCAGTAGTTCCAGTTGTTTTCTGACTGTCTTTTGAGCAGCCATGCATTTTGGCAAGCTGCATCTAAACAAAAAGCAAACAGAGGAAACCACCACTATTTGCCGCGAAGAGCTACCCTCATGGAGTGAACGCTTTCGTCAAAACGGTCTACCCCACCCATGTAGGTACTTATTGTACATATTGGGCAATCTGCTTGAATTTTTGCCCGTTTTTTTATCCACAAATCTAATTCGTTCCACTTTCGAGATAGGATTCAATCCATGGCAGTTAGATGCTATGGTGATAATACTATTTTCATGCCATTTAGCTGCAATGATTTTATTAGAAACTTTATGACACAACACTTTCTTACCTCTTGGCTCTTTTTTCATGTCATTTGAGTGTGGCAAACTGCAGTTTTCCCGAATAGTAGGTGTACCCCCAGCATTTAGCTCTCGCAATTATTTAGAGTTAAAAAATACTTCTTCATCACAGTCTCCCTTACCACCAGAAATAAAAGTATTGCTGAGACCGTTGTACCATTCTTTTTAGTACTGTCTTTTCTTTTTTTTTCTTCGGGGCAGGAACGTCGATATTATCTCCTGCTTCCAAGTCATGTACACTATTTTCTCTAGAGATGGAAGGTCTATTTTGGAGTTCTACTAGAGATCGAAACTGGGAAGGTGAAAAATATTTGTCCCTTTTTCATCTCCACTATCTTCGTCCATCACCACACCATCCATCAGGAGGAAATAAAATAAATATCGCCTGGGCCCACCCCCGCCTGCAATTCCTCCATAATCTCATCTAACGTCAACCTGTAATACGGAAACAAATTCTAAAACACCATCACAACGTAGCGATGAGGCCAAAATGTAAACAACGGTCTAGTTATTTATTACTTAGAATGAATTTCGAACAATAGAGTCATTATACAAATTCAATAGTTACAACGCCCAGTGGCACCCACAGGTGACACGGCATATTTCCAACGCTGTATCAAATATTCTATAAATTATTTTTGTCACAAAATACATTTGTACTTTAGCTTATTTATTCATTTATTGTATACAATAAGAAAAAAAATAATACTTACAGCTTAGGCATTTTTATTTCACTTTATGTCACAAGAGATCACACAAACTCAGGCTGCTCCAATTTCGCGTGAAACACGAGAATGAATTTGATAAATGGCATGTGGCTAGTGTTGCCAGAAAAAAATAACGAATAGAGTAACTATTTGCCTTTAGTATAGTAGTAGTAGAATTTAAAAATAAAATTTCGATGTGGTAGAAAAAAAATACTAAACTTCTGTCACCTACAGGTGACACTGGGAATTGAAGAGTTAATAAGTAGCCCGTTACACGAATATTACTACCGCAAAATTCAATAAAATAAAGATTTTAAAATATTCTTCAAATTTATGAAGCTCTCTTAGAAGATTAACATTGTAATTACATGGATATCCAAAGCCTTATTGGGTAAAAGCTGAATGCAAACGATGTTAATATTTTATCTATTTTTTGATCCGATCAAACAACGAATATTATTTAAAATATCTTCCGATGGACTAAAGCTTTGATCTTATTATGTAGGCCGTAAAAAGGCACAACCTTGATCATTTATCGAATAAAAATTTTGTCTGTTAAATGTTTTTAGATTTCTTTTTCATTTCGCTTAAAGCGGCGAAGCGGAAACAATTGATGCAAACAAAGCAAAAAAACGTTGGCAAGGAGGAAAATCGTTGCGCGAAATGCGTGTTGAACATTTTGCAGAGTCATGTGAATTCTAACAAGTGCATGATAAATAATGGCATTTCTCGGATTCTTTTGAATTAAGATGTCACACTGTACCCACCATTAGTTATGCTAAATTATTGACCCTTGTTGTCAAAAATTATGAATTCTTAACCATTTATGCGTCACGCCACTTTTGTGGTTTACCTAAAGCGTGTAACTTTCGTATTCCATATTAACAGTAACTCTGCGGTATAAACAATTATTTGGCGGTGATTTGACGAGTTTTCCCTATTTAAATGGAATATCTCGGATCACTCTTAAATATTAAAAATACTAGAATGAAGTCTTTAATTAATTTTGGAGATGTGCACAGAATAAGCCTAAATTAACGAATTTATGGATGAGTATTACAACGCACTGAAAAAGTTGTTACATACCTTTACTTGATGAACAATATTTACAGCCAGTTCTATTTTCCTTACAAAATTACTTATAACATTAATTAATATAAATTAATTAATTAATACGTACTTAAGATGTGTACGTAGTTGACATACCTATAACTTATTAACTTTGCAAGTTTAATTTGGAGAATTATATTTTATTAAAAAATATATGTATTAATACAAATTGCAAACGGAGTTCCAAAAATTAAACAATAAATTAGTTAAACATATCACCTAGTTATTTTTTAACGGTCATATTGATTTCCATAATTTTATTTTTTTGCTGTAGAACCTATTTTATGGAAGACTGTACCTAAGTTCTTACCCGCAATTAACGTCTTCTTTCAACGTAAATAAAGTTAAGTATGTTTGTGAGTTTTCTGTATATATCTTTGAAAGTATTGTATGTAGGTCGTTACCTCTTAAAACTTAACGACAAACACAATGACCCAAAATTAAACATTTTAAACTAATATAAAGAAATAAATAAAAATTTCCCCGGAAGATTAATAATATATATATGTAAAAAGCATTAACTTTGTGGCTCGCCATAATTTTCAATAAAAAAACACATAAATTTGTTTAAGACCACTTTTATTTTAAACACTCTACCGGTTTCAGAAGCACCCTTCCTTCGTCAGAAGAATATTATAATATTATATTAAAGTGGTCTTAAACAAATTTAGGAGTTTTTTTTTATTGTAGATTAATAATATGTCCAACTCCAGTAAAGAAAGTGACAATATCAATAACTCTGGCCGCTGGAGGTGCTAGTGTAGCATATTGACATTGACATTACTTTCAATGGCGGCAATTGAATTTATTTAGTACTTGGCGGCGATAAGATTAATAATACGTTCAACTCCAGTAAAATATTGGCAATATTAACAATGCTGGCCGCTGGAGGTGCTAGTCTAGCATATTGACATTACTTTCAATGGTGGAAGATTGAATTTATTTAGTACTTGGCGGCGGTGTTTTGCATTTTCTAATTTGTATTTAGATCAATACTGATAAAAAAAATATCCTGAAAAGTAGGTTCTGTACGAGCAGTTTACGGAAATTATCTTCAACAAAAACATTTCAAGCCGTTTTTTAGGATTTCAAAAAACGTTGATGAAATATAAGTTCGTTAAATTCAAGATAACAAAATGTTCTTGTTTGCATAAATAGTAAATTATACTCGTACCCTGAAAATATAATTATAATTTTTGAAGGTTAATCAAATATGTGTCAGTTCTGTGGTATTCTTTGTTCGTGTTTTAGTTATAAATCGACTTCAATCTTGGTGAAAAAAACAGTAAGGTCATTTGCAGGATACCATTTTTTCGATTTCTATAAATTATTAATGTAAAATTAACATAGAATACCTTTCACATAAAATCGATTAGGATGTGTGAAAAAAAACCCACATGAACAATTCACGCCGCTGGGAAACGCTGGTGAAGGATGCTCCCATCAGAATGTAAGGGAAACGTCAGAAGTTGGAGGTATTATTTATAACTAGCTGGTCCCGGCATGCGTTGCTATGCCATTTAATAAAGAAATTGTTTCTCCCTGAGTGTCCTTTCCCATTCGTCCCGTTCCCCTTCTTCTCCTGCGTTCTCTTCCCCTCTCGCGTTCCCACTCCGTCACTTCCACCTTCCCTCTCCCCACTCCACCCCCCCCCCTTCCCCCGTCTCGACCCCCCCTCCCGAGTTCCCCACCCCCCTCAAACGTCCCCTTCCCCTCCCGCGTTCCCCTTCCACCTTCCCCGTCTTCCCGCTTCCTCGTCCCGTCAACCCTCCTCCCGCGTTCCATATATTCAATCCCGGTACATTCAGTTTTTAAACAGCCCGCGTGCCACCTTTTAAAATTTTTATTCAAATTTCCATTTTTCATGTATACTAAATTTGGTACCTAATATAGGTACCTATTTAAAATATCTAAAATTCTTGATTCGATTCAAATTATTAGGGGAGTACCTACTTTAAATATACTAAAAATAGAATTCTGATTTAACAAATCATTGTTTTTCAAAATGTCATTCTCAAACACGCAATCTGTCAAACGTGCGATGTTTTCTGAAATTATCCAATTTTCTGCGCAATTTTCATAATTTTTCTCTCCGTAAGAACCATCCTCGTACTTTAAGGAATATTCTAAAAAAAGAATTAGCGAAATCGGTTCAGCTGATCTCGAGATTTGCGCTTACCAACACACTTAGCGATTCATTTTTATATTATAGATATAGGGAATTTAATAAAAGTTTTTTTAATTTGGGAACGTTCGAAAACAGTATAAAAGGTACCTACTTCTATTTGTTAATAATTCAATACTTGTACAACAAGCTTTCGAGGGGTCGTCTAACTCCAACAATATTCATATTAAATCATGTATATGTTGTCTCTGCAAAAGAGACAAAGATACAAAAAAGATAAGAAAGTAAGGTAGGTGCTTCGCTATAAGGGTAAGTTGACACAGACAATGCGCATTCATATTAGACAGTGGACCGGACATATTCACGCGGCCCAATGGTGTCGCAGGCGTGAATAAATCAGTCTGCGCCTTGTTTGCAAAAAATGGCTGTCGGGGGACACACATTTTATATTTTATTTCCCACAATGCACTTGAATTTTCATTGAAGCGTCATGCATCACGTGTGAAGTGTGCAATAGCGCAGTGTGCAATAGTGCAGCGCGCAGGATTCATTTCAGATGGGATTCGAATTATTTTGGAGTCAATATCGCGTCACTGCAATAATAATTATTATGCATATTTCATGCAATTTATCTCTACATAAATATAAAAAGTGATATATTTATGTAATTATCATTTGAAAAAGTTTAAGATAATTTTTTTGTATGAAATGCTTCACAAGAGTCCTGCTGCTCCCGTCTGGAACAAGTGAGGCTAAATCAGGGTATGTTGTGAGGCTGAAGCTAGTGGTGGCGAGAAGGAGATGGGGAAGAAGAAGGTGGGGTACCTGGCTATTCAGATCTGGTCACCAAACTTAAAGTCATTTTTTTTACATTAACTCCACACAGGAGGCCCTGAGGACAATAACTTCCCTCAGGGCCTACGTCATCCTTGAAGGTGCCTTGTGGAGGGTCTTTTTAAGGAAAGGAAGAAGTGAACACGGGTCTTGAAGAGACCCATGTTGAAGGAGGGAGGAAACACAGAGGCCGGCAAATCGTTCCACAGCCGAGCCGTTGAACTCAAGAACGAGTCATAGAAACGACCCGTTCTCGTGTGACTAATGTCAACCGTGTACAAATGTTGGGCGCGTGTTTGGCGTGTTTTCCGACTATGCACCGGTGCCGAGGGGATCAATGACGCTAGTTCCTCGGAGCATCTTCCATTGTAATACCGGTAGAACAAGGACAGCATTCCCACCTGACGCCTGTGCTCTAAAGATTGCAGTCTGTCTGTTAAGATGGGAGAATCTATCAAACGGACCGGGCGCCCGTTTCTGCACAGAGTCAAGGATTTTTTTTTAGGTATTTTGGAGCTCCAGACCAGAGGTGGCTGCCAAATTCAACCGTGGGGCGCACTTGCGATTTGTACAGGGTTAGCAGTTGTGTACTATTAAAGTATCTGCGGGCCCTGTACAGTACGCCCAGTTTCTGAGAGGCTAACGTAAAAAAAATTTCAAGCAACGTTTCAATTCTGAATTATGGTCTTACACCAGGGCAGTACTGAGAGTATGTTCCACTCTGGAAAGCGCAGTAAATATACTATACATTATTTTCAAACGAATTATTTGTGGAATAACAAAAATCAAATAAGATTTTTTTTCCAACGCGGGGATTAGATCCCGCCACCTTTGAATAGCGAATCAAAAGCCTTGCCCCTCGACTACGAAGCACGGAGGCCGTCAAACGTTAGCGTATTGATGGAATAAAATATAATGCCGAGTTACAGTTGTAGTAATAGGTAGTAGTTGATATCACATATTAAGTATTGGTGTGATTCAAATAAATTTGCAGATAAAGTACTCGTTATCACGTCGTTATAATAACTAAAATGCTGACATTATTTTTGTTTCATTAAAAAATTTAAAAGTGAGTCGCAAGTTTTTTTTAAAAGGTAATGGTAATTTACTTCGAAGTCTTTAGACTTCATGAAACAATTAACGTTGGTAGATGGTGAGCATTGCGTGAAGGCGAAACATAATGCTAAATCATTATTTTAGATTAATCTTTACTACTAATCTATCACATTATAATACAAAAATATGCTTCCAATAAAATGAAGCATTTCTATTGCTTTTAAAATTACTTTGTAAAGAATACAAAAGAACCTAAACGAAAATATTCCTATTCATTAGAAATGTATTGGATAAATTTTCCTGTGATAGTTTCCACTGATTAGTCTTTCTTTTTCTTATAATATTATTCACGAAATAAATAAAACCAACTTTTGCGCTTCAGATCTTTACCTGTAGACCCCATTTGCTAAGCGATTTATATGCCTATTATCTATATTCTTGGTACAAGGCGTACTAAGAATACGCATATTTTTGGATTGTGGCTTCTTCAATATGTTAAGGGCCCGCAACCCGGATTTGTACCGATTTATTACATATTTCCCTTAAACACGGTAAGTTTTAGAGCTCTTAAAAAAATATATGTTATTCTTGAAGATAATATCTAGACTTTGCCCACGCCGAAACGCAAATTATATAAAATTCCCTCGATAGAAAAAAATCGCAAAGTATGCTCCAAAAAATATTATTAACACGTTTGTTTCAGTTATTTTACAAGTTACACGTATGAAAAATTTCACAGTGTTTCTGTAAATAAATGCTGTTTAAGATAATGCCCGCGAGATTTTTGCTCTATTTTAAACGAGTCGTGTTTTATTAAACATTTTCCCAATTTTCGCATCGATTTTCTCGCTGTAAATGTTAGCGCTCTCCTCTAACATTCGTAATTTCGTATCTCTCCATCTTCTTCTTATTGGGCCCGGTTGCAGAGCCTTAAGGCTCTAATCTAATATGGCAAGTAATAAAAATATCATTAATTTCAATAAATGTGTGACTTATTTTGTTTGATACAACTAAGGCAGTTCTACAAAATACACAATTGATCCACCAAACCTAACAAACGTTGTAAACATTTTTTTCAGTTAGCTCCACCCGGGAGCCCCTGAGGGATTTTTTTTCCTTATAGCTATGTCATCTTTGAGGATGCTGTGTTGAGTGTATTTTTAGGGAAAGGAAGGAGGAAGTAAAAAAACGAAGGAAAAAGTATGAGGAGTGGGTAGGAATCTGGGATTCAATGAGGATCGACAAACGTATGAATTCATCCCTCCCACTATGCTGCAAGCCGATGGGGCGAGAGAATCCGATTGGAGAGGTCTTGGTTAGGTCTCCCTCAACCAGCCTTTCCCGATCCGGCTCGCCAAGCAGTATGTGGGCAAACGCACTCGCCAACAAGACCTATACAATATGAATCCGGGCACCCCTGCTAAGTTACCAAACCTAGCGAACTACTTGTAGTGACCTATGGCAGGGGTATTGGTTATCCAATAAATGATTCCCGGGGCGGCGGTACCCATACCCGCCCTCCAAATTGTAAAATTTGGCAATAATTGAAAGGTTGAAATGTTCTCCGGAAACATGTAAATTTCACACTTATCCTATTTTGAAAAAAGATCACAAATATTTAGAGCGCGTAAGAGGTTAATCCGGGTATAGCCTACAGCCCGCTATATTCCATGATGATTGCCAGCCTTCGATAAGAGAGGACACTAAAAGTAGTTGATCACAATGTAATAAGGAGCAGCGTGCATGCATTTGAAGCATTGTTACCTACTTATTAGGAAACTCATTCGAAAGCAAAACGCGAGCGAATGTTAGTTCCGAATTGGCTTGGCGCTTTTTGAAGCAGCAAACCGTGAAGTGATTATGTGGATGGGCGACCACAGCAGAATGCATTTGGAACAACAAATCTAACTGTGTCTACTGTCCGGTGACCGGTACTGTCTGAAGGGAAAGAACTCAACCTTCGGCATTGTTCCACATTGTTAAAAGCTCTATTCATAATATTGAATGGCAGTGCCATGATGCAGGAATGTTTAATGAAATCCAGAGAAACACGGTATTTAGTTTATACATTTTTCAAATAAAATTTTTAATATACCTATATTTTACATTTTTAAGAAAATGCAATGCAAACAAAACGTTTCAATTATCATAAATGAAAACACAAATTTCAAGAAAAATAAAAATAACGAAAGCTAAAAAAGTGCACTTTTTAATCACACCCCGTTTAATGGTGGATTAATTCTTTTACAAATTTTAGTAAAAAAATATATATCTTCAAGAATCTATTAAAAAGTGAAAGTATTAGGTACATACCAAAAACTATTTTTTTTAAGGGTCATCACTCATCACCGAGTAAAGTCCCGAGTTCTCGGAGCCAGTAGGACGATGTGTATGGCCAAAGGATATGAAGAGAGAAAAGAAGTGGGAAGGAGAAAGTTGACTGTTCAGATCTAGTCGCATAACATTACTAATGATATTTTAAGCAATTTTTTCGATTTTTCATTGTAGCATACGGGGTAGGTACCTATCACCGCGGGGGGATCGGTAGCCGGAGATAGCCGAACGTAGCCGAAGATTTCCGATCCCACCCGGACTGAGAGAGACCTCGCGAGGGCTCGAGGCGCTGGGTCGCCATTCCTTCAGCCAGCCTCTCTGAGCGAACACTGCAAACCTTTACCTTTTGTACTTATAATAGATATTCCGTCGTAAAAACGAAACCTCTTTTAAATTATTACAATAGAATTTTGACGTAGTATCAAAGACACAACATTAATAAAAATCTTTCACGAGAGTGATAGTGCGAGTATTTATGTCTCAACATAGCGCAAATATAGCACGAAATGTTTGAAATGTAACTATCATGAAAGAAGGAAGGAATTTAACTAAGTGTTGGGTAGGAACCCTAGAGTAACACATCAAAATAAAAGATGCTGCACAGCGTAATTACTCCGCTACAGTCAGAAATAAAACATTCAGAGAAAAAACGGCAGAAACTTGGGGCATTCCAAAAAATTGATGCAATCGTAAAAAGTTTAAGAATGTTGCAATTGCCAGTATTCAAGGATCTTCATCGTCTTAAATACGTGCCCAAGATAAACGGGGCACAATAAACGATAAGCTCATCGCAGTAACTGCGCGAAAAATCGCTAAAAACTTCAGTGCAAACTTTAGTGCGCAATAAATTAACAGGCACGAGAAATCCTTACAGTTTGCAAAGAAATTTCCCAATTATCAAATGTGATAACAGGAAAACAAATAAAGGAATCCCCCGTTGTCGGTTGTACGTTTTGAACGGACGGTTTATTACTTGCTTTATGGCGAAATAATTTGAAATTCAAATGGCTTAGCAATTAGTGTTCTTTATTGTTGACTGGCGCTACCTAGCGGTGGCCGCCCGAAGCTAGGAAATGTCGATGGAAATCTACTGACTTGAAGAATTCAAGGATACGTGTGAAAAAATAACATAAAAAAAATAGTCGAATTATGTTCATTTCGTAAGTTTATGATCTTCAGGTAGAATCTTCGCCTTATTTTTTCTTTTACTATTTCACCTCATTCCACGTATACAGTTTACAAAACTACGGATTATTGAATATTACAAATGTCGATGGAAATAGAAACATACCTACGGATACGAAAAATTCAAACATACACATATATTTAAAAAAAAACATTAACATTAATATGACCTATTTTCTTTACTGTAGGTACACAGGATTTTGTTGTATTTTTGAACCTGGTATTAATTTATTATTAGGTACTCAACTTCGATTGACTTTCGAGACCCGTTTTCTAAATCCGCTGTATTACTATGAACGTGTTTAAAATCTTACCAAACGTTTAGATTTTTCAATTTCTTTAATTATTTATTTCTTCTGAAAGTTATTATATTTAAAAATATATGAATGGCCAAACAAATATTATCAATGCCGGGCTTTTAGCAAGTAGCACAAACCGAGCACTTAACAAATAAACCTATTTATTAGTATAGGTATACTAAACTGGTGTACATATTTTCGACTACGTACCCGGTACACATGGGTCTAATTGGACCTGAATTCAATTATTATATTTGACACCAAGCGATAAAATTATTAAATAATAAGTTTATTCACGTAATAAAATGTGTAGTACAAGAAGACACATTTTTATTGATATGGACGGTTCATCTATTATGTTCATGATAAAATCATTTAAAGTCAAAATAATATCTTCTCTAACTAAAATTTAGACATCTCGAAACACAAAAACATTTAATTTTTCTTAGTAAATACAAGCTGAGAAAAAACGAGAATAACCATTTTTTGTGATTTTTACAATTTATTTATAAGAAAATATTATTTAAATATGTGCCGAAACTTTAAAAAATAGGAAGTTGCAAACAGTTTTTGTAAGCTTACTGCAGTAAAATTAATAATAATGTTTTCTCAGGATATGGGGTGGAAAGTGAAATCCTACACGCTCCATTTAGTTACAGATATTTGTAGTGAAAATTTTGTAAAGAAAATGTTAGTTTTATTGTTTTTTTTAGGGAAAAAAGTTACAATTAAGATATAATTGGGTCAAAAATGACCCGAGAGAGGACGCAACTCTGAAAATTACAGTTGACGCTGAACGCGCGAGCACAATTACATTGCAGTGTTCTATAGCTTTACGTGCGACTAAGGAATACTGGACACATGGTGTGCGGATATCGAACGACTTTTGAATTACGATAGATCAAAGGTTTGTCCGGGCCTATTTTGACCACGACAGTTGTTAACGATTAAAAAACAATTTGTGGAATTAAAAAAAGATTCTTCGTTAAGTAGTTATCTACATATTTAGGTATTTTTCTTTATAAGTGTACATTGCATGACCAAGCGCTTAAGCTTCTCATTATTTTACCAAGTTACGGGTGGTTTTAGATAGTCGAGTCATAGTACGAGAGATAGTAATGGCGCGATTGAAACGAACTCTTGCTTACTTCCACAGATTTAGCTGAGTGCACAATGGAACTTAAAATTTAATTTCAAATCACTTAATGTCGCAAATTGGAAGCTCAGACGGAGAAACTTTCAAATGAAGAAAGAAAGAAGAATCAAATTTTGACAATGTTTGTTTTTTATCGGCAACCTTCGCTTAAGTGCGGGAGAGTAATGCGAAAGCTTTGTTTTCTTCAAAGCTTAAAAATAATTAATTAGATATGGCTTATTTCCCTTGCGCACTGCGTTCCTAGAAGAATCTAATCATTAGATATGTGAACTCACATACGAGCTATAACTCACTGAAAAATCAGAGATTTTCGGTCATTCATAAACAAATAATAAAATATAGATCTTGATTAAACAAGGCCTGTGCCGCATTCTTAAATATGTGAATATCCACGTGAACGAGTACCATTTTTAATACCGTTAACTAATTTTAAGTGAACTTGAAAAATGTTATAATATTATCAAAATGTCTCAGAACAAAAACATAACCAAATAGATCAAAGAATGATGGAATCATCCAACAATCTTGTGTCTTAAGGGGAATTTTATCATCACTGACACGTTCACTGAAAGCTTTAAAATCATCATTGCAGAAACTACAACGCAAAATGCGTCAACCGCTGGTTTTATTTCAACGAATGAATATTGCAGATATGAATAAGGTACCGCCCTTTGCAACATTAAATTTGCCATTAAAGTGTTTTTTTCACATAGCGTAAGTAAAAAAAGCTCTACGATATCGCCCATTATAGATTTTGTCAAATAAAGAAGGGAATTTAAGTGCATTAAACACAACTAAAAATAATCCGAATTTTTTTTTTGTTTCAGATTCTTACTTTAGTTTAGATCTTAATTTTTGAGGTACTTAAATCTGATCTTGATCCTTTACTAATGATTTTTTTTCGTGTAATTTTGACAACTTCGTGCATAACAGTTAATAAAATAGTTTATTACATAATTCCAATTTTCTTGTTTTCTTTTCTTCAAAAATATTATTTAATTTCTTTTCTCCCTTACACAAAACAATTCTATATAGTTTCTGTACCGCCCAAGATAAGAAATCCCTAATCCAATTAACTGAATCAGATATGCGAAATTGCCCGTCCGATGTTCACTTAATCGAGCCATGTCTGCCTGGAACGTCCTGAACTGATTTCCAGGAAAATTCTATCAATAATGCCTTTAATGTAATTACGTGTTGCAGAAAGGAAAATATACGAACACATGAAGAAATTCTAAAAAATATATATTTAAAATTGAACCACCACTAAGTAGTTTAAAGAAATCGTTGTCTAAAAATAATATATATATCATAAGCTTTATTAAAGCCCTAAAGTTAAATAACGTCGCGTTCAAAAACATAGTTATTTAAAAGACCAAGCGTTTGAGGGAAAAAGGATCCTATCGACCACATTTTCAATTTTATATTGCTCTAGCTTTTCTGTCAGCAAATGTGATTTGCGATATTGCTGCTCTTCGGTCAGGAAATTATTTCGCTCTGTTTCCTCGAAGCTGAAATATCCCTTTTAAAATACAGAACAGCACTCTTGTTCTTGTTGGTATTATGTTAGTTTTGGCAAGCTGTTGTCCGCTGATTGCAGTTATAGTATCAAAAAGTTATAAACAAATGACTTTATAATAACAATAAAGCATATATGTCTTGGATATATACATCTTCATAGTTGATAAGAAAATAGAGCTATGAAATAATAATTTTACTTTCCACAATTTGAGACAAGACGGTAATTCGTTGATATCTAATTGTTTGTAAGGAAAAAAGCTTTTTCGAAGAGTGAGTGTTGGCCAATCCGGACAGTAACCATTCATAGGTATTTAATAAAGCAACCTATTACATGTGATATAAACGTTTTTTATTATTTTTATTGAAATTTTTTGATACAATACATACTGGGTGTTAAGGGACGTACTTGACTTACTTTAACCAGTGATTCCTGACGTTATTTGGAGTAAAAAATGTTAATGAAATTTTGGTCTTCGGTGACTTTTTTGGACGACTTTTTTTTTTTTCAAAAATTTTTTCTTCAAAATCAAACAAAAAAAAATTTCTTCCACATGTCGTCACTGGTCACTCAGCCGGGTGTCCGACGAACCGCTTACCCCGCCTCCAACTGTTCAAAAACTACCATTTTTTTATGTTTTTGTAGAAAAAAAAAAAAAAAACATCAAAAATGTCACCGGATATCAAAATTTCATTTACATTTTTTACTCTAAATAATGTCAGGAATCACTGGTTAAAGTAAGTCAAGTACGTCCCTTAACACCCTGTATAATAGATACATGAAATAATGAAAAGTATATAAAAAAAGCTTAATATAATAAATGTATTAACAAAAAATCCCACAAAGGCAATGCCTGTGCGTGGGTATAATATTGATTTTTTTACTTTTATTTTTATTTCTATGGTTATAGTGAATATTTTAAGTATACATAAATTAGGTATTTAAAAAAAGTAACTGAATAAATGCATTTAAAAACTACAGCATAATAACAATCTGCACGTTTATGAAGAAAAAATAACGAAGAAAAAATCGATACCTGCTTTGTAGGTAAGGACTTGTAATGACGAATTAAAAAGGAAATTGCAGATATTATGAATCAGCAGCATGAAATCAAACCTGTTCCTGCATCGGAGAGCAATATTATTTATAGATACCTACATTAAATCATGAATGGTGGTCAAAGCATTATTATTCGTAGTGTATGCGAATAAACATGTGATGTAACGTGACCATACTCTCCGGCGTTGTTTATTGCGTTATCATAAACATAATATCCTCCGCAACGGTATGGTGATTACCCCGTGGTCTACATTTCCCCAGCCTACCCTATCGCCGTATTAACAAGTAGATAGGTACCGCTCGTATCACTACTGGTGAACCATAAAACATCGGGGGAAGCTCCTCGCGTTGTTTGGAGGAGACTAGGATAATGTAGTCGTGCGTTGTGTACCTACATTTGTTGTTTTATGATTACTTAACTTAACTTTAGGAAGGGGATATAGGCACATATTCACTTACGCCGTGTGAGACTGTAAGGACTCTTAGCTTTTGTGAGATTATTGTGTAATTCCTTCCACATTGTAAATACAACTTTTATATTACTGTATAGATTTATTATGTTGTCTTTTTGACGGTTTTTTGCCTTCACTTTGCCGTATAGTTTTATGCTGTAAGTAATAAATTGTTAATTTTATAGCGCCGTTGTCTGAAACATCACCTCGGGAGCGCTTTGCAAAAAATAACTTTTTATGTCTTACATTATGACTACTAAATAACACATACTAATTCATGTATCTTTCTTACTCTACAATATGCCCTACAGAGATTTTAATACATGTGCATAAATTGTGATGTTTGAAACTAAAAAATAATTAATTAAAACAATAATAGGCTTTTGTGCAATGTTTTAAGAAAAATTCGTAAAACGGTCTAAAACGTTTTTTTACATAAAAAATGGAGGGAGTTTTTGTACTAGAAAATAGAGCGAGTAAGCTTATTTTAAAGTACCCATTAGTAACAGTTTTAATCAACAAAATCAAAATAACAATTTGATCATGCCTGCAATTAGAAAAAATGACATAATAAAAATGACAAAATGTATCCATATTTTTATGATCATAATTATATATCTTACGTTAAAAACTTTTCTGATATAAAACATATCACTCGACAGGGTTATTATTAGATTGTAAATAACAACACAAAGATGATAAAAAAAAACAAACTTACTACTTACCACCAAAAATATCGCAGAGGAATCGCAAACACGTAAATAAACTAAAAGTTTTGACATGTTGGTTGTTGTTATTACCAGATGACAAAAATAGATCGTACGTTTATTTTTGTGGAGTTTGGGTAAAGATTTTCGCGAAAAATACCAGAGTTTGGTATAAATAGGTAAATTCGTTTGACGGTATGGTGGTTGGTGGTTGGCCCCAACTCCAATACATCTGATTTAAATACTACCTATACTTATCTTAGATAGGAATCTTAAAGTTATTTTCTGTGCTAAGACTCGTGTTAATTAATATTGACGATGTGCTTTCATTTTATCTATTAGGTGCAACAGTCAGCCTTCGGATTTTATTGTCCGCAAATATAATTGGTCAATATATCAAGCTTTGTGCATTTGTTCATTTGTCGCAATAAGGTAGAAGATTTCAAAGCTCTCTTTTGCTGACCGCAAAATAATGTGCTTTTGTGAAGCAAATTGTGGGTATGATCAAAGCTCCACAAAAGGTCTTAGCAAGTCGACTTTCTATTGTTAAATCACAAAATGACCAACGACAGTCTGAAAGCTCCCTAAATAATATGTTGCCGGGAGATGTAACGCGACATGTGTCTGTGTCCCCTACTCCCTACCCCCTACTCCCTACTCCCTACCCCTACTTCCCATTTCTTCTCGGACCGCAAGTAAGCGGTACAAGTAAATATTATTTAAACACGCAAAGATTTTTTTCATTCTTATTGGAAGGAATATTTCCATGTTTGTACAACTATGTAGATATACGAGTATGTAAAGATCCTATACCAGAAAAGGATAGTTACTTTAAGTTGTACATATCTACATTAAGGTGCCTATTATGTGTGATAATTTAATAACATTTTACAAATTTAAAAATTTTCAAAGAGAAAATTTTATTTTAATACTAGCTGGTGCCCGGCGTGCGTTGTTGTGTCATTTAATAAATAAATTGTTTCTCCCTGTGTGTCCTTTCCTATTCGTCCCATCCTCCTTTCGCCTCCACCTTCCCTCTTCCCACTCCACTATCGCCCTCCCGAGTTCCCCTCCCCCCTCCCGCATTCCATACATTCGGTCCCGGTACATTCAGTTTTCAAACAGCTCGGGTGCAACTTATTGCAAATTTTATAATGCCAGAGGTCACCAGTAGTTTTATACAAACCTTGTCCTGACAATAACGAACATATAAAAAAAATTATCCAATTTGGTGCAGTCGTTCGAAAGTTATGCGAGTACATACATTTCGGCGATTCATTTTTATTCATGTAGATAGATAGATAGATAGATGGATAGATAGATAGATAGATTTACATGAAAAAAATTTCAAACCAAATTAATTATGCATTTTGTGGTATTTTTTTACTAATTTATTATGCTTTTCTTGTTATTATTATTTGGCGATTGAAGAGCAATGAGGGTAATGTGAAAACGACAGAAAAAATGCCACCTGGGAAGGATTAATGAAAAAATAACAAAAATTCTTTGGTTGCTTCAAAAAAGTGCAAATGGGCTGGGCTCCTCTAGTGAAGGAAGTACTAGGCGTAAGGGTGGAAGGAGAATTGGAAAGTGAAAGGTAATGTTATTTGTCAATGGTCAAATTTATGGTCAATTTCAATAAGAAGGTTCGCAAATTCGGAGAAGCCATTACTAAGCCATTACAACATTAAAAGAAAGACAAACATTTCCGGGTTACGAATAAGCCCACAATATTTGAAAATCTCCTACTACCACCACAGTAAGCCGAAAATGTTGCTTGATTTGTTATGGAGGACTTAGCCAGCCGAGGAATCGAACATGGAATGTCTGGGTGGGACCCAAACGCGATGTCCACTCAACCACTGACCGGTCGATAGTATATATATATACAGTAGTTACGTATATGTGCTAATATAAAAACCAAAATTATTTAGCAATACAGTTACAAACTAATTACAATGGGTATGTAAAATTAAAAAATAATCTAATTCATGATTGCAGTTCACATATTTCGTCGTTTATTTTTTTTTAAATTTGAACACGTTTACGTTAAAACAATTAATACCAAATATTTATTTTAATAAGTTATCCAGAATTTATTATTACCTGTACATTATTAAGGAGTACTTTAAAAAAAATATTCATCCCTTACTAGCGTCCCCGACAGGTATTTTTATTAACAAGTTTCAGCTGAGTCGGCAGCTAGTGGGCTTGAGGGTGGTCAGTATATCACGGGTCCCTCCCCGCGATACACCCGAAATCCCGCCCGCTCCACCGAGCCCGAGAACCGTCGCTTTCCATTGAACGCCTTATAAATTAGACTGGCATCAAAAATAACACGGCATGGATAAGGATTAGTTGTTGCTGTTCTTGTTTTACCTACATTTTGATAAATTATTCGGTCAAGTCAGTGGCAATGGCGGCGGTGGTTCCAAAATATTGAGCATTTAACAAAAATATATTTTTTTTAATTTTAATTAATGTTCTTTGCAAACCAATTAATAATAACCACGCTAAGGAAATTAATTTTGAAAAACGATTTAATTTATTTCGCGAACGGAACGTTTGTGTGGACGTTGTGTACGGAACGGAACAAGAGCAAATCTTTACAACAATCCATTGATCCATCCACGTATGCATTGCATACTCATTGACGTGTTTGTGTAAATCAGTAACATATAAAATGACAAATTATGGAAAAAGAGAATTACGTATCACATTTTTCTAAAAGCAAGTAAATGCAAAGGTTGTCGTACATCTTCTTGGGTAAATGCTAAATCTTACATATAAAAAATCTCGTGTCACGGTGTTCGTGGTCGCACTCCTCCGAATCGGCTTGACCGATTTTTATGAAATTTTGAATGTATATTTGGTAGGTATGAGAATAGGTTTTAAAGTGTATTTCATACCGCTAGGTGATTAGGGTGTCTCGATCCAGAAAAAATTGTCTATTTATTTGACAAAAATTTTTTTGTTTTTTTTTTATTTGTCATCAAAAAATACCTACAACCCCAAACTTTAACTCTCCTACCCCCACCCTCCAATTTTTTAATCCCGATTTTAGTATGTTTTTATGAACAAATTTAACCGTCTTTCGTATTTCAAACAGAAAAAAATTATTTATGTTGTTGAATGGCGCTACGTCCGCTTCATTGAATTTTCATCCACACATGCGCAACACATTCACGAGAAGCGTCGCGTCATTTTGACACTTCATTTGGCATCATGTTCTCGCGAGGGTAAACCAACGAGCTTATTTGTATTGACTAAAGACGGACTGACAAAAATATCGTACACTCAATTGCTCTCGAAATTCATATTGATTTTCTTTATTTAATTTTCCTACTTTTCACACACTTACAATACGTACGTTATTTTTAATTTAACAACCAAAATATTCACTAGAAATAATTTATATAGAACAACGTTTGTCGGGTCAGCTAGTCATTTATATTTTATTCGTTCTTTTTGACGCTTTAGGCTTGGAGCACCGGTGTTGAATTTTCAAGAAACTTTTTCATTGATTTGTATACCGTAAAATGTGTTTAAAAATACCTTGAAATAGTACTTATAAATTTTGGATGCAATTTGCTAACACGGAAAAATATAGATATTATTCAATGCTTTTTGCCAACAATTTGAAAATAGGGTCCCCTATTGATCTTTGATGTATTGCAATAAATAACTGTTGCAAGGTATCTAGGAGAGGGGCTTCTCCGATTACCTCTTTCCCCAGAAGATAGGTGGAAACTTGAGAGGCAATCAGCCAACGTGGGAAATGCCAGTTTCATACAAAACCCTACTGAGAGATAGTCAGGGTTCTCATTGCCTCGTAAATTCTTGTCCGCCATCAATAGGATAAGGTGCTCCCATAGCCGTTGTGCGGCCTCTTAATCATCCTCATCTATCCATCACGTGGATAGATGAGGCCTTAAGAAGTTGCGGTGCGGTGAAGACCACCAAACATGTGGTCAACGGATGCCACAGGGCGATGCCTGACTTGCTCGCAGACCTAGATGTCCCACTCTGATCCCGAAAGCAGGAGAAGAATAAGTTCCTACAATCATTTTAAATTATCATAAATATTTATTACGGATAAATAAGTAACTATAACTTTCCCACAGTTTGGGCGTCATCGGCAGGACGGGCAAAGATGTAGCCAAGCATTTTCACGTGATCTGCAGGAAATGGAGTATAAAACTTCCACGACGGGCGCCAATTATGTGCCGGGTTATACAGGGGACTCTGTGCCGTGATATACAATACCCGCCGCGACTGGTACATAAAGAAGTAGCGGTGGGCACACGGTGGTATACGAGATTTTCAATAAGCAGTTGCAAAATAATTTTAAAAACATTAATAAATCAATGAGACAAAATCTCTCCTGCAGTGATTGTGATTTTAAATATTATTTTTTTGGTTTTAAGATACCAAGCAGGAAATTTGGAGAGCTATGATACCTGAAGCAACAAAAACTCTTTATAAGTGGCTCTAGCATCTTTATAATTTTCATTCCTTTGTAAATGGCTTCACCTGAACGTGTAATTTTGAATTCTTTTTACAATGTGTTCTAAGCTCGTGCCGTGTAACTTTGGAGAGTGGATATTCACGTTAATCTAAGAAAAAATTCTAATAAAGTACTATAAAAAAAATTGAGAAATTTTTTTTTATTTTTATTAGGGCGTGTCTGAAATAGAACAGCTGACCGAATGCAAATAAATAATTATTATAAAGGTGTGTTTAAACGAACGCTTTGTAAACTACACAGAAGTATGAAATATATAATAACTTCCTTTTTTCATTTGGGCACCAATGAAAAAATCAAATTTTTTACATAATCCCCCCCACCCCCAAAGTTTTGCGGTATGAATGTGGAACAAAGTTAATTGTTCACCGTTCTAGTAATAATTACCCGGCTTCGTTCAGCATTCAACACTTTATCTAAAATGTATTTCTTATTGAGCAATAATTCACTATCAATACATTTTTTACAAAATTTTCAATAGGATAAAAACTTCGATAAGTCATTGTAGAAGGAAACTTTTAAATGTTGTTTAACCTAGAAAATTTGACACAGAATATTATTTGACATTTACATTTCACCAGAGCTCACTTTTTGAGAGTACTAAGTGGGAAATACAAACAAGGATTTCTTGATTGTATATTTTTTATACTTAAAACTAACTGAAGTTCCCAGTATTGCGTTTTTTTATAAATTTGCGCAAAGTTTTTCGAAGTCTAATGTACCTTCCAATTGTTTTTAAGGTCAAGTGTACAAAAATTCAACATAGTAATAAAACTGCAGATTTGTGTAAAAATCAAACCTTCTCCGCCCACCCGTTGTCCATCCGCCCGTTGTCCGTCCGCCCGCCACAGACAATCTCCTTCATATATAAAAATATATACAGATGGAGAAGCGAAGGTACTCTAAACATTTCACAAGTTTTAAGACTCCTGCAGCAAAAATTTTGGCAGGATATACAGAACACTTTATGCTGTAGGTGTAGGAGTTCACTGAACAGTATACTATGCTCATATGTATCGCAGTACAGTCGAGAGATAAACAACCGCGTCAGCCCAATATGATTTTATGGCAGAATAAAAGTATAAAGACTTCACTTTGCGTTGGAAGGTACAATTTCGCAGGGTCTCAGGCGCTTACGATTTTCGGTGGAAACTTAAACAAACTGGTTAACATTATAAAGACAAAACCAAATATACGCTGAGATGATAAAAATTTGCACACCAAGAATATAATTATTAATTATTATTTCTCGTGCTAAAACTAACTAGTGGCCAAACTAAAGTGTAAACATGAAGAAAAATGCTTCGTACAGATTTTATTTAACACATATACCTTTAATTTAGCATTCTGATTATTAATTTCTTCATTATTTGAATAGCCAATACTTTCAGTGATACATTTTAAAATTATGTTTTTAATAGAAACTGTAATAAATACTAATTGTGTAGCTTTATATAAAACGCTTTATTCTATTTAGTTCATAACTCATTACCAACGAGTTTTGGCACAACCGAGACCCCTTCGTGACAGTATTAAGTACGACTGGTCAGTGGCTGAGTTGGCATCGCGCTTGGGTTCCATCAAGGCGTCGGATGTTCAATTCCTCGGCTGGCTAACTCCTCCATCACGACACATGCAAGATTTTATGCTTACCGTGATGGTATTAGGAGATTTCCAAATATCGTCAGATTATTCAAAGTCAAGAAATATATTTTCTTTTAAAATATATTATAATTTTTTAAAATTATTTATAACCTGAAGACGGTATTATCGTTATAGGCATTAAGCTCCAAGATAGCGTGACATAGCTATATTCTTCAAACTATTCTCGACAGAAATGACCTAGTGAGATAGCGGCTCATGATTTTTATTGTATAACACTATTATTTTTTTAAATTAATATAAATTATATAATGAACAACAGATCACTTTGTATAAACCACTATATTATTTGGTTTATACAAAGTGATCTGTTATTCATTACATAATAAATAATTTTGCGAAGTTTGAAGAAGTAATATAAATTACTTCGTTTCACCAAGTCTCAGATCCTGAATGTTTAAAAAACTGCATAAGGTGAAATATAGTAAGCTTACGTACCGAAAAAATAATTATTTAACATATTTAGCATATTTTGTGTTTTTCTTAATTCTAGCAAAATGTTCATTTAAAAAAAATAAATTATTTACTCACGCCTTGAAGGCTTTTAATAAGTTTGAATATCACATTATCATAGATACTCGTACATAAGTTATTAAGGAGTATAATTATCAGCATGTAGTATATAACATAATAAACTGAACGTTAAGGATATAAACAGATTCAATACGTAGGTATGTAGTTTCATTATCATGAAAAGTTGTACAAAGTAGATAAGTTTAGTATAATAATGGTTAAATAGACGTGCTAAAGGTTCGTAGAAAGTAGTTACAGAGGAATGTGTATTTACTCATAATGTTGATTATATTATTAACTTAAACATGAATTATTTGTTCTAAATCATGTTTTAAAGAACGTAGCAAAATTAACAAAGGGATAAATAATACACATGGAAAAATAAAAATACATGAGTTACATTATCAATAAAAGATATACAATTCGATAAATTTATAATATGATAGTTTAATAGTACAGAGGAACGAGAGTATAAAAAGTAAGTAAAAAAAGTTTTAAAAAATCACCACGGTTCCGATTAGTTAAGTCAAAGCTGTTACTCATAAATGTATTAGTATTTTGGTGAGATTACTTTGAGAGTAACTTTTAGTTAAAATCTTTGTCTTTTCTATTTTATTAACCAAATAAAAATAGGAACCGGTTGGATAAAGAGATAATGAAGTGGAATTAAAACAAAGTTATATTATTGTGATTATTACCTACAAATAAACATATATTCACTATTTAAAAATTCATCACAAACTAAACAAACTATCCGTTTGCACATAATAAGTAATTACGGTTAAATGAATTGGGTTTTAAATTAAGTTTTAAAAAAGTTTTAAAACTTAATAATAAATAAATAAATCGACGACAATGCTGTTAATCTACAAGAAGATATTGTATCAATGGAAACCTTGATCTGTTTACATGACTTATTCTTATTTTACAGATAAATTAATTCTAATGAAAAATTGCAAACCTAAAATGAAAAATTCGAAAGTTTCGTGGAAAATAAGGTAAGGAAAAACAAAATAATTGTGTCCCAGGAAATTTGAAAAGTCGTAACTTTTAATGATAGTGTCGCCGTGTAGTCTGCCGATCTGGACACTGATAGAAACTGAGTAAGAAAAGGCAGAGCAAGAACCGAGACGAAGTACAGAGTGGTGGACGAAAGTAGCGAAAATTTTCAGCTTAACAAAATAGAAAAAAAATTAAAATGGTTGTGTCTCGAAAGTTTTTTCTCCTAAAATTTTAAAGACTAACTAATAGGTTCCGAGTCTTTGCCGTACTGACAATTGTCAATTTTTGAAACGGGAAAAAAATCCCATTTATTTTGTTTTGCTATTTCGGTTTTCGGTCAAGGTATTGTAATAATTTTATCTTAAGTACTGCTATGGCTGTATGCTGCTTTAAATCACTTGGCCCACGTGGTTGTGGTTTAATAATCCAGGGGGATAAAGAGGTGTAAGAAGCCTTGCAAGACTTTAATTTAACAAGGACTATAGTACGCATACAATAAAAATATGTATTTCGGAGTGAAATTATTTATTTGGGTATTTCATCTGAATTTGGTCCAAATTCAACAGTAAATATCACATAATCATCGTGTTATCGTATGTATTTTTGAAACTTTGCAAGTTCTAGTAATTACTGTGTATTCTCGTTACAACTCTTTCACCAAGCTTCTCCGAAATTCACAGGTTGAATTTTGTTGTATTAATTTGGAGAACTTTTTTATGTTTTGAAAAGCTTGATAAAATAATGTGAATTCTTTAATCTTGTCGCTTCGTCCCCACAGCTAGTATTATATTTCAGTTAAAAACATATCGCAAGTGCTGGCCGGCAAGTTTGTCGCGACATCTCCCTTAGTTTTCAACAAAAGTAGACGTTGAGAAATTTAGTGGAACAACTTTTGCTGTGACACATCCCCAGTTTGGGGAACCGGCAGAGTAGTGGCAGCAAGTATATTATTTATCTAAGGTGACCATTTTTGTGGGTTTTGAAACCAGGCGATTTATTCGATTTTCATGAACGTGAATAACTGCAGTCAGAAGACGAGAATGGTTTTCTCCACCGTGAAAAGGGAAGTGCATTTTTTAAACCAATTTTTTTGAGTAAATGACATTTTTTGAGGATGGCTGAAGAAAGACATTTAATTTCTTAATCAACTTTAAGCTTTATTCCGTTGCTAAATTAATTGTGAACTAAGTTATAATAAGTTTTTCGACGGGATTAGAAAAAATAACAAGAAACGACAGAAAAAGTCAGAAAGACGCAGGTATGTATGGATTTATTAACCAAAAATAACAAAAAAAATTCATACGTAAGTAACGAAAATATATAGGTACATTAAGCGATGTAAAAATACGAACATGATTCATACATCTTCATTTTAGGGAAATTAATATCTAATATTTTTATTTTTGAGACTGATAATTCGTAATGCAATTCCATTATAATTATTATTTTTTTTACGCATCAGATTTAAATGTCTGGGTTAAATTTTCCCCACAGGAAAAACTAAACCCTTTCACACACTTCCCAAATGATCATCTAGTCAATCCACGCTATGCAATTGCACTATATAAGTATTATAAATACAAAACAATACAAGAACAATATGTCAACCTACTAGAGACCAAATGGGAAAAATAATCCACCGACTCCAGATATTTTCATATCAGAGGGTTCGGCTCCGTGGAACTCCTAATTGGACCTATAAATCCTACTGATCTCTCAATATAAATATTTAAAAAATCTTTTGTAATACAACATGTATTTAAAATGACTGATTTTTGCATTTTTACATATAAATTCTTTGACAAATCTAATATGCCTAAATTTTGAATGAGACTCCTAGGTATAATGCCAGTAGCCGAAATAACAAATGGTAATATTTTTACAATCTGAGAATGCCAAATTCTTTTAATCTCATTTCCTAAATCTGTACATTTTCTTATTTTTTAATATTACAGGAATTTGGAATAGCTACATCGATGATATAAGTTAATTTTAAATTTTGACATGTAAAACTATATCAGGTCTATTATGACTAATTGATCTGTCTGTTAGTATAGTTTTACCGTAATATATTGTATAAAATTCAGTTTCTAAAAATGAATTTGCTTCATATTCATAATATGGTACTATATTACGACAGTCAATCAAGTTATGTTTAATTACCAAACTTTGGTGGATTATTTTTAAAACCTGATTGTGCCTAAATGAAAATACAGAACTAATACAGAACATCCCGATATAATATGTTTTATAGTTTCCGCAAAAGCCAAACATTTTCTACATAAGTCATCAATTTGATTGATATCTTTGATTATATGCTTCCTATAATTTTTAGTATTAATGACTCTATCTTGAATGGCAAGCATAAATCATTCTATTTCTGCGCTCAACTTAATATTATTATTATTATTGCGCAATAATTCATACCCAAATTTTAAAACTACACACAGTCTACTTTGATCATATACTGGAAGGTATTCTTTTATAAGTATTTTTATACATCTGTAGAAAGCCACAAATAAATATCTTTTAACAAAAGTCTTATTTTACAACAACGTTTGATTTTAAATGTAAGGTAGAAACACTAATCTTCTTAAATTATCCTTGATACTTAGACACGATAATGACACAATTTATTTAAGGCTTGATGTTAGGATTTAGTTGATTCTGAGGTAAAGCTCCTTCATTTAATTAATTGATGCAAGGAGGACAAATTAAAAGCTTAACGTGGATAGTACTTGTTACTTGCTTACCGGCTTGAATGTTTCTAATTCAATCATTAATTGTGTTTCTAATTTAGTCATTAACAATTCAAAAATATATCATATAATATGTATTACATAATGAATAACATATCACTTTGTTTAAACCACTATATTATACACAATATCTACATGTTTCGATAACAATGTTATCTTGACATATCCTGATGAAGATAACATTGTTATAGAAACATGTAGATATTGTGTATAATATAGTGGTTTAAACAAAGTGATATGTTATAACCACTATATTATACACAATATCTACATGTTTCGATAACAATGTTATCTTGACATATCCTGATGAAGATAACATTGTTATCGAAACATGTAGATATTGTGTATAATATAGTGGTTTAAACAAAGTGATATGTTATTCATTATATAATTAATGATGGCACGAAGTAATTTTGCGAAGTTTGAAGAAGTAATATATATTATGCTGACCTAATTTATTCTACAAATTCCTAATATTTAGGCTTAGTAGATCTATGTGACTTTTAAAACTAAAAAAAGTAAACATAAGAAAATTCATTAAATTTTTTCATTCCTAAATTCCATTCCACCAATTCATAACACTAACATAATTAAATCTTGTTGGTAGCGTTAATCCTCCACGGTTACTTTGAATAAATAAAATAATATTGGAGGGATAATGTAAACATTTATTGTACGTATTTAATTACAATTTAATAAAAATACTTCACAAAGTGATCGGCCGTAGTTAATTACCCATCCAACGATTTACGTGGACCGCGAAGCTAAATCAATCTTCAGGAGATTTAAAAAAAAAACCCACAGTGGAAATTAACGTATCAATGGTATGCGTACAAACGTCAGAATTATTCGGATTTTTAAGCGTTAAATAAACACGATTAATTCTGGATGACAATGAGTTATACAGGAGTTCAAATGTTTGGGCAAACAAAAGAAAGGGATTAGTCTCCAAAGAAAACAAATGACTAAAACAAAAGAATCTCCCTGATTGTATGTTTAATTTATTTCGACAGCAACAACACGAAACTGCGTTGAAAATGTTTTCAAAACAAACAAGAAGATAATACAAATGATAACATTCCGAGTCTTATAATTTCCGATTTGTGTTACAAACGCCATCAATCTTGTAGGCTGCCAAAATACCGGTGTTATTAGGGAGCGGACGAGTTGAACTAAGTATTCATTATTAGAAAGTATCGTTGTGCTGTAGTATCTGCACACACTGAGACGATTGCTCTAATGCGCAGATCGCCAATTTATAGTTGGCTAATATTTTGGAAATGAAAAAAAAATGGTAGAGTTGTTAAGGATAGGTATAACCAGCAAGATAAAGAGTGTCCCGATGAAGTTTTTAGCATCGGTTACCGGATTTTTTAAAATGATAAATGATTTTTAATCGGATTTTTTAAAAAATTTATTTAGGTGAAACTTCTTGAGCACCGTTATGATTTGAAACTCAATGAAACTGAAACGACACTTAAAAGAGACAAACACATACATCTATAGGATTTAGACAGCAGAGAATGAGATAGAATGAAATCTTACCTCATTGGCCGGTTTGATTATGAACGCACTTTTCAAGACTCCTATTAGTTGAGATTGTGTGGGCAAGGTTTCACTTCTACCGCGTGTAAACTGCACTCGATTATTTAATTATTTATTTTTATGAACTAAAAATATTATTGAATTGTTTTTTAGTATTAAATCCACCAAATAAAATTATTCGCGTTCTAGCTTAATCTCACTTAGACAATAGATTTGGAAGACACACATGTTTTTATTTTAGCGATTACAAAATATCTAAATAAGCTATTAAAATTATCTGTACCTTTAGACAAATCTCAGACCGGTCTCCTTAGCGATTCCAACATAGCCACGATAAGTCAAAATAAGTTCTAGAAACTTCCATCTTACCTTGTCCCTCATTTTCATCCATCCTGTTATAATATATCCACACGATGCGCAGAAACTAGAAATTTTCAAAAGTTTTAAGTCCATGTTGCAAGGTTTCCCCAATGAATCGCATAAACGGTAGTTAGTGGCTCCTACTCCTAGTACCTAAGCACTACGCACGCATCACGACGTTAACGAACCGCAAACATATTTAACATTAATAAATTCACCACAAAACAAACTAGTTAGCAAGTATTTATTAATTGGACGTTAAGTTAATCTGCAAGTGTTGAGCGGAGGGAAGGCAGATATGGAGCGGGCCGTTGATGACTTGTCGGGGCTAATTGTGGCTAATTGTCCGATCACGCACGGCCGTGTGTTTGCAAGAGGAAAACACCGTACACTCTATACTTTACACTGTATAGGTATAATAGTATTCATGGAGGTACTTCTGACCTACCTCGTACCTCGCACGGAGGGCAGGGGAGCTGCTATTTATTATTTATGGATGTCATAAATATTAAGTGAACAAATTCCACACAACAGCTTTAACCACGTTAAGTGTACTTTCAGGGGACTGCGTATGATTTCGACCTTCAAAAGTGTTGAATGAAAGATAAAACCCTACAATTCAGTAAATGTATCACTTAAGAGTGGGTTACCTCGCATCAAATAGGGCAGATATGATGTTTTGATATGTTATACGCAAAGGAGGTCTAATGAAAAAAAAGGTTTTCGACCTCAGCCGACCTCCAGATCTTTGTTAAAAATCCAAAAAAACCGAGAAATTTTTCTACCTTTTTTCGTTTTGATTTTAATCAGAAGATTTATTTTTTCACTAAAGAATGTTAAATTCTTTTTTGAAGAAGACAAATTTTCTATAATTAAAAATAAAAAAAAATAAAATCTGTGAACTTGATGGTGTTTGAGACACAGCTGTTCAAAATTACCAAAATTTTTCGTATTTTTAATTTCAGCAATTTTAGCGGAAAGCTTCGAAATAGGTATTTCAACCGGGGGTTCAGAAAATTCTATAAACTCAAACCTGGCCTCAAAAGAGACCCTTCCCCCTCGTACGTTCATCAATTTTGAAAAATTGCGAAACATATGTATATATATATATACCCAAAAATCTTGGCCATTGAATATGACTACTAATATACGAACAAGATTAGTGTGTTGGAAAATATCTATCTTTTAATTTTGTGTAAATGTCAATAACATCAACAGATAAATAAAAATGTTTTTAATTTCAATTAAGTTTATATCTGATGATGCTTCATTTATTCTTAAAAATAAGTATTTGCATTGTTTACCAATCTCAGGGGTCGAAATTAGCACAAACTGAAAAATGGTCAAAACTTTCGAGGTTTTTTGGATTTTTAACAAAGATCAACTAAATAAAAATATTTTTAAAGAAGTAATTGTTTTTCTGGTAATTTATGCATTTTATACACTTCTAAATAGTTTTTTTCTGTTTTGGCTTCAGAAGGCATTTTTGGAAATTGGTAAACTTAAAGACCATCTGTTTAATAAAAAAATGCAAAGTTCTCAATTACCCTTCAACGCATTTTTGAAGAGTTTGTCAATTTGATTCATTTCTTAAAAGCAGGCGCTGTCCGAAGAAAAAATTATAGAGTTCTTTTAAAACAAGATTTGATGTTTTCAAAACATTTATTGTTTGAAAAACAATGAAAATTATGTTTTTTATTTTTATTTACAATGCCCACCATACATAATATCACCTTTCTGAAGATATTTTCAAATATTAAGAGCGTTTAACCAGCCAGCGGACGAAAATCCACATTTCGTCGAAAGTTGTTCTTACGATCGTGCATGGCGGTTACAACGAGAAAGCTTAATTATTCTCCGTACCAGCTTTTTGAAATTATAACTCAATATCGAATTTATTTCGATTCAAATTAGCTTTAATTTATACCTTCATCCAAAAATGCTGAAAGGCGTGATGATAAACTATTAAAATAATGTACTTCTTGTAGTTATTTTTTGATTAAAAGTATTTATCGTTTTTTAATAATGTGTACATTTAATAAGAATATTAAAAAAATCCGAAATATATTAGTTTGTAAGTGCGCAAACAAATACACAAGTGGACCAATTTTCGTCAAGAAACACATTTTTTTATATTTTTTATTTATTAAATTACAGAAAACATTTTGTAAAAAAAATTGAGTAGACCCACAAAGCTGTCATATGGCAGCTTATCTGCAGGTTCTAACAATTTAAACATTCTTAATATAATATCTAAGAAAATATTTGTAAATACATTTATATGTTTAAGGAAACATTAGAATAGATCACATAGTAATATTAGATAATTTAACTTACAACTATAAATATATAAGATATTTCAATATACCTGCCTAATAACAAGATATGTAGGCAGCTATATTAAGATATTCAAAGATACATGGAGTTTTCGTTCACTAACCATAGTTTTATCATTTTAGGACATAGTCTCTCATTTTTTTCAAATTTTATGTTTTTATTGATTTTATTGAAAATCACTGGTATTAGATATTCAAGAGTACGGCTTCCATATTTATTTAATATTTGAAGAGTTTTTAGGCCCTTTCCTTCTCTAAATCTTGTGGTATGTTTGTGTACAAGTAGGTGTTTGTAAGGGCTTTCCCCCATATTATCCATAATAGTAGTGAACCAGTGGAGACCTTTTATTGTAAGTAGGCTCTCTGAGCCATAGAGTAGTTTTAAGTTATGTCTCTGTTTGTAAATATTTGTTGTGACAATTTTTTTTTATTATGGCAGTTTGTAAATTTTCAATATATTTAATGGAAGTAGTGCTTGCATGTCCCCAAGTTCGAATACCATATCTAAGGATGGATTCGACCATAGAAAAATATATGATTTTAAGAGTACAATAAGGCAAAATAAATTTTAATTTGTAAAAGTTACTAGCTAAGGATCTGAGCTGGTTACAAATTTTAGTACGTATTATGTACGTACATATTTTTTAATGATTTTATTGAAACTAAAATTAAAATTCTAAAACGTGCGTTTGCTAGATAATGTATTGATTTATTTTACTGCATGATTATATTATTTGAAATGGGTGTGGTATAATACAAAATCTTTTTTGAAAATTTAACAAATCTGCCAACGACCTATGGAATAACCTTATTATACTAAAAATTAAAAAAATTTCTCAAAATTTATTACATGCGAATGCTAGATAAAAGAACAATCTTTCGAAATCCATTTTTAATATTTTGTGGAAAAGAGTCAATACGTCTAAAATCTGATTTGAAAATGACATGTTTCTGGTTTTCTCTGGTAATGCCCTCTTAATAATAATATTATCTACCCACGAAGTTTTCCCATTTAAATGTTTTCTTAAGGTTTTGACAATGCATAGGTACTTCCGAAATGTGATATAACTCATACATAGACCTGAGGTTTAAGCGACACGAAATAACAATCATGAACACGTCGCAGAACTTTAAAAATAATATACTCTCAATGAAAACATGAATCAGACAGATTCAGAAATATAAAAAGGTAACAGTCGCCACTGGACTTTTTACAACGAGATTTATAAGTTTCAATAAGTTATAATAATATATTCAATGAGTTTAAACAAAATTTTAAAATAGTTTGAAGATTTAACAAACACGGATTTTAGAGTTTATTATTATTTTTACATAAAAATACTCCGAAAGTCAACAGAATATAAAATGGTACGGTAACGATATGCAGTTTTTCATATATAAATATATATCTATGCCCAGTATATGTATAACGTAATTGTATGTGCCCGGTAATTTCTGTTGTTTTAATATAATTTTGTTCTTATGAAATTCTCAATGAAGAGAACATAATAATATCTCATTTTTAAAAAAATCTCACTTACTCCAAGACGGCCAATCTTTTCTTCTGGTTTAAAACATGTAGTTGAAGACGTGTTAGGCAGAAATCTTACCTGTGAACAAGTGAGAACATACAATTAACATTAATTTTTGTAGAAATTTAGCAAGCATTCGGTTGAGCCGAGAATAATTAGTTCTGAAGTATTGCATTTTATTATTATTCCAACTAGTGAGAAACAATCTGCTAAATGTGAGGTACTTTTTTGTTTAGTTCCACGATGCATATTTAAGACATTTCTTTTAAATAATTCATTACAACGAAGTAAGAAGGTCTTAAAAGGGCTACTACTGAGGTGTTAAGGGCATGGGCTAAAAATTATTCGTATTATGTAAAGAATTTAAAAAAATAATATTAAAAGAAAATGGTTTTTTTTAAGCTATTTATCATTATTAAATACACTGACATAGTAATTCATAAGATCTCCAACCACCCTATCTCACAAAAACATTCCACCTTCTATTCCATGATACACCGCTTAGTAAATGTCTCAATGTCTAATAATAATTTCCTTTCTGAACTATCTATAATAAAACAAATTGCTATAAATAATGGATATGAACCAAAATTAATTGATAACATCCTAAATAAAAAACAAAATTTCAAAAATAATTATCTATACAAATCTATAATAAAGAATGGCGTAAAATTATGTATATTAATAATTTTTCAGTTCAATGTTGCAAAAATCTCCCTTCTAATATTAAACCAGCTTTTTATACAAGAAATAATATCGGTAATTTTTTGAGAAATACTAAAGATAAAGACCATAAATTGACTAATTCCGGAATATATAAACTCAAATGCAATGATTGTCCCTCGTTTTATATTGGAAAAACAACTCGTAATTTTGAAATCAGAATCAAAGAACATTTAAGGTGTCTTAATAATAATAATTTTCCTGCGTTCCGCTAACCATATCATTGAAAATAACCATAGTTTTGAAAAAAAAAATACAGGGATAAAAAATATTCTTCATATTAATCATAAAGGAAAACGTTTGGATAACTCAGAAGCCTTGGAAATTAAAAAAATCCCTTAAAAATAATGAATCTATTATCAACAAACAAAAAATATTGTCTTATAGCCCAATCATGGATTTGTTCCCCTACCCACCCACTCTACATTAATACCTACCCACCCAATCTACATTAATAACTAGCAACGGCTCCACCCCTACCATAATAAAACATTGTTCGAAACTGACAAATTAGTATAAGCTTTCCCTGAAGAAGGAACGTTTGTTCCGAAACCGGTCGGATTTACGCATTATATAAGTGGTTTATACAAAGTTGTATTGTTTCATTTTTCTATTATTATTGAATTTAGATGGTACCACAAAGTTAGTTCAAAATTATTGAAGACGTAAGATTAATTATTAAAAGACAATGGTTTATTTTAAACTATTTATTATTATTGAAATTAGATGGTGCCACAAAGTTATTTCAAAATTATTGAACAAGTTAAAAATTGAATAAGTTGAATAAATGTTTTTGTGGGGTCCATTGAAAATGACCTTGTTAAATTGAATAAATACTCGTACCTCATTATTGCTCGACGGGAATCGATCACTTTTGAAGATGCTAATTTAATTGTCAAATGCACCAACCGTCAATTTACGGAGGCTGGCGATTTGTGACATTTTTTCAAATTTCAGTTTATTAGCTTAGATATTCACTATACCTAGTTACACTTGGGGTAATTCAAAATGTTCAAAATTATTCGTAACATTTTGCTTTAAAAAAAATCTCTTTATCTATTAATTATTACCCATGCGTGATTAAAAACGGTTATTTAATAAAATGTGTCCAATAATATTTTCTCATTTTTAAAAACGCTTTGAAATTATAATTTTAAAATGTTTTTAAAATGAATAAATTGAATTGAAATTAATTTAACTGTATTCAAATAATGATATGAATTATGAATTAATAGGTTAGGATATTAGAATTTTTGCTTATAACAATTAAAAACTTGAATTCACTTGCAGTTACAATTTTTTTATTTATCTCATTGTTACATCACCACAACATGTAAATTATAATAAAAATTTCGAAAGAATACAGCGAAAGTTAAAAAAAATTAATTATTATTGAAGTAAAACTTCTTTACGCACGCTTGACTTGAGGAGTAAGCTGGTGAATGCGTGAAGAGAGCGTTACGAAAAGCGAGGCGAACGGTAGTTGAGAGGGAGATATAAGTTAGTGAAGATAGAAAGAGAGAGAGAGTTACGTTTCGTATATTACTGTAGGGGTAAGAGAGAGAGAGGTGCGAGCACACATTTTTTCTTTCTTTCTCTCATAGCCAGTTACGTTTCGTATATCTAAGTCACGGTCCAGGCCTATTGTCTGTATCACATTGTGATTATTAACTGTGATACAGACAATAGGCAAGACAAGAGAGCAGTGCGCGCGCACATTTTCTTTCTCTCTTCCTATCATATAGATGGAGACAAAGAAGTTTTACTTCAGCCCGTTTTTTTTTTAATAGGAATATTCCCTTAGAACAAATAAACTACACTTTTTTATTACACACCTCGAATATACATACACTGGAGGATCGACGAAGGACTAGCGACTTATGCTTCATTATTAAAATTGTAAATTTGGAGCTCGACTATTCCGAACTCGTCTAGTAACTAGTTCTAGTTATAAATGGTACTGACCAAAGATATTCAAATACAAAAGAGATATGCTATGGTGTCCGCGCAACTGTCGGCGGACTACGCCCTAATTAGAGTAGTTTGCATACGAAAAGAATTTGTTCATTTCGTTGATTTTTTGAAGACGTGCATTAGTATTGGTTAACAATATAGTTTGAATACGGAAAGACTTTGTTCATTTAGTTTAACGTTCGTTTGGTTTATTCGTTAATTATTCGATCTTTTAGTTTATTTGTTAATTGGTAAACAATATCGGCGACACCCGGAAGCGCAGTCCCACATACTAAAAACTGCAGATAGCACATCTACTTATATATATTTCAATATCTTTGGTACTGACACACTACGCCTAAGGGCCTATTTCATTGTCAACGTTTTTAAACAATTTATGTAAAAAAAAACTCGCCAATTCCTCGCCTACATAGTTAAGCAAACGAATATATAAATAATGTACACATTTTCAATTTAAAAAAAAAATCAATGTTTAAAATATCCCCAAACATGTAAAAACGTTATTTCTGGAAATGTTCAGATTATACGTAATAAACTTTTGAAAATTTATGCATATTGTAAACCATTGTAAATAAACCATAAAATTTAGTTTGCAATATGAAATATTATAATTAATTAGAAATTTGTAAACTTAAATGTACAAATTACTAAAATAAAATTTATAAATAAAAAATAAAAAAATTGTTTATAATTCTTGAAAAAAGAATCTATATAAAAAAAATTCTATGTAAATGCCCCATGAGCGCATAAATTATTCTGAGTAAAAATATATAAATTACTAGCTGACCCGGCAAACGTTTTTCTGCCGTATACATTATTTCTAGTGAATATTTTGGTTGTTAAATAAAAAATGAAGAATGTATTGTAAAGTGTGTGGGGATAGGATCTATGACAGAAAGAGGAACGGAGCGCTGTAGACGATAACCGCCGAAACAAAAAAACACCAACCATTCATTTTTTCAATTCAATGAATTTCATTAAAGTAACGGACGTATTCATTGTTTGATCTCTTAAAAGTTAAATGTAAAGTGAAAAAAGTAATATATTAGCTTAGCGCTATCTGTCATTCAACAACATAAATAATTTCGTTCTATTTGAAATACGAAGGACGGTTTAATTTTTTCACACAAAAATACTAAAATCGGGATTAAAAAATGGGAGGGGTTGGGGTAGGAGGTAGGAGGGTGAAAATTTGGGGTTATAGGTTTTTTTATGCCAATTTTTAAAAAAAAAAAGTCAAAAAAATTGAAAAAATTGTCTGGATAGGGGCAACCTAGCGGTACCTATTCTCATACCTACCAAATATACATTAAAAAAAAAACATTAAAATTGGTCTAGCCTCTTCGGAGGAGTGCGACCACCGTGACACGAGATTTTTATATACATAGATATTGAAATTCATTATTTATTTTATATTCACGTAGCGATGTTAAGTGATATTTCACTGAATAGTGCTGGTATTTAAAAAAAACACTGATTAAATAATAAAACGAAATAAAATATATTAAAGAATTTCCACTTTTATCAGTATTACGTAAATTTACACTTCAACGAAACTCCAGGAAATGGTTACTAAAATCTGTTGAAATTACGTGAGCATAATATTTTATTTATTTATTTATTGAAACTTTCAGTGGTGACGCCGAGGACGACTATAAATACGTCTGAGTCTGTGTGAAATAAAAGTGGATTTTATTAAAGACCGTCCACAAAGGAAGCGAATTCCTTATCCTGCGCCAACCATTAAATGATACTGCATCCCCGAATAAAACCACCCGTTAGCGTTACCACACAATTCTGTGGAATTTAATCGAGGAATATTTTATGGACACAAGGGTCGCCACATTAAGTGGGTATCTAAAAATATAATTAACGATGCGATACTATCACATAATTTGGGAAGCGGGTATAGGTACCGCCGCAGAACCTCTACCGTAGGTAGAGGTGTTGGTTATCTAATACCTACCATCGCTTCCTTCAAAAAGCATATATGTATGCAGATGCAAATGAAAGAATGAATGAATGAATCCTTAAATGTTCCAGATTGTTAACAGTAACAAATTTAATACCCACTGCTCTGTAACTACAATCATAGTACCTACTTACTTATTTATATATGTAATTGCTGTGTACCTTTTATTTTTTCATAATAATAACAAACATACGTACATTTATAATAACAAATAAAAAAAATTAATTTCAAGAAAATTACCTACTTTTATATATAATCGTTAAAAATGTTTTACACCACTGCAATACCGGTATGCTTCGAGTATGGAATCATATTTTGTGTGATATTGTGACAATAATTATTGAATCTACATAATGTAGCCTGAGCCAAAATACGAATCTTCCGGTTGAACTCCTTTGTAAACAATTTACTTATCGAATACTGATACCTACTTATGTTGTGCCACTTATATCTTTCATGCTTTGTTTACTATTTTATGTACTATATACTTATGATACTACATACTTGTTATAATGCTCCTGTACAATTTATTTTACATGTAAAAGCCATCAAGGAAACAAACAAATAAATAAATAAATATATCTATCCTATCTACCGTAGGTCACCCCGAGTGGTTTGCTATGTTTGGAGACTTAGCAGGGGTTCTTGGGGTGAGGTTTTTCAAGGTCTTGGTGGCGAATATGTTTGGCCATCTACGGGGGGAGGGGGGGTAGATTTATACGTCCATCTCTTCTGGACACATTGGACCCCAGATTCCTACCCACCCACCGTTCCTTTTTCCTTTCCAGAATTTTTCTCCTTCTTTTCCCTAAAAAGACCCTCCACGCAACATCCCCAAAGACGACATAGGGTTTGTGTGATTTTTTCTTCTTCAGGAACTCCTGTGTGGAGCTACTGTAAAAAACAATAATAACGAGAAATATCCATTTTTTTTAATCGTAAGTAATAAAAATACTCTTCTTACGTTACTGTTTTCAGGCGATTTAACATTATTGTAAATTTTCCAAGAATAAGAATTATTAAAAGTTGATAGATTTCGTCATTTATTAATAGAATTTTACCAAATCATACGGGATACGGGATAGCGACAAAACAATTTTGGGGAATATACGAAGTGGTTTTATGATTATCGAGAAAAGATTTTTGCTCAAACAGAATGCACCTAATTGACTAATATTTTAACACATAAATGTACAGGTCATTAGTTGTCAAAGGGAGAAAATATAACTAATATTTGAACTGTACTCAACGAAGAAATGACATGAAGCTAAAACAGTATAAAACGTGAACTAAAATGCTTAAAACTACTTTTTATATGGCTTGAATGACTTCATCACATCAAACCTTTTGGTTGAAAATTATTCATTATCTCACAGAAAACTGAAAATAATTTTAATCTTATATCACTCATAAATAATACTGTCACATCCTAAAAAAGCCATTTCATTCAATTTTAGGCGTTCAAACATTTAATAGGTTAAGGAATATATGGGTTCACTTAAATACCGATACCCCAAAACTATTAGACATAAAAGAAAAAAGCGTATGTGCCTACGAATGTAACCATATGTGACAAGTTGTAAAATTGGCCCTATAAATGGCATTAAATCGGCAGCTAAAAGCGGCCATTGGATCTGCAGTAAAGGGCCGGCAGAGGGCATTAATGGATAGGGCAGGAAACGGAAAAGGTCTCCTGGGGGGAAAGGAATTCCCCTTATTATAACGGCGCCATCTGTGAAAGTGAAATGACGATGCTAAATTCCTGAGATATTTTTACAGGGGAACGTTTACATGCTTTTTTGTCAAATTGAAAAAGGAATCGCCCTACTTTAGGTACTACCAATTCTGCTACTAAACGTTTCACCCGTTTTCCTAAAGTTTTATAGTTTAACGCGAGGACTGAAGGAGAGAAAATAAGAGTTTAATATCATTTTCAATCAACATTAACATGATATTCTTTAAAATTATATTATTACAACGCAAACAAGCTGGAAAAAACGATGAGATATATCACCCTTAAATTTTTTATAAAAGCAATTCTAATATTTACAATACCAATAATAAACACAGAAGGCATCTTTAGTGTAAGAAAAACTTTTTATTTTAAGTCGGGAATATTTCAATGGATATTTTTTTATCCCAAACTTTCTCAACCTTTTTCATAAAATCAGATTCCAATAAACAGTGAAGAAAATCGAGTTTTAATTGACCGAGATCTGAATAAATGTCTTCCTTATTTAAGATCAGGGATTCACTTAAGATATTCAATTCTTTGGAAATTATGCAAAGTCACGATTCCCGCTTAATCTTGCACAAAGAAGTAAAGATACAAGAAAATGGAGCCGTTTTACTAATAACACTGCGAAGCTTTGTCAATATTTTCAAACAAATTTATCACATCCGCTAACAAGATGTAAAATACTAAAAGTCTTGTAATTTTGGAAATTTATTATGACAAGATCTTTGAGTTTATCGTGAGCAACTAGCTGTTGAACAAGACATTTTCGCAAATGATTTTATATAAAGCTCACTCAATTCAAATAAAAAACTTCTTTAATTATAGTAAATAAACTATTTACTAATTTGAAGAAATCTTCGGTTTCGAAACATGTAGTAGCGTTAATAAAGATTGTTACTTTATTTAATTAACCTAAAATAACTTTATGTTTTATGCTTAAGACAATTTTGTGGTTAATTAGATTTTTTTTTTAACTTTGAAGTGCTTTGAAGAACAATCAAAACTGACCCGTTTTAAAAAGCAAAGATAAATAGATTTCTCTCATCACTTCTACGTTTACTTTCTTTTTGTATATAACCCTTTAAGCGCCATTGAGGTGATTTTTTACATAAACGGCGCTCTACAAATTATCCAATTATTATAATTATTATAACATGTATTTTTTTTAAGTTTCACAAATATATGAAAGGCTAAACTTCAAAGTTAAAGAAACAGTGAAAACTATAATCTATATTAATTTATCGGAAGGTAATTATAATGTCCGTTGACTTGGTGAAATTAACAGCCGCAGTCAAAGAAAGGCTTTAAAATAACTGTACTTCAAAGAGCAGCCGCTAGATGCCACCAGAACCGAGGTGGATTACAAAGCTACGGTCACAGTTCATGTTTTAATGGATATGGGTGTGACAATCAATTAATTACTCGTGTGAACGGCACGTTTCGTTCCTTGCTCTGAGAACAAGCAGTTAAAAAGTATTTGTTCTAATTTACCATTCTTCCGAACGACTTTTAATTAAATTTTAAACGATTTTACAGGACAAAATTCGTAAGTAAGATATCTTTATTCAAATGCATATTTTGTTAATAGACAATTCTCTGAACATACGTATTGGGTACCTACCTACATAACAACATTTTGAAAAGTTTAGATTGAGGTTAAGTCATACTTTTGAGCAAACTTATCTACCGAGACCGCCAAAAGGGCAACTACTACTATTAAATGGCTTTTCTTTTTTTATCTAAGCATTACTTTTTAACAACATTATCTACAGAAACCCAGCCCGAACTGCATGGATAAGTCTATAATAATAATAATATAAGTTTATTCCAGAATTAGGTTTTTAAACTATAGGTTTTTGTTTGTAGACTTCATGCGAAACCTACCCTATCTTAGGCATTTCAAAATGATTCGGGAAAATGCGAAAGGACTCACCAAAGCTCTACGAGAATACAATGTTTTCATTTTTATTAGAAATGTATTTAATTTTTACCTATGACACAAAATTTCAATTTTTGGCGTAGAGAATAGAAAATACGCAAAAAAATTTTTACATTAAATATTATTGCGTAGGTCTTTATATGTACATAACACATTTTTTTATGTATCGCATGTGCTCGAAATTTTATAGCACGCCTATAATAAACCATCTCATTATGAACGAATCTTCGTATCCCGCCTTCAAAAATGTTTCATGAATTCGCTATCGCGTCTTAAAATCTATGGTCAATGCTCTGTATCGATTTCCTTTACATTTTTACTTTATTTATATCCAATCTTTGATGTTTAGTGATTTAGAACAAATGTTTATGATAATTTATTTACATATATTACATTACATTTGGCAGTTTTTTAGGCAGGGACTCGTATGCAGACCAGACTGACTAAATCAGTAAAATTTCTAGAACGGTGCCCTCATAATGCGTAATATATCTTTAGAACTTTTAGCTCTGGTATTTATGGAGGTCAATGAAATGTATAAAATAATCATGTAATTTAACACAGGATTCATGTTTTACCTTACTTCAGATCAAATAAGTCATGTGAGGGCGTATTATTCTGATTGTTTGGTGTCCAGTGTCCATGAAATCTGCCCGTTTCTTATCATTAATGAACCACACCGGGTCGATGTGCGACTACACAAGGATTGCTTGATTTGTGGGCATGTCAAAATGGCTGACATTTATGACATAACAATAGGACATCAACACTCACATACACACACCAATACATCAACCTGTTCAGAGACACGTCGTACACACGCCTTTTGAAAATTATAATCGCATGCAGGTTATTAAATGTATGTAAATCCATAAAAAATGTACGTGAGGTGATTTATTATTCAGTTCAGCGTTCTAGAGTGGAAGATACTCTTCCTTAGACCACCATTCCGAGTTGACTCGTTGTTTGAAAAGGCTTCGGCCGTGTTTGGTGACCAGATCGGAATAGCCAGGTAGGTCTTCCCTACTTTCCTCTTCTCCCACAGCATACCCAACTTCTTCCCCTCCTTCCACAGCATACCCCAATTGTGGAAGCCATAGTCTCACTGGCTCCAGGTGGTTAGGAGCAGTTGGGACTCTTGTGCGTTTCACATTAAAAAAGTAAATCAAGAAAAGAATTATCACTGAAATTTCAATCTATGAGATTCAGTTGGAGAAATACAGTTTATGAGAAAGTAAATAAAAAACCTATGTGGTGGGAAGACTGAATAAAAAACGTCGTAATTTAGATGAATTGTTTTTAATTTTGTGAAATAAAAATGTTTTCTTGCACCACTGATGTTTTGTGTTATGATAATGATGTATTGTAGTATTCCCCTTGCATTTCTTAAACTGACTTTATCGTTAACATGTCATAACTTCCTTCAATTAAATGGATCGCTTCTGTGAATTCTAAAACAACAGACTATTTTAAAAGTTGCAATATTCCAGTGATATGAAAAGCGTACTTAAAGTTTATATGACTTTTATTACTTCAACCAAGTTGGAATATAATCACTTCATCATATCTCAGCAAGAATTCATCTTCATTTTTCAATCTCGAGCTCTGAATCTCGGGTCCGTGATATTATAGGTTTATCTGTGATATTATATGAATCCAAATTCATGATTCTCTCCGGCTTCGGTATCAGGAGCGCATCTGTCACTACAGATGATAGAGAAATATTATTGAAATGTGTTCGCTGTGCAATTGAATTTGCATCTGGATCTCGAAATACTTGAAATTGCATCAAAGTGTGGCACATTGATTGAATTTATGTCTAAACTATATAAATTATAGACAGAGAGTTTCGAGGACCGATCTAAGAAGATTACTATTTGGTGACGTAACCACCTAATTGTGTATTGTTATGTCCTGAAAATGTATGAGGTTGGCGCGTACAAATTATCTAATTAGGTACTTATATCATTAAATTAAATCTTTAAAAGGTATTCTAAAGGTTTCCTTACACCTCATTTTTTTATTTTTGGAACAACTAATTTGACAAGCGAGATATTTCGTATGAAAATTTATAGTACACTTTACGTACTTTTAAAGTAGATTGAATTTTCCGGGAAGTTGAGAATGCTTTTATGTTATATTCTCTCTAAAAATTAATATCCTCAGAGATAAATCATTGATTGTCTCATTTCTTTTAGACAGCAATATTTCTCTCTTCAGCAGAAGGATATCAAAAACTTTTCTAATAAATCATGATTGACACGACATCCTGCTTCCTTCCGGGTGTGTTCCGGAAGTACGTACAGAGTGCAGCAGTCGCAACGGATAACCGAGAATTAGATTGCGATGGATTGGAAGTGATCGAAGTTTAAAAACTTTATCGGTTTGTCATTTATCAATCGAAATTAAGTCCAATGAGATTGCACTTGTGACGGGAGTTAAAAACTGAATTACCGTTGATACTCCGGGGAGCAGAATGGACAAAGAGAAAGAACTAATCAAAACTTTTTCCGAGAATTAAAAGTCGGCGTCGCCACTTGAAAGAGTCCTGCCCTTCGCAAACAAAAATCCTACAAAAATTTTACTGATCTAGTTGTCGAACTGTTTTTAAAATTCATAGATACATCATAGGTAGCATTTAAATTATATAGAAAAGCAGACATCCATTTTAAGAAAACTCGCTACATTTTATCCTTACAACGCATTAAATTTATCGTACATTTATTGGACTTTATTTGATCTAATCAGACGCAGAAGCTATGTTCCCAATTATTTGTCCAAAAGTTTCTTTATACTTTAAACTCATATTCTGCATACGATCCAGTAGTTCACCGTTTCATGTCTCCATCTAGCTAAATTCAAGAGCTTTTGCATTCTAACTGGCTTTTGATAAAATAACCTTAGACTGGTACAAACTTATTCCATATTTAAAAGAAGTGTCCATTATTCATTTCAAATATGACAATTTCATCAGAACACATAGGCATTACATTAATTAGTGGTTTTATCTTCCTCCAAGGAGCATGGTTTTAAGACATCGTATTCTCAGTAAACGTTCATTATGAGACACTAAAATTATTATTTTTGTAAATTCTCTCGAGCAGCATGATTATAAAGACCGATAAAACAGACTCTCGGCATAAATTAGGAAAGTTGTAAATCAACGCGATATTTAGGATTAACGATCATCTTCGGAACGGTTGTAATGATGAAACACATTTTAATTTTACAGCTTTTCGTCAACATGTGTAACAAGAGAAGCAGTAGCAAACAGTTGTGGCAATATATTATAATGACGGAAATCTGTAGAGTGATCGGATTATTAAATTCGTCGTAAAAAAAATTAATGCAATATGATTCCAAAGGAAAATCGTCTTAACATTAGTTTCGTTAATAATATTTCAAAAACAGTAAATTATTGCTTGTTGACAAATTAAGATCTCGAACAGCTTGAATCGTTTTTATTACCACGACATTATTTCGAGGAAATAGTTATCATGTTAAATTTCATTTGCGAGAATGGAAAATATTATGTAAAGAATAATACAGCACAATTACATTCACCTGGCAGAGGCAGATGGAAATGGAGATTAAGAAAAAATAACTTTTTAACATAAGCTCCACACAGGAGGCACTGAGGAAAAAATCCTTCAGGTCCTATGTCATATTTGGGGCTCCTGTGGAGAGTCTTTGAGAGGAAGTTCTGGGAAGGAAAAAGGTATGAGAGATGGAAGGGTATCTGGGGATCAATGTGTCCAGGAGTGACGGAGGTGTGAACACATCTCTCCCACTGCGGTGCAAGGCGATATTCCAGCTTGCCTCCCGATCCGGCTTGCCACCTAGTAGTTGTACAAACGAATTCGCTGCAAAGACCTAGACAAACCTCATCCCACGAACCCCGTCTCCTATGCTATGTTATCAAAAGTAGCGAACCACTTGGGTGACCTATGGAAGGGATGTTGTTGGTTATCCAATTAATGGTTCTCGGGGCGGATCCACCTATACCCAACAGTCGACGTCACATCGAGCAACGTGAAACCATTGATGGTCCCTCACCAGGGCGAAAAATGTATTATACTGGAAAGAATAGGTTTATTTGTTTATTTATATCATGTTTTCATCCTTTGACTAAATGAACATTATAAAAAACGATTTTTTATAAGACAGTTTGTAGTAAAACACATTTTTTTCATGGCATAATAACGGTTTGCGATTGCACCTTTTGTTTGTATTCAGTGCTGGAATTCAACCAGAGAAAACTGGAACATTGTTCCGGTTGGTGTTATCTCTCGGCCACCCGATCCTGTTCGTGATGATATATTAAAAAGAGGGTTCCGGTACCTACATGAGTTAATAATACCTGCTTCCTGTTCTAATTCTTTCAAAACTCTCTACGGCGTGTGAAAGTTTTCATTCATATAATAATTATTTTAGATTACATTTTTCGCATTTACAATGTACGTACCTAATATAAAGCATAATAATACTCGTATAAGTGTAAAATATTAGTTTACATTTGCACCTCGTTCTAGAGTGGGTCTCGGGTGAGAGATCACCATTCAGAATCGAAAGCGACGAAATCTGAAAAAAGAGTAGTCAAGTATTTTAAAGCTTCATTTTCCACATCCCTTCACTTCATTGAGCCTCTCTACATTCTTTGGGAGTGCGATAGTTCCACTGGCTCCGGGAGTTGAGAAATTTGTGAAAAAAAACATATGCCAAATATAGCCTGATGTTGGTAGTTACTAGTACACATTTTTCCTACGTTCTGACTGGAAAAAATGTTCCATTCCCTGTTTTATTTTATTTTAGATGTAAAAATTTCTTCAGTAAGGCAAAAATAAATTTTAGGCGAATAGATCGTAGGTAACTACCACGAGATTATTTTTTTATAAGATTTTAAAGCGGGAACAAAAATGATGGTTCCCAAGCGTAAGTAGATATTATTACATCCATGGTTTTCAGCAAAAGTTTAAAAACTTTTCAAAACTCTCGCAGTATGATAAATGCCTTCGGAAGCGAAATTTATTATATGAACATGTGCGGGCAACATTTAAAAAATTACACGTAACAAGCGCCTGAGAGGAATTCTGTTTTTGCTTTACTAAAAAATATGTAAGTAGGTACTTCGAGCGGAGGCAGGACTACTACGGATGTTTTTATTTCCCGTGGGCTTGGAGGAAATTCTCATGCAAAAATAAGGAAAAATAACATTTCTATTTTATTCTCGGCAGAAACGCAAACGTTAACATCCTTTCATTTAAAATTCTCATAAATTATTTAATGAAAGCCCAATTATTTTTGTCAGTACCTACCTAGGCAAATTGTTACGTTTTGCTCCTTCGGGATAAGATAATTCGCAGCCGCGAGGATTAGTCAAATAATACATTATTCATTCTCATTACGGATTTATGAAAGCTACGTTTTTTTACGAAAATGATTTATGGAAATACGTGGAACACATTGAATATTGTAATATTTGGTGATTATACTGATTATTAACACGGTGTAATCTCGGCACTTAACATTCTTAATTTGTGTGTATCTTAGAAACAACTAATTCAGTGTTAATAGTTTATTGGAATTTTTAGCATACACTTAAACCTTTCATGCATTTATAACCTCCTCTGTCGGACTTCGTCACTCCTGGACACACTACCCCCCAAATTCCTATCCACCCAACATATGTATTTCCTTCCCAGAACTTCCTTTCCTTAAAAACACCCTATCAATAAACACATAATCCCAAAATCTGTAACAGGAGCCAAAAAAAAATAAATTTCAGGGCCTCCTGTGTGGAGCTAATATAAAAAATAAGAAACAGAACAAAATTTAATACAGAATGAAACAAGTTTTTTGTTTAAAACCTCTTTATTTTGATTTATATTCGTTATTGATTTATATTTCGTTATTTGTTTTTGGGGTGTTATGCCGTGTTGCGCTACCTCCTTCTTTAGCCAACGTTTCGGACATCGTTGCAGTGTCCATCATCAGGGCAGATCCGGCAGATCCGGTAGATGTGCAGTGTCCATCATCAGGGCAGATCCGGCAGATCCGGTAGATGTGCCGGATCTGCCCTGATGATGGACACTGCAACGATGTCCGAAACGTTGGCTAAAGAAGGAGGTAGCGCAACACGGCATAACACCCCAAAAACAAATAACGAAAATGCTTTTGGCCGTGAAAATCTTAAAACTTATCATATTATGTTCAGTTTATATGTTAGTTATACATATAACTCAAAGTATATATGTTTATTGTCCTGAAGAAGGTTGTATTCAACTGAAACCGGTTGACGAATATAATCAAAATAAAGTGGTATTAAACGAAGAACTTGTTTCATTCTGTATAATGTCAAGCCACAAAATGTTTTCTTTCTTTGATAATTAAATATTTAATATTTGTAATGTTTTTTTATGAATTTATAAACCGTGCTAAAATGTACAATGAATCAAACAATGTACCTAGGCCACTTTTGCAGTTATTACGCATGGCTAAAACTAAATTTTCTATAGCCAAATAGTTGGAATGCCCGATTAGCAGTTTGCAAATCGAGTTCAATTATCACAGCGGGAATAGATTTACTCCTTTTTCAGAATGAGTTATATTTGATTAAGAACAAAACACCGATCTTAACAGCGCCGCAACGATATGAAGCTAAATGATCGTAATTGAGAAAGGTAATTTGTGTAATAACCCAACAACCCACGCAAATACATGCAATAATACCTAGTACTAGTCGACCGAACAAGTGGTCCGGTGGAATAACACAAAGATGCATTGTTTGTTTGTAAAAGAATAACTGCTCTGTCATCATTCTCATCAAGTTAACCTATTTCCTGTCACTGGCAGAACGCCGCCCGGCTGTATTACAAAAGAAAAATTAGCCTTGTTAACTGCAGGGGCGGACTGACCGAGTGGTTATCCCGAATTTTTCGCTGGTGCTATATAAAAACGTTTCATATTTTCAATTGTTTGAAAATCAAGTTTTTAACGGTGTTTTTTTTTTGCTCTGCTGCCAAAACGAGATTTTTATTTTTGAGAAGAGTGGCGGGATTCGCGAAATGTTATCGAGTGAAAAGTCCGTGCGAACACATACGTGCTTAGTGTAAAATGCTTAGCATGGAACCCTTACTGCTCTACATATTATTATTATTACAAAGCAGAGACTCCATGCATCATTTCATGTAATTGCTTCTCGCATAATTTTCACTCATGGATCACAATCATGTGGGGAGTGAAACTTGATCTGTCGACATATTTAATTTCAATAACGTTGCTTCAATATATCAAATATTTACTCCATGCAGATATGCAATAATCCTTAACTCTACCAATTTTCTGTTATCTTGTTGTTATTACACTTATGTGATTATTTTTATTAATATTATTTATTTTTTATTTCATTTAAAATCCCAGTGGTAGTCTAAATAAATAAACGTTAAAAAAGCAGAAGAGGTGGCTTGGATTCGTGGGTACTCAGACTAAGATCGACTTCTGCGTAACGAAATCCAGTTGACCGCCCCAAATAAAGACGAGAAAAGCAACTCAAAAGGAAAAGAAGCTTGACTTGCAATGAACGGATGCCTCTGAGGTCCAGGAGAGTGACCCAAGCGATGGAGACTTTAAAGGGCAAATCTTACTCGAAGAATGCACACTGAAACTTTGGTTTATGTGTGAAAAGGTTCTACGTTACCACATATTCAAACCACAACAGAAATCTCTCGGCCGTAGGAATCTGAAATCATACCGAGCATTGATAACGACATCAGGTTTGATCACACGCTTTTAGTGATACCGGTAATTTTATTGTGACTTTTCTCAAAAGTTTTGTTACTGTTTTGGGCCTGTTCAACCCCGATTATACACTGACAAAAGTGGCTCAATTATCTCCAGTTTAGCCACAAGAGAGCCGCTCCGGTTACAGCACAGTACGATGCACTAGAGCCAGTACGGAACAGCTAGCACGGCTGATAGGAAAGCGGGAATCGAGGGTAATACGAGTTTATAACTCCCATCCTGTAATTACTTCGCGGCGTCATTCAACTCCAACTAGCGACTATCGAACTGTCCCGGCAGAATGTCATTCACGGAACGTGGTCGGACCGTCGGACCGGTGAACAACAGGCTTAACGGCTCGCATAAGCCTGGAATTCTATTTGTCTATTTATTTACAATGAAATTAACGCGTGACAATACGCTGAATAGAAAATCAATACATATTAGTAATCTAGGTAGATTTGACAGAAAATAGATGTCAAGTATTTTTATACAAGACCTTACAGGTCAATGATGTTGATCAATCAGCTAAAGAAACATTGTCGATATTTGAAACTGTTGGACCAATTATTTCACTCGAAGGGAAATAAAATTATCTTACTTCGTGCATAAAGATAGGCCCACAACATTCTTCTATCGGTTTAGGTCTTCATTGTGATAATATTTCATTATTTATCATAAACTAGCTGGTACCCGGCATGCGTTGCTATGCTATTTAATAAAGAAATTGTTTATTCCTGCGTGTCCTTTCCCTTTCGTCCCGTTCTCCTTCCGCCTCCCCTTCCTCTCCCGCGTCTCCTTCCCCCCTCGCGTTTCCACTCCGCCTCCTTCACCTTCCTTCTTCCCACTCCACTCCACCTCTTCCCCCGTACCGTGAACCCCCTCCCGAGTTCCCCTCCCCCCTTCCTGGTTCCCTTCCCCCCTTTCCCGAGAACCCCCAACTTGAGTTCCCTTCCCCCCTTCCCTTCCCGCATTCCATTCACTCAGTCCCGGTGCATTCAGTTTTCAAACAGCTCGCGTGCAACCTATTGCAAATTTCATAAAGCCAGAGTTCACCAGTAGTTTTATACAAACCTTGTCCTGACAATAACGAACACAAATAAAAAAGAATTATCCAATTTGGTGCAGTCGTTCGGAAGTTATGCGCGTACATACATTTAGGGGATTCATTTTTATTTATATAGATTTATATAGATAGATAGATAGATTAAAGGTACCTGTAAAATTTGTGGTTGGGTTTTGACATAATATGAGATATCAATACTTTCATGGAGCGTTTGCCCGTAGTTGGAAGAGAAGTGCAATGCATATTGTAGTAAATTAACAGTACCTAATAATTAAAAATAATAGTACATGCATACCCCTCTTTTTTCTGACACGACTTAAATGAAAATGAAAAAGACATTACTACAGGATATTACTACATAACAATGCGCGGTAACTATGTATGTATAAACATGTGCGGTAGTAAGTACATTGCAGTTACAAAGAATAAAAAATTAACGTTATATTTGGTATAAGCGTAAATAGTATTTTATCATGGGTATCGCGAATAATTTTTTTTTTTTTTTTTTTTTTTTTTTAATTTATTTATTTAATGCATTTTTACAATTTTACAAAGTTAGGTATAAGTACAATTATTTTTTTAATTATGTACATGTAATGCAAATATTTTTTTATGGTGGTAATAATACCTCTCTAATTGAGAATTTCTCGTGTTTAGGGAGGGAGTACTAACACAATTGATATTTTGATATATGTTTAATTGATGCTACCATGAGCGTATTTATGAAAAAATAAAATAAAAACAACATGTTTGTAAAATTATATACCTGTGCACTATTTTAGGAAGAAACTTTTTTTTTAAAATTAAATTATAAAATATAAAACCTGTGTACACATTGAAAATATAAGTGGGCGTAATATAACACAAACATGAAATTACCTACTGGTGAAATGTATTTTAATTTTTTTCTTAAAAATTTTATAATTTTTTTCGGATTGAATATCTTTAGGGAGTTCGTTAAAGCATTTTATGGCTGAGTATGTGTAGTGGTGTTGGGCCGTTGTAGTATTAAGTTTAGGGATTATTATTTGTCCTGTTGTTCTCGGCCTGGTGCTAAATGAAAAATTTAATTAAGGAAAATGCATACTACGCATGCATTTAGAGAAGAAATTGTTTACTATGTAAATAAATGAAATAGACAAGATGTAATGCAATATGTATGCAATATGTATGCAATACCTACTGAGTGAGCACCCGACTTAATTATTGAAAAAAAAAATTCTGCAGTTAAATGAACATTATTGATTATATTAGTGTATTGTAATAAATAGTAATTCTTATTAAGCGCTTTTTATTTTGAGAGGAACGTAAATACGGGTAAGGTACGTTTTATTTTAAAGATATCATGTCATTATTATTCGTAGAATGTTTATCAAAGCATTACGAAGATTAAAAATAATTTTATTTTCGTTGAAATTAATAGATTACTTCGTTTTTACCACTTTTATTGTTTATAAAACCGACATGTTTCGTCAGCAAAGCTGACTTCTTCAGGGTTTTGACAGAACTAATTTAAAAATAGACATATATATAGGTAATAGAGAAAAATAATCGACATAAACAATAATAAAATTAGAAAGAAAATGATGTTTAAGGGACGAGGGGCAATATAGAACAATTAAAAAATTTTAAAAGGGGAATAGATTTAATAATGGGTCATTTAAAAACAATTTTTGATTATTAATAATATTTAAATTTGCATTAACACTCTTTCTAATCTCTAAAATTTCTAATTTGTCCAACTGAATGCCATTGACATTAAAATGAATTAATTCTATTCCACTGTTAAAATTAAAGGTATGATAAAATTAAGGTATGATAAAATTAAAGGTATGATATTTAATTTTAACAGTGGAATAGAATTAATTCATTGTAATGTCAATGGCATTCAGTTGGACAAATTAGAAATTTTAGAGATTAGAAAGAGTGTTAATGCAAATTTAAATATTATTAATAATCAAAAATTGTTTTTAAATGACCCATTATTAAATCTATTCCCCTTTTAAATTTTTTTAATTGTTCTATATTGCCCCTCGTCCCTTAAACATCATTTTCTTTCTAATTTTATTATTGTTTATGTCGATTATTTTTCTCTATTACCTATATATATGTCTATTTTTAAATTAGTTCTGTCAAAACCCTGAAGAAGTCAGCTTTGCTGACGAAACATGTCGGTTTTATAAACAATAAAAGTGGTAAAAACGAAGTAATCTATTAATTTCAATCATAATGGTGCCACAAAATAAGTTTGCTGTGTTAGAAGAAGTAATTTTATTTTCATTACAACTTTTCAATATTATTGGGAAAACGGAAATGTTTGAATTTTAAATAACTTTTTATATAATAAAGATTTTTCAACAGTACCTATACCTTTTACCAATCGAATAAGACCCACTCATTAATCTTATTCAGGAAATGCAACCATGGAAAAAAGTCAATAAGTATTTAAGCTTATTCAAAATAAATTTTACAGATTCCAGGAAGGATGAGATCACAGAGTGTAGAACTTTCCCAGAAAAGCGAATAATTATGAATAATTGCGATAGAAACGGAATAACCGAAGGATCCATCTGATAGAAGGGGCACATTTTTTGCAGTCTTCATAAGTATTTTTTTTAATTATGCTAAAAATGTTAGTTTTCTTACCATCCTTCTCACGTCTCCAAAGACTACATTTCTGAATAACGTACCACAATGAATCATGCAAATGATACCGGATGCTCTTCAGCTAGTGGCACTGCAGCGTCTCGGAAATGTTCGAAGAAGGACGTGTTCCCGGATTCCGAGCGCTGATGAGGCACCGTATCGCTAACTAGAAGACGTGCATAGCCACGATCTAAAACACTCTAGTCTTTTCAGCAATGGAGCTGACTTACATAGTCTAAAGTTTCAAATATATATTACAGCACCCTTTAGGTGATTTTTCACAAAAACGGCGCTCTACAATTAACCTCTTATTATTATTTATATTACTAATAGAAAGGTCATTTCTGCCTACGGATTAAATAATATTACAAATTACATATTATTTAATCCGTAGGCAGAAATGACCTTTCTATTCCAACTAGCAACATAGCGGCTTATCAAAGGATATTCTCGTACCTGGGACCGAAATTGTATAACAAAATCCCCTCACAACTAAAACTATGTAAAGTGTCATCCTTCGGCCCAAAAATAAAAAAAATCGGTAATAGATTTGGGCGGGACGGAGGCAGAAAAAATTGTTAAAAAGTGTTATCTGATGTACGAGCGCCTTATATATCTCTTTGGTTTCGAAAATTTTTAATTTATTTTTTTACTGTTTTTCTGGTATATTGTTTTTCTTGTACCCTAATTTTATTTTCTTATATATTTCCTCTGTTTCCCAAATTTTTATTTACTTTTCCTTCTCTTTTTTTCTTGCATACCTACTCACTTCGAAATCACTGTTTCTTGTATATTCGATGTATGATTCTAGAACCTAGTCTACTACCACTATCCGACTGTATCGTATATTATAATTTTGTGAATGTTAACTTTACTTAATACTACATATATGAATGAGCATGTACCTAAATACCTAATGAAAATGAAACCTGTCAATTTGACTGTCCTAGAACGGGAGACCATCCTAGTTGGATAGTCAAAGCTTCCTTAAACTGTGAATGTACTTTTATAACTTTCATTTATGTAATTTTAATTTATATTGACTAGTGTGTGGTGGGCCTTTTAAGTAATCTAAGTTTCTCCATATTTCAAGTTGTGTCTGTTCGGTGAAGGTATAATCGTCTTAAATCAACTTGTTCCCACCACTTTACCCAGCGGATGTAGGTACCTGTGGAAATAATGCATTAACTGTGACAAATAAAAAACGCGGAACAAAAGAAGCCCACCGACAATTTGTTGATTGAGTTGTATTCCTTTGTGTAGCCAGATGCAGAGGAGGCTCACCGCGATAGCTATTATAAGAAAACTCATTTACTATATTATTGCTCAAAGCTAGATTATAATGATATGCTGGTACCTACTGGCCAGTGGCGGCTCGGGGCTGAATGTTAGAAGCGTATATAGATATATGTTTTTTAAGTGTAACTTCTTGTACATAAAAACGTTTAATGCGTGAAGAGAGCTGACAATCATTTAATCACCTACATAGTAGATTGATTAGCTCCTTAGCTCTGGGCCCAGAGTTTTCAGGTAATTTTAATTAATTTTATTAATATATTGGTTATTCCGGAGTAAAAATTATCATGTTCCATTCACGTTTTTTTTTAAATTAGTTCCACACAGGAGGTCTTGAGGAAATTAATTCCCCTCAGGGCCTATATCATCTTTGGGGATGCTGGGTGGAGGGTCTTTTGAGGGTCAGGTCAGGAGATGAAGTTCTGGCAAAGAAAAAGGTAGCAGAGGTGGGTAGGAATCTGGGGGTCAGTGTGTTCAGAAGTGACTGCTTAGAATCCTGTTGGAGAGGTCAAAAGATCTCCCTAACCAGTCTCTCCCGATCCGGCCCGTCACGCAGTTTGTGGGCAAACGCATCTGCCGCCAAGATCTGGACAAACCTGACTCCATGAACCCGGGCATCCCTGTTAAGTCACCAAACGTAGCGAACCACTTGAGAGAGGTGTTGGTTATCCAATAAATGGTTCCTGGGGCGGCGGTACTCACAACCGCCTCCCAAATTAGCACCTCATTCCACGCTGAAATAAACTCTTCTGGTGATCATAAGAATTATCAGAACCACCAGAACGTTGCTTGTATTGGCTTTAACCTTGCATAATATCAGACGGAATACCTGCCCTGGTACTGCAAAGGTGCGCTGCAGAAATAGCTCCAATTTTGACGAAGCTTTTTAAACTGTCCCTGAAGACTGGCTCTGTGCCCTCTGGTTGGAAAAAAGCGGTTATCCATCCTATTCCAAAGAAGGGTGACCGCTCCAACCCGGCCAACTACCGCCCCATAGCGATCACATCAGTTCTGTCTAAGGTGATGGAACGTGTGATCAACGACAAACTGCTCACATACCTTGAGAAGAACAAAATTATTAATGACCGTCAATACGGATTCCGGCGGAACCGCTCGTGCGGTGATCTTCTCGCGTATGTGACGCATGTTTGGGGGCGATGCCTGGAACGTTTCGGTGAGACCCAAACGGTTGCACTGGACATCTCCAAGGCCTTTGACCGGGTTTGGCACCGAGAACTTGTCAATAAAATGCATTCTTACGGACTTCCCGCATCCTTGTGTACGTGGATTGCCGACTTCTTGAGGGAGAGGTCGATTCAGACGGTAGTCGATGGTTTCACCTCTTCCTCACACTCGATAAATGCTGGCGTCCCGCAGGGTTCGGTTCTGTCTCCGACTTTGTTTTTGTTGCACATCAACGACCTTTTGTCATGTGCACCAATTCATTGTTACGCGGATGACAGTACAGTTCATGATAGCTTTTTGTTTGACAAGCCCCCAAAGGGATCACAAACTCCAACAGCTCGTAAGGCTTTGAAGCAAAGAATGGACGGTTACCTCGAGAGTGTTTTCTCTTGGGGTAAAAATAATCTCGTTGAATTTAATGTTTCAAAGACCCAATCTTGTCTGATTACGTCTAAAAGGGATCGAAATGAAAATCTAGTCTCTTTCAACGGAAGCAATCTTCCGAACAGGCCCTGCATTGATATGCTTGGTGTAACCCTAAGTGACCAGCTCAGGTATGGGGGCTCCATCGAAGCCAGAGTAAAGTTAGCCTCCCAAAAACTGGGCGTACTGTACAGGGCCCGCAGATACTTTAATAGTACACAACTGCTAACCCTGTACAAATCGCAAGTGCGCCCCACGGTTGAATTTGGCAGCCACCTCTGGTCTGGAGCTCCAAAATACCTGAAAAATACCTTCGACTCTGTGCAAAATCGGGCGGTCCGTTTGATAGATTCTCCCATCTTAACAGACGGATTGCAATCTTTAGAGCACAGGCGTCGGGTGGGAATGCTATCCTTGTTCTACCGGTATTACAATGGAAGATGCTCCGAGGAACTAGCATCATTGATCCTTTCGGCACCGGTGCATAGTCGGGAAACACGCCAAACGCGTGCCCAACATTTGTACACAGTTGACATATGTCACATGAGAACGGGTCGTTTCTTCGACTCGTTCTTGTGTTCAACAGCTCGGCTGTGGAATGATTTGCCGGCCTCTGTGTTTCCTCCTTCCTACAACATGAGTCTCTTCAAGACCAATGTTCATTCCTTCCTCTCCTCAAAAAGACCCTCCACACAGCATCCCAGATGACATAGACCCTGAGGGAAATTATTTTCCTCAGGGCCTCCTGTGTGGAGTTAATGTAAAAAAAAAAAAAAAAGAAAAAAAAAAAAAAGAAAAATGCATGCTTCGTCTCATATATGCTGTTCTATTATTCCGACTCTTCACATGGCCCGACTCAAGTATCTGATTCACTTGGTCGTGCCATGTCTACCTCGGGCCACCCCGACTTCTTCTACCATTCACATTTGCGTCATATATTCTCCCTACACTCCTTTCCTCATTCATTCGCTCTACATGCCCAAACCATCTGAGCGCCCCTTTCTTAATCTTACTCATTACGCTTACATCAGCCTTGCATTCTTCGCGGATCTCCATATTTCTCACACGATCGTACATGGTTTTACCACACATGCCTCAGGGATCTCATTTCTACAGCATTCAGTCTGCTTTCATCTTTTCTCTGCCAGTTCCTTGCCTCACTGCCGTACATCAGGGTAGGTACCAGCACTCCATTATGGACGGCTAACTTCGCATCTTTGGACAGTTCCAACGGCGTTCAATCATCCATTAATAGAGTTGCCTGCATTTACCCTTCTTTCGATATCTATGTCAGCCCTCCCATCTCTCGTAAACATACTTCCCAAGTACACAAACTCATCCATCTGATCCAAATACTCATCATTCACAACTATGTTGCACATTGTTTTCATACTCTCTCTTTCAAATACCATGACTTCAGACTTACTTATTACATTCATCATTAACTCATTCTTCATACATACTTCGTTCATCCTAGACACGAGAGACTGTAGGTCTTCCGTGCTGTTAGAAATCAGCACAGCATCATCAACATACTTCCAGATTACTCAATTTCGCGCCCAAACCCATCTCTTTCAATTCTTGCATACAATTATCCATGTATATATTGAATAACCACGGTGACATTACGTAGCCTTGTAAATAAAGTAAATGTCTATTCATTTTGTAAAAGCGATTTTTTAATTGAAAAGGTGATTTTCTTTTTAACAAAAAACAGCCCGACACAAATTATCAAAATTTAACTTTTAAGTACTGCACCAAATAAGTGCATCCTCTTCAACAATCTTTGAGCTTCAAGATTACGATCAGATAATATCTATTCTTACAAGCGAATCTATTATGTATAATGACGTTTTAACGTCCCAGTTAAAAGCTTCGCAAATAATCGACAGTTGTCGTTAAACATGTCATTAAACTGTTCCTTTCAATATCTGCAGAGAGACATAATTACAAAGGTGTGAAGGTAATACCCATATAAATTTATTCAAACAGAATTAGACTTGCAGATAATTTGTGAATGAATCTCATTTTACGCATGGCCGAAAATTATTTAATTGGATTGTATAATTTATGTAAAACGACAACAAAACTTCTCAGTGAGATGATATTTTCTAAAAAAATATTTCGAAGGCAAATGTCAAGCTATTTGAAGGTAAATGTTTTGCATTCGCTATGAATACAGAACATTCACTATTTCAAAGGAAGCCCGCTTGTTAAAAAAAATCTCATGTAGAGGGATATAAAAATTCACGGGGTGTATTTATTTAACACGGCATACTAAAATGCATTCAGATTTTTCTGATTAAATATACTTTTTAATCTTTTTTTGGAGCCGGTCAGACTATGACATCCCCAATGTTGTGAGGTTGAAGGTAGTAGAGAGGTGTAGAGGAAGGTGGAGAATTACCTGGAACTATTCTGGAACTGGAATACTATTTTCAACGTCGGTCGGGGATCATGAAAATATTTTTCCTTTTTTTTACAAAGAAACAAGTGGCTTTGGTAAGATTATTATTTTTTTTTAACTTTGTGCAATAACACTAATAACTCTTGATTCGGTTTTGATACTAAAAGTAATATTAAATACATTTTTATATAGCAGTAACACATACCCATCTAACATCATACCTACATTAGTTAAATTAATTGTTTTATAGTAAGCATTTTCCTTCTCTTTACTCCTTGATAATAATAATTTCTGTATTTTTAATAAATAATAAGTAAAGACAATTAAATATGAATGATATTAGTTGAAAAATATATTACATATAATATTTGTCCCTTTTACGTAGAAAGTTGTATAATATACAGGGTGTTAAGGGACGTACTTGACTTACTTTAACCAGTGATTCCTGACATTATTTGGAGTAAAAAATGTAAATGAAATTTTGGTCTCCGGTGACTTTTTTTGATGACTTTTTTTTCAATTTTTTTTTCAAATCCGAATAAAAAAAAATCTTCCGCATGTCGTCGCTGGTCACTCAGCCGAGTAACCGACCAACCCCTCACTCCGCCTCCAACTGTCCATCACCTATCGTTTTTTTATGTTTTTGTAGAAAAAATAAACAAAAAAAAAACATCAAAATTGTCACCGGAGACCAAAATTTCATTTACATTTTTTACTCCAAATAATGTCAGTAATCACTGGTTAAATTAAGTCAAGTACGTCCCTTAACACCCTGTATGTCCTTTTTTACGTAAGAGCGAAATTGTTAAAAATATGTAATTTATAGTACACTTGCTCTTCCCGGCATGCGTTGCAATGCCACATTCAAAGAAATACATTGTTTCTCCCTGAATCACCTTTCCCATGTGTCCCCGTTCCCCTCCCGCTTCCCCTTCCTAGCTAGCTTTATAAATTATAACCTATATGTTATTCTGATGTATGAACTAAATTATTGTTAAGTTTCATTAAAATCATTCAGTAGTTTTTGCGTGAAAGAGTAACAAACGCACATACATCAGTACAAACTTTCGCGTTTTTAATATTAGTAAGATTGTATTTTTCTTTTGGAGGGGTGCAGACATACGTTCACCGTTGGTCTCATTTTCGACTGTTGATATTTAGTGTGTAAGAAAAAGGGGTAGCATTATATGTTTGAAAACAATAGCCAAACAATCAGCGCATTGACATTTGACATTTTTGAAATTTTTGGAATTCACTCACTATTCAATATTAAACTTATCTATCACAATATTGTAGCAGCTCTTTCAAAAGATGAGAATTCGTTCCATATAAAATGTATGAGGAAAAGAATTTGATTTATAATTTTTTTCGTGAATTTTTCAAATATTTTAATAGCTATTCTGCTATTCGGGGCGGAGACAAATCCAACAAATCAAAGGTCATAAAAATCGGTCCAGCCGTTCTTGAGTTATAAATGGTGTAACTAACCCGACTTTGTTTTATATATTAAAGATTAACGAAACGTTTAGATAATGGCGCAAGCTATAAATATCTCTTTTAATTGACGTACAACCATCATTTTTTTAATGTTTGTTATATTTCACAATGAAAATGTTAGATTATTACTGGTTAACATTTTTTTTTCATATTTTAGATATGTATTTATTTCGAAAGTCACCTCTGGGCTGGAGCACATGTTTTTTAATTTTTTTATTGAAAGAATAGTTAACAAACAAGTCCTGCTAAGCCAATTGAATTTTCTTGTCAACAGGTACTTATATTTTAGTTAAATATATCTACATTGTAAAATTTAAAATTTACGTCTTATATCTATAGATTCAACATTTTTTCATACTTTAATCAATATAATTTTTTTTCCGATAGCCAATTTTTCACCATATATTTAACCTTATTCATAGAATTACATTGCTTTATAGTGTCAGGTAATAAATTAAATATCTTCGGTAAGATGTATTCAAACGTTCTCTGTCCGTACTTATTGTTAAATTTCGGAACTATTAACCCGTCGCGTCGTTGCGGGTAATCTAGTGCTGTATTTATGTTTTAATTTCTCTTTATGCTGAGGGGTAAAAAATATATGCTGAATTACAATTTTGTGCCATAGTATTATGCCTCTGTTTGAAAATATTAGGGACTTCTAATAATTTTACAATTGCGTTTTGCACAACTTGGACTTGTTTCAGATCGGTTATAGCAGTATTTCCCCATATTGTTAATCCATATCTTATAATATATTCTGCCAGTGACACATAAATTATTTTAAGTGTTTCAATTGATAGGAAAAAATTGTATGTGTACATTCTGCCAGCAATTGATCTGAGTCTTTTACAGGTTTTTTTAAATATGTTTATCCCATTTAAAAATAAAAACAGATGTGAAATAATCACACAATGACAAACGAGACACGCTTTTTACAAGCATTTTAACATAAAGGTAACTTAACTGTACTGCGGTTACATTTCATGCTGCCTCTTTGCGGAATCCCTACGGAGGATAATGATTATGTCAACTTATCTCCCCTCCCCTCGCAACCCACTGCTACTGCCTACAGTGCTCGCTGCCACTGCCACTGCCTTGCTCCCAACCGCCCTGCTTCCTTGGACTGAGCTCGCGGAAATTCCCCTAATACGCGAATTTCCCGTAATACAAGTTCGTTGTTATTGTTTTTCGGGGTTACGCAACGGGAATTTTAATTCGCAGGGATTTCGCTGCGTGAACCGGCTTTATCACGGATACCATCGAGGGTATGAAGATATTCTAGGGGGGGATTATTAATAAGCAAAACATAACGCTGAAAAAAACCGGCGGGGCGAACACCGCCCTCAACCAACCGACGCGACGTAAGTTATACCGTGAGAATATTTAACAACCTTTACCATTAAATATCGTATCGGTTTTTTTAACATATTGGTAGGTACGTCAGTTGGATGATGCTCGAATGAAAATGCTCGTTTTTTAACATTGTAAGATCCATCACTTTTAATGAAGTTTTAATTTGAAAATGCTTTTTCATTTCGCTTTAAAGATTTACATTAGTAATTGAAAACATTAAAACGACACAACATTTAACATTAGTGACAGGCTTCATTCATCACATTTCATCTACTGTGCTTCAAAATATGACATTTAAATTAATAAAAAAAATATATTATCTAAACATACAGTTATATTAATTATTATTTACGCAAAGCCATGTCAACTTGTCAAATATCGTATAAATACATTACAGCACTTGCAATGTTCAATTTAACTTCATAATTATTAAAAATCTGCAAAATATCAAAGTAATCGAGTGAAGCTCAAGTGCAAAAATAATCTCTTAAAATTTAGCTGACGAGATGCGAAATGCGAACCGCTCATGAAATATTCTGTAAGCGTATTAAGGAGATTTTAACGTGGCATGAAAGTTTAAATCTATTCAGTGTTCACCGGTACCTACCTACAATCATTATTAAGGCTTGGGTATCTGCTTAATGAATGTTGAATAAGGGCGGCTCACGTCTTTGAAAAACAAGTGTTTTAGATTAAATAAGGTTTTTTGTCTTAAGTAATTTAATTCATGTAAATTCGCCATTCTCACTCCAGGAGATCAGACATAGTTAATTAAAGTAAATTTTAATTTTTGTGATTCACAATAATATTATATTTACATATCATGAGTTTGTTTTCTGATGAATGCCGAACAGAGTCCCAACTGCTCCCAACAACAGACAACGGAACTTTAGCATCCCCAATTGTGGTATGTTGTGAGATTGAAGGGATCGAGGAAGATGAAGAGGAAGAGGAAGGAGGAAGAAGTACATGGCTATTCAACCCTAGTCACCAAATTTGGCAAACGCAATTTCAAGTTACGTTTCGATTCTGCATGGTGGTTTTTGACCAGGGCGATAATGAGAGTATCTTTCTGTACCGTAAATTCTTTTATATTTTAGTGTGTGTGGCGTATAATAATAATTAATATCAATTACTTAAAGAAATTATTGTTGTGGTGTGGAGACTTAAATCTGAATAAAAGCATTGTAATAATAGTGTATCTGTATTCAATTCAGTGGAACGAAAATATTCATTTTACTTATATCTCGCATTCAGCATCTGTTCATTTGCACTCTCTTTGTAATTCTCTGAAACGTGAAGAGTTATTTCTAAAAAGGATTTTAAACATGCAAATTTTATGTAAAAATTTCACTGACTATGCAAAATTTTATTACAATATGTTTCAAAGAAATTGCATAATATGGAAGAATGGAAATTTATGAACTAACGAACTCGTCCGTCATTGGTAGTTCCGTGCACAAAAAAATGGTGAATGTCTTTGAATAAAGTTGCCGTAATTATTTTCTACAAATTATAAGAAGGCAATCCGTCTTTGTCTTATGGTTTCAGCAATATTTTGACACAATATTTAACAGAAGATGCTCTTACAAAAATACAAAAATGGGACTATTAAAATCCAGTACTTTACAATATATCTCGTTTTGATACAAATATTTGGCAGAATGTTGAAATATTTATTCAAAATATATCTCTAGTTCAAAAATATCACGATGATTTATTTTTTGTATCTTCAAAGAGAAAACTAAGAAAGAATGGCAAATAAAACAATGCGACGGTATTTTAATCATTAATACGTAATTAGTAAAATTGTTGTCTGAAAACCAACTAACAAGAAACGCGTAAGGTTAGTTGGTTGGTAAAATAGCACAGTAACTGGTGTAGACATGCGAGAGTCCACGCCGCGCCGCCACGCACGCCGCGTCATTGTTCAATGTTCAAGCCAGAACTTTAGCCGCTTTTTACATCCGGACGGAAAGGCAAAACCGCCTCTGAACTTTATGCTTGTATCAGGATGTTAAACAATGGCATTAAATATTAGGCAACTTCAACAACTTCCAGTCGGCAACTTCCTACAACGACTGTATTCTCGCATCCTCATCCGCTCCGGTCAAGAATGAGATTTTAACGAAGCAATCCACATCTGGACCGAAGAATGGACCAATATGTCACAGGTAAACGGGATGGCAAGATGCAGAATGCAAGCGACAGAAGGAGAGTTCCGAACATTGGAAGCTTGTTGAAATTGCGAGAAGAAGATGGTCATACAGGAAGCGATGAAGTGCGACAAAGAAGGACGAGCTGGCTGGCTGAAGATGTCCAAGCAGTGATGAGATTTGGAAGGTTGCCAGCAGCCAGCAGCCACGGGCACTTCGACTGTCTTTGTGTCTGTCTGTTCCGCTGTTCCGATGCTTGCTGTAAGAAACTTGCCGTGTTCTGGGCAGGGCTGTCATTCTGCATTCTGCACAGCGATAAATAAACTAAGAAACTTTAAAACCGCGCAAAGAGTGAGAGCGTCATTTTTTAAGCGTTCTTTCTGCCAGCGGGCAAACTGGAATCCGTGTTCTGTGTTGTCATAATCTCGGCAAGTTGCATGAAAGGGTATTTTTCAACTTACAAGCATAAAACAGAAGTTTAAAAATAAATAAACATCATTTTTCTTTAGAATAAAAATCTTACGAAAAATTTCAACATCTTCAAGCTTTTGCTTTTAAAAAATTCGATTAGTCTTGGGGTAACATCGATACGGCTCTACTAACTAGTTTTCTCTATTTCTAAGGTGTAATTTATTATCCATTCATTTTTACTAGTTTTGAACATCCATTGATTGACGTACAAAATAAACGTCCCTTAGAAATACAATCTAAATTTCGTATTTACGTTACATTGACTCTGAAATTTAACAATGGCCTTCGAAGATTGAATTCCCGAAAGAGTAAAATTAATTGTCTTTTTATCGATGGTTGGAATAAAGTTTTCATCAGGTGTCGGAACTTTTAGCATAAATAAAAGTCCCCCGTCTTTTAAACTTGTGTCAGTGCTTTGGTGATTAAAGACGTCAGGTTGGACGTTAAAGAAGATAAAACTGTACATTTAAAAGCAATCAATGTCTAATTAATTCTTTATTGTTTAACTTCGATTTTAAGAAGTTTTTTATTAAACACCATTTATTTTTTTTTTAAATGTGTCAACAACTTTTGAATGATCTACGAAACTTTATTATTGGAGATTTATTTAACGTAATGCCTGTCTTTAATGAAATCGAATAATATAATTGTTGTCGTTGCACGCATGTTTGCTTAAAATTAGTTTTACTTTGTAACCGTTTTAATTTTGTTTCGTATTTTGCAGAACTGCTTACACATCGTGCAAATTTTGTGATTTCGACCGTCAGCTGTCAGACATGTCACACATCCTCAAAATTGTTACTAATACACCATTGAATGAGGTCTAACCCAGAAGAAACAGTTAAATAAAAACTAGGTGTGGTTAAAAATATATGATAATTTATTTATTTGAAAGATAATAACGGTCGTGAGTAAGGAGAGTTTTGAATAAATACACTGTATTAATGTTTAATTTTTTATCTTCGAGTTGGATAAGAAAATTTGCATTTCGAAAAGGAATATTATATGAGCAAGTGAATTTTTGAGCTCTCTGGCTTACCTACTTTGCGTCATGGCATAATGCACACAAAGCGACTTACAGCAGCGGCTCAATTGCTTCTGATGTGGTATAATTACGAAAATTATTAATAATAATTATGGTGTTCGTACACGCGTAGTAACTTGGGTTTGGTCAAAGAAAGAATTTATTAAAAAAATGAGTAAATAGTAATTTTTAGACTTCTTTTCTCGATAAATATGGAGTTAAATAGCGGACTACTGATTTTCACAAAAAGTTTAGTTTTTTTATTTATTTTATAGTCACTATCAAATAAAAATTAGCACTGACACTCTTTCGAGAAGAGTCGTACTTCCAAAGGGTCAACAAAATTAACAATCAACATTCCCTTGGCTCCTCAGAGGTAATTACTTTTGTAACGTCTAAGTTTTCTTTTACACTTTAGGTGAACCGGTCTCAGGGGAATATTATATGTATTGTATATACATTATTTTCTTCTCAGTAACGGATGTCATACCGTTCTAGCAATGTGCTAGGGCGTGCATGAAATCACATGAGAACGCCCGGAATTAAACGTGGACTGCAAATTATATCGCATTTTCACGGATCCGCCCCAGCTGTCCTAAAATCCTGTTTTTGCTCCAGGGGAATTCAAAAACAATCGCTTTATGCCCGCTTCGTCAGTCGGGACAAAAATATGTACATTCAAGACAACAGATGTTCGTCTTTCATCCAAATTGCTGGAAGACAAATAATAATGTAAATGATGTTTTATGCGCTGGCACACATTCCACGCATCTCGCATTACACCCGGAGTACTAAACTTGTTCCGTAGCATTACGCGTTTGATGGAGTAAACTGATGTGACATGGCTCATTCATCTTATTTCGGACGGGACGGCTTGAAAGCTTTCAAAAAATTCAAGAATAATGTTTTATAATTTTTTTTATTATTTAACTCTTGATTTTGCTAAAACGGCATTTTCGCAGATTTCCTTTTCTGCCCCTTCTCTGACGAAATTTTTTTTTTTTTTTTACAGTGAATACCGCATAAGAATCTCAACTGCTCCCGTCTGTAGCCAGTGAGACTATGGCATCCCCAATTGGGGTATGTTGTGAGGCTGAAGGTAGCGAGGAGGGGAAGGAGGTGGGGGAGAGGAAGGTTGGAAAGTACCTGGCTATTCAGATCTGGTCACTAAACACGGCTAAAGCCATTTTCAAGCAACGTTTCAATTCTGAATGGTGGTCTTACACCAGGGCGATACTGATAGTATCTTCCACTCTGGAATATGCCGCAAATATACTATATATTATTTTAAATGAATTAATTATGAAATAACACAAATTAATCAAATAAAATTTATTTGCGCATGCCGGGTTCGAACCCGCGACCTCCGGAATGTGAGTCAAGAGTCTTAGCCACTGGACTGCGGAGGTCGTCACAGAAAACAAACAAAAATACTGCATTTATTGTACTGGTATTTCAACAGAAGACTCTGAAAAAACTCCAGCATTGATAAGACAGAATGACCAGATAATTCATAAAAGCTTGAGATTAGCCGCAGAAGATAGTGGCATTTTCCGACTCTTTATTGTGTTTGAGAGCTCTGTTTAAAATATCCTTATCCAATTTGACATAGTGGTTTATTGAAGTGTCCCCTAATAATAAATATTTCAAGCAGAACTTAAACAATTTTATAATTTAAAAAACACCTAAAGATTGTAATAATGTTTTATCAAATTTGCCTGATATTCAAACAGAGAAATGGCTCCATGCAAACGAGTGATATTAATTATCTCATAAGTTTGAAGGTCTTCTAAAATAGGAAGTAATATGGCGCAGGCAGTTACCCTACACAAGGTAACCTTTTATTTTCGGAAATGTCTCCGTAAAATATTTTTCGTCTTTTTTACGATATTATTGCGTTCTCGGGAATAGAATCTGTCAAGATCCACTAACGACATGCCAACGGAAAAATAACTGAATGCCAGTTTCATGATTATTTTTTCTGTCTATTTTTAACGCGCGTTACCGCTTCCATTAACCGCGCATTTTGACATCTTTCATATACCTATTAGCTCTTAGAAAGGTCAGCATAATATATGCGGTACGTTCACTGCAAAGCAAGTTAAAACTAAAACTTCTGGTCATTTATTATTTTTGGTCTGTTATTTTAATTTGAATTGCACCATACTTTGGTTATATTTTTCCTGGCATATGGCTTATAAGTTTTGCAAGTTGCATAACTATTATGCCCTAAAGGCACTATCAAAATCAACACTATACAAACGTAGCCGCATTTAACACCTAATTTCAATTAAAAGATATGTGTATTTCAGTAGATGAAAAGCATTACGGTTAATAAATATTTATATCACCCACTCAGTGATCCGAAAGAAGAATAAAATATGTCATAGTACCAACTTATATTTTCCGAACGAGTATTCTGCGGCGCACAAAGTGATCTGATTAACAAACTAAAAACCAGAAAGAGATATGACCCTGTTATCGTAATAATGGTTGATAGAATTGGGATGATTGGTGCATTTGCAACTTACGTCTGTCAAAAATGCAGTGGAAATCTGCATCAAGAAGACTTTTTCCAATATGGTATTTGTGGACAAACTAAGCGAGTTGATGAAAAAATTAAGAACCAGAAAGAGATATGTTTCTGTTGCAATACCAATTGCGAAGATTGGTGTAAATCGCAACTAATGTTTGTGAAAAATGCATGCAACATGTTGAAAATCAAACAGATTTTCATAATGATCTTTAACTGCTGCGATGAAATTTTGAGCATTTTAACACCATTTAAAATTTCATCACTCTTTGAGAATCTCTCAAAGAACAAACGACCAGTTTATTTTCGCACGTCAAATAAAATACACGCGGTATGAAACATAAATTCAAAAGAGATAATTTTAAGTAAGAGTTTATCTAACCATTTATGCCAAATTAATTAATTTGTGAAGTTTTTTTAAATCGGAATGAAATACAGGCGAAGTTTTAGATTAACAGCATTGCAGCATGATATTTACAGAAGGCTACAAGTCTGGCCAGGAAAATGACATTATTTTGTGCACGCGAAACGCAATTGAACTTCGTAATTAATATTAATCAAGGCTGCCAACTTATTGTGCACGAATATTAATTTCTCAATTAACACACCTGTCGGCCTCAAACAACTGAGGAGTTCTTCAATTATAGTCCCGATGGTGAATACTTTGGAATGAATAATGATCTAGTTTATCGTATTATTAAAGTTGGCGTGGTATTTTGATATTTGCTGAAAGAATGGCCATGTGGCATTTAATAATACGTCAATTGCAATCGAGATACACAATTATTAGAGAGCTTTTACTGAAATTTTCACAAAATATTAGTAAGTACGAGTACTTACATATTTTATGCATGCCTTGTTTTATTGTTCCCTTTATACAAGTTCCCTGGGTTATCAAGACCCGGGTCACCTGGTGGCATACAAACTTATATAAGGCGATCACTATAACACTGTTCTTGTCCCATTAGCTATAAATGTTTTACGCTAAAAATAGATTAGAGCTCCATATGATAAACCTTTTAATTGTTATTATTTTTGCATTTTGTGAACCTTTTCACTCCTTTACACGTACCTATATTAGATCTCCTCGGGTTTGTAAATATTTTCAATCAATTTAAAAAACCCAAACGATTAGGGAGTAGATTGAGCATATTTAATATTTGGCTTATTAGTGTCAAATTGTGAAATAACCCCACCCGTTACGCGACCCACAAATTCTTGGCAAAATATTGCCCTACAAATTTAGTAATCGATTGCCCGGGGCGAAATGGGGCGAGACGAAAATCCTTTGCATACAACCGATACATTTCTCCGAATGTGAGGTACAAAGTATAATGGGTGGGAATGTAGGGGAGGGCGAGATGAAAACACGTGGTTGGCCACGTGTCACGTGGCGATGACTACAGTGGACCGGTCTTGGAAAACAAAACACCTCACGAATCACTTTACTACGCAAATTGATCGAATTAATAACACTTTCATTGTTTTAATTGATATTGACACGTAATGGTTTATTTTTTTAATGATAATAAATATAATAATGACAAATTAATAATGATAGATTTATACTTACCACATTTTTTTTTTCAATCCACTAATTTAAATCTTCATTGGGTGAACCATAATCATCCAAATGATTTTATCGTATTGTATCATAATTCATATGACTTGTAAGAAAGAGTAAACCATGAAAAATATCTTATTTTTCGTAAATAAATAATAAAAAAACATATGAACGTAAATTTCATTTCAGAAAATTGGCAGATATTATACTAGTATGTTAATAATATATTTTGTCCAGAGTAGACGAAGATTAACATTTTCCGCAGATCAACCTTGTTCCACAGAAATTATCTTCTAATTATAACGAAGAGAAAAATCAAAAGATTATCACAAGTTGACGTCAATTGGTCGAGTTTTCATTTAAATGTATAATGATTTAAGTCATCACTCCTATATCGGTTCGGCCATAGCAATCAGCGAATGTTTCTGAAAAAAAGTTAGCATTGTTAAATCGCCTAAAAAAATCGCAAAAAATAATCCTGTCACACGTGAATTTGGCTGATGATGGGACTGACTGATTACGCGGCGCGGCACTTGACGCACGTGTGACGTCACGACGCCTCCTATGCGTCCGTGGAAAATATTTAAATCGAAAATAGGGAAATAATAATAATACGTTTAACACGCGAGTGTTCCGAGCACCCCTTTACTCATTCTGCGGTCCCGAGACTCTGGGAGCAAACGACGAATTGATGGCGCCATTTTGCACCTTGCAGAGATTTCAGAATGATACAAATGACGCAAATGATCCGAGTCTTGACGCAAGAGATATGTAGACTTGACGCAGGAGACGTGACTGCCGTAGGTCAACGCACTTAGACAAGATAATGTACTGCAGACTGTAAATTATGATTCTTTTAGGTTTAATTATATGAGCTACTTGTTTTCGTTTAGATCAAAATCAAATAAATATATCTCTACAAGTTATTGAAAATTATAAAAAAGCTCTCGTCATTATTTCATAAACATTTGAGTAAATTAATAAAAAGCGCTATTTTAAATTAAATTCGTAACTTTTAAAATAGAGATGTTAGATACTAATTACTTAATTACAACCGTTACATTTACAAGGGATAAAGCTGCCCAAATGGTCACAGACTACTTCCTAAAAAGATAAAATGAATGATAAAAATGTCACGAGATGAAATTAATGAAAAAATTCAACCATTAAATTTCTGCTAAAATTTAATTCATTGTCTCTTAAAATCCTCCTAGTATTTCGAAATAAGAATCCGAGATCCTTTTTCTGTGTATTTAAGACAGTTTAAAAGAAGTCCTCGCACATTTCTTCTCGCCTCACTTATTATTCACAAAGGACGAAAAAGTAATTAATGCGAAACGTAAACAATCTCTGAAAGACCACGGACCGCCCCTGACACTATGACTCGGTATTGAGATGTCAGTGCGCATTAAATTTTCAGAGGGTACTTGAAAGAAAGCTCGTCGTTTTATTTTTCAGGGAGGATCGTATTCATTCGCGGACCCACTAAAATGTTTGTGAGGAGGTTGTTTTACCGCGACAAGTCTATGTTCACTCGAGCTATGAATAATTATAGATTAATATATAATATGTGAGATAATATCAATAAAATAAATATAATGAACAAGTGTAACTTTTCGTTGGATAAATGGATTTCGCGGATCATATCTGACTATATCATAACCGCACAGCCTGGAGATTTGCGAGTTCAAGAATGAGCATGATCAGAATTTATACACGGATACGGATCATTGTAACGACATATTCTTAGACTGAACAACTGGACCTCAGCACAACTCTATGGCTAAATATTTACTCCTTGTTACAATTTGTGACTCTTCACCACCCAGGTTAACTCGATCATTTTTCTTAAAGATCGCTCTACGTTTCACTGAGTGCAATAATTGTAGGAACGTACATATTATGTAGGTACTATACACACACACATTAATGATAAATCCTAGGGAAAGAGTTCACTCACTCCCATAAATGAACCTTGTATGAAATATTATGTTTATAGTTATTAGTGGAACTTGGTCGGTTATCCCTGGACACCGTTTGTCTGCTAATTAATTAGTCTCAAAATATGTCCTACTTTTCGATATAGGTAATTGTATTAGCCAACGTAAATACATATTATATAATTAATTACATAAGCCATCAAGTTGGTCCATTCTGTTATTTTGACAGGACCGTATCAGTCCCACCTCTCGGTTCGCGGGACAGTTTATTTCGTCTCCGGCAAAAGGTTTCCATTAAAGTAATGAATAACTAAGCAAACATTGTTTGAGCGGATATTTCCCATGTAATGAACGACGCGGAGTGTAAAGGAAAAAGGGAAAAAAGCACGCGCGGGCTCTCAAAGCGAGACGCCCGGACTGATGGAGGTTCTTCACTCTGATTAAAATGACGAAAAACACCCCTAAATGATTTTAATGGGGGTGAGAGGAAAGACGAGCCCCTGTTTTTACTCGAATGCTTCATACTGTCTTTGCTGCCTATTGCTGAGTACCTTACTGTCTCATTTAGGCCAGTGCATCGAGTTCTCAGACACACAATTATTATGATTTTTCTCAATTATCAAGGAGTGTCGTCAACATGGTAGTAATACATATATAATTATTTTAATCCATTCTCGCTATTTTTCACAGTAACCATTTTTTTTTTACTTGACAGGGTGGTAAGGGACGCACTTGAGTTTCTTTAAACAGTGATTCCTGACATTATTTGGAGTAAAAAATGTAAATAAAATTTTGGTCTCGGTGACTTTTTCGACGACTTCTTTTTAATTTTTTTTTTCTTCAAAATCAAACAAAAAAAATTCTTCCGCTTGTGGTCACTGTTCACTCAGCCGCGTAGCCGCCCAATCTTTTACCCCACCCCAACTGTCCAACAACTACTATTTTTTTATTTTTTGTAGAAAAAAAAGCATCAAAAATGTCACCGGAGACCAAAATTCCATTTACATTTTCTACTCCAAATGTCAGGAATCACTTGTTATAGTTAGTCAAGTAGGTCCCTTATCATCCTGTATAAGTAATGATTGTAAAATAATGGTAACTGTGAAGTAAAAACAAAACTATGGTTATTGTCCCGAGGTTACACGACTATGACCGAAGCTGATTACTCATTATCATAAGATTTTTGTCATAAGCACGGATTGTCAGTGAACCATTAACATTTACACTTTCAGTGCAGCGGCCATCTCTACGTACTATCAATAATGATTTGAGGTAATAATTTGAAGAGTCTTAAAGAATTTGACTGAGAAAAAAGTTAATACCTACATAACTATCGATATGTAAAGAAGAAATAGAAATGCTTAGTTTCCACGTTGAAAGGTATCTTACGAAAGAAGAAAAAGAATATCCTAAAGTATTAACTCTCGACAGGCCAAGATGCCAAACATGACGTCCGTAACCGTGGGGTCGGCTGATGACCCCATTTTTTTTCTAAACTTTTAAACCAAAGAAAACACTTTTTCTTTTTTTGATATATTTTTTTTTTGTTATTTATGTTTTTGCAGGGAATATTAACCTACCTATATTTGACAAAATATTTTTTCCTGCGATCAACGATTTTTTCACGTTTTTTTTTTAAATGGCATATTATGTATTAATCCTTTGCGCAGGAATACCTAAAATACTAAAAATATATTTCATGTATTTAAGTAGATATTAGAAGGATAGTTATTTTAGGATCTACCTTCGGCCCCAGTTGGCTGCGGGAGAGTTAAGAATCTCTCTGCAAGCTTTGTTACCGTCTTGATACCCTGATCGAAACACGAATAAACCTAATCAATATTCAAAATATTACATTATTTTTTTTTTAAAGAAAGACAAACATTCCCGGGTTACGAATAACCCAACAATGTTTAAAAATCTCCTACTACCACCACAGAAAGCCGAAAATGTTGCTTGTGTTGTGATGGAGGACTTAGCCAACCGAGGAATCGAACACGCGACGCCCGGATGGGACCCAAGCGCTATGCCCACTCAACCACTGACCAGTCTAATGTTTTTACTATCGTCGTAGAAGGTAGATTAATTTTTAAGATAACGCCCTTTTAAAACGTAGGTCCCTAACCCGGGTGAGTTCAGCTTTGTCACGGTGTCTTATAAAGATAGATACCTAATGTAAGAGAATGTGACTATAAAATGAAAAAGGAGTTCACTTGTGTTGTGGAGGACTACATATGTTCACCTGTTTGTATGATCACTCTAATTTATAGTCAGCAATTTCATTTACTTGATTGGGGCCTAGGAGTCGAAAGTTTAAATGACGGCATCCGCGGTCGAGGGGTAAGGCTCTCGACTAGTAATTCAGGGTTCGCAGTTTTAAATCCCGGCGCGCGCAAGTAAATGTTATTTGATCAATATGTGTTATTTCTCGATTACTCATTCATTCAAAATAATATTTAGTAGATTTGCGACACTTTTCAGAGTGAAAAATACTCTAAGTATCGCCCTGGTATAAACCCAACATTTATAATTGAAATTTTGCTCAAAATGACTTTAGCCCTGTTTGATGACCAGATCTGAAAAGACCCCACCATCCTCTTCCCCATCTCCTTCCCTTCCACTTTACCTTGCAACATACTCCAATTGGGGATTACTGACTCCCGCGATTGAAAGCAGTTGGGACTCTTGTGAGACATGTAACTAACTAACTAACTAACTAACCATCACGCCGTTTCCCGCAAGGGTAGGCAGAGAGACCGCCAAACATCCCGGTCTTGGCACACATTCCTTGCCTCGTTTACATTCATACAACGTCTCATACATTCTCTTCTAGTATTCTGACTCTTGACGTGGCCCGACTCAAGTATCTGATTCACTTGGTCGTGCCATGTCTTTCTTGGGCGTCCTCGACTTCTTCTATCATTCACATTTGCGTCATATATTCTCCTTACACTCCTTTCCTCGTTCATTTGCTCTACATGCCCAAACCATCGGAACGTTCCTTTCTTGATCTTACTCATTACGCTTACATCAGCCTTGCATTCTTTGCGGATTTCCACATTTCTCACACGATCATACATGGTTTTACCACACATACGCCTCAGGGATATCATTTCTACAGCGTTCAGTCTACTTTCATCCTTCCTCTGCCAGTTCCATGCTTCACTGCTATACATCAGGGTAGGTACCAGTACTTCGTTATGGACGGCTAGTTTCACGTCTTTGGACAGTTTTTTGTTGGTGCCAACGGCGTTCAGTCCTCCATTACCTAATAGAGTTACCTGCATTCACCCTTCTTTCAATATCTGAGACATGTAAATTAAAAATAAATAAAACCGACATCAGTCTACCTAAAATTCTGTATAGATCTTGGTTTATCTGTTAGTGTTAGTACGTAAATAATAAAGACCATTAAATAAGTTTTCAATGCGGCCCTCTATTAAAAACATTTTCTCCGTCATGTAACAGAGTATATTGGAGGTTATCCACCTCTTTCCCGCCCTGGTATAAATAACAGATGGTTACTCCTTCAAGGATCTCGCAAGATTCTAATTTTTTTTGTTAAACGAAGCTACATTTATTTATTTTGAACGAATCTAGACTTCCAGTGTTCTTGCATACGTTGTTAGTAAGCAGTATGCAAGTGCTTAACAGGAAAAACAACTTAAACAAACAAACTTATTCATTTCTTAGCAGAGTATAGAAATGAATAAGTATATAGTAATATATGAATTTCCCTCACGCATGAACACACGAACACCCGCGTAGTCCGGAGTGAACAGTGCGAGCAGCCGGGTCAGTGATAAGCAATCTGGAATCCGCGAGCCTATTTTGTGCCCCCGAGGGCCTAACCATAGTTTCCATTTAAAAAAAGTTTGATTGAAAGATCGGCGCTTCTTGAATCAAAATAATATGATTTACTTACATTAATTCTTAGACAAAATTTCGTTGTTCGACCGTGCGTAAAAAAAAAATCACCTCAGCAACACTTTTTCTGTTGAATTCTATGTTTGATGAATTTTAATAAATTTCTTTTTTTTAAGCAACGTTCAACTTTCCAAGCGAAAAACCAACAGTTCCAAAACTGCAAGTTGGTATTTTTGAAATGTTCTTTAATTCAAAATAATAAAAATCGACAACATTTATTGGTTTTACTTCGAAGATATAAGATTTTCGCCTGTGGCGCTTTATTTTTTCGAACTTTAAATGTTTTTTTTTTAAATTACCATAAAAACACTAAAATGACTTTCTTTGGATACCACTTTTTTAATATATGTTTAACCAACCGGTTTCCGACCAGCCTAAACGAATTAAACACAAAAACAATTAATAAACGAATGATCTTTAAATATTCGGTGTGTTGTGAATTCTGAAAAACCTACACTGTTTAGGCACCTCAAGTGTTTGACCATCCTCGTTTAAATATTTCTTGCCATTTTACCAACGTAAAATGCTGGGCAATCATTTCATTTAAGTTTATAGATGCCAGAATGGCTTACATTATTTTCTTTATCTTTAGATTTCATCAAAAGTTTACCTAGGTTATTATTAATATAGAAAGCGGCTTTACTTTCTGTAAGAAATTTTGATATACCCCCACACCTTAATTGATAGAATCCTTGCAAAAAAACTATGTTTCAGATCTATCAATAAACTCTTATATAATAGTACACCCAATATCAGAGACAATAAATACCACGGTTGGCGTAGAATTTTATTCATAAACAATTTTTCATCCTCATGGCGTGTTTCACCTACTTTTACCCTCTCTCTAATACCTACCCTTCGCCCCCACCATAGTTGATGTTATCTCTCCCTCTTCTATTATATCTTTAAATACTCTGTGATTTAAAACCGGTTGGTTAAAAATATATATATAATAAAGTGGTATTCAAACAAAAGTTTTTTTTTATTATTATTTTAATTATGTATACCCTCAAAGTGTTTGCTACATGTGAAAATTGTCAGAAAAACAAATGGATCGCTACACCACCGACTGCAAATTTAACCCCTGCGTTCCGCGAACAAATTGAAAATGGGTAAATTGGCCCTCTGACTAAAAATGTTGATCATCGCTGTTCTAAGTAGTTATAGCAGGCCGGATTACGGATTGATATATGCTCGAGATGAAATTCTCGAATTAGTGTAGAAGCGGGTTAAGGAGGATAAAACTTCCATCTTATAATCAGATTAGAATGCTGACTTATAATTTATAGCTGTGTTTATTTTGCGAATGTGTTGAGGGGGTAACGGATTCGTGATGTTGCCATTTTGGCGTAGGTATTATATTGTATAGCATGTTTTATGAGAAGGCTTAAAATTATATTTATAATAATTATGAACTGTAGAATCATTATTTAGGCACGTTAAATGGTGCAGTTTTGCAATAACGAAGGTATTATAAGTTCATTATGTGACTTAAATTTTACTTTTAGGCCAGTAATATATTGGTAAATTCATTTTACACCAACCAAACTTCTATTCATATTTTGGAGAATTACGCATTACATTGTTTTGAGGGTTAAAGGTTCAATACGAGATATTTTTTTTATTGAAACTTTTTTGTAAGAAAAACTAGAAAAGCCTTTAAAATGGTTAAAAAAAATTGTAATAATAATGTAACATTAGTCTATACAGCGCAGTTTTAAGTTTTTCACTTCAACTGGGCTTTACTATAATAAACGAGTAGTTATGTTAAAAGTTTGCTTTAAACGCCGGTCAGATATTTTTCGTGTAGAAAAATTAAAATAAACGAACCTGAAGTGTTAAATCATTATATTATGGTTTCATAGCCTGTCGTCAGGAGCCATTTAATTTATACATATTTATTAATAAATAAACGTAACAAACTTTAGAATATATATAAATATATATTAACTCAAATAAATTCCATCAGGACCCATGACATCGTTGGGGCTGCTGTGTGAAAGGTCTATTTGGGGAAAGGAAGGAGTGAAGAAGGGTCTTGGAGGGATATTAATTTGATAATAATTCCACGACACTTCAAAATAGTAGAATTAGTATTGTGGTACGCACTGAAGACTGAAGAGATATTTTTGTACGTTATGATATCTTTGGTTATAAGTGTAGGGAGTCTAAATCCTTGTCAATTATTAAACTGATTCATGCATCGCGATATCAAAAATAATTAGTTGAAAATCAATCAATCTTCGCAGACCTTTCACGAATCGATTTACTCAAAACTAACGAAACTAATTAGAGACCTTCTCTACCGTTCAATCAGAAATCGCATCCGCTGCTTTCCGGCACGTCTGCATCTGTCCTCAAAGCATAAATCAATTTCGTATTCTGGGAAAATGTACAGTATACGGCGTCGGCAACAACTGCGTTTATTTCGGGATCCCACGTGAAGTCATAAGCTTCATAAAAAATTATATCTAGTGACCTAGTTACGAGTTAGTCCGTATAAATAAAGATCATAAAAAGTAAATATTATGTATACGCAGTATAAAGGTGGTTCAGGAATTTATGTTAACAATAAACTCAGCGGGCGCAGTTTGAGATAAAGATGACAAGGGAAACAAAGAAAATAATAACATCGTCATCTGCCCTGATGATCGACACTACAACGCTGTCCGAAATTTTGACTAAAGAAGGAGAAAGCGCAACACGGCTTGTGCCGTTATTATTAACCCAAAAATGAATCAAGATTATGAAAGTTTCGCGTTTATTACAAGTCTCTATTTACTTATAAAATAATTAGTCTATGTTGTGCCAAAACTAAAATTCTTTTTAGTTTTTTCGGCGAAAGGGTCCCAATAGTCCTGAGCCAGGGTTACTGTGGCATTTCTATTCGAGGAACGTTATGAGGCTGTACGACGCTGGGGAAAGAAAAGAAGGCAAGGGTAAATTGAAAAGTGTCCAGCTATTCATATCTAGTCAAAAAAAAACTTAACTAAAGCTAATTAAGAAACGTCATGACAATGAATGTTTCCTCGACTGAAACTTTTTTCCGATCAGAATTCGATAAACATTTTTTTTTCAATTTATTAAAACTTTCAAAAATTCGGATAAAGGACAGAGTAAAGAATTTTTATAGTCCTGTTATAAGCATATTGAAAAGTCAGATTACATGAATAGTCATTTAAATATGATATAGATGTATTAATAATTTTAGAATATACTAGCACAGATCCATGAAAAATCACAATGTAGTCTCAATTATTGATACATCAGTTCCAATGATGAAAATGACAATTATAGTAATTTTATTAGCATATACCTTTTCGCTTATCTGAATTCTTCACAGAATCTGAACCAGAGTTATACAGACAGACATACCCAAAATCAAAATAAATGTATTGTTGATCATACGTAAATAAGAAGGTAATTTTTGGGGCTTATTTCGAAATGCCCTAGTAATGTTTTATTATACCAAGCAGCACCAATCATTCCCTCATACAAATATCATAGAAGACTTATTTTGTAAGATTTAGACCTTTTATCATCGCCGATGTTTCGTAAATACACAAGAAAGGAATATCTAATAATTATAAAAAAGCCACACAGTTAAATAATATTAAATCAATCAAACATCGGTTGACGAACCGTTCCAAGTGTTGGTATTTTTCTTAGAATTTTAACTGCTCTGTGATCGAATGATTTGTTTACAATCGTTTACATTGGCCGTTTTATTAACTGAAAAGAGATGACGTATAAAGTGGGAGTGCTCCGGATATTTTCATTCGGTTAGTTCATACACTTCTGCTTGTTTACGTAATGTTTATTGGGCGCTGTCAGATGGTCGTAAACATTGCACATTGATCTGCCTGTAGTTTACCCATGTTATACATCAAATATGCCAGTTTTTTTATTATTACCACATTTATGTATTTTATTAAAATTTATTGCTTCATATCTTATTGAATTTTGAATTGTAAAATGAGGGCCTCGGTACAAGGAAGGCGCCCAGTGAGGCCCGCATTATCAAACAATGGTTTAAAATATAATTTATTGTATCAAATCAAAATTTGAAATGCGTCTAATAGTAGCATTAAATTGATTGATTAAAAGCAAGTGGATTTCCTCAATGACCTAATATGGTCGATTTTGCAACTCTTTACATGAACAAACTTATCGGTACAGTTTGACAAGTGTGGAAAAATAACAAACTAGAACTATTTCATTCAAAAACTATATTGACAATACGCCCATACCAAGTAACGTCGGTTACGGAACAAAATTCAAGTAACAAGTGACGTTATGATTAACTCCTGAAATTAGACGTTTTTTAAAACTTTTTAAAAAGCTGATGTAAGCGTAATGAGTTGGTAAGATCAAGAAAGGAACGCCCCAATGGTTTGGGCATCTCTAGCGAATGAACGAGGAAAGGAGTGTAAGGAGAATATATGACGCAAATGTGAATGGTAGAAGAAGTCGGGGACGCTTGAGAAAGACATGGCACGAGCAAGTGAATCAGATGCTTGAGTCGGGCCATGTCAAGAGTCAGAATAATAGAAGAGCATGTATGAGACGATGTATGAATGTGAACGAGGCAAGGAGAGTGTGCCAAGACCGACGTTGGCGGTCCGTCCTCTCTGCCTACCCCTGCGGGGAAATGGCGTGAGGGTTAGTTAAAAACTTTTATTTAAGGTTTTTTTAATATAGATACCTATATATATTTGTTTAATTTCTTCAATAATAGCACGTCTCTTCCAAACAGGTTTTAAGAAATTGATAGCTAATAAACAGCCTAAATAAGTAGCCATTTACGAGTATATATATAGATACCTGAATTTCAAAAAATATTTCTTGCAATTAACTTGATAACAAAGAGTTAAAAATAATTTGTGCAAATAATAAGCTACGAGTGATAAACCACTTTTGAATATTGTATAATACAATATATATTTTATAGAATATTGTATATTATTGTATAATAATAGATAAAATGTATAGAATATTGTATAATCATAACATTTGTAAAGTACGTGCAATTTCACTGTGACAAGGAAACATTATGACAAAAATATGCATTTGTATCATACGGCTATCTTAAACGTACATGCTTTTTTATTGGAACCATATTGGTGATGCAAGTTGATGTAATTTAAACTTTTGAAGCACCGTCTGTTTTTTCCACAATTATTTGTCAGACGATAATTTAGATCGAGAGTTTTTTTTTCTTCCTAAGGGAATAATAATTATAACCCAAAATATTATTTGTTGATTCAAAGCATCAATAATGAATCTCACATTGGAGAGCTTATAAATATGTATCTTCAAATTAATAAATAACGTTGTATTAACCACTTAATTATTTACAAAAACCGACATGTTTCGTCAGCAAAGCTGACTTCCTCAGGGTTTTGACAGAACTAATTAATATTTATAATTAATATTTTTAAATATTTATCTGTTTTTGCTTGTTTTGTATTTATCAAAAATACGTTCCTAATATAAGTAATTTGTGGCATTCACTGTATATCAGATCTGTAAATTCAATAAAATTGTATTCATAAATTTTATATATTTTAAGCATACTTATGTACAACTGAATCCATCGATAAGTTTTAATGGTGCACTAATACTTTCTAATGTGTACTTACTACTTCAGTTGTGAAAACTTATTTTATAAAAATAAACAGGTAGACAATAACTTTTACTTTCGAAACCAGAAACTTGATTTCATTAGGGAACAAATAAATTTTAAAGTTTAATCTTTAGACTGGAGATAGCCTACAGTTGGTATCTATTCGTGACACTTAAATAATAGTAGGCTGGCAATATTTAACACATTTTGATCATCGTCTGAGGCATTTATTCAACGTATATTCTTGACTCTTTATCCTACAAATTTAAACCCCTTCACATCTCTCGACATATGTGATTTAAAATTTTTGATTTCTAGCTTTATTGTATTTGAATGCAGTATTTAACAAAAATGCCTCAATCAACTTTTTTTTGTTGCTATAAACTCTTCGCATCTTAAATATTTTGATGGCTTATAAAGCTGCCGGCAAGATGAACTTTTTTTAAAAGAAAGACAAACCTTTCGGATTTTAAAATAATCTGAAAATATTTGAGTACCTCTACTACTCGGAGAACTACCATCATCATAAGCGGAAAATGTTGCTTTTGCAATGATGGAGGACATAGCAAGAAGAGGATTGTGCGCGCTAAATCTGGATGGAATTCCGTCGCATGTGTCCACCTAGCCACTAACAGTTTATTTTACCGGTCAATGGCCGAGTTGGCAATGCATCGGGTTCTCGCGTCCATCCGTCTGGCTAAGTCCTCCATCACCACACAACCACATCTTAGTGCAATTTCTTAAAAATCTCATTTGAAAATGATTTACCTGTATCTACATGTTTTAAATCAATAAGAGAGGACATTTCATAATTTTAATAGAAGTGACAATGTAATTGCATTCAATACTGTGTTGGTATCGTGAATATCCTTAGTTCTAATTTAATTTTTATTAAGTGTTTTTTGGCAATACTTCAGTTATTAACCATCTCATATTATGTAAGAAGATGCATTTAAAAACGTCAAGTCACTTTCCGCAACACGGAATATCTCAACGAAATAATATTATCGAAGTTAATTTTAATTATATCTTAGTCTAAATCCAACAACCCGTCTGCCATAGAATAGCTGACGCGTATCCCAATCGATTAAATTGAAACGTTATTGATGACTGCGAGTGGAAGCATTGCTTTTCGATTGACTTCGATTACAAAAAATCAATGCGTAACGACTACAATAATTGAAATCATTTGAAGTTAACAGCATTGATTTATCGGTTGAAAACATTCACAACAATCAATCAGGCCATCCTAGAAATAGAACGATTTCAAGAGAGGAGAATGCACAAGGTTGTCACTTTATTACAATCATCAAAACATCGCGACAATCTTTATATTGAAACTCAACAAATATCGTGCAATCTTTTCAATTACGATACGATACGATACGATTGTACCACCCCAGCCAGGAGTACTCCTGTCCCGGTGAGACCGGTACACCAGGGGGCACTGATTTGTTAGGACTTGGAACACGTGCTCTGAGGATAGGAAGGAGGTTGGAGTTTAATCGACCGGTATACATGGCAACCTAATAAGCCAATATTGGAAATTAGGATGGGCAGGAATAAAGGAATGGATTGAGCGTAATAATTTCGTTTTTGTTTTGTTCTTCCTCTTTCTTGCCTCTTCTCGGCTCTTCTTGGCTCTTCTTGCTTTTGCTTGGATCTTCTCGCTTCTCCTTGCCTCTTCTTGATTTTTCCCCTCACTTCTCTGCTCTTCTCAGCTCTTCATGTCTTTTCTTGTATCTTCATATTTCTTCACGTCTCTTCTGGGATCTTATCGTCTGTTCTCGGCTCTCCTTGGCCCTTCTCGCCTCTTCCTAGATCCTCTCGCCCCTCCTTGTTCTTGTCTCTCTTGGCTCTTCTAGGATCTTCTTATCTCTTCTTGTTATTTCAAGAATCTTCTAGTCTCTCCTTGGCTCTTCTCGTGTCTTCTCGCCTCTTCTTGGATCTTCTGGACTCTTCTTCTTGGATCTTCTGGACTTTTCTCGGCTCTACTTGGCGCTGCTTGGCCCTGCTTGGCTCTTCTTATCTCTTCTTTGCTTTCCTTGTCCCTTCTTGTCTCTTCTTCCTTCTTCTTGTTTCATGAGATCTTCTTGTCTCTTCTCGGCTCTTCTTAACTCTCTTTGCATCTGCTTATCTCTTCTTTCTATTGTTGTCTTTTCTTTTATGTTCTCGCCTCTTCTTATCTCCTCTTGTCTTTTCTTTTCTCTTCTTGTCTCTTCTTGTCTCTTCTTATCTCCTTTTGTCTCAGCTTGTCTTGTCTCTGATTATCTCTTTTCAAATATTCTCATCTCTTCTTGTTTCTTTCTGAATGTTCTTGTCTCTTTTTGGCTCTTCCTAGATCTTCTCGTTACTTTCCGGTTCTGATTACTACCTCTTTTTCTCTTTGTAATATTGGTTCTTTTTTGCTTTTTTTTTGCACCTTCTTTCAATACCATTTACCAATTTTCTCCCTTTGTTGGCTCGTCTCGGTTCCTCCTTCTTGTCTTTTCTTGTATCTTACTTAGTGTTTATTCGAGTATTTTCTTGTCTCTTCTTGCTTCGTCTTATCTCTTCTCGCTCCTTCTTGGTTGTATTTGGTGTATCTTGTGACTTCTTGCAGAGTTTAATCCATATTTATCCATGGCAACCTAATATGCCAATACTCGAACTAGGATGGCAAGAATAAAGATTTTGATTGAGTGTTGTTTTCTAAGTTCTGTGATTTTCTTACCTCTTCTGGTCTTTTATTGCTTATTTTTGCATCATTTTGCCTTTTTTCGTCTATTTCAGTCTACTTACAAGTCTAGTATCTGCTTACAAGTTCTTACTTCTACTAGCCCCTTCTTCTGGCTTCAACTTGCTTCGTCATGCTTCCTTTTGCTTAAATAACACAAACAGCGCTATGCAAATGTTATGTTATTATTATTATTCTTGTTTTTTGACTCTCCTAATTTTGATTGCATCTTATTGGTTCTTCTAGTCTTCTTGCATTATCTTGACTTTTCTTCGTGTATGTTCTGTCATCTTGAATATTCAAATCAGATAATCCAAAAGAGAACAAAGAAACTCATCCGAAGTGTAATAACCCGACTTAATTAACGGTAACTATTATTTGAGAGAAAGATAAAAGGTGTAGGTACTTAAAAAGAACTTCTTCCAGATTTTGACTGAAACCAAAAACCTGTAAAAACCTAAAAACCAAAATCCTGTTAACCATTAAGATAAATAAAAAAATATTTGTTTATAATGTGCACGTCAGAGGGGGAAACGAATTTTCGAAAAGCGCAGACTGAGAGATGCATTCGATAAGTGCGAGTAACTAGTTTTTGTTGCCGAATATGTAGGTGTATCTCAAAATCATTAATTATCTCATTGAAATAATATTGAAAGAATTTAACTTGTGTCTGCTTGTAAATAAATAAGTGAATATGCAGAACTTATTATAATAAATTATTTAAATAAAGTTGATGAACATTCCTAGCAAAAAAAAACCAGTGGCATGTAGCCAAACAACTAAGCATAAAAAACAGAGAGAACCTCGTTGCTTATTTAATTGTTTTTTTTTTGCTAAATGCCAGATGTTTTGCATAGAATGTACATAAAACTAAAAATAATTCAATTACAATTCGTTCTTCGTAATTAAAATAACGCGATGATTTACAAATAGTTGCGGTAAACTGAAATTTCAAAGTGAAAAGCTCTACAAATTTTATAAGGTTTGAGAGCTTTTGCTGAAATAACCGAAACTATTTTCTGAGGTTAAGAATATTATGTAGTTATAACACGATCGGAAAACTTCGATGTCCTGAAATACAAAAAATCGATGTTTTAATTATTTACTATTGCTGGCACCATCCTTGAACACGGAGCAAGTAGGAGTTACATTGGTGGACACAACAGATCGGTCACGGTGCGCGCGGCGCCCGCTCGCTCCGCTCAGAGAACGCCGTTTCAAGGGGGCATTAATATTAATTAAACAGACAAAAGTATCGACACACATGTCAGCCAGCGACTACTTGATCATCACCACATCGCCATCGGCACTACTCATACTCACTGCAGTATTGGCTCTGCTGACTTCTGATAGTGCGCAGTGCCGCGGTAACCTCTTGCGCGATGATGCGGCGCGCACGGGCGGGTGATTCGACAGTATTCATGTTGATTCATTCACTCTCATTAATTTCAGAAAATTATCTACACACATACTTACAAAAGTGCGTAATATAATCAACAAAATTATGAGGTGGTCGACAGCCAGATGGGTGAGATTTTTCGATAGCATTCGAACGAGCCGAGATTGAAACTCCTCACAGCGGCATCGTAATCGACTTACTCCTTATTCAATACAAGTAATATCCAGTGAAAAGAGCTTTTGGTAGTACTTACTAATATATTAACGTACACTTTAGTTTAAAGCTTTTTTTATATAAACGTAGAAATGTGTATATATTTTAATATTAATGCCAATGTGAACTATAAGTTCCCGATCTAAGAATGAGAAGATACAAAAATAAATTTGACGTAAACACAATGAACAAGATCGAGAAAGGACACAAAGTTAAAGAATTTGTCCCTAATTTTAAATGAAGATTCGTTCACATTTAGACAACGGTCAGCTTGCCTTCAAGGCTCGCGTCAGTTATTTATGAGACTATGACATCCCCAATTGCGATATGTTGTGAGGCTAAAGGTCGCGGGAAGGGGAAGGGAAAGGAGATGGAAAGAGATAGTAGTATATATTTTTTTTATAACAATAAGATTAAAAAAAAAATTCAATCACATAATTAATAACATCAATCGCGAATCTCTTTCAGAAGTTAATGACTTAGGTGTACTTTTGACACCAAACTTAGCGTCAGACCACACATTGAATTTATTTCAAAGAAGGGCTAAAAGTGTTAGGTTTTGAACTAAGAGAGGCTAAAGATATTACCAACAAAAAAAATTAAAAGTTCTATACGCGTCACTAGTAAGGAGTCAGGTAGAATAAAACTCATATGTATGGTCTCCTCACTATTACGTGCATTCTCAAGCAACAGAAAGACTACAAAAAAATCCTAAGCTTTTTAAATTATAAAATAAATATACCGAAAGAACAACTGAACTACACGAATCTGTTACGACTAATGGATATATAAAATTTTAGTGACTAAGAATTTACAGCTGTGCATTAATGAAGCTTATAAACTTTAACGAACCGGCCAGAAATTCAGGAACATTATTCATTATAACACCGTTATATTGCATTGCTATATCATGATATCCGATTCTTTTTTCCCACAGAGGCAGCTATATTCCCCGCTGCGGCCCTGGCAGTGCCTTGAGTGAATGCGACATGCGGCACCAGGAAGCCTTACGTAGAATGACAAGTGAGAATTCAATAGGTTGCCTAAAATACTCGCCGCTTGGCCGCCTAAACCAATATAGACGAGGTGATGAAGTATGTATTTATCACTTATCTTCCTTCTTAATTCTATTCTCAGTGCTTGAAAATGAGAGTATTTACAAAACTTCTGTAATTATTTCGTGAAAACTTTAAAAAAAAATTTAAGAACTTTTTTAGTGGGAGAATCTCCAATATTAAGCAAATACGTAGGCTTATAAATAAACTCACATTTTGTAGAAATCTTTTACCCTTTCACAATATGGTTTTCATTAAACTCCGCAAAAATTAGTTCAATTCTTCAAAATATCGATGATTAAATTCCGCAAAATAAAATTTTGTTAAACAAAATGAATATCAGTTTTATTCAGAAAATTGTGATATTTTATATTGCAACAACTGATTTACAATAAAAAAATCTGATTTTCTAGATAAATAATTTAGAAGATATTTAATTAAATCAAATTGTTTCGGAACCAATGTTTCCCACATCAGAATAGGAAAAATACTAAAAATTAAATGCCATATACCATATACTACAATACTACTAGAGACATAAGCACATCTGTAAATGGTGGGAGAGGATTATATGGAGAGTTATTAATTAGGTAATAATAAGAAAACATATTCAGGAAGTGGCTTAGTCCAAGTAAAAAAGATTTGGTTATCTTTCTTTTTTTTACTTTAACTCCACAAATGTCAACCGTGTACATATGTCGGGCACGCGTTTGGCATGTTTCCCGACTATGCACCGGTGCCGAAGGGATCAATGACGCTAGTTCCTCGGAGCATCTTCCATTGTAATACCGGTAGAACAACGATAGCATTCCCACCCGACGCCTCTGCTCCAAAGATTGCAATCCGTCTGTTAAGATGGGAGAATCTATCAAACGGACCGCCCGTTTTTGCACAGAGTCGAGGGTATTTTTCAGGTATTTTGGAGCTCCAGATCAGAGGTACCTAGCTCCAAATTCAACCGTGAGGCGCACTTGTGATTTGTACAGGATTAGCAGATATGTACTATTAAAGTATCTGCGGGCCCTGTACAGTACGTCCAGTTTTTGGGAGGCTAACGTTACTCTGGCTTCGATGGAGCCCCCATATCGGAGCTGGTCACTTATCTATTTGCATATAGATAATTGCGGGCGGGCGGCCACCGGGCAGGTGGCATTTGTTTGATTTTTATACAAATCTATAGTTTATTCCGAGAATGATGACATTTTGTACACTTTACCTTCAAAGCAAGAGGACGGTCACTGTCTAATTTCGTAAAACTCCGCATAAATTTTATTTTTTTTATTTTTTAATTTATTTATTTATTATGTGCATCTATATAAAAAGGTTTACATTTTTTTGGCCTTGCCTGTCTCACTAGGAAATCCGTGATGTGTGTCGAGAAAATGTCGAGACAGACTAGTTTACAAATATTTTATAAATATTAAATAAAGCACATGTTTCAATAAAGCAAAAATATTTGACAAATATTTTCAGGCTGGTAGGTAGTGGTAACAATAATGAGATAGAGGATTAAATAGGGTGGCGCAAAACTACAGTTTTATTTTGAATCTTATTGTAATGTGTAATAAGATTCAAACCATATCGGCAGTTTTGCGCCACCTTTATTTGGGTGAGGTGACTAATTATTGCACGACCTTTTTCGATGATCATTGTTTGATCAGGATTTTGTATTGGTTAATATTATTCGATTGTAGGTTATTGTATATTTTAGGCACAATGTATTTGAAATTTCTTTGACCAATGTTGTGTTTGTTTTAGGTATTTGTGCCGCGTGTTTACGATATTTTGGGTATTTTCATAAAATGTATGTGTTTTATTTTTAAACAAATGAGTTAAGATTTTTTTGTGTAATTTTGTTGAATATCTAATACAAATGCCCGCGCAACGTGGAAATAAAAATTCATAGTTGCAGTTTTAGTATTTTGAGACACATATCAAAAGATAATTGCTTTTAACTGTCTATAAGGAGGCGTCTACTAATATCTACAGGATTTCCAAAAACTGAACAAATCAGACTAATATCTATGAGAACCAAAGTGAGGACGAATATCTACAGCTCAAACTGCTGACTAATATCCATGAGAACCAAAGTGAGGACGAATATCTACAGCTCAAACTGCTGACTAATATCTATGAGAACCAAAGTGTGGACGAATATCTACAGCACTCGCAGAGGTTGAGTTAGGTTAGGTTAGGTTAGTTATTGCGTAATTGAAATAATTTATGCTTTACCGTATAACCTCTTGCTCAGCTGCCCTCTGTAGATATTAGTCCAACCTACGCTCCATAGATATTAGTCACCACTGGGACCGTCATAGACATTCGTCCGACCTTAGCTCTGTAGATATTAGTCCTCACTCTGAAGTTCATAGATATTAGTCCAACACATGAGCTGTAAATATTCGTCCTACATACTGGCTGTATCTGGAGTCGTCTATAAGCATGATATTGTTGGTTGGCGCGTTCCTATACAAGTTCTAACTTTCGATGACAGGGACGGATATGTAAACCTCTTTCAACATACAACATTATGTAGGAAAAGTTCCAGAGAAAGAGATTTAACTCTGAAGAAATGTCTTTAAATATTCAAACTCTTTTTCAATCTCATTTCTTAATGTTTGTTAGACTTCAGCATTTTAGCAAATATCGGCATTCCGCTTACGAAAAAAATAAGTTACTTACTAGACTTAAATTTTTTTTGTAAAAATATATTATTTGTAAACCAAACGGTAATCTAAAAGTTACTGGTCAATAATATTCCGAGCAGCGTTATGTATTACGTAGCAAAGATAATTTATAATATCTGAAATATCCCGGAAAATGTAAATGTAATTTCGGTCAGTGTAGAATTTCACTTCGTGTGTACATAATACGAAGTGCGTAATTCAATTTGACAAACATAGTAAGTGCCGGAAATATCAAATAATGTATTGCAATTTGGTAGTAATTTAGTTCATCTCACAAGAAAATCTCACTGGACATTTTGTTTATTTTACTTAATGGCTATTCTTAATATATCACGCAAACAAGATTATCAGATTTCATACTCAAAAATATCTTTGGAACAGGTCACCTAGGACTTAATATAATTTAGTAACATTTTCATAAGCTTGGTAGAAAGGCGTAGTATAATGATAATGTCAACCTGAAATTTATTATACATAATAAATGTATAATAATAGAAATATATAATAATACTTTATTCTAGAATGTATACCTATGTATAGTGCAATGCAATACATTGTATAATTCGAAATAATAAAAAATTACTAATATTATAAACGTGAAAGTTTGTATGGATGTATGTGTGTTTGTTACGCTTTCCCGAAAAAAACTACTGAATGGATTTTAATAAAACTTTACAATAATATAGCTCATACATCAGAATTACATATAGGTTATACATAATGGTAAGCTCTAGCGTTATGAAATTTCTATAAATGAAAATGTATGTATTTTATATATTTTATCGGCAGAGATGAAAGGCAGGGGGAAGGGGAACGGGGGAGGTGGGGTTCGCGTAGAGGGAAGAGACGAGGAAGGGGGAAGGCGGGGAAGGTGGAAAGGAACGGAGACGCACGGGAAAGGACAGGCAGGGAGAATCTTTTTTTTTAATGCCATAACAACGCATGCCGGGAACCAGCTAGTAATAAATAAAAGTAATAACAATACATACGTACAATAATAAAAAAACGAATAAAAAAGAAAAAATATGTATATATATACATAAACACAAAAATTAATGCAAGTAGCCGTTCGTGTAGGATATTCGACCGTCTCCCACCTCCAAAGGGCCATCAGGGTTAAGTCCATCCAAGCAGTCATGGAAGTGATGATTGTATTCCGCGATTGAGGTAGTCTGCGCCATACGCTTCCCATACTGTGGCGGGAGTGCTCTGAAAGTGTGCACTCGTCCCTCCAGGAACATTTCCGTAGCGCTGCAATATCTCGGTAGGCAGAATAGTTGGCGATAAGCAATATTGTAGGCGACTTTTAGCTTATGACATTGCTACGCAGTATAATATACCCACCGTTCTGACGTGTAGGGCGATGTGAAAATACGTTGAATAGTATCTATTATTTTACGTTTGGGCTGCAGAAGTATAAACGCCTTGACATACCTGCTCTAACGGATTTCGCTCTTCTATGTCTTTCCATATCCTCGATAGATCGTCTGTGCTGATAATATGCCCAGGTACTTTATGCTACGATTAACTTCAATTTTCCTTGCGTTTAGCCATACTTGGGATGTTTGCATGAGATTTGCATTGAATGCAAGGAAAACATTAATTTCCACAATTATTAATTGCAATCTCTCGAAAATCTTGATAAAAGCAAATAAATCCATAAAATGCTCTCACGTACAAATCGTGCTTTGATGATTTCAAAGTGTATTTTTTAATTCAGTCCGTCGTAAACATGTTCAATTTGTAAGTCTAAGGAAAACACCACATTTTGGTAAAAAAAAGTCGACGTAAAACATCATTTGAGGTGGTCAGACGGCAACATCTGCCTCTGAACTGTCACATAGTGGATTTAGTCTCGCGGCGCTGTCCACAATTATATTTATTTTTATTCTTTATTCATAAAATAAAATAGCCGCCGCACGAACTAGCAGCGCAGTAATGAAATTTTGTGAAGTCAACAAGAATATGCGAGGAAAATGTTCTATTCTAAATTAATACATTATCTGATAACAAATGATGAAACGTGTCAACGGCTACATGGGCATTTCTTTAAACATTGGTGTATAAAACTCGAGTATTTCAGACGCGGAATCATTAATTGAACTCTTCTCAGACAAAATTTAATTCGAAAAACAAAGTAAATGATTTTTCTTCTCACTCCGGAATTTTTATTTTTATTTTATTTAAATACATGTTACATAATTAGACATTTACATAGAATTGGATACATTGAATCACCATACTAGGCGGCTGCCTGTTTCATGGTGACAATGGAGGATATTTACTTTAAGTGAAGTCTATTGTTAACATATGGAACTATTAGTAATGTAATGATGTTGAAAATTGGTAAAGTTATAATAAAAAACTAGTAAAGAGAAAAAGAATTGGGTAAGGATAAGTTTGTGAGAAGATACATATCCTTATTTTAAAATTTATATGTGTGAGTGCATACGCATACGTATATACAGGTGCACACATCCATACACACATAGGCATATACACACACACACTTACACATATATATGCGTCTAGGTACATGAATACATTAATATGTATATATACGGCCATGGACACAGTACCAACACATTTACACACAGTTGTAATTTTTTTTTTTTTTTTTTGAAGTGTATGAAGGTGTAATTAGAATGGAGCTTGAGTATTTGCAGTAAGTTTCTTTCCAAATAGTATTGAGATATATGTTAATAAAAGAGGTGTTATTTTCTAACATGGTGACAGAATATAATTATTTATTAATGTTTGAATAACTGTACTCATGCTGCTTTTGTAGGTTTATTATAATATTTTTATTAAGTTTATGTGTATGTTTCTTTCTTATCTTTTTTTTTTAAATTACATTATTGTAAAACTACATTGTTGTAAAACTTTGTTGTAAAACTGCACATCTCGATACAGGAATGCCCTAGTGAGATGTGCAGCTTATTGCTATATATATTTCTTATTTTATAAATAGATAAATGAATACAATGTAAATATGTACAATAAATAATTCAGGCATATACTCTTTCTATTATTGAAAAGTTTTGATTCATTGTAACAGTTATTAAAAAAAAACATACAAATACAAGATAATACAAAAAATGGAAACAAAAAAGATTACAAAAGGCATAGCCTGTTCGACAATATGCGTTGGTATAATTCTATTTTTTAACATTTTAATGAAGTGATTTTAAATTAAAACATCATAATATTATAAAGCATTACTTTTATAAGAAAAATTATGTCAAATTGAGCTATAAGCGGGGTAAAAACATAAAATATGACATTAAATATGATAATTAACCGATGAATATGGAAGTTTAACCTCTCATATCGGGGATGTTCCGAAGGTTAGAAAATTTCCGTTTTGCATTAAAATCATTTTGCATTTGCAAAAACCGTTTTTAATTTTGAATAAATTGAATGACAAATAACCCAAAAACATTAGTAATAAAACATTATTATATCTTACGTTTTGTTTTCTTTTAACTATTAATAAATAATAACTATTTTAGTATGTGAAACAGGTTATAAACATTGTCATTGTCACTCATCAGAAGGTCAGTAAGCGCCTTTTTGAAAGTGAGATATTTGTCTTTGGACTTTATTTCAAATGATAAATTATTAAAAATTTTAGGTGCAAGAAAGTTGAACTGGGACTGGGCCATTGAAGTTTTTGTTGTTGGAATAATATAATTCGATAGGTTTGAATATCTTGTGTTGTATTTTGAATTTATATTTTTTTTTTTTGTAAATTTGAATTTAAAATAAGAGGTAATATTTTTTACATATATGGATTTTACATTAAGAACTTTGAAGTCTTTAAATAGGTCTTTCGTGGGGTGTATATAATGAACTCTGTAAATAGTCCGTATTATTAATTTTTGGGCTTTTATTAATGGATCTAATACAGTTTTGGAGCATCCTCCCCAGATAATTATACCGTACGATAAGATTGACTGACACAGGGAAAAATATACTGTTCTTATTGTATTTTTTTGTAGTATATTGCGCAATGATCTAAAGATATAAGCCAGTTTCCTTATACGGCTTGTGACGTTAATTACATGTTCTTCCCATCGCAGTTTGTTATCGATTATTACGCCTAAGTATCTGATGGAGTCTACTCTTTCCAATGGATTGCATAAACAGCTGGATATATTACTACAAGAATGTATTTTTAATACATGATTACTTGAGGGTTGACTTGGATTATTTGTACTGAATGTTAGGTATTTTGTTTTGGTTATGTTTAGCGTTAGTAAATTATCATCCAGCCATTGTTTAACATTTTGCAAAATTAGTTCCGCTTTATGAAAAGTTTCTACCCATGTTTTACTTTTTAGTATCAGGGCAGTATCATCGGCAAAGGTGATTATGTTGCCATCAATTTCTAATCTACATAAATCATTAATGTATATGAGAAAAAGTATTGGACCGAGTACACTGCCCTGTGGTACACCAAAATTGATTCTGATAGGTTGAGACGATTTGTATGATGGTAACTTAACAAATTGCTTTCTGTCTGTTAGGTAAGATTTGAACCAATCAAATGCCTTATTCTTTATTCCAATTTTATGAAGCTTAGCTAGGAGGATTCGACGAGAGACTGTGTCAAATGCCTTAGCTAAGTCTAGAAATATTGCCAGACATTTATCACCTTTGTCTAGGGCTTCTGTTATGTGTGATGTTAATTCTAGAATAGCTGAATCTGTGCTGAGCCCTTCTCTGAACCCATGCTGGTTAGGCGAGAGAATATTGTATTTTGTAAGATAGTCAGTAAGTCTTTTTTTTACGATTTTTTCTATGATTTTGGAGAGTGATGATAAAATGGAGATAGGTCTATAGTTTGATATCTCAGTAGGAGTTCCAGACTTAAAAATTGGTTGGACCAAAGCAAGTTTGAGTTTGTACGGAAATATACCTTTGTCGAGACTGAGGTTAATGATATGTTCCAGTGGTAGATTTATAAAAGGTTCAATAATTTTGAGTATATTTGAGGATATTTTATCATGATTACATGAATGGGAGGGCTTTAGTTGTTTTATAGTTTGTGAAATTTCAGCAGAGTTGGTGGGGTTGAGTGTGAATGAATTGTTTGTTTCACAAGCAGAGATATTTATATTGTTGGCAAGAGCATTTTCATCGGTAGATGTTTTATTTAAAATTTGTGATGCTAAGTTTTTTCCAATATTACAAAAATATTCATTTATCTGATTGGTCACAGTGTCAGGGTCGACTTTTAGTGAAGTGTCTAGTCCGTTGATGTTTAATTTATTGATTGTTGGTGTTGAATGGTCAGTGTCAGATATTTCTTTAATAATTTGCCAAATTTTTTTATTATTATTACCGGCTCTGGACAATTTATGTTTATAGTAGTTTTCTTTAGTGATTCTGATGAGATTGTTACAAATATTTCTGTATTTTTTATAAAATGTTTGGGCTTGTGTATTTGGATTGTTAATTAAGTTTTTGTGGAGTTTGTCCCGTTTTTTAATACAAAAAATTAAACCATCTGTTATCCATGGTTTTAGTTTTTTTTATTTTTTGAGTTGTTCAAAGGGGATTCAACGGTAACAGCCTGAATATGTTTCAATAGTATTTCAGAAAATTTATTAAATGCAACATCTACATCTGAAGAATTTACAACAGAGAGCCAATTTTCTAATTTAATTTTGGAGGTTAGTTCCTCAAAATTGATCGTAGTCTTTAATGTATTTTCACATGAGGTAATGGGAGTGGATTTTTTATTCATGAGGCCAATTACTATTGAGAAGTGATCAGTTATAGTTGATTGATAAACAATTCCTTTAGAATTTTTTTTTGTTCTTAGGAATATGTGGTCAATACATGATTTGGTCATGTCGGTTACTCTAGTTGGGACATTAATATAAGAAACAAGCCCGTATTGAGTCATTAGGTTTTTATAGTCGAGTGTTTGTGTTGACATGGGCTTAAGTAAATCTATGTTAATGTCGCCTATTACCATTAGTTCTTCATTTGTTCTACAGTTCAATAATGCCACGTCTAAATTTTAATTCAGAATCAACCGTAGTTTTTTCCATTAATCATTATTAGCCATCCATTTCCATAGAATAACAGTATAACATTTTCAAGTAAATATTGCAACAGGAGAAGTAAACACAATATTATGAAGGCTGCAACACGGATCGTGTGATTGAAGTCCGTTCTTGTTTGGCAAACATATTATTTTCAAATGGCTGCAGGGAAATGCAGAATGCTAACATAGAAATCCGACTTCTATTTTCAACGGGTCAGAGATCGAACGCTCTCATATCGAAGGCGCAAATACAAAAACATCCCCGGCTGAAGAACACTTCATAATATAAAATAGCGAGCGTCTCGGCTCCAGAACGTATTCTATGGATGCTGTAATTATGATGCAATCAATATAATCCAGGTTCTTGTTTTTATAGTCTAGTAATACACAACGCAGAACGACTAAGACGTCTGACCATGTGCAGTGTGCACAGGATATGCACTGTCAGATTCATTATGTGCAGTGCATTGCGAGTCATAGATTGAGAACCTTTATTATTGAATTTGTGGACTACTGCACTTTTTGATTGCATTTTCTTAAAGATAGACGGAGAGCCGGGAGAGTATTTCATTGAGCTTAAAAACTTATTGTTCCATTGCTATTCACGTATTTTGTTTTACGTTTTTTAAACAAAACCAGCCTTTTAACAAATTTACCATTCCATCGTTTGCTGATCATTGGAATTATTTTTCAACACAAACTTTTATTGTAATGCTTGGAAACATATATACGTAAGTAATGCCAGAATATGTTAATAAAAACAAAACCTTACAAAAAACATTGTATGTTGTGTCATAGTGCCTACTGCAACTTAGGCCTTGAAAAATATCTTGCATAATCGCTTGTATAAATCAAATTATTTTGAAATTTTTAAACAGATTTTTACTAAAGTAGAAAAACTTTACCATAATTCTGATAACAATATTAGTTTCTACCTTAAAAAAACACAATAATATGTTTGGATACCGATGATTGAGATGTGGCGTTGAGCCTTTTTTGCCTGCCTTCCAAACAATAACCAAAATTGAGGTACACTTTTCCTTCTTGCGGATTGTTTGTGTACATACACCTGCACACAATATTACATACGTTTTTTTGTCAATTCGATAATTTACGGAAAAATCTTAACCAAACTGACGTCTTAAATATTTATTCATCGGCCATCGGTGCACAATATCTGCAGTGCCTCGATCAAATTATTCTAATTATATAGCTCCTATCTCGTGGTTGCCTCGTTCCATCTAATACCGACGCGAAATGCCGAGTTTTGTGTTGGATTCTTCAATTTTTCAGACACGCTGGAAGTGAACAGACAATAAACAACTTTTGAGGCTTTCATAGGTCGACTAAGAAAACTTATAATATTCAAAATAGACATACCACAGATCTACATATATTATAATACAAATATATTAATAATTCTTTACTACTGCTAGATATTAATTTTTTTTAAAAATATTTTTTCTACCACGGTAAAATAGACTTAAAAAGGAGTGTTATTAAAGATAATTTGTTAGATGTTAAAACACGTTATTTATAAGAGTAACTTATTATAAGCTGGCTAGTATTATTAATCAAGCTTTCTTCTAATTCCAATTCTAATAATGTCTGTAGGCTGTGGCCAAACACGACCTATCTTAATCCTTTATATCGATTTGGTTATATTCTTAGTAAGAGTAAGTTTAGCTTCGGTTCTTAGCTGTTTTGTACTTAGCCGATGATAAATAATATTATGCTACTAAGGGTCCTTTACTTTCCCACTTACCATGAGAGCATTATAAGATTTAAAAGTTTTTACAGTCTTGAAAAAACATCACCTTAACATTTTTTTATTGCCTACACATAAATAGAATCAATCACATTCCTTTATTATCTTCCAATAATTGAATTGAACTTTATGAATTATTAAGAACGTTAGTAGTAGCTTTCTACTTCGGAAATACCCAATTGTATTGTCTTGTAGATACATAACCTTTCGTGGAACATCGCGTGGATGGCGTTTCAATTTAATTTTTGTGGTTACACTATAAATAATGAAATACTTTATGTTAGAAATGCCAGGGGGCTAATTCTAATCACGAAATGACCGCAGGGACAAGGCAGTATTGACAGAAAAATAAACAATATGTTTTTGGAGATACAAAATTTATGTTTATTTGTTTAATAAAGAAATTATCAAAATTAAAAAAAAAAAACATTATATGAAACCGCACGAGAATTCACAGAACCGGAGTAAGTGGAACTACGGCATCCGCTAATGGAGAAGGTTAAGATTATTAAGGATAATATTTAGATACGAGTAGATTGGAATATATTTATGTAGGTGAATTTATTTGAAGGAATGATTCGTTTCCGAATGGTGGTCTCTCACCAGGGAAATACTGAGAGAATCTTAAATTCCGGAATGCGGTACAAATTTGCTATAAATAATATAACTTTATTTACGCTCTAATTAATTTAAAACATTAAAATCAATTACACTGGCCCATTCCGGCTTTCGAACCCGCGACTTTTGGATCCAAAGACAAGTAGCTTGCTGTTCTGCCGTTGGGGTCAACGTGTCAACGAATACCAAGCGACATTGGTTGAAACACTAACAAGAGTAAAATACTAAAATAATTTTCCAACCGCAACTTATCCGTTTAGTTGAAATAGTTCCGTGAAAAAATCTAAGGTTCTTTGCAGAGCATTTCTCTTAAATTAATAGCTCTATCTTTGATCTGCTTCAGCTTTCTATAATCCCTGCTCTACTGAAACGATTGCTTCATTATGCAATAATGGCTCTCCGTGGGCACTGGGCTTTGGGCTAGTTTAATCCAATGAGAAAGCGGCTAATTCGAAAAGAAAATTAACCACATTAATTCGTAATTGAATTGTTAGCTCGGAACGACAGACTGATCAAGGTAATTGCGGGCAAACAAGTTCATCAAACGCCCGCGCCGCCCCGGTTCACTAGCTCCCATGCTAGTCCACTCCTATCGGCGGTTCATTGGAGTTATTGCCAGTTTACTCCTATCGGCGCGGCGTTTCATTGGAAATATTTCCAGTTCACTCCCATCGGCGCGACGGTTCATTGGAATTATTGAAACTTTACTCCTATCGAAGGGCGGTTCATAAGAAATATTACCGGTTCCCCCAGTCACCCAAACGCCCAAAACCTACTTCCAACATTTGATGTCATCAATTATTACGTTTCTAATTATGGAACTAGTTTTCGGGGCTGGTCGATTAAAGGCCATGTTTTTTAATGGAGTCACCAACAGACAAATCGTTCACTCAATTTTTTTTTATAAACATAATGTTAGGATGCGAGAATTTTGTTAGGAATTTAACCTTGATATCAAGAAAATTGGTGGAAAAAAGATTTTCCCAATAATATTTGTACATTTCCGGGTTGAAAATTACCACAGAATCTTTGAAAATCTCCTATAACCATCATTATAAACCGAAGGTTTTTCTTGTGTAATGATAGAGAAATAAGTTTAGGAATTAGACGTCCAGTGTTTTTAATAAACATAAACTCGGAGCACAAACTTTCTGATAAAAGTAGGTTTATCGGTAAAGACCTGACGGGTAAGTATGTTTTCTGTATCTGTTCGTAAATAATAAATGGAGCCTAGGAATTCAAAATAAATTGTACAGGGCCCTTGAGGTGATTTTTCACATAAACGGTGCTCTACAAATTATTGTTATTATTATTGTTATTATCCAGCCGAGGAATTCTAAAAATATCTAGGTACTATTGAACATAGGACAACTAAAAAAAAACGAGTGTGCTTTAGACCACACGACTGAAGTAAAACTTCAATAACTTATATCTCCCTCCCAACTTCCGTTCGCCTCGTTCGACCGTTCGCCTCGCCCGATCACAATTTTCATAACGCTTTCGTCACGCATTCACCAACTAACTCCCCAAGTCAAGTGTGCGTAAAGGCCCGACCGTTTGCCTCGTCACACTTTTCGTAACGCTTTCGTCACGCATTAACTAGCTTACTCCCCAAGTTAAGCTTGCGTAAAGAAGTTTTACTTCAAAAACTAATAAAATAATTATTTTCGGGATAAAAGGTTTAAAGTCCTAAAAATAGAATAAACTGTGAAAGCCAATTGTAATACGTAACGTATCCCTTACAATCTAAGTTTACCCGAAATGACTAGCAAGAATAATTGTCTTAATTTAATCATCCGGGATGACTTAACATTCCCAAATAAATAATTAATCACTATCTTTAGCAGCAAAGCAGACAAATACAGCGACTTTAGTAACGAAAATGCGACCATTATGCGTGCTTTAATAGTTGTAATTCATTGTAAAGTGTGACTATCTAAATAACAGAGGCTGTCACGGGGCGATTCTAATGGTCTGTGGCAATTAGATGCATTAAACCAGTGGAAGATATGTAGATATTACACATCAAAATAGAAATATTCGGTACATACCAATTTGCTAAACGTATGATATAAATTGCTTCGACGCTGTTTCTTGGACTAGTTTCTATTTTGTGTGATTTCAATTATGCAAATATTTTATCACAGCGGAATAATGAAAAATAAGAAGCATTATTTTAGTTTAATAATATACTTGCATATCTTAAAATATGCATCTTAACACCCACACGACGTTATAAAAATGTGTGTAAAATAGACAGCGCGCAATTTTTTCCGGAAAGAATATTTTACTGTGCTGAAACATCTAATGAAGTAGATATATATTACAGCCATATGTTAGCATTTTATCTGATTAAAAAAAAAACTGTTCCAATGTGTTGAAAAAATCAACGCATAATAAAACATACTTACTTACTTAAACATACCAACGAGTCTATTTGCCGAATTTCAACCCGATCGGATGTCGCTAAGTAGGTTAATTTCCACTTCCAAGATTTGGATTAATTTAAGAAAATAAAATCGAATTTCAAATAGACGTATTTAAAGAGATATTTTCATCGGTATTAACATTTTTTTTTTCTTCGAAACTTTTTATTAATATTTTTTAATTAATTCATTATGTTACATCAAGGGTAGTTTCAAAAAAATTAACATATGTATAACCCATATGTATTATGTCATCACTACCTAAACTTTTTGAAAAGATTATATTAAGTAAAATCATGCATCAAATTAAACCGCTTATATCAATATTTCAACATGGTTTCATGCCAGGCAGATCTACGTCATCTAACTTATTGCTTTACGAAAATTTTATTTCTAATGCACTTTCCAAGGGTCTTCAAGTTGACACTATTTATACTGATTTTAGCAAAGCCTTTGATACTGTTTCTCATCGCATTTTAATGGAAAAATTAGAACACTTGGGAATAAGCGGCAACTTTCTCGAATGGCTTAGAAGCTACTTATCGTTTAGAAAGCTATCTGTAAAAATTAACTCCACAACCTCATACACTTTTTTTGCCTTAAGTGGGGTCCCCCAAGGTTCCCACCTAGGACCAATTCTTTTCCTACTATTTATTAACGACATTTCATTAATTTTCGATAATATTCACTTTCTTCTATTTGCCGACGATCTAAAGATGTTTAAATCGATTGAAAATTCTTTTGATTGTTTAACTCTACAAATGAACTTAAATAAACTTTATGAATGGTGCATCGCAAACAAATTATATCTTAATATCAACAAATGCCAAACGATCAGTTTTCATAGATCTAAAACCCCTTTACTATTCGAGTATACAATTAACAATGCCACTCTAAAATGAGTCTTTGATTTCAACGACCTTGGCGTTATCTTTGACTCCAAATTACGCTTCTTGAATCACATTATTAGCATTACCAGTAAGAGATTACAAATGCTTGGATTTATCCTCAGAATCGCTAAAGACTTTAATAACATAAAAACCATAAAATTACTATACACGTCTTTGGTTAGAAGTCAGGTGGAATACTGTTCAAGCATTTGGTGTCCTCATTTCAACTCTCATTGTTCACAAATTGAAAAAATTCAAAATAAATTTTTACGTTTTATTAATTTCAAAATTGGTGTTCCTATTATTGAAATCAATTATGTCAATTTACGCAGTAAACTTAACTTATCGAAATTATCTGAAAGGCGAAAAATATTTGATCTCCTTTTATTGTATAAAATTGTTCATTCAAGGTTGGACTGCCCTGACGCTATAAACTTGTTATCCTTACACATACCTCCAAAATATACTAGACGAAACATTTTATTTTACAACAATAACTTCGCTACGAATTCTGTGATGGAAAGAATACACAGATTGGGCAATGAACTAACTGATGTCGCTGACATTTTTAATTTAAATTTCGATTCATTTAAAGCCAAATTAGTCCACCACTTTTTAGATATAAATAATGAATGAGAAATCATTTTATTTTATTTCAATTTTCTTTTGTTTATTGTTTTTTTTTATTGTTCTTATTTCAAAAGCATACAACGAGTAATTCAGTAAAAATTAATGTGTTTTGATTATTTTTAATGTTTTTATTGCTCGTAGGTATATGTACATACGAGTTCCCTAAAGTCATCCATGTGGAATTAGCATTAGATGTATTCCTATTATTTTACATTGAGTTTATGCTTTATTTGTATATTTTTTAATCTTTTTTATTTTGTGTTATACTGCTGTTATAAATGAAATAAAAAAGCCCAATAGGGCGTCAATAAATAAATAAATAAATATATAAAATTTTAAAAGTTAATTTAGTGAAAGTTATATTCAATTTCTGTGATTATTTCAGTTTTATGAAACATAATGAAAACTTGAATAGAACTTACACAGAAAGTAAAAATTAACATTTTTCATCTTGGGAGGCGTGAATGGGTACCGCCGCCCCGGGAACCTTTATTAAACTAACTAACTAACTAACCATCACGCCGTTTCCCCGCAGGGGTAGGCAGAGAGGACGGACCGCCAAACATCCCGGTCTTGGCACACATTCCTTGCCTCGTTTACATTCATACAACGTCTCATACATTCTCTTCTATTATTCTGACTCTTGACATGGCCCGACTCAAGTATCTGATTCACTTGGTCGTGCCATGTCTTTCTTGGGCGTCCTCGACTTTATTGGATAACCTTTATTGGATAACCAAAACCTCTGCCATAGGTCCATAGATTTAGCAGGGGTGCGCGGGTTCATGGGGTGAGGTTTTTCTAGGTCTTGGAGGCGGATGACCAGGACATACTGAACCCCAGACTCCTACCCACCCCTTAAACCCTTTTCCTTCTTACAACTCTCCTCTCCTTCCTTTCCTTAAAAAACCTCCACACACCATCCCTAAAGATGACATAGGCCCCGAGGGAAATAGGTCTTTTCGTCAGGGCCTCCTGTGTGGAGCTCATGTAAAAAAAAAGATGGTTCACATTTTTTTAAACATCCCGTCCTTAGTCGTCCAATTCCTCGGCTAAATTTTAAAAGGATGTTAAGATGTTTGTGTTGACAAGAGGATTGACATACTATTTATTTTTCCATGATCTTTTTAAAGTTTTTATTTAAGTTCCATTTGCCAAAATCAGAATGTCACTCTTTTTTTGAACTTTCACTTCGCTTCTTGTGAATAATGATTTATTTATTGTTTCAATATTGGTACAATTCATTAGATAGGTACCCATCTAACCACTCATCAATTTTTTTCTTTCTCCGTTTCATATTTTAGTATTTTTGTAGATATGTAGTGATTTTATTTATGCTGCTTCACTCAAATTTGTAAATGTCGACCTCAATATAGGCTTCTGGTTCTAGCGAGATTAATTTTTTAACGTAAAAAAATAATATTTATACAGTGAGAAAACAACTAACGTGTGTATTTAACCGTGCCTACTATTAAATCGCTTACAAACATCCATTTGGGTTACGCAAGTTTGAAGAAAAGTGCGTATCTGGAAAAGTAGTGGGCTGCCAAATACGCAGTTCACAACAGTCTCGATAATACAGGCCAGTATCGGTGAATAATATTTGCCAGTCCAAGTTAACATTAATTTGTGCGTGTTATTATTACCCACGAGCGGCGACCTGTCAAATTATCACGGTAGGTATTACTGTCAATACATGCTCCACGACTGAGTAAAATATGCATGGCATTTTGCCGGACCGAGCTTTGATAATTATAAAATTGAAGAAATCTGACACTGATTGACTGGCAGACAGAAGCCTTTAATATTTTATTATAAAATGAGAGTAATAATTTAGAGTGGGTAAATTTCATTAATAATAGCCTATTATATTATAATCGTTCTACTTCAATCCGTGTCAATACGTTTTATCCAAATTACCAACGGCTTTTCCACAGATTAATATGGAGGGGAAAACATCTGTGTGGCGTACGTATTACTTTAACTGAAAGAGTAGAAATAAAATACCGAATATAATTAACACAAAAAATGACATTGAGTCCGATAAAATAAATCCAAAGCATGGTAGCAGATGATAATTACGATTCGAAAGTCCATATTATCGGCGAGTCGTCTCGCCGAGACATTCGAACTTTCACAAGGCAAGGGAGCCAACACGCAACTGTCTTTATTGCTCTCATTCGGGCTTCACTTCCTTATCGCGAGTCATCTCGCCGAGACATTTGAACTTTCACTAGGCAAGGGAGCCAACACGCAACTGTCTTTATTGCTCTCATTCGGGCTTCACTTCCTTATCGCGAGTCGTCTCACAGAGACATTCGAACTTTCACAAGGCAAGGGAGTCAACGCACAACTGTCTTTATTGCTCTCATTCGGGCTTCACTTCCTTATCGCGAGTCGTCTCGCCGAGACATTCGAACTTTCACAAGGCAAGGGAGTCAACGCACAACTGTCTTTATTGCTCTCATTCAGGCTTCACTTCCTTATCGCGAGTCGTCTCGCTGAGACATTCGAACTTTCACAAGGCAAGGGAGTCAACGCACAACTGTCTTTATTGCTCTCATTCGGGCTTCACTTCCTTATCGCGAGTCGTCTCGCCGAGACATTCGAACTTTCACAAGGCAAGGGAGTCAACGCACAACTGTCTTTATTGCTCTCATTCGGGCTTCACTTCCTTATCGCGAGTCGTCTCGCCGAGACATTCGAACTTTCACAAGGCAAGGGAGTCAACGCACAACTGTCTTTATTGCTCTCATTCGGGCTTCACTTCCTTATCGCGAGTCGTCTCGCCGAGACATTCGAACTTTCACAAGGCAAGGGAGTCAACGCGCATCTGTCTTTATTGCTCTCATTCGGGCTTCACTTCCTTATCGCGAGTCGTCTCGCCGAGACATTCGAACTTTCACAAGGCAAGGGAGTCAACGCACAACTGTCTTTATTGCTCTCATTCGGGCTTCACTTCCTTATCGCGAGTCGTCTCGCCGAGACATTCGAACTTTCACAAGGCAAGGGAGTCAACGCGCATCTGTCTTTATTGCTCTCATTCGGGCTTCACTTCCTTTGACACAGGCACAAAAAACCTACATGGTATGAAGTGCCGACGAAACATCACGAGGTGAGAACATTTCCCAAACTCTTGGGTTGTCTCGCTTCGCTATTCTAGAAAAAAAACGGGAAGTGATTCGTTCTTCCTTTTTACGAGCATGAGCTAAAAAATCTGCTAAAAATTTAATAAAGCGAAAACTTGCCTTACAGGTAATATAAATAGACGTACGAGTATATTACAATAATTAAGCAACCAAACCGAAATGTTAATAGGCACCCGTTATCCACCAGAATGATAATGAGTGATTTACTGCTCCAGATATAATTAGTACATACCAACTAATGTGATGTACTTAATACTACATTTAGCATAATATTATACCTAGGTAATTGTATAACATGGTGTAATATCAATAGCAGTATCCAGTTCGCACGTGATTAGAGAGTGCGCCAGAGAACAGTAATTAATAATAAGATAAGATGTAATAATATAATCAGACGATTAGCAGAGATTGACATCCGAAGGGTATAACCTGTCCATAAGCAAATGATACGCAGTGGTACTCTACTATCAGAAAACAACTAATTTAATTAAACTATTAAAAAGTTAGGTATTATCATCAATTTTTGACATGCACAGAGTTGAATTATTACATCGATTTGGGAGGCTGAGAGTTCGACTCCAAATTCAGAGGAAAGAAATTTACGTTTAGGTTTTAATTTGATACATGGGTTATTTCAGGACATTATTACAGACAGCGATTCTTGGGCTCATTTGGAATACAAAATGTGTATGGCATTTTTCTCTCCGGTGTTTTTTTTTGTCTGTCGGGTACACGTCTTTTTGCATTATTGCTCTATGCAGGGACACGTTGATGGTTTTGTCTGATTTACCTTACAGAAAATCATTTTCAGTCGAACATTGATATTAGGATCTTTAATTTTTACCCGTAATAAGAATCAAACAAACTTTTAAGACATTTAAACATATTTTAAACGTGATCGTTCATCTGTTCGCGCCGGCCGCAACGCACGCACGGCACGCAACGGATTTTTCTATATCTTTGACCGCCGGTATTTGCCGATAGTAGACACAGTGCTGTACTAATTCATATAAAGAAGTAGAAAAATACGTTGCGTGCCGTGCGTGCGTTGCGGCCGGCGCGGACAGATGGACGCTCACCTTAACGGAGAGCGTTCGATATACATATTTAGGTTTCAGCAAAAGTGAAAAATTGTTAATAATAAACGTGTTATTTGAATAGATAGCAAAACTTCTTTTCTTGGTTAAAAGCTTTTTAATATTTTTTTCCTTTTGGGCAGTAATTTCAACAGATTACATCTTACTAACTGTCAACTTTAACGTGAAACAGTTCAAGCGCCCTTACCGCTGAAATCAGTTTGGTTCCATTATGGGAATGAACACTGAATGCCTAGTACAGTTTCCATACACGGTAGCCCTGTGATGTACCAGTAACCATTACCCAGTAGATACCCAGTCCAGTATTTGAAGTATTCAGCACCATTCAGTGTCCAGTATGTCAAATCTTAGCGGAACCATTAGGCGCACATTGCTAGACTGTCATGTCGTTTTGAACAGACTGGCATTTGAAAGCCGCAAATATCTGAAATGGGTAAGGTTTCTCTGGTAATTATTTACTTGAGGCATTGCTTGAGACAACAAACCAACTGGAGCGAGTAATCTATTTCATTCGAAAGATCCAAAACCACCCCGTGGCTAATGAGGCGGTTTGTGAACTCTAGTTAAAGTGAAGGTCATTATATATATTTTTTTAAATAAACAGTGCATTAACTGTATTTACCTTCGACTTTAAGACTAGGCGAAAGTTTGTCTTTATTGAAGAGGAAAGGTAATATTTTTATTTCAAATAAATAAATATATTTCAATTCTTCAAACATATTAACATCTCCGTAAAATTTGAAAAATAGTTAATAATTACAACACCCCTCATTTTTGGCAAATGTTTTTGAGTTAATGGTAATTAATGGTGATATTTTGGAGGTAATAGGGGTAAGAGGAAAAACTATTCAAAAACTTCTTAACTAACCGCCAAATCAAGGTAAAAATATCTGATAAATTTAGTGAAATAAAAAATGTCAAAACTGGAGTTCCACAAGGGTCTATTTTGGGACCAACACTTTATATTGTCTTTGTATCTCTTATGACAAAAATATTTTCCTTTGTTAAATATTTTGTATACGCTGATGATACTGCACTTTTCATATTCCATGAAAATTTGTCTTTTGCAATAAAATTATTGCAGCTAGATTTTATTTCTTTATTAAAGTAGTCATATGATTATGGTCTACTAATCAATTCCAAAAAAACAAAACTGATGCATATAAGATCACCACACGCCAAGTACAGCGAGACACCTGTAATCATATCTCACTCTTTCGATTGCATTCACAACAACATCATCCAGCCCTGTTCATGTACAAGTATCGAACTTACGAACGATTACAGGTGTCTCGCTGTACTTGGCGTGTGGTGATCTTATATTTTCACCATATAACACTGTCTCTGTATTATTATCAACATTGCATATCACAATGTTTATATTTAATATGCTGCTATATGTGTATGTTGTTGCCACGCTGATGCGTTTAGGATTATTTCATGTATTGTTTTAAATTATCTGTGGAACTAATCTCCTGCTGACAAACTACTTTCAGTAGCTTAACGTGTGTAAATTCCCATTTTATGTAACTTTTATACAATAATAAAAAAAAAATAAAAATAAAAAAAATAAACAAATTTCTATAAATGGGGATAAAATTGGAAAAAGTTCAGAGAAAAAGTGAAATGATTAAAAGATCCGAGATTAAAGATATTTTTTGCATGGGAATATAAGATGTAACAAAATAGATACTATTTTTCTTGATATAATCCTCAGGTTTCATAGTATCGAAGTATCTCAATCAAACTTTGCAAAGGAATGATTCACAACACACATAATAAAGCCAACCATTTAATCAGAAAATATTTTTATGCCCAGTAGTTTCACAGAAATTAAAAGACGAAATTGTCATCAAATGATAATTCAGCGACATTTTGTCTTTTTTGGCATTTGAAAGATCCATGTTTAATGCCGATTCTATAAGTGTTTCAGCTTTCAATCAAGTTGTAATAAGCTGAAAAGCTATACAACATTATAGTTGTCCACTTCTTTCATTAGCTCCGTACAGGGGGTCGGGTTTCGAAAACATCGCTCCGCATTAGCAGTAGCATTCGCATCTAAAAGCAGTAATACTAGAAAATTATATACGGGTAGTTAGAAAAATGTGTAAAGTTACTAGTGATTAAATTTTTTTTACTGTAATCTTACAAATTCTATGAGTTATACATACTGCAACTTTAGTTAAAACGTTGAAAAAGGCCTTCGCGATTATCACTCCTGAACCTGTTGTAAACATTTTTACCAAAAATCCTTCCGTAATCTCAGAGTAAACATTATGTTAAAACATGCTATTAAATTAAAAGCACTTCAATGTATCTAGATTTTTATTGTAATTCGCCTAAACTTTCTGAATTTTTCAACTATCCTACGCCATACAAAAATGTATGGCAAAAAATACGCCGCGCGACGTCTTATGCTACGCCCAAATGCTTGCGACAAGCAGCTTGCCGCAAGCTCAGGCAAGCTCTGACAAACGAATGGCTGGCTTCCACACACTTGCGAGCGCGCCAGTGTGTTCGGAGCATCCAAGCGCGGCGGACGTCTACCTTAGAGTATATATTGTTACTCTAAGGCTATACTATGTTTGCGTTAATCTATTTTTATTTTGGTTCCATGCCAACTCAGAATGAAACCAACTGAGAAACACCTCAGAAAGATCTTTAAAAGCTATGAAAAAATAATTTTAAAATTGCCGGTAACCCTAACCTAACTTAATCATTTTTTTTATCGTGACCTTTCTGAGTTGGCCGGTCACCTTTATTTTAACGCGAAATAAAAGACAAGGGGATAATATATTTTTAATACCATTGAACCATTGAAGAAGATAATACTAATAAAAATATGAAAAAGAACAAGACACAGAAAAATACAATGTCTAGTTCACACGCGGTAAAAGTGAAACCTTCAGAAAACTAAGGTAGAAAAGAGTGGGGAAGCTACGAAGCACCGCACAAAGAGGAGACATTATCTTGCAGGCTAAATCCTATAGATTTTTGTCTCTTTTTAGTGCCACTTTTTCGTTTCATCGAGTTTCAAATCACAACGGTGCCAAAGAAGTTCGAACTCGAAGATCACTTGTCTTTATATAATATTGCCTTGTATTATAAAAAAAAGTTATTCTAACAAAAATCATGTTTTTTTTGTAATAATACTGTATAAATCATCAATAAAATATTATTTATTTATTTTGACTCTTTAGGTAAATCCAGTCGCAATAAATTACGTTAGTGCATTAAATTTATGTACTTAAACATTTTAATAAGAATAATAAGTCAGGCTCGCCTCATACGCCATTCATATTCATATGTCTCGTAATATTATCATAGACCGCACGGAGCAAAAAAGGCGTGCATTCGCCACCAGCTCCGAAGTTCCACTGAGCGCGACCGAGCGCTTGCCGCTTGTGGCCAAAATATCCGACCTCGATCGGATCGGCGGCAAGCTCTCGCAAGCTCTTGCAAGCCTACGCAAGCCAAGCCACACGCGCGGCACCAGACGCTGGGGCTTGTGGACGCTTGCAGAGGCTTGCCACGTATTTGGACGCGGCTTTATATAACTGTAGAATTTCACACAATTCATTCAGTTGTGAGATAGCGGTCGAGGAGGGAGCACGCATATTTTTTTCGCAGCAGTTTCTTTCGATTTTTGAAGGAATCATTGAGGAGATAGGTGTTACTGTTACCGGGTAAGTAGAAATAAAATATATTTATTATTATCTAATAAATTATTTTTAACTTGATTTACAGTTTTACAGATTTTATTTTTTTTTTAAACTTCAGGTACCTTCAAAATGGGTAAAAATAAAGGCAGTCTTGCTTACCGTGCCATAAAAAATAGACCCACCCACTGGAAGAAAAGGAGAATAAGGTAATAATGTCAAAATTTAATTTTTTTACTGATTTCTATCAAAGGTAGTTTGAAGGTGGACTGAAGTCATTTTGCATTTTGTCATCTAAAAATTTCGGCATCCATCTTGAATTTCTCTAGTTATCTACCGATTTGGTTCAATATCAGAATTCGGGCGTTTAGAAGTGCACTGAACTCGGATCTAATGTCAAAATGCAAAATTTCGGCATCCATCTTGAATTTGTTTGAAATTGTTCCTACCGATCTGGTTCAAAATCAGTATTAGGGAGTATTGGCGAGCACTGAACTCGGATCTAATGTCCAAATGCAAAATTTCGGCATCCATCTTGAATTTCTCTAGTTATCTACCTATTTGGTTCAAAATCAGGATTAGGGCGTTTGGGCGTGCACTGAACTCGGATCTAATGTCAAAATGCAACATTTCGGCATCCATCTTGAATTTCTCTAGTTATCTACCTATTTGGGTCAAAATCAGGATTAGGGCGTTTGGGCGTGCACTGAACTCGGATCTAATGTCCAAATGCAAAATTTCGGCATCCATCTTGAATTTCTCTAGTTATCTACCTATTTGGTTCAAAATCAGGATTAGGGCGTTTGGGCGTGCACTGAACTCGGATCTAATGTCAAAATGCAACATTTCGGCATCCATCTTCAATTTCTCTAGTTATCTACCTATTTGGGTCAAAATCAGGATTAGGGCGTTTGGGCGTGCACTGAACTCGGATCTAATGTCAAAATGCAACATTTCGGCATCCATCTTGAATTTTTCGTGTTCTCTACCGATCTGGTTCAAAATCAGTATTAGGGAGTATTGGCGAGCACTGAACTCGGATCTAATGTCCAAATGCAAAATTTCGGCATCCATCTTGAATTTCTCTAGTTATCTATAGGTTATTCTATAGTTATTCTATAGGTTGTATTATTACAAATTAATTTATTTTATATATTTTTTTAGGAAAGTGTTGGCTGCAATCGAAAACAAAGAAAATGCAAGCAGCGGAAGCAATATAAATGACGTCGTTATAACAGAAACTATCAGTGAACATGTAAGTTTTTTAAATAAACATAAGCGGCCTGAGTAATGGCCTTCTATATAAACTTTTTGCTATAATGAATGATCTACCACACTTTTTTTTTCTTAAAATAATTTTTCTGCGTAGGATGAACATAATATTTTTACGCTGAGAACTTCAACGGAGGAGCAAGTTCCAGCCAAAACAAAAATTGGAGGTCGACGAATTGTATATTTAAGCTTTTTTATGCAGCAATTACAGAGTGTAAGTGACCATGTCCCACAGTTCGGGTGTAATTTCAACTGCCTTGAAATTATTTCCGAACGTCGGAAAGGATTAGACTCAAAACTCATTTTAAAATGCAGAATGTGTGAGCGAAAGTTTGATGTAAGATTGATTGAAGAAAAAAAGGATAGAATGGATGTAAATAGTGAAATAGTTTCCGCTGTTATGTCATGTGGGTCGGGCTATACACATTTAAAAACGATTACAGCCGCCATTGATTTACCCGGAATATACAAATCATCTTATTTATCCATCCAAAACCAAGTTTTCGATTGGTAGGAAACAGCAGCAGCGCACTCCATGACCAAAGCTGCCAAGGAGGAGGCAGATTATGCAATCTCCGTCGGAAATGTTGACAAAGACGGAATCCCGCTGGTTGCTGTTGCTCTCGACGGTTGCTGGTCAAAACGATCCTACGGAAAAAAACTATTCAGCACTGTCAGGAGCAGCCGCAATAGTGGGCTTAAAATTTGGTAAAGTCGTTTTCTTAGGTGTTAAGAATAAATTTTGCATAATCTGTAAACGAGCCGCTAATAAGAAGGAACAGCCTCGGGAGCATGTGTGCTTCAAGAATTATTCAGGATCGTCTACCGCGATGGAATCGTCCATTATTGTTGAGGGGTTCAAAAGTTCCGTAGCCGACTATGGAATTATTTATAATCGATTTGTAGCTGACGGCGATTCCAGTACTTATAAACGCATTTTAGATTCGCGTCCGTATGGTGACTTGATTGTAGAAAAAATTGAATGTAAAAATCATCTTTTACGTAATTTCTGTAACGCGTTGGTAAAATTGTCAAACGATACAAGTTACCCGAGCAACATACGGAGTTACGTAAAAGAGAGATATTTACGTTTGCGAAAGGGCGTAGCTTGCGCGATAAAATATTGGGGTTTTCTTTTCCAAATAGTTTTTTTTCTTTTCCAAATATTGGGGTGCTCAAAACTTAACATCCGAAGAAAAAATTTCCAATCTGAATAAAGACATCCTAAATGGTCCTCAACACATATTTGGCAACCATCAAAATTGTAATAATTATTTCTGCAAACCAGAGACCCGACGTTCTGAATCTATGACAATTATGTCTGCTTTAGTTGCGTCGGGGCTGATGCTTGCCATTGAGAGTCTGTGCCGAAAACTTTCCTATCATTCGCGAAGTTTAATTTATAACTGTACCAGCAATTTGGTTGAAAGCTTCAATTCGCAGGTTGCCAAGTATGTTGGAGGCAAGCGAATAAATTTCTCGCAACGTCGTTCTTATGCAGCCCGTTGCGCTGCTGCTGTTGTGTCTTTTAATACAGGAACGCTTCACACTTCAACCCATGAAGCTGTTTTCAATAGTAAACCTAATGATTTGATCGTGAACGTGGAGCATTTTCGGAAACATTTAGTAGAAATAGGGAAAAAAAAGTCTAGACCTAAAAGACTCCACGATTCTGTATCAAAAGACGCCCACTATGGATCAAACTGTCAACAACCTGATATGAGTGCAGAGGTGTTTAAGGAAGCCAAAACAACCTTCCTGAATGATTTAAAGTTGTCTTGTGTTGAACGTGAGATGCTTGAGAGGGGGACGATTTTGCAAAGGACCAGCGCAGAGTGGATCAGCAGGAGGAGAAAATTACTCACATCTTCCACTTTCGGGGAAGTTTGCAAGAGAAGGGTTACAACCAGTTGCGTTTCTCTTGTCAAAAATATTGTGTACGGTAGTAATCTCTCCACCATTCCTGCTGTACGATATGGTATAGATAACGAAGAAATCGCAATTAAACAACTAGAAAAACAGGAAAATATTAGTATAATAAGTTGTGGTTTGTTCGTTGATAAAAATAAACATTTCTTAGGAACCACACCGGATGGAAAATATGCAGATGGCATAGTTGAAATTAAATGTCCGTCTTCTTTAGCCACTCTTGACTTCGAAGATGGAATGAAAAAACACCCGTTTTGGAAATTTGACAAAACAACCGACAGTTTTGTGGTAAATGAAGCTCACAACTGGTATTACCAAATTCAGGGTCAATTGCATATTACCAATGAGAACGTCTGCATGCTTGGTATCTGGTTTGGTAAGGAAAGGCCTATGAAAGTCTACATCATCCGTCGAAATGACCAATTTTGGAAGTCAAAAATGGAAACAAAACTTGTTAAATTTTATATGGATTGTTTGCTTCCAGAATTGGTCGATCCGCGTATTCCTCGTTCGATGGAAATTAGAAATCCATCATATGTTCTAAAAGCAATGGAAGAGAGGAAAGAAAGGGTGACACGCGCTTTGAATGTTGTCATTAGGAGTAATGATTAGCTTGGCAGGGGGGGTATTCTCATACCAGGCTTATTTTTTGTTGGACATTTTTGTAAAATTATGAACATGAATAATTTGTGTAAATAGATTGAACCCGGAACATCTAAAACTTTCAAAATAAAAATAATAGGATTTGTATATAATATTTTTGTGAATGTTTAGAATTATCGATAATAGACCTGGAGAAATGATGATGTCATTACAAAATGACAGTCTTATGAATAAATGAGGAGCTAACACATATCACTCTGTATTGTTTTGTATTTTAACCAGACTGCTGACTTTTATGTCCAGACTGCTGTCCAGAAACACGAAGATATTAGTGTACAAAACACTTATCAGACCAGTACTTACTTACGCAGCTGAGACTTGGGTACTAACTAAGAGGAAAGAGCGAGCACTGGACATTTTTGAAAGAAAAAATTTGAGGCGCATCTTCGGACCGGTTCTAGAAAATGGATTTTGGCGCAGACATTATAACAATGAGCTCTATACTTTGTTTAAGGAGCTAAACGTCGCAAAATTTATAAAATTGGGAAGACTTCGGTGGCTGGGTCATGTGGAGAGAATGACCGAGCATCAAGCACCAAAGTCCCTGCTGAACTCAAGACCAATATGGGAAGACCAAGACTAAGATGGAGCGACAACGTCCTCAAAGACATATCTATCTTGGAGCTTCCAAACTAGAGAGAGCTGGTACAAAACCGAGATGAGTGGAGGAAGACTCTTTAGCAGGCCAAGACCCACCAGGGGTAGTAGAGCCAATAGTGATGATGATGATGATTGTTTTGTATTTTTTTATTAATAAGTTTAATTCATCTGTGTTGTGGAGGACATGTTTCAATTGTAAAATTATATAATAGTAAACAAGTATATAATAGTAACTTTGTTATTTTTGGATAATGCTGTGAAATAACTATAATAATTGTGGGTAATAATTAATTTATTTTGAACTTACATATAACGTTTGCAATTTTACCTGTATCACACACAACACGAGTTACAGCGTGTTTTATGCAAAGAAAAAACTTTTATGTATCTTTTCTCGGAAGATTTTTCAATGTGGATGAGTGTTTCAGGCTGATAATTATTGCTTATAATAATTGTTACCCTTTGTGCTATGCATAAAAAAATCTTGTCTTAAAAACGTTAGTTTTACAATTAAAAATAATAATTAATATTTGACAAGTTTAAGTATTTCCCCAATAAATGAAGACATAATTTGTCTCGACGCCACCTAGCGAGGGATTTAACACTTACAATGTTTCTCTCGCAAAAATAAAGTTGGTTGTTTTCAGGTGGAAAAAATATAATAAGCAGTAATTGTTGAATGAAACACTAGCATATATTGAATCATTTGGCGGGTACGAGATAAGCCGCCATAGCTCAGTGGTCAGAGCAATCGACCGGCAATCGAGAGGACACGGGTTCAAGTCCCGTTGGCGTCATGTATCTTTTCTCGGAAGATTTTTCAATGTGGATGAGTGTTTCAGGCTGATAATTATTGCTTATAATAATTGTTACCCTTTGTGCTATGCATAAAAAAATCTTGTCTTAAAAACGTTAGTTTTACAATTAAAAATAATAATTAATATTTGACAAGTTTAAGTATTTCCCCAATAAATGAAGACATAATTTGTCTCGACGCCACCTAGCGAGGGATTTAACACTTACAATGTTTCTCTCGCAAAAATAAAGTTGGTTGTTTTCAGGTGGAAAAAATATAATAAGCAGTAATTGTTGAATGAAACACTAGCATATATTGAATCATTTGGCGGGTACGAGATAAGCCGCCATAGCTCAGTGGTCAGAGCAATCGACCGGCAATCGAGAGGACACGGGTTCAAGTCCCGTTGGCGTCATGTATCTTTTCTCGGAAGATTTTTCAATGTGGATGAGTGTTTCAGGCTGATAATTATTGCTTATAATAATTGTTACCCTTTGTGCTATGCATAAAAAAAATCTTGTCTTAAAAACGTTAGTTTTACAATTAAAAATAATAATTAATATTTGACAAGTTTAAGTATTTCCCCAATAAATGAAGACATAATTTGTCTCGACGCCACCTAGCGAGGGATTTAACACTTACAATGTTTCTCTCGCAAAAATAAAGTTGGTTGTTTTCAGGTGGAAAAAATATAATAAGCAGTAATTGTTGAATGAAACACTAGCATATATTGAATCATTTGGCGGGTACGAGATAAGCCGCCATAGCTCAGTGGTCAGAGCAATCGACCGGCAATCGAGAGGACACGGGTTCAAGTCCCGTTGGCGTCATGTATCTTTTCTCGGAAGATTTTTCAATGTGGATGAGTGTTTCAGGCTGATAATTATTGCTTATAATAATTGTTACCCTTTGTGCTATGCATAAAAAAATCTTGTCTTAAAAACGTTAGTTTTACAATTAAAAATAATAATTAATATTTGACAAGTTTAAGTATTTCCCCAATAAATGAAGACATAATTTGTCTCGACGCCACCTAGCGAGGGATTTAACACTTACAATGTTTCTCTCGCAAAAATAAAGTTGGTTGTTTTCAGGTGGAAAAAAAAAAAAAAAAAAAAAAAAAAAAAAAAAAAAAAAAAAAATAATAAGCAGTAATTGTTGAATGAAACACTAGCATATATTGAATCATTTGGCGGGTACGAGATAAGCCGCCATAGCTCAGTGGTCAGAGCAATCGACCGGCAATCGAGAGGACACGGGTTCAAGTCCCGTTGGCGTCATGTATCTTTTCTCGGAAGATTTTTCAATGTGGATGAGTGTTTCAGGCTGATAATTATTGCTTATAATAATTTAAAAAACTTTTCAATAGCCTTCTATAAAAAAAACAGAGTGGAAGATACTTTATGTATCGCCCTGGTGTAAAACCACTATTCAGAATTGAAACGTTTCTTGAAATGGCTTTAGCCATGTGTGATGACCAAATCTGAATAGCCAGGTACTTCCTCTATATTATTCCCCTCCCACCTTATTCAGCCTCACAACATACCCCAATCATTGGCCCCAGGCGATTGATAACAGTTGGTACTTTGTGAGGTACATAAAAATAAAACATTTAGTTGTTTTATAAAAATTTGTCTCAATTTCTTTATATTTTTTACTGTCTTTTCCTAAATGTGCTTCGTTCTACTTTATGTATATCAAAGATAAATTGTAAAATATATTCTTTCTTACTAGGTATTAAAAAAAATATGCATATAAATAAACTTTCAAAAACAAAACTACCTGTTTATAATTTATAAGGCACAGAGTAAAAGCTGGTTGTCGTAACTTATTCACAGCCATTATTTTCTGGTAAAATTTAAAAAAAAAATAATAACATTATACAAACCATATATGAACCAGAAATTTTTTCCACATCAAAACACCATTAGATTCTATGTCACATTGAGTCAAAAACTAAGACGTCGTAAAGGTCCAGGGGCTAAAAAAAGTCTATGTATCCTTGCCCTTGCATAATATGATTTATAGTCTGTCGAGCTATATCAATTATGTTGCAAATAAATTAAATTTTTATAAAGTAAGTGTATTTTTATTCCGTATTTTATCAAAATGCTGACCAGCCGTGCCTGAATCTAACCGAAACACAGTACACAGTAGATGCTCGCGGCTGGCTCCCGGCTCGCGGCGGCCGAGCTTGTTTGCAACTACCAAAAATACCTAACTGCAGTGAATGGGCAGTTTGACCCAGGCGCAAATGTCTCTATGAGCTATCCACGCTATTCCACAATATGATTCTTAGTATGTTAAGCTGTATCCATTATAGTAGGAACAAAATTTTATTTTTTTAAGGCAAGTATATTTTTATTTCGTAAGTTCGTAGTGTCTAGTATACCCACATCTCCTCTAGTCAGACGCAGGCGGTCAGCTGCGGCCGTGTTTGTCTACGAGTACAAGAAATACCTAACTGCAGCGTCAGCGCGGTTTGAGACCCGACCCTTAAAAGATGAAATTGTCATCAAATGACAATTCAGCGACATTTTGTCTTTTTTGGCATTTGAAAGGTCCCTGTTAAACGCCGATTCTATAAGTGTTTCAGCTTTCAATCAAATTGTAATAAGCTGAAAAGCTATACAAATTTGTAGTTGTCCACTTCTTTCATTAGCTCCGTACAGGAGGCCCAAGAAAAATAATTCCCTTCAGGGCCTATGTCATCTTTGAAGGGTGTAGTGTGGAGAGTCTTCTGCTGATCGCAATTTGTTCAATAGCTGAAACCTATAAAACCGACATTTAATGGAAACCTCTCAACTGTCAAAAAAACACAAAATGACACCGAATGGCAATTTGATGACTCTGCCACCGTGTATTCTGCGAAACTGTGCTTAAGTGAATAGTATAAAATTAATACTGTTTTTAGAAGGTTATTTTTGTCCGGTAAAATATGTGTTTTGCATTATTGAATTTCTGTTTTTTGGTGGTCTAGTAATGCGTGATTAAAACAGATTTATTGTAAACTTCCATTGAATATCTGTTCCTAAGTGCGAGAGGCATAGTGCGAACCCGCCAAGGAAACAATGTAAACTTGGATAACATTTATTGAAGTACGATTTATTGTTAAACTAATCCCGGTTTAAGTAGTTAGTAACAGCATAACAAGTTACAGTTACCCGTTACTAAGTTGACTATTTAATTATAAATAGACGTACCCAACAATTAATCAGGTCATAATTAATTGCACGATTCCCCGAATTGATTTAATGCTCCGAGGAGTCATAATTATTTGTGAAATTAATTATTTTGTTCGGCATAATTGTTAAATTGCGGTTTTCCGGAATTATGAAATGATATTTATCAATGATTACGTTTTTTGGTAAAATGTATAGGTTTTGTCAAAAAAAAACAACCCGATGATTTATTGAAATGGTGCACTATCAATTAAATATTTATTCGCATATTATTAAAAACTTTAATAAGTATCTAATTAATTTATTTTATTTTTAATATTGTATTTAATATGATGCTTCCATTATAAATGTATTTAACCTGCTGATGTTCTCTCCTATCGGGAATGACTATCGTTGGGGCAATCTTTGTCTTTCATGCAACAGCTCGGTGTAAATTCAAAATACACAGAGGTTTCAAAGCAATGTATTGAGGTGTCTTACGACTGCTGTACCCAATCCTACTAATCAATTGCTAAGCCGAAACTAAGGCTCAACAATGCTCAAATGCACAACTACGCTCTTTCCAACACAAAAGCATCGCTTAAGAATCGCTTAATCTAAGGAAGCCGGACACGTGGATTAAGTTCGACTGAGCAAAGCAAAGTTATAAAAAGTGTCAATAGAGTGGTGCTAACGCCTCGAGGTTCCGACGCGCCGCGCCGGCGGCAAAGGTCAAGCTGACACTTTATTTTTAATATATTTCGTACATTTGTTTAAAAAATATTGAAAGCAAGTTTATGGATAACAGTTTTAAAAGAAATTATGTGTGTTAATAATAAATGCAATATATAACTTTTTAATGATAATTTAACATCGAAAGTTTTTACTTTGATGCCATTTTGGGCGGGGGCAAAGTGGGCGGGGTCACTCAAGATAATCAACGATAAAATATTTGGGAACAATGAGAATCGAGCGTTACCTTTAAAATACTTACATATCGCTTAGTTGATGGTAGACTCACATTGATTGTTACTTAGTGCACTCGCGTGTGATTTTTTGTTATTTTGATGGATTTCTTCGAGTTTCTGTGTGTAGTGATGATTATTTTTAATATTAATTTCTTGTAATTCTATGATCTTCTTTTGTAGACTAATTAGTTCGTGATGAATTTTTTCTTCCAGTGATACAATATTTTGTTCCAGTGTTAATTTTATTTTTGAGTCTTTCACTGAAGTGATCTTATTAACTAAGTCTTTAATATTTTTAAAAATTTCTTCGGTTTCCATATTAAATTAATGGAATCGCCCAGGTGGGCGAGTTATTAATGTAAGTAATTATATTTATTGTTTTACTTCTTACAAAATAACGCGACTGTACTCGTTCGGTGCTGAGCGAGAAAATCGATTTGATCGATCAAAAAGTTGGGAACAACGGCCGTAACTCTATGCCTGACCGCACACATCAGGTTTTTCTATCCGATTGTCTGATCAGACAAAAATCTATTTTCATTACCGCCGCGCCGGCTGTACAATCCGGTCCGACAACGGGCGTGGCCCTGGTATTATAACAAACCCGGTTTTCGAATCGATTTTTGTCTGATCAGACAATCGGATGGAAAAACCTGATGTTTGCGGCCAGGCTATAACGTCTTTATCTATCGTGACCTGGATCAGTTGTTTAATCCTGCATCATAATGTATCGCTCCTTATGTACGACCAAGAGTTAAAAAAAAAAAACACTCACGGATTAACCGTGGTCAAGAAATGAAATAATTTTTTTGATGTGATTGTTTCTGTCATAAGTTGGGTTATTTTTTATTGTAACGAAACGTAACGAAATCCGCGAAAGCCCCGACCCGGAGCCCGGAACCCGGAACGCAGAACGCAGGTAGAGGTAAAGAGAAACGAGCGCAAGCGGTCAGCGCCGGAAGCAGCCTAGCGGGACACGGCGAAACTAAATCACGGCGCAATTTCCATTATATACACATTTCCAACACCCTCCACTCACATCCAACAATAATAACAATAATAAAGCCCTACCCGGCGAAATGCGAGTGATTTATGGCGAATAATACCCGTGCCCTCTGCGGGTTTATTTGTCCGTTTTATACTTTTTTATGATTGAGCCCCTTCTAGGATGTGGCGACTCAATGCCGAAAGACAAACTTTTATTGGCTTTTGACGGTCGTTAGCGACGTTGAGCTCATTTTGATGGGACAGAATAAATTTGTTTTATTTGACAACCGAGTTATTGTAATTAATACGAAGTATTATTTGTGGATCGGAGTGAATATTTGAATCGATTTTGTGTAAATAAGCGCAGACCCGTAAAGATCATGAGGAATAGAAAACCGTTTAAAATTTATACATATACAATTATAGGCTGAGAATGGAGCCCTTGTAAACTGCTTGGAACCCTTGGATGGTAACTGTATTGACCATTTTGCACCACCGACTGGTGTAAGTACGTCAGCGTGAACAAATATAAGAATTATGGAATTTTAAACGCTACGTAGGCTTATAAAGTTTAAGAGTATTGTATAGTCACAACCAAATTTGTTTAACCCCTCAGGCCACGGGCTTATATTGTCAGAAGGTCAAAATCTTTCCGCTTTACGATAAAATCCAAATAGATGAAATATTCCTGAACGTATTTGAAAACTAAAAACAGTTTCAGAAAGTTGATGAAATGCTTTCGAATTTTATAATTCGTAATAACCGTATAATTTTTTAAAAATAAAAATTTGAATTCAAACATAAAAATGTTTTAAAACTACTCACCTAATGTTTTTCCAAGCGAAAATTACTGATAAGAAAAAAATAAAAAATATGTATTTCATTAGACAAATGTACTCAAAACGTTGTCACTTTACTTTTTGTCGTTTCATAAGAAAATAATTAATAAAAAATTCGCAAAATTTTTTTTTTTTTTTAAAATTGCGGTGGGAAACTTTGGTTTCATAATGTTGCTATTATTTTGTGGTTAATTCTAAGATTTTAAAGCGTAGTGTTTCCTGTTTTTATTACGGTTTTGATCATATTTCTCATCATGATTGTAAGGGAGATACAACGATTTCTATGAGAGCTATATGAGTTTTAACAAATTAGTCTGAGGGGTTGTACACAATACTTTAATCGACTTTTTTCAGTCCATGACATATTTATCGTTAATCCCACAAGACCATTAAAATCTTGATAATCAAAAGAATATTAGATTTTAATACCTACTGTGTTTAAAACACATCCCCTACAAGTTTTTTTTTACATTAACTCCACACAGGAGGCCCTGAGGAAAATAATTTCCCTCGGGGCCTATGTCATCTGGGATGCTGTGTGGAGGGTCTTTTTGAGGAGAGGAAGGAATGAACATTGGTCTTGAAAAGACAAGGAGGAAACACAGAGGTCGGCAAATCATTCCACAGCCGAGCTGTTGAACACAGTCGACACAACGAGTCGAAGAAACAACTCGTTCTCATGTGACAAATGACAACCGTATACAAATGTTGGACACGCGTTTGGCGTGTTTCCCGACTATGCACCGGTGCCGAAGGGATCAATGATGAAGATGCTAGTTCCTCGGAGCATCTTCCTTTGTAATACCGCTAAAACAAGGATAGCATTCTCACCCGACGCCTGTGCTCTAAAGATTGCAATCCGTTTGTTAGGATGGGAGAATGTATTAAACGGACCGCCGTTTCTGCACCGAGTCGAGGGTATTTTTTAGGTATTTTGGACCAGAGGTGACTGCCAAATTCAACCGTGAGGCGCACTTATGATTTGTACAAGGTTAGCAGTTGTGTACTCTTAAAGTATCTGCGGGCCCTGTACAGACGCCCAGTTTTTGGGAGGCTAACTTTACTCTGGCTTCAATGGAGCCCCTATACCTGAGCTGGTCACTTAGGGTTACAACAAGCATATCAATGGAGGGCCTGTTCGGCAGATTGCTTCCGTTGAAAGATACTAGATTTTCATTTCAACAAAATAAACAAAATATTCCAACCTTGAAACTCTCATTTTGCATAAATCACTTTGCAAGGCTAGTACCTTTAGAAGATTTAAAAAGACAAACAAATAGTAATGTGTGCCAAAATAATCCAATTACGTTGGACGGAATAGAATAAGGGAGCACCAAATGCAAAGTCATCCTACTGATAACCAAAGGAAAGATTTATAGAAGTAGACGCAAAGTAATACGTCTAATCTCATGACTTCGAGACACACTTGGTTCTATTTTAGTTCTTAGTGATAAGGATTGAATGACTCATTTTTTGTTATTGTCTTTAATTTGTAGAACTTCATTTCAGTTTTTTTTCAATCAAATTGTATGATGTTGTCATGAAGTTCTGCAAGTATTTTAGTTTTTATTGTCGTGGCAACTATTGGGGTGTTCAAGGCCATTATCAATCTCTCATAATACCGCTTTGAGGCGTCACATTTACATGTTTTTATTAAACACTATCCTATTTTTAATTGTAGGATGTTTAGAGTGATTTATTAATATTTTAAGAAAAAACCAATTTAACAAAAAAATCAAATGCATGAAGCACTTGCCGTAAAAAAAACCCTTTCTTAATGATGACAGGTTTGCCATAATTGTTTTAAAATAACATCAAATGCCATACGTTATCACCCGGTTATGGAAATTACATACCGGTCAGTAGTTGAGTGGGCATAGCGCTTGGGTCCCACCCGTGCGTCGCGTGTTCTATTCCTCGGCTGGCTAAGTCCTACATCACAACACAAGCAACCTTTTCGGCTTTCTGTGGTGGTAGTAGGAGATTTTCAAACATTGTTGGGTTATTCGTAACCCGGGAATGTTTGTCTTTCTTTTTTCAAAAAATTAAAAAGAGAGGTGAAAAATATTTTTTCTTTAATTATTTATTGTAACAGCTGTCAAAGAAAAATAAAACACTTGTATAACTTAATAAAGCATTATTGAATTTGATTTACTTTAAGTTTAAAAAATGACAGGTCTACGATGTCCACACGATGTTTCTTCATAAAACTACAAATTATCAAATATTATTTTCTTCGTGCCTGGCAGTGATCGAAAATTGATTTCGAAGTTAAGTTGCCGATAGATTTTTGTCATTAGAGCGCCAGGTGAAATTCTAAATAAATGCAGAATGCATCACGTGTAAGATACGTCATAGGCGTACCATTAGGTAGGCGCCTCCATGGGGCGCAAAGGGCGCGTCCAATTTCCTGTCCACCCTCGCTACCTGCAGAGCGCCGGAGGTTCAATATCCGATGTCAGTGCAGAGGGGGTGCAAGCAGGAGTTCGCAGGGATCCAGGGGCACAGGTTCCAGGGGCAGGCAGTCTGGTGGCACGGGGCGGCGGGAGGAGGAATGCTAATCGAGGGAGACGCATCCGCAGGTGCAGGCATTATGCGTCTGGAATACATTGCATAATTTCCACATATTGGAGAATTAACATACTCACGCCTCAACACGCAAGACCAAACAAAGCGCGAACACACGCACATTATTATACGTGTAGACAAGGTAGATTCAATATTTACAGATTTTGTAAAAGCGTTTGACAAAGCTAACCAAAAAATTCTTTGCAATAAATACAGTAAATTAGAAATTGGAATGAATAAAGAGTTAACCAATTAAGAGAATTCTTCAAGTAAAAAATATTTTTTTTTTTTTTGTGAATACCTCGAGTCCCAGCTTCTCCCATCTGGAACCAGTGAGACTATGGCAATACAAACTCAAGATTTATCAATAATAGATTTCATTATTTTAAATAAATAATAATAATATATATGAACTCTTCTAGTAGTTTCAGGTAATTTCACAATATAAGCTGGAATTTATGATTATTTTCGATAACTTTTAGATTTAACAGGAGGTTATTGAAATAAGTACCTAGATAGAGACAGGTATTTTGAATATGCTTGGTATTAAATTTGGGATTTTAATATAATTCTGATGTATTGAATTGTAAGTTATTTAACTGTATTTCTTTGAAAGTTTATATAATTGAATATTTTTTTATATATATTGTCTATTGTAGGTACCTACATTTTTCAGGTTTTTAAAAGATTTTTTTCAAGAAAACAGTAAATATCAATCTTTAAACTATTTTGAGTGGATTAATACCGCCTATAATACCGTATTGTAATATAAATTGAACAAATGCATTGTACACTCTTTTTAGCTTTTCTAATCTTAGAGTATTTTTAAGTCTTATAAATATATATACTCATTTCCTAATTCTTTTGATGACACATAAATACGTGTTTTCCATTTAAAATGATGATCTCTGTATACACCAAGCTATTTAATTTTGGACGTTGGAATAGAACACGCTTGTTTATAATTAGTTACAATACATTTATTTTGGTGAATTATAATTTTTAATTTTGGTTTTGAGTTAAATTTATTGATGGAGAATGGGAATTTTTTTTTTAGTGTTACGTTTAACTGCTGACTTAATTTTTTTCTGACGTGGGGCCTGGGCGGCCCGTTTTTTTAAATATTTATACAGGGTGTCCGGGGGTAAAGTGCATTAACTTCAGGAGGTGATTCTACATGATAGCACAAGTAAAAAAGATAAATTACTTTTTTGAAATTCCAACTTTGAGGTAAAACGATAAAATTCGTCCGGCGTGTGCGGCCAGATTTATTATTTTCCACTGTTACGATACGGGCCAATCACAATCGAGTCGGGCACCCGGCAGGTTCTCAGCAAGTAAGATCGTACCTCACACTAAGGATTTTTAGTAGGTACGTCATTTTGCATGAGAAAAAAACCTCCCGAAGTTAATGCACTTTACTCCCGGACACCCTGTATATAAGAGATCCATGAAAAGTTTGAGGTCCAAATTATTATTTATTAGAAAATTTAAGTGTATTTAAATAAAATAAAATAAAAATAAAATACTTTTTATTGTTAAGTAACTTATATTTGACAATTTGGATATTATGAAATAATTTTTGGTAAAAATCACTTCAGATCAGAAATCAGTCTGTATTACCTTTAAACTAAATAAAAACAATGAACTCACTTTTTTAATAATATTTCAACAATGTCTCGAATAAACTATATATGTAAAACTTTAGTAAAGTTGTTTATGGTTATTTTTATGTAGTAAAAATCAACTTTAAAAAGTCACGTAAGTACTGACGATGGGTCAGATAGGCCCGCAAAAAATTTAAATGAATTTGCTTACTGAAATTTAATTTAATTTAAAACTTACGGCTCTGGCTTCACTAAATTCGAAGCTACTGGAAGCGGCGTATGCGTCACACAAGGGGGAGGGGAGTATTTCGATATTATTATTATTGCTGGGCCTGAGCGGCCCCACGTCAGCAGTTAAAGGGGACAAGAGATTTTTATCTAACCAGTTTTTCAGTGTATTAATATCAGAATTCGCTAGATTATTAATAGCACTCCAATCAGCATTTTCATTTATTTTAACGGTATCGTCAGCATAAGATATTATTTTTCCTTTTATTATTTGTGTGAATATGTAATTTACATAGATGATAAACAGTAACGGTCCCAGGACTGAACCTTGAGGTAGCCGAAGTTACTTGTATTTTGTTGGCTAAGCACACCATTGATTTTTACGATTTGGGAGCGTTTGAAAAGGTAGCTTTTCATCCATTCTATTATAAAATTATAGGCGTATATTCAAATAAATTTTTAAAAAATCACAAGATTGGTGCAACAAACCAAAACAACTTTTGCTTTCGAACTGTTTTTTCTTTATTCATAAAATAACTTTTGTATACAGTTATTTACAGGTTTTTTGATTACCAGACTTGGTACATGTCCGCATTTATTGGATTTAAACAACCCCTCTGCCGTAGGTCACGCAAGTGGTTCGCTAAGCTTGGTGACTTTGCAGGAATGCCCGGGTTCATGGGGTGAGGTTTGTCCGGGTCTTGGCGGTGTATGCATCTGTCCGCCAGCTGCGTGGCAGGCCAGATCGGGAGAGAATGGTTGAGGGAAACCTTTGCATCTCTTTAGCAGGACTCTCCCGGAACATCACCTTGCATCGCAGTGGGAGGGATGGATCCATACGTCCGTCACTCCTGGAGACACTGATCCCCAGATTCCTACCCACCGTTCATACATTTTTCCTTCCCAGAACATCCTCTCCCTCCATTTCTCAAAAGACCCTCCGCACAGCGTCCCAAAGATGAACACATCACGAAGAGGGAATTATTTAACTATTTTTCTCAGAGCATTCTGTGTGGAGGTAATGTAAAAAAATGTATATACACATTTCATACATACGTATACCTAGTTTGCATGCAGTTGGAAATAGTTTCTCCGAATTATTAGATGTATTGAACTGCATGGAAAATAGTTACTAAAGGCTACAATAACAAACTTTAATAATAATAATCAATGTTAGCATAATACGTACTATTCATCTACAATCTGCGTGGACTCTATATTATTTAATTAGCTTATTAATATATTACTTCATGATTACTGTTTCACAAAATTATTATTTATATCACATGTTTGTAAAAGCCATATGCGTATAATATAAATAATTAAATAATGTATTTAGACCTATTTTCCAAATTCCAAGAAACTTCTCCCGGAGAATTCGCAAAGCACCATTCACAATATTTCATACATCAAGGAGATACCAACCAAAAAAAATTGGGGGGTTCTACATATCTTTTCTCCGTCACATTAAAATTACAGTTCAGATACTACGAACGCCACATTACGACTTTATTTGATATGCAATACGAATCCTCAATTTAAGCTATTTTTTTAATTGTGAAGCGGATAACAACAGTTCACTGAATATAAAATCAACATCTCCACATTCAGAGCTGGTAGCACCCTCATAATTAAAACAATGATTGTGCCAAACGCGAATCGAACCCTACAACCCACCGACTCAAATTCAAATGCTTGAACCTTGAAGCAAATGTGTTCATATTATAGCCAAATTATTATAGTAACACTAGCTGATCCGGCGAACTTCGTACCGCCTCAGAATCAAAAACTGTTGTCAACTTATTAGCTGAATTGATCTAAATTGTTTCTCCCTGCGTATACCATACCTTGATCTAAATTGTTTCTCCCTGCGTATCCTTTCCCCTCTCGCATTCCCTCTCCCTCTCCCCACTCCACTTCTCTCCTTCCCCCGTCCCGCTAACCCCCCTTCCTGAGTTCCTTTCCCCCCTCCCCCCCAACCCCCTCCCCCCCCTCTCCCCCCTCCCCTTCCCTCCCTCCCCCCTCCCCCCCTCCCCCCTACCCCTCCCCCCTCCCCCGGTTCACAGTTCAATATTATACCCCTTACAATATTACTGCAGTTCTTTCAAAATAGGAGAATTCGTTCCATACAAAATGTATGGGGAAAATAATTTTCTTCGGAGTGGAACACCCTTTACTTTTAGGGGTATAAAAAATAGATGTTGGTCGATTCTCAGACATACCAGATAAGCACACAAAATTTCATCAAAATTGGTCCAGCCGTTTCGGAGGAGTATGGTAACACTGTATTCGTAATTAGTAGTTTATAATAATTAGTATTGTAAATTTTACACAGTTATTACAATGTAAAACATAAAAGTACAATAGTATTAATTAAATAGGAAAAATGAGAGATTTCTTACAATCAAACTGATTGATCAGTTTTGTAAGATTTTTAAGAAAATATTGTAAAATTAAAAAAACTGAATAAACATAGTTAAAAAAAAAAAAAAAAAAAACAAACACCGTGACACGAGAATTTTATATATTAGATGATACACAAAGTACAATCTGCTGCTCAAAAATTATACTACGCTGTCTGTATCCGCAATGCGAAACACGTAGTTTGATTTCTAATCTAAATCAAACGAATAAGACAAATATTTGATTACAAACATTACAGGAATGCCAATGTGAATAACAAAAGCGAAAAAGTCGAGTGATTATGTTGACTCCGCTCTAATTTAATTTGGTATTTGAAAACAATGTGTGTGAAAAAATCCTTTGTTGCGACAGAATGTGAAATGAATAGATCCACAAGATTAGCGTGCCTTGTGTAATTGAATCGGAATACCTTGCTGACAGCAAAAGCGTTTAAATTCTGTTTATTGGTCGGCTAAAGCTCGCTTGATCCTCTCAGCCATTTGCATACGTTTAATTACTTATTAAGGTGTATTTTTACCCAGTCCCAGACAACGAGAGCACTATTTTGTAGTTGGGGTTGGAGTATTTTTACGTATATTCAATTGAAAGTAACCGCCCGCGACCACCCGGTCCGTTGGAAAATCAGTGTTTATTATTTTATTTACCTTTTCGAATTCGAATTCAATCACTTCCTTCAGAAGGAACTAATAATTGCACATACCATAATTACGCTTTGTAATTATTGAATCATTCACATACTTGTCATTTTTCTTTTTTTTGTTTCCTTATTCATTGCTTATTTATTTGTTTGTCACATGAATTGAGAATTTTTCAACCATCATGCTAGGCATATGCCCGTGTTATGGTGGTTGTCATTGGCTCTGTAATATGTGTATAAATGTATATGCCTATCCGTGTGTGTACGTACATGTATGCATAATATGTGTAGAGTGTGCACACGTATGCATATAAATCTCCACACAAAACCAACTCAGAAGCACCTCAGAAAGGTCATTAAGAGTGGTCATAAAAAATGGTTAAATAGGTTAAGTTAGGTTAGGGTCACCGGCTATTTAAAAATTATTTTTTCATAGCTTTTAATGACCTTTCTGTGGTGTTCCTGAGTTGGTTTAACTCTGAGTTGGCATGGAACCTGCATATACATATACATATATGAGTGAAATGTGTGTGTATGAATGTACTAATATTTGATTTTGATCCTCGTTGTTTTATGTACCTACTTGTAATTTAATTTATTATTACGTATTATAACTTAAAGTCATACCAAGAATGTTGAGATGTTGAGTCACCTATAATTTGAAATTGCTATAACCATATTGAAAATGTAAATTAATGTAATAATTATAATGTGATGTATTTTGACTTTTTAAGGAAAATCACCTCTTATTCACTTTACAGCAGGGTTTACTGATAGTATGAAGAAGTAACACAGGTATCATGCAATTTGATCAGCTATTCTCTCTGGAATATATTATCTAGGTCAGTGGTCGGCTATACGCATTAGTCAAAAGAGCATTATCAGCAGTACCTATAAAGATATAGGATTATTTCGAGAGCCAAAATCTTTACAAGAACCCTGTTTTTAGAAATCGGTTAAAACTAGGTATGCTGAATAAAACTATAAGTAGATAAGTTTACGTAAAAATACTTATAAAGTTGTATTTGATTAAAAATTACATTTTTATTAAAGTGATATTAAATATCGATCTTTTTTTAAACTGACGTTTTTAATTACAAATCGAAATAATTTCAATTTTAATACAAATCGAAGTACTTATGAAAATGTATTTCGATATAAAAATAACGACAGTATGTCAAAAGTACTGCACAAACAACGAACGCGTACTATACACTCGTTAATAAAAAATATCTGTTCGCGAATATTAGAGAAAAAATTTATTGTCTGAAAATAAACGATTCACGGTAAAAATAATTGATAGAGATTTTGAAAAACTCTCGGCGAAGTAAAGAAATGTTTAAAAAACAATGTTTTCTTCGTCAGGATTAGAGATTAATACAAGAATAACAAAAGAACAGACAAGTATGGACAATTTATACAGGGATGACATCTAGAAATTTTAACATTAGAGTTAAAGAAATATAATTATTATTATTATTCAGAATTTGCCAACCACATTTTAGAAACAAGTTAATCATTTGATATTAATAAAGGTTTAAAAAAATACACTAACAAAACGGGCATACATTGTATACCTATTGCATACATTGTATACCCGTTTTGTATACTATACAATTAGAAAATTTAGAAATTTTAAAAATTAGGAAAAGTGTAAACAGTCAATTAAATTTATTAAATTATCAAACATTTTTTTTAAAATAGCCTTCTTAAAATTTATTTTCATATTAATACTTACGTTTATAATAATTTATTTTGTTATTTATTAGACTTCCTGTATTTATTGTTTATTTTAAGGGTTTTTTATTATGTAAATGCAATTTTTAGACATCCTAAAATAATCTAAATATATAAAATTCTCGTGTCACGGTGTTTGTTACCATACTCCTCCGAAACGGCTGGACCAATTTTGATGAAATTTTGTGTGCTTATCTGGTAGGTCTGAGAATCGACCAACATCTATTTTTCATACCCCTAAAAGTAAAGGGTGTTCCACTCCGAAGAAAATTATTTTCCCCATACATTTTGTATGGAACGAATTCTCCTATTTTGAAAGAACTGCAGCAATATTGTAAGGGGTATAATATTGAACTGTGAACCAGGGGAGGGGGGGGGAAGGGGGAGGGGGAGGGTAGGGGGGGGAAGGAACTCAGGAAGGGGGGTTAGCGGGACGGGGGAAGGGGAGAAGTGGAGTGGGGAGAGGGAGAGGGAACGCGAGAGGGGAAAGGATACGCAGGGAGAATTTAGACCAAGGTATGGTATACGCAGGGAGAAACAATTTAGATCAATTCAGCTAATAAGTTGACAACAGTTTTTGATTCTGAGGCGGTACGAAGTTCGCCGGATCAGCTAGTTTATATATAAAATTTTATAAAATTGTTTTTAAGACATTTTTAAGTAATTCATCACCTCTCCTTTTTAATATTATGTCTACGATCTTATTTGTCTATACTTGTTTGTTCTCTTGTTATTTTTATATTAATCTCTTATCCTGACGGGGAAAACATTTTTAAACATGTCGATAATGTTATAATATATAGCAGTGTATATAAAGTTATTTGTTCTCAAAAATGTTAAATTCTTTATTCAGTACCTTGGTACCTATTGTAATTTTTATTTTCGATAAAATTAATTTTTTTATTTTTAAATGTTATTAGTAAATAGTAAAATAAAATTTAAACACATAATTATAAACACATCGTACGTCGAAGAGCCGCACTCAAGTAGCCAAAAGGTCATACGTGGCTCGTTAGCCGCAGTTTGCGATCACTGATCTAAGGGAACGCTATTTTTCCGAGCTCATAACGTCAAATCAATCGAGAATAATTATTATCATATTAGAAAATTTATTCACATTGTCATAAAAAAACCAAACGAAATATTTTGACAGACCGCAACAATATGTCGAACGAAGTCAATTAACATGGCGAAAAAAATTAATAAAAAGAAGAAAGTGGTGACCCAAATGGCAAAATAATAAATTAATAAAGAAAATTCCAAATAAATTCGTAAACCCAAATAGAATACTAGTCTATAAAAAGGATATTTTGTGTTAACCATTACAATGTTAGTGTTGCAAAATTTTTCATTCCAAATAACACGAATGGTATATGAATTCAAAAACATGAACTATTTTTCTGCGTGAGGATTTTACATAATCTTCCCTCTTATCGTTTAAGAATACATTTCGGAACATTCCTGGAATACAACCTTCCTGGAATTTTTTTTGTAAAATTTAGGAACCCACTGAAAACCTCCGAAGGCGTTGTAAAATTAATTATCCTTATAATTCACAATGCTTTCCACGTAGGCGTGCTAAAGGACACAAACTCGCAGGGATTTTAGAATTAGCAAAATGTTGAAGTATCACTCGTGTTGTATATTATTATAGGCCTTCCACACTCTGTGTATATTTAGCCAAAACGGAGATTTGAGCACGTAGCACGCCTTATCAAATATTTATTTCAGCGCGTCTCCCGGACGAGACCATCACATCTTGAAGTATGTCTATTAGTCCGCACTTTATTCGTTTTAATAAACCTATTTTATAACGAAAACCAAAGAAATGGCAGCTGCTTATATCATTTAATTAAAGTATTACAGTTTCATGCTAATAATGAATAGCTATGGTCCAAACCTTGAGAACAAACCATCAGCTTACTATCATCATCAACGTAAAATAAAACAGATCGCTTTCAAAATGACAGCAGTCTATGGCTCACTTAGTTGAGGAAGCCAACTTAGTCAATAAACATCTCAGAAAGCATTCTGAATTATTTAGAGGAGAGTAAACAGATCATTATGAGCGTAAATATTGTTGTTTTACTCACATTTCATGGAAAGCAATTAGCGTTAAAGATATCTCACTCATAGAACTCTAAATATTTACAAAAAAATAATATGATCGCGTTGGAGATTTAAGAACGCCATTTATTTCTTTCGATTTTTTTTCTAAAGCATTTTTTTGGAAAACTTAGTGTTAACATAAAACCACATTTTTATAAATTTTCTTTGACATTTTTCTTTAGTTTATCCACTTCATACCATTATTTATGTATATTACAGCAATTTGCCTTAAGTGTACAGGTCCGAATTGAAAAATTCATCTGTTGACGATATTCATACCTATTGAAGTTCCAAGTTTAGATTCCTTCTGAGAAAATACGCAGACGTAAAACATTTAAAATACTCTTACTTATGATAGATCCAAATAAAGACACTAAGAAGTATATATATAAAAAATAAATTGTGCTTGAGTTTCGATAATATTCTTACATAACATATTATCCAAATTGAGATATTGAGGAAGTATACTAAAATACAAATAGATTAACCTAAAACATTAGTATTCTTAACATAATAGATCCAATATCATGTCCAATTTGAGAAATTGAGGAAGCCTTAAATAGATTAATTTAAAATTTGATAATATTTTTACCGATTCTAGACCCAAAGTAAGTTGCTGAGAGAATAATAATGAACAAAAAAGATACAAATAAATAAACTAATACAAATTTTCTTACCTTACCACAAGATCCAAATTAAGATATATCGAATACATATTGTAAAATTTATACTAAAATAGTTAAGACCTGAACGTTATTCTGATTTCTATCGCTGAATGTTTATTCCTATTTAACTTTAATCCTGATATGCCTGAATGTAAATTAATAATGATTGATTATTAGACATTATAATAATTTCTTTGGTGGTCAATTGTTCAATTAATATCCCAATTTATTCGTATATATCTGCGTCAAAACCCTGCCCGATAATAATGAGAAAATTTCTTCAAAATAATGAGAAATTCCCTCAAATAACCACGCATCTCGCATCCTGGGTGTTTTTTTCCTATTTAAAAATATAATTTTCGCAACCGTGTACCTGTACAGTCGACCTGTACAAGTATTCGACCTGTCCGAACTGAAGTGAGCGGAGTTTAATGCAATTAAAATGCCTCGTATGAGTTACTAATGGATGCCACGTCGAGGTAATTCAATCATAGCCTTAATAAGAAAGCTCCGACCCCTCACCTCACCAAGAAAGTACCAAGGGCAAGATGTCGAGCTTTTATCAGTAAGTGCCATCATTTGAACTGAAATGCATATTTATCTTTGACGCGAAGAAGACTAAAAGTTTGAGTTATTATCTTAATTCATTTTTTAAGAGTCTATATAATCGCACCTACGCAGAGAAGTAGTAAAATATCCTACTGTCTTATGTCAATGTCACAAGTTCAAATCCCACCACCTACGGCGCAAATTTTGAATACAAAAATATTAATTTTAAAATAATGTAGACTTTGAGTCAGGTGTCTCAAATCCTTTTCATTTCTATCTCTTTCAAGAATATTTTTCAACCAACCGTGACGGAACTGCGGTCTAAATACCCGATATATGAAGGAGGCATACCAGGAAAACATGGCACGATCAAATAATGATGTACTTACTTAAGATGGGTGACGTCAAAAATCAGAATATCAGAAACATATGAATTGTGATACGTTTGAACGTGGATAGAACAAGAAATGCCTCATTAGGCATTTCATTTTATACTTCTAGCACAATGTTAAGTAATTAATTTGACAAAATGTTCTAGGTATCTACCCATATAAATGGGTTAAAAAATAAATATACATAAAAATAAATGGGTAATTATTATGCAATTCGCACAAAGTCTACGAAAGATTCCACTGCTGATCTATAGCTTATTTAATTTGGTGACGATTATTTTCAAACATTTATAGCTTTTGGAGAATTTGAAATTGAATCAATGAAAAGGTGAGTGCATTTTACCATCTCTGGCGTGGGATGACGTTTAATTTCTTAGTAGATAATAATTGAAAATACACAACAAAAAGTTTCAGATCAAGATTAGTGTAAGAAGCTTAGATGTTTTTTGTTTAAACCACAGAACCTACTAGACTTCTAAAAGATTGATTCGAGCTTACGACGAACGTCTTCGAAATAAGCAGCAATTCATTATAATGCCGTTTAACAGTTAAGACCCATATAATCTCCTTGTTAAATAAAGTTGCCGTGAATATAAATGAACACACGTGCATTGTGATTGATTTCGATTAATTTGTAACAAATGTTAAATAATACAATGTATCTTTTTTAGTGAAGAAATTACTGACACATGAATGTATCACAAAAACCTCATGTCAAATATTGTTGAATATATATTTATTTGGCTTACAATCATGCATACCAAGTATTACCGATATTTTTCTACATTTTGGTCACTATCATTTAGACTTTTTAAAACACATTGAAGAATTGAGTTAGTTATCATTATCATTAACGTATGTGCTCCTGGAATTCGAGTTTTAAATTTTGCTCCTGTGTGTGCGTTCCCCTGGAATCTGTGTTCGACGTAAGTACTGATGCATTTCTTTGATTGGCAAAAAAACTGGACTTCCTTTTTAAATTATAATTGATTCAGAGATATGGCACTAAAAAAATTTCACTTATTTATTTCTAACAAAATATCATTGCTATACTCAGTTTTCACCTATTTAAATTAAGTGGAATTATACACAGGCATAACATGCATAGAAAAAAAAACAACTTTTGACTATTCATATTCATCGTAATTTTACATACGTTTATCATGAAAATATTGATCCTAAAAACTCTAATTTTATTTCAAATTAAAAAAAGGATTTTTCGTCGTAGAGACGTTTTTTTTTAAATGTATTATTGTAACCACCCACTAAATAAAATTTTATCTAGTAATAGTCAAATGCGACCATCAATAGGCGATTTGGTCGCTGTGATTACTTGCACTTCTGCATCCGGACCAACTACAGTGGTTCTTAACCTGGGTTCGGTGAGTCAGTCTCGCGGGTTCGGCGGAGGTCAAGACACACCCCCGACCCATACGCTTTCCAATTAAGAAGGGTTCGGTGAATGCGCGTATGAAACTGGTGGGGGTCAGTACCTTCAACAAGGTTAAGAGGCTAAGAAGAGGTTAATGAGGCGGAGATTTCACGAACATTGAAAATAGGTAGCCAATGTGGCTACATTATTGCTGAAAATAAATACTTATATCCCGGTGATGGATTCCCAAAGACGAAACGTCAGCCAATTAAACACTTGGCCCTCCGTGTTTGTCCCAAATAACTTCTTGCGAGATTTCCTACTGCCCGTGGATGGGCGCGTCTCTGATTAATCAGGTAGGTATCGTCCAAACAAAGCACTGCCCGTGTAGCCCTGTTGATAGAGCAAAACAAAATCCGCCGGGCGAATTTAGACTGACTCGCCGAGACAAATCTGTCGGGATGAATTAGAACTCTGCCGACAGATTCCATTCTATGCCCTGGCAACACGGACCGGGTTTCAGACAGTGCAGGACAATAATTAAAGCTTAAATAAAGGCTTAATGTTTACTGCCGCCGTGGTAACAAGTTATGAGACGTGGATGACATCGTTCGAGTACCTGCACTCGGTATTTGTTGCTTTGAAATCAGACAAGTTTAAAAAAAGATTGAATTAGCAGAGCTGCTATAAAAAGCAATATTTTGAAATATACGACCGCTGTGCATACACCGACAATCTTTAATAAACTATGTATAAGTGTTCCATTTAAATCGTTAATTATTTGCAACTTTGTCATTTTATGTTTTAAAATAATACAATACTAGCTTTACTGCCCTAATTTTCCTTAGCTTCAACACCCTGTTTCCATTAAATATTTGAAATAAATACCAAACAAACAATTTGACGCCATGTCTCATATATAAATGAAATTTTCAAAGTTCCCTTTCCTGTGATGGAAAAGAAGTTGGTAGTTTAAAATCGTTGCGTTGGATAGGAATTTCAGACAAACACAACTATTTCTGCTTTGGGCAGATGGTCAATTATTTCTCTTATGGACTTCACAAGGTCAATTATTTCTCAACTGAACACAGGCTTGTCCTAGTTAGATTAAAAATTGAATTGTAAACAATAATACCTACCATGTAAAGAAACAATAAATAAAAAAATAGGTTGAGATTTATATCGACTAAGTTTATTTTAAGCTTAAATGTCCACGTGTTTAATTGCGAAGTTGCTTTCTATTTTGGCATTAGGTATAGTAAGATTCAATCCCAAGCTATGTAGAGTTATTCCAGAAACTTGAAAATTTGGTCTTGAAACGAAAACGGTAACAATATCAATGAAATATTTTCGTATTGTGCAGTATCCACAGTGGCACGCCACGTTGGTTCTTCTGTGAATCTGTTTGCACAGGCGCGCATTAATTTATCAACACGTGCATAATTTTAATTACTGGTTTAATTATAGATGCCAATACGCTCGGTGCGTCAAATGCGGCAGTCATTCTCAAAATACAAAGTTCATTGATGAAATTCTGCGGACTGTTGGCTTCCTCTCGGCCGATCGACCACATTCAAGCCGTGTTTATATTGCCAAATCATTTCATAGCATTGGTTTAGCTAGCTCTAGGTGACACTTTATCGGCCAGTTTGACTGACAGCAACGTAAAGGTATTTAACTTTAACTACCAACTTGTTTGTTCAAAAATATTGGTTATAGTCGTAGAACCATCGGAGGGTGTTATGTGTAGAAACTGGGTAACATTAATACATTCTTTGTTGGTGTGACAGTTATGAGATACAAGGACAGGTTACAAGGAAGCTATCGCCTTTCACAGATTTTTCAATTTGCTATCTGGCAACTACTAACAAGGCGTATAGAGCTCCTGTAAGATATAGGAAATAGTTGAGAAAATAGGATGGGTGTTAAGTGTATTTCAAGACTACTTCAAAGACCGTCGGTTTTGACAACATATTTAAATTTATGAAAGATATCTGACCCTTTCAAAAATATTATAGGATATCGTTTTAATACAACTTCTAACAAGTACCAAGTACCAACTTCCATGAAAGTAGATAGGTTCTAAACTAAGGAGATTTGCTTATTTGGATCTGTTTCTAACAACATAGCATCGTATTGATTAATGAGTTTTATTGCAACACGGATTCAATTTCCCAAATAAATGAGTTTACTTAATCATATGGAATAGGAATGGTTTAACTATCAATTATTCCAGTCATATCTTATCTGAAGTTTCTCGCATAATATCAATACCAGAACTTTAAAATAAAGCTTCAGTGTTAAGTTGAATATAAAATCTTTAAATAACTAAAAACTAACAAAATAAAATCATAGATCTCGTTAAATAAATACAATTGTAACACGCGAATTTTAAAATTCCACAATATTTTATCGTCGGATTTTACCTTGAGTAGCTCATGTAGATCCAGATGTATATAATTTAACTTCTCGAATTCTTCAAAGACAACCCATCGAATTTCCTTGTTCATCTGGGATTAAATGATTATGTTGGAGACGTTTGTTGGCAACCGTAAAAACTAACAGCATGCCGCGATAGTTTTTTTTTCACTTTTAAAACGTTTCTTTCTAAAAATATCCGAGTCCCAGTAACTTTAGATTTAGAGAGATAACTATTTTTTATTCGTTTTTTTTAAATCTGCTGTTAGAAACTGGCGCTGAGAAAATAATTCAAACTTGGTATAAAATCTTCGAATCATTTAAAAAAATATTTTATCAAAAAATCTCGAATTAATGTACCAACTACTTGTAAACTTGGTTCATTTGTGATATATAAATATAATTACTTTTTGAGCATCGTTGGTGTTGAAAAGTACGTAATAATTTTAGCATTTTATTCGTGAATCTAGTTTTTGCACTGATAATTCGTGGTAGAATTCCATTGTATTAGAATTTGAAATTAAAACACTTTTGTACTTTCTTCCACTAATTTATATTTCACCAGGACCGGTTTCATCCTATTACCGTCATTACGGACCAGTCTAAAAATGTCCGTAATAGGATGAAACCGGTCCTGGTGAAATATAAATTAGTTGAAGAAAGTACAAAAGTGTTTAAATTTCAAATTCTAATACATTTTATTCGTAATTATAACTTGACCCCACTGACTTTAAGTCAAGCTTTCAACTACCGGTATATTTAATAACTTTATTAAGTTAAATAAAACGATTTTATAATTAATTCGGTACAGCCAAGTTTCCAAAGCTAAATGTGAAACGTTTTCCATATTGTCGTTTCAATTAACTGAACAACAACTTTACGTCCTGAAGTGAGCTTATCAAAACAACTAGAACGGGCTACAAACTTGCATCAGTTGCATTGTATCACTGCCTTCAACGTAAGAAGCTTTAAGCGGAATAATTATATTTCTTGATCTCCTGCAGCTTTAATACAAATGATTGTCATTTCCATGGTGACACGGGAGCTTTCCTCCCAGTTGTCTCTTTTGAATGAAGTTATTCCACTGCTAGTGCAATGTGACAACTAGGTAGCTACTATTATAATTGCTTTGTACGGAATAATTGAAAACAACTTCTCGCAAAATTGCTTAATTCATTTTATAGTTAGAAGCGACCTAACAATTTTAAGAGGAGGAAAAAAAACGATTTATATAAAACTGAAAACTACATCAGAGAATGTTTCGGACAATTTGACGAGTGTCATGGAACGAAAACAATGTTCATACGGTATGTAAGATCCTAAAAAGTATATTACGTACTCCACTTTCATTTACTTTTCACATTTATCCAAAAAATGTGTATTAAATGGTATTTTGGAGTTATGAGATCTCGTAATAAAAATGCTCTTCCCTTCAAAATGTTTGAAGCCATATTACAAGTGATTTTATACTCGTGTGTAAGCCAAACATTGTAACATTCTTGAAATCCGCAAAACTACGAACTGAGCTTTTACCTTCCGCCGGAACCAAGAGTTATTGCATTTATCATAGGCAATATAAGGCAATGGTTATTTGATGTTGCCGTTCCGTGGTTTACGTTTTGTATTCTATTGACGTTGTTATTGAATTACAAATGGCTGGGAATTCTCTTCCAGAAAAGCACTTTCTTAAGGAAAATTGATATTTGTACAAATTTTTTAGAGGAAATTAGATGTTATGCAAAGATGTTTGTTTCAAAGTTTGGAGAAGAATGGCGTTGAAATTTAAAATTCTTTAAATGGAAAAAACTTTATTTAGTTTGCCAGTCGATTCACCAAAAAATCAAAAGAAATCAAAAATCAAAAATTTGGCTACGTACACCGCAAATGATTAAACAACGATAAATATTTTCATCGCAATTACTAGAGTTGACACAAACAAAAAAACTTTGAATTGTGTGCATTGGTGAATACGCATGTACTTCCGATAGTCATCTCTTTGGCAAACGTCACTGAGGAGCAGATTGTTATTTGGCTTACTTATCATTGTCATTTCTTATCCTCCGAAGCGTTCCGCCATATAATAGATTTTAGGCATGAGCGACCGGGAATTTTTGAGTCTTCGGCTCAGAAATTTCTAAAATATTTGCTTCCAAAAAATCATAATTCCGTATTTTAGGATTTAAAAAAAGTATTAAAAACACGTTAAATTGACAAACGCAACAATTCTGCGTATTAATTGCTTTGAAATTGGCGCACGTAGCATTAATTTATTTTAATGTTTATTTATCCTATTTAGAGAATATTAAATATTATGACTTATATTTGTGGTCTATAGCGTAGTTGATACTTACAGTTATAAATTTAAATTTGGACATGCATTTTTAATATATAAACATGTGATCAATGAGTAAGAAATTATACTACAACAATTTCGGTTTTTAAACGACTTCAAAAAGGAGGAGGTTCTTAATTCGACTGTATTTTTTTTATTTTTTTTTTATGTTTGTTAGCTCAGAACTTTCGACTGGGCGAACCGATATTGATGATTCTTTTTTTATTTGAAAGCTGGTGCTTCCCGTGTGGTCCCATTTTAATTTTGTCTAGTTCTGACAATGGCATCCATGAGAAAACCATATAAGTCTTAAATTTGCATAAAGTATGTGCGCGACAAATGGACGAATAACTCAATATCACGCTAACCGATTTCAATGATTCTTTTTTTTATTGGAAAGGATGTATTTCAAGGATAGATTGATGAGAGTTTGGTTAGGTTCTGATTATCGGATCCATTACAAAGTAACGGAACTCTTCAATTCTTAGGAGCAAATTAACGAAACTCGGCCGAATCTCTTAATTTGACCCTAATGTCGTTATGGTCAAATTGTGTCTGTCTCATATGAGCAGCACGTTTAGTAGATCTACCCATATTCAGACAACCGATTCCAAAAATGACAATCGTACCTACATATTGATGAGTAGAAAAAGTAAGTCGATTATGAAGTTGTAGAAGAATACGAAATTATTTTTTTACTTTTTAGTGCATTTTTGAAGTCGTTTTTTTGTTTTGTTAAAATTTTTGTTTATCAAAATATCAATAACAAATAACTCAGAAGAATGCGAGACATATTAAAAATTGAAACCACTAAGATATCGTTGTGATTAATTGAACGCATAGGAACTTTTGAAATAACTCCAATAAATTTTCTAAAATATCTCTTTAAATTGGGCACATTTTGGGCAGCGAACGTTCGAAGGTGTTGGTAAATTGGCTAAAATGTGGCCAAAAACGCTCCAGTCGCTATTAGCGAAAAACTGACAAGTACAAACACTTAAATTTTTACAGCGTATTATAAACAAACATTTTTTTATCGTGGAAAGCAAACACTTTGTGGCTTGACATTATATAGAATGAACCAAGTACTTTGTTTAAAAAACCACTTTATTTTTATTTATATTTGTCTTTTGTGTTAACTTTAGAATCTTAAGTCTGTACCGTAATTTAGTTTATATGTTTATTGTCCTGAAGAAGGTTGGGATCAACCGAAACCGGTCGACAAATATAAATAAAAATAAAGTGGTTTTTAAACAAAGTACTTGTTTCATTCTATAAACATTTTTTTTATATGCTCAGTCGAGTTTTATATTCTGAAGTCAAATAACAAGTGTGAAACATGTTATATGCAAACAACCCTTAGTGAGTACCTATTATGCTCAAGTCAACTCTGGTGATTATACCGGTACGAACATGCATTCTTACAATGCTTTAAGTATTGATTTCCAGGTTTACGGGTATATGTAAGATGATTTGAATTTATTACAGTATTTGGAAAACATACATTTAAAAAAAAATCATGTGCTGCGAAACAAAAGAAGGCCATTCTCCGCACAAAAATAATATTTTTGTAAAGGTTTTCCTCCGTATATTTTTACACATTGAGCTTTCTTTCGCAGGCAGATGTGTCCACCGTGACTTTCATTTGGTTTCCGTGTCTACTGTCTTCTTGCCCGCGGCTCCTGAGCTGAATAGAGCTGCCAGCCTCCCCATTCACGACGTCTTTAGTGAACCGGAGGATGATATTACCTGGAACAAAGAGAAAAAAACCAGCTATTAATGAAAGTTTTTTAAGGTTAGAGTGGTGAGGAATATTCATGGAGGTTTTTGCTGTATTAGGCACGAGTATATTTTTAAATTATAAAAGGGGTTTGATTGAAAACTCTTCAAATATCACATTTAAGCTCTATGGCGCCATTAAAAAAATATATATTTGACATTTGAGTGATAAATATTACAGCTTAAAAAATATATTGCTACGAAATCAACGAGAACTGATTCTGAATAAAGTTTTATTGACTTTAATAAAACCATAAGTGACTTAAACGCCTTGTGATTGGTCGGCGGTTGGTCTCTCGAGTCGGTCGCCTGCATGCTTTAAGAATGTGGGCAATTTTGCGCGATGTCGTGAACTAGCACACGCGTTGTAAAAAATATTCCGCTTTTTTTAAATTCTTGCTAATTACTCATTTTGGGATTTGTTATTTTCATACCGACCATGTGAATGGCCGAAACCGTAATTAGAAGGTTACTATTAATTTTTAAAATAATTTCTTAGATTCATTATTTACAGTGAAAAAAGGCACCAGTTGCATGGAAAATTGTGAGAAATATACGCTAAAACTCGCCCGCCAAACCGAAAACTTTAACCTGGAGAAATATGGAAAAAATGATTAAATATGTTTTTTCATAATCTTAACTAAAGATAAACCTCAAGTATGAAGTAGCCAAGTTACTAAAACCCTCACAATAAATACATTACACCCTTTTTAGCCGTGAGTCTAGTGTCAGTTAAGAGCCATTCAAAAAATGTGGAAGAAGCCATTTTTACATAATTTTTATTAAATAGTTTTAATAACCATGGAAACTCAATCGAAGTAGTTGATTCATAAATTATAAGCAATTAATATTTCAAAAAATATCTAGTGGAACATGTTTCAAATTTTTTTTAAATATAAAATTTTAAATAATGAGTTTTATTATTCACCTTATTGCTTATAAAAAGGAAGAACGTATATGTGTAGAGGCGCAGGAAGAGGCAGGGGTGGGGACAGAGGCGGAGGGGTGTCTAGGAATACTTGAAAAAGGCTGACAAGGGTGGAAAAGCCTCGCAGGGAGGGAGCCTACGCGGCTGTCTGGCGAAGGAAGAGGTTTAATACCCCGTCCTGTCTATTGTTTATCTGTTTTAAACATCCTGCTCTGCTTGTGGGAAATAATATACAGGGGTTATAAAATGATGCAGCTTTTTTTAAGAAATAAAAAAGCTTTGTGCGTGGTCACGATTTTAAAATGGTTAATTAAAAAATATTTTTTTAATGGTTTTACTGTGAGATTCGAACTCATTTCGCCTTACCGCTAGATAAATGCTGTTTTTTCCTGGGGCATGAACCACTTTTTTTCCTCGTTTCGAAGGAAAATTATCAAAATCATGGTGATAATAATTCGCAAATTACGGGTTCTTCTGTATCCACAATATTAGAAACGTGATGGTACGTCTATAAAATAAAATAAAATTTTGAGAACGTTTAACAGAAAGCAGTTTTTGTTGGTGTCTGTATTTTATTATTTAAAACGGCGATATTGAGAAAACCTATTAGCCTGATGGTTATTTATTTGTTTAAACAACTATTTATTGGTAAGTATCAAAATAAAATAATACAAGACCAATCGTTCCTTCATCAGAAAAATAAGTATACTGAAAAAAAATAGAATGAATATAAGCATAGACAAATAATTTCAGTAGACACAATTATAACAATAATTGGTGGGAGAAACAAAACATATGTATAAATAATGCTTAAAAAATATTTACCTATTATTTTAAAATAATTATTATATTTATGTACTAAAACTTGACGAAATTCATAAAAAATTAGGAATACAAGAAGTAACCCACGATTTAAAATCTGTGTTAAAAATCATAATCACAACTCAAACGAAGGAACGAAATTTCAAAAATAGTGGATATATGTATCATTTAATCAGTTTTACTGGGCTTTCCATCTTCAACAAAATCTGAACTAAATTTTCCGCACTCTTTCGAAATTGCAACAGAATAAACTATTAACCGTTGAAGTGCCCTCGTGGCGTGTTCCGCAGCACCCCGCGCCGCAAACGTGCGGGCTCTTCGCGGCCTGGGAGGCCTGGAGACTGGTTACTGGAGAGTGGAAGCCCCTTCCTGCGCCGTGCCGTGCCCCGAAATTGCAAGGAATTACGGGGAAGCCGCCTGCCACCTCCCTTTCTACTAGTGATACTGTTGCGAGTAACCCAAAAGGGTGCGGTTTTAAAATTTCATGCGTCGTTCTAAAAATATTAGATATTCTGGGTTTTATTTTATTAAGTTTTTAATAGATATTAGCTTCAGAAAACCAAAAATTATTTTTAAAGATTTTTTAAGTTATTGAACTATCAAAACAAATTATTTTATTTCTATGAACTAAAAATTTATTGAAAAACATTGTTATGGAAGATTATCGATTGAAATACTGTTATTATGTGTGCATCACATTTTCAGATTATATGTATCTACCGTGATAAAGGTATGCTTTCGGCGAATGCGGTGATCATGTTAAAAAAGATCTTTGTTTTTATACCCTTCTTTGAAACCTACTCTTTTTCACCATAAACTGTTAGATACATATCAACGCCAAAAACTTTAGAAACTCGCGTAATACTTTTATTGACTTTTCGGAAGAAGCTGATATACTCGTAGGTGACTACTACATACATACGGCATATTTAAGAATCGCACAATCTCTGCAATACGCACTACCAATATCCATTTAGTAGTCGTCACAATAGTCACGGTTTTCAATAATTTCATCAATTGAAATCTACTCTAAAATCTAATGACATTTCAAACCACAATTATACATCTTCGACACCGTACTTCAAATTCCATCAGTGGGAGCTATTTGGTTTCAATATTAATTTAACCCCAAACTAATTTACCAACCGTCGAAGGGTTAGACATACATAGCTGTGGATCTGTTTCATACATATTGCTCTCAGAATTTCTCCCGCGCCCTTGAGAGCTGCTTTCTCCGAGGGTTGCAGAAGTTGCCGGTGGGCGGGGTGGACGGGGGAGATGGTAGGGGTCGTAAGGGGCGGGGGAGGATCTCGTGGCCACTCGAAGGCTTCCCGCCACTCGATAGCACAAGGGATTTTTCGATTTTACTCCACTCTGCCATGTGAAAAGGACCTAAAGAAAATCGACAGATTTAAGCAGTTTTCTCCGCAGGTAGGTATGTACCTACTTGTGTTCTGTATCGACTATTTTTTTTAAGGCAGATTTTTAAGAAAAAAATCAAAGTGTGCAAAATCACGCGCGGTGGAAGTGAAACCATCAGAAACTAAAGTAGTCATGAGTGGGGAGGCTACGAAGCACCGCACAAAGGGGAGACCGATTATACTATCTCATTCTCTCGCAGGCTAAATCCTATAGATGTATATGTTTGTATCTTTTAGTGTCGCTATTTTTCGATTCATCGAGTTTCAAAAACGTTAAAGAAGTTTTCACTTCAAAAATCTGGCGCTGTAAAAGTGTTAAAATTTAATACGAAAACATTGCTTGAAAAATACAACTAATATCTTGTTATTAGATTTTGGTGAGTTATTTTCTTATATGGACTTAAATTATTAGATTCTATTTAAAATATTCAATTTTTTTTCAGGTTCTCCATAAAACATTATACACATAAAATTTAAGGGGAAAAAAAGTCCAAGGGGGCAGTTTCACTATGTTGAGACGTATGTCAAAAGATAGTTACTGAACTCTCTAGGTAACATTGAAGATGTCAATGCTCAATGCAGAATCGAATTGCAGTTGAATTGCTCTGTTTAATGGGGCATTCTGAAAGAAAGAAGTTCTCGCTTTCGGAGCATAAAAAAGTGCGTGGGATCTCCCACGAATGTAACATTGATCATGGCTAGTTCACTTCTGTACAAATAAAATGAAAACCTAATGTAACAAACTTAGTGGCAGAGCGGTGCGCTCCTTCACGAACCAACGCTGGCAAGTATTCAATTAGTATGCAGGTACTAGCGTTAGCCCTTGAAAAATCACGGGATATTATTTATATTATGCACCTAAATGGGTTTTTACAAACAAGTGTCATACATATTTTTTTGGAGCGGGAATCATGAAGTAAAATACACTATTTAAATTATATGAAACACGTGCAGAAGAGTATTATTATGCCAACATTTAACATTATTTTTGAGGAATGTTTTGAGGCCTTCTAGTAACTATTGTTGTTGCAATTAAAAATAATTTTAGAACGAGTAGTTATAGTTGGTATGTAGAAGATAATTAAGCTGAGGGACGTCATAATACCATGAACAATATTCAAGATAAAAGTCGAGACGGAAACAAGTCTTCTATATGAATGTTTTAATAATTTTAATTCTTTCATCAAGTGGTTGTAATCTATTGTTTCTAAAGATAGAGTATTTTTTTTAATCCAATCGGAGTGAATTGTAAAGCTAGGGGACCAAAGAGAAGAAAAATATATCCGACTTGACTTCGAACTAAAGACGAATAAAAGATTTTTAACCTTTAACTGCTGAAGTGATTTTTTTACATATTCTCTGGCGTGGGGCCTGGGCGGCCCATTACTTTAAATTTTAAATATTAGAATTTTAAGGTACAAATTATTATTTATTGGACAATTTAAATATATTTAAATAAAATAAAATACTTTTTTCATTGTCATGTAACTTATGTTTGAAAATTTGGATATTATGTAATAATTTTTGGGAAAAATCACTTGAGATCAGAAATCAGTCTGTATTATCTATTAAATAAGTAAAACAATGAACTCACTTTTATTATAATATTTCAATAGCGTCTCGAATAAATTATGTACATATATAAAACTTTAGTATAAAGCTATTTATGTTTATTTTTATATCGTAAAAATCAACTTAAAAAAGTCACGTAAGTACTGACGATGGGTCAGAGAGGCCCGCAAAAAAATTGAAACGAATTTACAGAAAATTAACTTTAAAAATTTTAAATTTATAATTGACGGCTCTGGCGGCACTAAATTCGAAGCTACTGGAAGCGGTGTATGCATCACGCGCGGGGGAGGGGAGTATTTCGATATAATTTTTTTTTTTTTTTTTTTACAGTGAATACCGCACAAGAATCTCAACTGCTCCCGTCTGGAGCCAGTGAGACTATGGCATCCCCAATTGGGGTATGTTGTGAGGCTGAAGGTAGCGGGGAGGGGAAGGAGATGGGGAAGAGGAAGGTTGGGAAGTACCTGGCTATTCAGATCTGGTCACTAAACACGGCTAAAGCCATTTTCAAGCAACGTTTCAATTCCGAATGGTGGTCTTACACCAGGGCGATACTGATAGTATCTTCCACTCTGGAACATGCCGCAAATATACTATATATTATTTTAAATGAATCAATTGTGAAATAACACAAATTAATCAAATAAAATTTATTTGCGCATGCCGGGTTCGAACCCGCGACCTCCGGAATGTGAGTCAAGAGTCTTAGCCACTGGACTTTGGAGGTCGTCAAATTATTATTGCTGGGCCTGAGCGGCCCCACGTCAGCAGTTAAAGTTTAATGATGAAATGTTTGTAAAATCTCCGCCACTACGGGGTATGAAGCTAAGCATTTTTAATTCTTTATAACTGTAATAATGTGTAAAAATTAAATTTTGAATCGAAAACTATGTCAAGATTATTAATTTCATGAATAGAGGTTAGGGAAACACTGTTTATTTTATATGTATTGATACGAGTATATTCCTCTTCCAAAATATTCGAAAGGGTGAAGTATTCTAAACAATCTTGTTATTTCACATTTACTAATGTTTGGACAAAGTTTATTAAGTTTGCATTAAAAAGGTAGTTATTTAAATTTATTTGAACGTCAATACAGATATCTACAGTTTTTTTTTATAAGTTTAAAAGTTTTCGGTCGTCGGCAAAAAGCAACACTTTAACACTATTTTCAAACACAGTAACGATATCGTTAATACCCATTCGCACCGAAGTGGGAGGAATGGATGCATACGTCCATCACTCCTGGACATATTGAACCCCAGATTCCTACACACTCATACCTAGAACTTCCTCTCCTTCCTTTCTCTTAAAAGATCCTTCACACAGAATCTCTAAAGATGGCATAGGCCCCATGGGATATTTTTCTTTGGGGTTTCCTGTATGAATCTAATGAATAAAAAATGAAATAAAAAGTATGTGAAGGATTGAGCCTAAATATGACCCAGCAATGAATTTTTGTGACCGTTTAAAATCATTTTTAGCTGAAGAATTTTTCCATTCCAATAGTTTACCCTCATTCCGAATTTACAAAGTTCATTGAGAAGAATTTTATGCTTTATTTTGTGAAATGTCTTCATAAAGTTCACATAATTATATTGAGTCGACTTGGGTTTTATTTTCAAATGAACATGATATACGAGTAAATTGGTCAAATATGGCGAGTTTTGTTAGAGTGGATCTGCCCGCCATAAAGCTATTTTGATTATAGGTACACTGATGTCATTAATATGTGGAGAGATTCCGTGAAGTTTAAGTTTTTCAAGCAATTTGAGAATTGTGAGAATATGCAAAAGGGTCAAATTAGTGACATCTCCCTTTTTAAATACAGGTGTTATATAACGACATTCTCATATATCGGGAAAGCAGCCAAAATGCGGTGATTGGTTAAATATTTGACGTAGTTGATTTGTCAGGAGCCGCTTTTTTTCTTTATGTCGAGTATTTTATTTTGTGTATAAATATCAGGAATATTTTTTAAGTAAAGCAGAAATGTAAACCGATTCCTTTGGATTAAAGGGTGGAATTTGATAATTTGGTATATTCTTATAATAAACATTTTGAAGAAATATGTTTTATTATAATTGTCATTTGTAAAATTCCGATTATTTATAAAATATTTGCCTCGGGTTCACAGCGCCTTTCGAAAACAAATAATGCCAATTTTCATTATGATGTTATGATTTGTTTTTGTTAACAAATTAGAGAGACGTTATAAATTTATCTTTCAAATGAACTTCATTAATAAATTTTAAAAATTACCTGTAAAAAAAATAAACAAAAAAACGCATTTGAAAATGATATTCCACAATCCTCAGTTCCAATTATGAAGAGTTTTTGTTTATCGACATAATATTTTGATGGTAGATTGATAGGCCTGTTTTGTCAAACGTTATATTAGTAGATACAGAATCCATTTTTGAATGATGTATATATCAATCCATAGATTATGATGAAAAATGAGAGGATAATTTCCCAACATTTTGAGTTATTTTTTTTAAATCATCTAAATGTTTGATATAAATATTTTTTTCGTTCGTGAGGCGCCTCATCGTGAATCTACCATCCTTGCACCAGACATATGTATAATTTTTTTTGTTTGCAATTTTTTTGTTTGCCATAAAAGTACTTCCGAAACTCCTATTTCCATTCACATCGTCCAACATTCATCAAATGGGGATGACATTGTCCCTCTCTCCTGCCAATTGGAAATCCTGGTAAAAGTAAAAAAAAAAAATAACAACAAATCTAACCCAACCTTACCTAAATCAACTAATCTACTTACCTAACCTTATATTTTATCGTGTTCTGTTGTACTCAATTATCACAATACAATGCACTAAAAAAGGTTGAAAAAACTGTTTCAGTTTGTAGTATTCATGTGCAATAACTCCCAAAAGGAGCGTTTCAGCGAAGTATTCCCCTGCGATTCCGGAATGCCTCCAAGTTCAAACCAAAAAACATTTGTATGCGTTGCTCCCTTCCTCTGCCCGTGTTGGGCGCCTCCTGTCACGTGGTACTAAATGGTCCCGGGGTGCGACCATTAAGAGGTCCGGCCGCGCATACGAACGGCATCATTTCGACCGGCGGAGTAGCCTCCGCACGGATTCAGCCTCCGAACTCTAACTGGGACCTCCGAAAGCCTGACTTGGAAGACGTCCACGACGTCGATTATCTTTATTAGCGGAAAGTGCTTCTGATACCGACACGTGCACAAATTATGTATTTTTGGAGATAAAATGAGTACCATGTGCTTACAAATTCTTCAATCTTTATCTGTGTAAATTATTCAAATAATAAGATGATTTAAAGTAGAGTCTTAGAATTCGTGTGTACCCCCCTGGAGAGAGGCCGCCATTCAGAATAAATAAAAGCGAAATCTTTATCCATAAGGATCAGATCTGAAGAGCCAAATACTTCTCGACCTTTCTTCCCACCACGCTTCCGTCAGCCTCACAATATTATGCAAATTAGAAATGCCATAATCCCACTGGTTACTGGCAGTCAAAACCATTTTGCAAAAAAATAGGGTTAATGGTTTTTGTTGCAAACAAATAATAATAAACAGTTCCTCGAAAAGTGACAATATGTATTTATGCATTCAAAAAACTATGCAGATTAGATGAGGTAATGGTATGTTTAATTTATAAAGCTTGTTTTTAAAATTCTGCGAATGATCCTGATAGATTCATTAAACATTTTCTATAATTTCTCAACAACCTTCAGTATGAATGTTAACCGTATGGCGAAGAATACAAAGAAAATGGTTCAATTGTTATTATGATAACTAGTAAAAATGCAAATAGCTGAAAGTAAATTTTATCAACCCTTAGTTAAGATTCTTTAGAAAAGTAGACCAAATTCGATCCCCGACAAAGCCTTTGTATTTTAAGCGGATACTTTGGCTATAACTATCTTAATTCGTTCAATTTCGTCCAGGGTCGCAGAAAATGACTCGGAATGAATATCGCCGGTAAAGGGCCAAACACAACACAACGTTTGATCAGGAACACAATACCCCATTGTTACGGACGGCTGATCACGTGGGATATTGACACAGGATCCGCTGTCACGTGGGGGAGGGGTCGGCTTGAACAAAAGACCGGCTTTGGAGTTCGGAATTAGGCAGATATTATTATCGGCAAGTGTATTTGGACACTTGTGTTTCAACCTAAGAGTATGGATTTCAACGAACCAACCCTCTGCCAAAATAAGGGTCACCGTGGAAGGCTTTATATTTTTTGCGTAGTTAATATTCCATGACAACCTTTGCTATAGAGGTAATTTGGGAGGAGATCGAAAAATGTATAGATGGATTTGTGAAAATGACTAAATCTATCGGGAAATAAATACATTAATAAATCTAAGTAACTTACAGAGCAGGTTAACGATATTTTGTTTTGATTAACTTGATTTGCCATTGAAGTGTTTGTTCAAATCAATACTTTATTTTTTTAAATTAACTTTGTCTGTTTGAGATTTGTCATGTATTTTTTATTTATTTAAATAATTTCATTGTAAATTAAAATGAGTACCTATCTAATCTGAATTAATGCTAAACACAACTGTAAATATTGCGTAGATTACAATAAATTACACGGTAATATTAAAAACAAAGGGACCACTTTGATCGCATCAAAAACTCCTAAAATAACCATTAAAACTACAATAAAAGCTTTATTTTAGGGTTAACTAAATTCGTAAAAAGCCATCTAATCAGCTTTGAGGGTTAAGGTGAAAGACAAAGGTTTAAGACAGGGATGTGAAAACTCTTCAGCCCCTAACAGTTCTGTATCCGATTAACCTTTATATAGACATATTTATTTTGCAAAGTGTTTGGAGAAACCTCTCAGTCACTTCGCAACTAATGTGCCCATGTATAAAGCTTCGTACTTATCTCTTTTCCTAAAAATCCCAAGTACCGAGCTTATTCCACTCCAAGCACTTGAAGTTGATATATCGTAATCTTAGTAAAATCTGCTATATTTTACTTTGGCTCAAATGTTACTTGTATCGCTAAGTTAGCCCGGAATTTTATAGAACAAAGTGTTTCCCAAACCATGGGTCGCAACCCGCCACATCTCCCGCCCGTCCCAGGAGAATATGTTTTCCCTCAGGGCCTATGTCAACTTTTGGGATGCTGTGTGGAGGGTCTGTTAAAGAACAGGAAGGAGAGGAAGTTCTGGGAAGGAAAAAGGTATGAGGGGTGGGAAGGAATCTGGGGTCAGTGGGTCCAAGAGTGACGGCGTAGGAATCCGTCCCTCACACTATGGTGCAAGGCGATAGGTCGAGATGGGCGAGAGTCCTGCTGGAAAGGACAAATGGTCTCCCTTAACCAGTTTCTCTCGATCCGGCAGACGCATCCACCGCCAATATCTGGCACCCCATGAACCAAGCACCCCTAATCAGTCACCAAACATAGTGATTCACTTAAGGTGACTATGACAGAGGTGTTGGTTATCCAATAAATTGGCGGCGGTACCCATACCCCCCCAAGTAAATAACATAGAATCGATTAATTAACACGAAACCCTTTTCTCCAGAACAAAATGAGGCCCATGCCCCACCGGGGTGGGGGGAGGGGCAAAACTGTTTTTTTAGGGGGAATGCGTAAATCATTATGACAGCCATAAGATTTTTTTTTATATAACCAAAACAGGTACCTATATTATTGAGGTTATAGTAAATTCAAGTTGTGAGCTTTTTATATTATTTATCCTTTTTTTCTTTTAACTAATGAAAAGCGTGATGACCTTCCCCTTACAAACAAGAAACTTTTACTTTTAAAGTATTTTTTTACTGAATCAAGGATAATCTTCGCCTGCGGCGCTATTCCTGTCGGGGCTGTATATTTTTTCATTAAGAAAATTTTAAATTGTTATTAAAAATATATGTTTATCAACAATATCATAACCATTATTATAATTTAATAAAATATTTTTTAATAGTTAATAAAAATATATTTATGAAAAAATATATAATATATATGCATCGAACAATGTTTTATTTTACCCCTGAAATAATGATAGAAGTTGTTACATGGCTATTTTGTGTTTTAATCGTTTATTTTATTTTTATTTTATTTTTTCTCTTTTCTCTTTTTTCTTTTCTTCTACAATACGCGTATGTAGGACTATAATATGCAATGCATACATAAGTCACCTAAATGTTTTAATTCCTCTTAAGTTACCTATATGTTATCAATTAAAAATATCCTTTTTAAAAATTAATATTATTTTAATAACTATGCTAAACAATTAAGATTACTATGTTTTAATCTTTTTAAATTTATTTTGTATTCTTTCTCTTCTTTTTATTACCTTATTTTTCCTTCTTTTTTTGTACAAATCATGTTCCATATGATCATACTCATAATAATTTGACCATCCTAAAACGGGAATCCTCCTAGTTGGGCAGGCAAAACATTTCTTAAATTATGTATATAAATGTATAATCTTATAAATAAATAAAAATAAATAAATAAAATAAAAAAAGTATGTTGGGCATCTTCGAATGCCGAAGTAAGTTAATTTGTTCCCTACTCCAAATGAAATTGATCTGGTAGGTATATTCAAATGTCTAAATCCTTTCTTGAACAGATACAAAATTTCGTCGGCCTGTCTGCGCATAAAGCAGAATTTATGAAAACCGTCTAATATAAAAATAACCGAGTCACCGAGAAAAGTTTACGATATTGCACAGAAACACGACTACGTATTTTTGTGAGAACAAAACAACCATTACATTATGTGAAATAAAAAAAACTTGAACTTTAAATGTTAACTAACTAGCCACGACGCCATTTCCGCAGGGGAAGGCAGAAAGGATGGACCGCCACACAACTTTGTCTTGGCTCACACTCCTTGCTTCATTCACATTCATATTTCGTTTCACACATACTCTTCCGTTATTTTATGACTCTTGACATGACCCGATTCGGGTATTTTTCCTGATCGTGCCATTTCTTCATTGCGTCCCTTTTATACGCGACTTCAATCATTCGCGTCATATATTCTCCTGACACTCCCTTTCACCGTTCACCTTCTATAAAACATTCAATGTTCAACGAATTTTAATCTCAAATAACGTTATTAATAAAAAGAAATAATTTTTTTTCATATTATTCCATTACACTAGGAGTCCAAAACTTACAATTAGGGCTGGTCCCACTTTATTTTTTATTTTTTTTATAATAGTGTATTATGTGTACAGTGCTTACGTATGTGTTAATATAAAATTACATAAAAATATATAGAAATAAAATTAAAAACTCCAAAATTAAAGTATTAATATTACCATTTACAAATTAAAAATACACTTCACATATCTCAGCTATTATATTTTTAAATTATAATACAACTAGCAGACCTGGCCACACGTTGCTGTGGCTAACGAAACACAACGCCATTACCCAACCTTTATATAATCCACACCACCCGCTTGCCAGCTGCCCGCTGCTTGAATTGAATGTTTGAATTTCTCGGCTTTTCTCTACTATAATAAGCATGTATTATACATATAAACCTTCCACTTGAATCACTCTATCAATTGGTGAAAACCGCATGAAAATCTGTTTCGTAGTTTAAAAGATCTATGCGCACATGCAATTTGAGCGACTTCATTTTATACTATGTAATGCAATTCGAACGATCGCCACTAATTATACAATGCTTGCAATGCAACACTGGATATTTGAAAAGTGAAAATCAAATACCTACTTACTCTAGGACATCTATTTTCCAATTTCTTCCGTAGAACGAATATCAAAAGTGACTAAAAGTGCCCGCCAGCCGTTTTAAATCGCACAAAAATATGTTTTCTTTGAATTTCTCGGCTTTTCTCTAATATAATTTACATGTATTATACATATAAACATTCCTCTTCAATCACTCTATCTATTGGTGAAAACCGCATGAAAATCCGTTGCGTAGTTTAAAAGATTAACGCACATACATTTTGAGCGACTTCATTTTATACTATGTAATGATGATGATGATAATGATGACATAATATTGTATTAACATGATTTTCCGCTATGTACCTACCTCCTAGTTTATCACTACTTCTTACAGAAATGTTTACTAAAAAAACGGTTTGATTTCAACAAAAGTTACATATACACGCGCACAGGGCTGGGCAGTATTTGAAATACTTGTAATTGAAATACGTATTGGAAATACAAATACGTATTTTGTATTTGTATTTCAATTACTTCCCAAGAATGTATTTTGTAATTTGTATTTCAATTACCTGCTACTGAGGTATTTTGTAATTTGTATTTCAGTAATTTGTATTTCAAATACTTATGGCTTCAAAATACATTTTCAAATACATTTTTTTGCGATCTTAAGAGGAAATACTAGCTGCGCTTTTCTATACAAACGTATTCCCCGTTTATCTCTCTGGATTTTGACCCTAGAGCAAAATTTTTTTTTACATAATATAGATATTGACCACTAGCGTGTCGGTACGTTTTGTTTTTTTTGATAATTTACTTCTCATAGAAGTTACGACCTTCCAAAAATGAATAAAATTGCCTAATTTAAACGCCGTCAAAAAACGTTCAGTATACAAACTAAACAATGTATTTTGAAAAAAAGCAAAACGTACCGACATAGAATATTTTCTTTTAATACAGTTAGTGAAAAAAATTTTTTAAATCCGTCCAGTTTTGGAGAAGAAAAATGGGGAATACAAAACATCGATTTCGAAGATTTTATTTAGGTATTTTCGGCCCGACGTGCAGGTGTCCCTTTCGCTCATTTCTCCTGAGGGGGGCCGGGGAACGTGGGTTTTGACAAATACATACATATAATGCGAAGTAGTGATGTAAAGAATTTTATCGGTAGACTAGTGTTGTCCTTGCCCGAGTAATCGATATTTTTATTCGTTTTTTTCTGTTTAGTGACTCATCGCGGTATACCAATACTGACCGAGCTTTCATACTAAAATTGTGCAAAATTAAATTTTTTTATGTCAAGTACTATAATAAATTTTCAATTTGGGAGGCGTTTTAGGTACCATCGCCCCGGGAACCATTTATTGGATAACCAACACCCCCGCCACTTGGTCACCGCAAGTGGTCCTCTATGTTTGGTGACAGAGCCTGGGTTCCCGGGTTCACGGATGAGGTCTGCATGGGTTTTGGTGGCGGATAATTTTGTCCACTTACTGCGTGGCGGGCCGGATTGGGAGAAACTGGAAGAGGAAGATCTTTTGATCTCTACAGCTGGACTCTCCACCATCATTTCATACTTTTACCTACCTTTTCCCTACCCAAAACTTCCTTTCCTTCCTTATCCTAAAAATACCCTCCACACAGCTTCTCCAATGATGTCCAACAACTTCTCCAACAAAGTCCCTGAGCGATTATTTTTCCTCGGTGCCTCCAATGTGAGGTTTATGTTTTTAAAAAAAATCTGTTTCAAATTTTTAGTTGAGAGTCGCTTACATTGCCTTCAGTGATTAATTGAAATTTTTTGTTTGTAAACACTTTATTGTACAAAATTTACAATGTACAACCACTATACAATGAATTTTAAACAATTTATGATTTAGATCTTTCTCTCGCCGGTAAATTTCTTGATATGCGACCGTCAATTGTTTCTGGTAAAAGGCATTGGTGGTAGAAGTTTTTCTAACAGTGGTTCAATTTTTTGCCAGATTGAATCGTCCCTTTCAATTTTTTCATACGGCAAACCTTTAGGACTCCACACGACAAAATAACAGTATTTACGACGAGTAATGTGTAACTGGCCTTGTACTTGGTAGAAGTAATTGTGATTCCGTTTTAATGTTGAAGCATTGTCTTCAATTTTACAGTTATCAATTTTTTTGTTCAAATCCTTCTTCTGGTGACATATTTACTATACTATATGGGCATTTCACTTCAATTATAGAATCCTTGCCAAAAAGGCCATCCGGACTTGCCGCTAAAAAGTTTTTGTTTTCATCGATAAATAGTCCACAGGCGAATACCTCTAATTTTGTTTCTTTTGTAAATTGCTCAATTGCTTGGTTTTCATTTTCTTTCCCATAATTTGTGGCCATATTTCCTTTAAATGGCGAGTACAGTAGCGAGTTTAATACTCTCGCAACTGAAGTTTTTGGCCGTAGCTTACATATTTTTGTCCAAAGTTAGAAGCTGTAAGCCGCTTACGCCTTTCAATTGTCCACAAATTATTATTGCTTTGGCCCACCGTATTCCTTTCGAGTTCATCCTTATTCGATGGAGATAATTCTTTGAAAAATTCCTCTTTATCGTTTCAAATAATTCAGCTGGCATATCTGGATCTAATTCCAATTGACCATAATTTTCATCAGGCCCTGCAACTTTTTTTCTCTTTTCTGTCGTGTTTTCGTAATACCTTAGTTTTATTTTTCGACACCTCTGTATTGTCTCCTTCGAACGTCGTTTTCTTTCAATAAAATGCTTCGTGTAGTTGCCAGGACTGTGGCCTTGGATTTTTTTTGTATTCGTGAATGGGTTGTCATTTCACTATTCCACGAAGTTACTGCTCAAGAAGCTCAACTGCTGAAGTTATCCCATTTTTGTAAAATTTGCTCTTTTTCCGCCTATAAATTTGGCTATAACGTTGTTGAATTGCTCCACAGTGTTATTTGTCACGTTAATAATAAGACTTTCTGCATTTGCTATTAGAGACGACAATAATTGTTGAATATCAGTCCTGTTCCACAATCTTGAAGATCGCTTACTAAATTTGGATCATTAGTATACTTCTCCGACTTGCAATAGTATGACGAACATTTTGTATGATCACCAAAAACATGGTTTGCGGCATTTTTTTGTCCATTTTCAGATTTTTTACTTTATCACTTTGTGCCGTGTTTTCTTGCTCTTTTCTGTAATTTACTGCTCAAACTATAGCTTTTCTCATACGTAAAACGTTTGCTTCAACCTTTTTCCTTATGTGAACTGGTACAAAGCCTTTAGCGTTGTTGGTTTTTTTTCTAAGTGCTTTTATTTTATTGCAAAAATTGCGAAGTAAGTGATTTTTGCACTTTTTTTTGTACTATGAAGTTGGGCCTGAAGCCTTGGGTTGAAGTTTCGCTAATATTGTCTTCATGTAATTAAATATTACAATTTAAGGTTTTATAAAGTTGAAAATAAAAATAAAAAGTTTTGAAGTTTAAAAAAATTATATATTTGTTTCCTTTATTTCAAACTGACTGTAATAAATATTTAAAAAAAATGTGTAGGTAAATCTATCTATAGGTAAAAGACCAACATTTTTTATAGAATTTTGAACGAACTAACACATCCTTTTTTGTATTTACTGCTTAAAGAAACTCAAAAATACAGGAGTACAAATCAAACCTCAGCAAGCGATATATCTAACATTTTAAACATTATTATTTACAAACATGTCAACTCACACGTATGATACACACAACACAATAAATCCATTTAGATTTAATTGTCTAATAAAATATGTAAGTGCTTTTATCTTTTTCGTTATCGTAATTTTAATTAGAAAAAAACTTAAGGTGGGCTATTTTTAAACCTTTTTTATCTCTACATATTATAAAGTAAAGTCCCCCGCGCCGTCTTTCTGTCTGTCTGTCTGTCTGTCTGTCTGTTCGCGATAAACTCGAAAACTACTGAACGGATTTTCATGCGGTTTTCACCAATAGATAGAGTGTTTCGTGAGGAAGGTTTACGTATGTAATTTGTCAAGGATTTGTGTAAATTGGTTGAAACATAACGATAATTGTTAGAAGTGTCGGAAAAATTCCAGCCGCCTGGTAGCTTTCATCGAAAACGCTGCCTAATCCTTTTGGGATATAACAAAACAACGCTTGGTGGGATATTCCTCTTTTATAGATCTACAAAAAAGTCCGCGATGGCATATATCTATCTTTTACTATACGCATTCTATCTTCTTATCTTATTATTCTTATCAATTGCATTTTAGATATAATGTGTATAGTAAGCTATCCGTAAAAGATAGATATATGCCTTCGCGGACTTTTTTGTAGATCTATAAAAGAGGAATATCCCACCATTAATTGTTTTGTTATATCCAAGGCTGGGCAGTATTTGAAATACTTGTAATTGAAATACGTATTTGAAATACAAATACGTATTTTGTATTTGTATTTCAATTACTTCCTAAAAATGTATTTTGTAATTGGTATTTCAATTACATGGGGCTGAGGTATTTTGTAATTTGTATTTCAAATACTTATGGCTTCAAAATACATTTTCAAATACATTTAGCGATCTTAATAATGATAATGAAAAATAAACTGACATAGATAATACGTAGACTAAAAACGCTAGAATCCAGAGCTATATGTTATGTGTGTTAATATTTAGGGTTGGCAACACGTCCTGTGCTATAATAGCACTGTTATTGTACATTTTCTATCATATTTGTATCATATTATGTAATGCTTGTCATTGCTTTGTATTGTACATTTTTGTGTCATAGTATTAGATCAAGCACTATAGGAATAATTTGACTGAATACTAAACTATTTTTAAGTTAATTACAGTAGAGCGCACTTGAAGTGAAATAACTAGTGTCCGACCGAAACAGGATTTTCTACCGAAAACGAAACCGAATATTCGATATCTTTCTCAGTTTCGGCCGAAACCGAAACCGAAACTTTTTTAGACATGTTAAAAATCTATTGTTTACTGAAATTCGGCTTATTTTTTACACTTTTATTCACTATAAAGTAAGGACCTCATAAATTGAGTACTATAATTTTAATTGCGTTTACAATCACAACATTTTTTTACATTAACTCCACATGAGAGACCCAGAGAAAAATAATTTCCCTCAGGGCGTATGTCATCTTTGAAGATGCTGTATGGAGGGTCTTTTTGGGGAGAGGAAGGAGGGAGGAAACATAGAGGCCGGGTTCCACAGCCGAGCTGTTGAACTCAAGAATGAGTCATAGAAACGACCCGTTCTCATGTGACTATATAGTATATTTCGGATAGCGCCGTGTACGGAGACTAGCATTAAAAAGTAGTATGTATATCAACAGGGTACTTGTGGTTTCGTCACAATTACGAAGATTGTAAGTATCTCCATGAACGGAGGGCCTTACACCAAGCACATCAAAGGAGGGACTATTCAGAAGATCGCTTCCGTTGAAGGAGATTAGATTTTAATTTTTATTTACACTTGTTAAATAAAATTAAAATTAGAATGAAATAAATAAAAATAATTGAAGTTTGTGATTACATAAACTCACAATACAAGCACGCCGGACCGGCCAGCGAACTCAGTTGATGATGGTGGATGACACACGAGCCACGAACTCACCGGAAGTCAGTCAAACGGCACGCGATAATTCACAAATGCAGAGTTTCGGTGCGGCCGAAGGTTCGGCAGATTTTCTGCCGAAACCGAAACTGATGCCGAAACTAGATTTTTTTACCGAACCTTGACGAAACCGAAACCGAACCTTCGGTCGGTCACTAGAAATAAAACAAAATAGCGCTATACAAATGTCGTGTTATAATAATAATATATTATTATTATATTACCTAACACCTGAGTCCTTTACCACAAATTTTACAAGTGAAGCGGAGATGAGATGTGTCTTTTGAGCAATATGATTGGTCAATTTTTGCACGTCTCTGTTTCACTCTGCTCAACATTGCTTCTATTTAAACGCACCCTTAGATAAGGGCATTTATGACAATTTATTGCAACCAAAGGTTCTACCAAAACCAAATGTATTTTGTATTTTGTAATTTGTATTTTGTATTTGAAAGAAAAAATGGTTAAAATACTGTATTTTGTATTTTGTATTTCAAATACATGACTTGAAAGTATTTTGTATTTCGTATTTTAAATACATGCGAAAAAGTATTTTGTAATTTGTATTTCAATTACAGCAAAGCATGTATTTTGCCCAGCCCTGGTTATATCCCAAAAGGATTGTGCAGCGTTTTCGATGAAAGCTACCAGGCGGCTGGACTTATTTCCGACACTTCTAACAATTATCGTTATGTTTCAACCAATTTACACAAATCATTGACAAATTGCATACTTAAACCTTCCTCACGAAATACTCTGTATATTGGTGAAAACCGCAGGAAAATCCGTTCAGTAGTTTTCGAGTTTATCGCGAATAGACAGACAGATGGCGCGGGGGACTTTATAATATGTAGAGATAGAGATAATCGGTCAAAAATACATTTTTGTTGCATATGCATTTTTGAGTTTTTTTTTTAATAAGATAGGTAAGTGCCAAATTATATGAGTAGAAATTTAAGTTTTGTGGTATCATCATCATTACATAGTATAAAATGAAGTCGCTCAAAATGTATGTGCGCATAAATCTTTTAAACTACGCAACAGATTTTCATGCGGTTTTCACCAATAGATAGAGTGATTTAAGAGGAAGGTTTATGTGTATAATAAATGCTTATTATAGTAGAGAAAAGCCAAGAAATTCAAATATTCAATTTAGGCAAAGGGCAGCGCGCAGCGGGCAGCTGGCGAGCGGATGGTGTGGATTTTATAAAGGTTGGGTAAATGGCATTGTGTTTCGTTAGCCACAGCAACGTGTGGCCGGGTCTGCTAGTTATTAATAAAATAAAAACAAAATTATATGTTTATTTCGAATTATAAAATTTGAAAGCGTATTTCATCATCTTTCAAAAACAGTTTTTAGTTTTCGGATGCGTTCACAAATATTAAAGTTATTTGGAATTTATTGGAAAGCGGAAATATTTTGACTTTTCGAAAAACAGGCCCGAGGCCTGAGAGGTTAATACTAATTTTCAATAATAACTAATGTATCATAGAGAATAATCATATGTATGTATATAATAATTCGATGTAGTTGGTTTGACTGCATATTTATAAACGCAAATACAGTGAAAACTTTAAAACTACTAACCTACATAGAGTTCTAGTAAAATAATTCGTAATTTGTCGGTAATAAGCGTGAACAGAAGACATTGTTACAATACCTATCGACGATATTTATAAATAACCGACAATAGCAGACCTCGTGCGTTTAAAAATAATGGGCCCTTTTTCTGTCACACCGCAAGGCCGATTCAAAAACTTCATTAGCGACGAAATAAGTCGAAACATGCTTTATCTAAACAGAATATTGGATATGGCGGTATGAGGCGAAAGACGGTAGGCATGAGACGCAAAGGGGGCGAGAGGGTGTACAAGCCAAACACTCACGTGGTCTCACCAACACATCGATAGCTAGTTATTTTTTGAGCGCGGTGCGATAGCGAGAATTTTTTAAAATACCTACCGTCGAGATTTCTCACCGGTGCTATTACCTCTTAATAATGATAATGAAAAATAAACTGACATAGATAATACATAGGCTAAAAACGCTAGAATCCTAAAGTATCGTCTTGTGCTATAGCACTCTTACTAATGATTATTTGTTGTTTTCTTATCATTGATTTATAATGTACTGTACATTTTTTTTTATGTCATGCTAGTTATTATTATTGTCTTGTGCTGTAGTAGCACTGTTATTGTACATTTTGTACCAAATTATATTAAGCTTGTCATTGCTTTGTATTTTACATTTTTGTATCATATATTAGATCAAGCACTATTGGAATAATTTGACTGAATACTAGATTATTTTTAAGTTAATTGCTGTAGAGCGCACTTGAAGTGAAATAACACAAATTGCGCTATACAAATGTCATTTATGTATATAAAAATGAATCCTTGTTTCCCTTGGTCACGCCATAACTTCAGAACGACTTTACCTATTTCATTATTTTTTTTTAAAGTTTTCTAATACTTTGTAGAAGGTTCTTACGGAAAAAAAAATTAAGAAAATTACGTAGAAAATTGGATAATTTCAGAAAACTTGACGACTATTTTAACTTCGCACGTTTGATGAAATTGAATTCAGCAGGCAGCTGTTTTTTTTTGTAACAAAAGTATTGTCTATGGATTTTTTAATTATAGATATTTTAAATAGGTACCTTTGTTAGGTACCAGATTTGATGGACTGTTCTTATAATATACAAAAATGAATATTCATAATATGTGAAATATGAAAATTTTAATAAAAAATTGTAATAGCTGGCACGCGAGTTGTTTGAAAACTGAATGTACTGGGACTGAATATATGGAACGCGGGAGAGGATAGTTGGGACGGGGGAGCAGGAAAGGGGAGTGGCGGGGAAGGTGGAAGGGGAACGCGGAAGGGGATGCGTGAGGGGAACGGGGACGCACGGGAAAGTACATGCAGGGATAAACAATTTATTTCTTTGAATATGGCATTGCAATGCCTGCCGGGAACTAGCTAGTGTTATAATAATAATTATTATTGTTATCTAACACCTACGTCCTGTACCACAAAACTTTACAAGTGGAGCGGAGACAAAATGTGTTTTCTGAGCAATATGATTGGTCAATTTTTGCACGACTCTGTTTCACTCTGCTCAGCTTTGCTTCTATGGAAACGCACTCTTAGATAAGGGCACTTACGACAATTTATTGCAACCAAAGGTTCTACCAAAACCAAATGTATTTTTGTATTTTGTATTTGAAATTAAAAAATGGTTAAAATACTGTATTTTGTATTTTGTATTTCAAATACACGACTTGAAAGTATTTTGAATTTCGTATTTTAAATACATGCGAAAAAGTATTTTGTAATTTGTATTTCAATTACAACAAAGCAAGTATTTTGCCCAGCCCTGCACGCGCATAAAAAATATTCACAGGTACCGGTAATATCCTCCCCAGTATGTAGTGTTGAGTTGGTATGTCGGTATAATGCAGGGAGCATGTCGTATCGCAATCTCACCCCATCCTCGTCCCTTGCTTCGGGCTCCTTTGTGCGGCTGATGACATGCTAATGACCAGCGAGGATGAGGGCGTAGGTAGCCATGCACCGCGGGAAGGCCGTATGCCGCCCGCCTTCCGCCCGCCCGCTGCCCGCCCGCCGCCCGCCGCCCGCCTCAAGGATATCGGTAATTCTAAATTTTACTAATGAAAGCTCCGTAAATTGACGAATTGGCAAAGAAACAACATTACTTTTGAAAATATTTTACACTTATTTTTTAAAATTTTTAATAGAATAACTTTTGAAGGTTTTACCCATCATAGTAATGTACTCGTACTATTGATGAAGAAGCTAATACTAATAAATCTGAACGAAACATGAAACAGAAACAGACACCGAAAAATATTGAGGTAACTTTCACAACTGGAAATCGAACCAGGTTCTGTCTTACCGGGTCGAAGCCTCAAGTAACTCGGCCATTAGGACATTAAAAAAATGGCATCCCAATATATTGAAAAAAAATATGACGGTAATTCTGAATTTGAAATATGAGACCAACAAAAATGACGTAAAATACTTAGGTCCCATAGAAAAAATAAAATAATTACATTAGGTTTTGTATTTTCATGAAATTAAAATGACGCCACAAAGTGAGTATGCAATCACTGAAGAAAAGTAAAAAAAAATATTGAAAAAATTGTCGATAAATCGACATTTTGCAATACCCTATATCTTTGGTTGCTCTGGAATCGGAACATTTTTAAGGTAAATTCGTGAGACTCCGTTTCTCTCCGTGTAGCGCTCGTTAGCGCCGACCTGTCCGGTGCACCGAGGCGTGACCCGTCGGTAAATGTTTACCTTCCGAATCACCGGCCTGCGAAGGAGGAAGGAGGGCGACTCACACTCACTATTCACTACTCACTTTTCCTGCTTATGCTCTCCGGGTAAATAAAATATCATTTCATTTATTAGGTGAATACCGATGAATTGGAGATGATTTGTTTTTGACCACTATGCGTATACCACCCTACACCCAACAATGTAGTAAGTATATTGATGTGTATTGGAAGAGTGAATCATATTGTCTTGTTGTACGGTTATATTGACAAGGTAAAATGCTATCAGTCAATATACAACACGTACAACAAGACAATATTATTCACCCTTCCAACACACATCAATAAACTTACTACCGGCATGCTAACGGTCAATATTCTCGCCGATGATTATGTGTTCGAATCTTCAAAGTTTGAACGGCCTATTATTTAAAAAAAAGGTTAGGTTAGGTCAGTGTTCATGTGACATAATATGAACAGTGTTCGCATGACCAAAATATCAAGGTTGGGGATAACCACTGGCTAACAAGTATTGGGGCTAACCGTCTAGGATTATAAATGGTCCGGTGATCTTATGATTTGTTAAATATATTATGACTATGACATTTGGAAAATAAAAATGCTTAGGATTAGGAGCTCAAGGCACGCTGTTTTTACACTTCAATAATAATTGTGACTAACTAACCAACTAGTCTTTTCTCAGATGAGTTAGTCAGAGAACACCCACACAAACCCTTCTCTTATTTGCATTTTTGACATTACCCAAAATACTCTTAAACTTGATCACGGCATGTATTTACGTCCCCGACTTCTTTCACCCTCTTTCGCTTCAACATATTCCCCGGACACCCTTTCCTTGCTTCCCTGCTTCACCCTCTCTACAAGTTCTAACCAACTTATTTCCTTCGGCCTTCGGTTTTTTCTCAATAACAGTCATAAGTAGGTACGTGAACGTATTTAGCACACGTGTATAAATATATGATACAAGAAATCTAGGCCTATTCAACAAAATCAATGTTTGTAACTGCCTGCTTTCCCTGGCAGATATAAAGTTCGACGTTGGTTTATATATAAAATGCATGTTTTATTTATTACAGGAATTACTCTCCACGTCTATTCGTAGAAATCAAATTTATGAATCGGGCGTCTGGGCCGAGAGCCAACAGATGCATTTTGCAATTAGTTTTATCTGTGTTTTCTAAAGGCCTGAACAGAGAAGTGCATGTGCTGCAGCATAAATTGTAAGCTTCATAAATTCAGTTCTTAAATAATTTCCTGCACAGAATTGCTGCTCTCGATAATAATCACGCTTTTGTTATCTGCAATGAGATTATTGACGTGGATTAAAATTATACTAAACTATGATTTGATGTTTATTTTCTACGGAAATATAACAAAGTATGTTATTGTTAGATAATGTTTCACTTGGGTTGCATCAGACGCTGATTTGGTGAAACCGCAATAACATATTATTACGTACCTACCTAAATATTCACTGTTTTTATGTGTGCACTGAAATTATCCCTTTGTGAAATAGTGATGAAATTGCTGGGGGGAAGGGGGAGGGTTTTTTTTTATTATTATTAAGTTAAAAGAAACATAATATTTCGCTTTCTTAACTTAAATACAGAGCATATATAGTACAGTAGTAAGAAGTGATATTTTTAATTTTGTTCCAACATTTTGAGTTTAAATAGTTTTTTTTAAAGGTTTTTATATTATTTTCCGTTTTTAGGTTATCTGGAAGAAGATTATATATATGAACTCCCTCGTGACCAATACTTCTCTTGCCACTTTCAGTCTTGACAGTTTTTGTGTACAATTTATTGTGTTGTCTAGTATAATGTTCGTGTACTTGTGATGTTTTTATAAATGTTGTGTTTGTGTGTATAAGTCCATTTTGTATTTTGTAGATTAAAAGACATATGTTATATTCGTACAATGTTCTTATTTTCAAACGGTTCATTTCCTGGTAAAGTTTTTTTGTGGGAGTGTCTGGGTTATAGTTGACGAGTTTTTTAATAACTTTGTTCTGTATTATTTGTAAGTCGTTTAAGTACGTAATGTATGTTTTTCCCCATATTTCTATTAAATAATTTAGGTGGGACTGGATTAAGCTAAAGTATAAGCCACTCTTTTCCTCTGTTGGTAGAAGATGAGCAATTCTACCAAATACACCAATTACTGGCATGATTTTTGTTTTTAGTTTTTCTACGTGTTGTTTAAATGTTAAATGTTTATCAATATATAAGCCCAGGTATTCTTCGCTATCTAGGATATGTAGGTCTCTTTCTTCTATTTGTAATGGTTATATCTACCTGTCACATTATTTCATCTTAATCAAATGGAAAAGCTGATTATATAAAAGCTATTTAATATTTATAACGGATCTGGCTATAAAAGGCGCCCAACAACAGCGAGTCCTCGAAACTGTCGTTTAAAAAAAGTTGAAGCGTGACAATGAAGTAGGTAGGCACGTACTCGTATAAAAAAGTATTTGTTCTAATTTAAATATCATATATAAATTTAATTAAACAAATATTCAATCACTTATTATTCAAAATTTAATCATCGCACTAGATTGTCAAAACAAATTATTAGACAAATAAAACCTTCAACTAGGGATGTCAAAAGTGAAAAAAAATATCGATATATCGATGTATCGATATTTATTAAAATATCAATATCGACGTCGATATATCGAGGAAAAAATATCGATATATCGGTCAAATTTTCAAGAGATTTTGCGTTTTTAAAATAATAGTGTATTCAGCACAATATTATCAATAGTAATTTTTGTACACATTTGCTTTTTTTAATGTACAAAAATCTCAATAAAAATGAAGGTATTTTTATCGCTATTCATTTTTATTACGTAATAATTACAAAAATATCAAAAACTCAAAAGCTGTCTTCTAACTTATATGTAAACTGAGACGCATATAAAGTTTGTATGCGTCTCAGTAACATTCTATTGGCGTATCAATCTGTCATAAAGGACTTCGTGTTTGGAACAAGGTATAGTCAATAATCATAGACAATTGGGAACCAACACATAGGAGTGGCTTAGAAAAAAATTGCGAAAAATAGCATACACATCTATGTATGTACCTACACACATGAGATAGTATTGGTGATCACAAATACTAATGCAAAGACAATAGATTTGTAAGCTATTAATAGTTAAAATTTCAACCGCCAGATGTCATAACCCAATACAGTTACTTTTTTTCCGTTCGTTCCTATACGGTTTTGGATTCTAGTGACTTTAAACACATAAATTTAAAAAAATATCGTTTTTGACACAATTTTCGATATTGGATATTTTGTATCGATATATCGGATCAAAATGTATCGGCTAAAAATATCGATATATTGAATTAAAAATATCGATATATCGATACTTTTTCAACAAGCCTACCTTCAACGCCCAAACCTCAATTTACGTAACATTTTTGATTGGGCTTCTCCACACCAGCAGAAGTCCGGTGTTCAGTCAAGTAGATAAATAAATATAAATTCTTCAACAATCGCAAATTCACTTTGTGGTATAATTTAACAAAAATAAAACTACACGAAGTTCATAAATAAAATACACCACTAAATAGTGTTGTACACAGCTTACTTGTACAGAAGAGTGTTTTATGCTCATAAAAAAATGTAACATACGTATTCACAAATGGAACTCTAACTTAACCATTAACTTGTCATAACAAATCGTTCATAAAATCAAGACCTTTATTGCACAATCCCAGAATCTAACCAGTCGATATTACGTAAACGTATGATTAGGACCTTTCCACACCAGAAGAAGTGTCCGAGTCCGGAGTTCATGTCAAGAGCGAGGATAGTGAGGTGCCTACCGTGCCGCAGCCGTCAGCGACTGCCGGACGGGGTCGTGATCGTGACTACCCAATGACATCTAATGAAATTTCAACCGCCTCCTCAGCGCGGCCAGCAAATCACTCTGGGCCACTTCACACGGACGTGTCAGTCAAATATTTACACAACGGCTACTGGACGTGCGAAGTGAACAAGTTTTTGAGCCACTCCGTTTATTTATTGTGCGGCGCGGGTAAATATATCGGACTCTGATCCAGGATTGTATCAGTCTCTAAACGAGAAGATGGGGAATATTATCTCTGTATTTTTTAAATTTTTTATTAGGAAACAGCCACAGGGGTGCATCTATATAACAATGATGTTTTTCACTTCTTCTAACACAGCAAACTTATTTTGTGGCACCATTTGAATTCAAATTAATAAAATACTTAGTTTTTACCACTTTTATTGTTTACAAAAACTAACATGTTTCGTGAGCAATGCTCACTTCCTCAGGGTTTTTATTGATACTAATTATAAATAATAGACATAGACAATGGTGTCAATTGAAAAAGAATAGACATAGACAATGGAAATATGAGAGTGGGTAGTGGAGAGAGGAGCAATGGGGGAAAATTTACAAAGGGAACAGGTTTAATATTGGGTCATTAAAGAATTTTTAATTATTAATAATATTCTAATTCGCTTTAACACTCTTTCGGATTTATAAAATTTCTAGGTTATCCAACTGAATGCCATTGGCATTACAATGTATTAACTCTATTCCATTATTGAAGTTAAAGGTGTGACTGGTTTCCACCAAATGGTTGGCAAACTCCGAGAAACTGTTATTGTTTAAAGATTTCATATCTTCTTTAATCTTATTAAAAGCACGTGGGTGCATAATAACATCTAAATAATACACTTAAGAGCGTTTAACCAGCCAGCGACCGAAAATCCACATTTCGTCGAAAGTTGTTCTTACGATCGTGCAGGGTGGTTACAATGAGAAAGATTAATTATTCTCCGTACCAGCTTTTTAAAATTACAACTCAACATCGATTTTGTTTCATTCTAAATTTGCTTTAATTTATACCTACATCCAAAAATGCCGAAAGGCGTGGTGATAAAACTATTAAAATAATGTACTTTTTGTAATTATTTTTTGATTATAAGTATTTATCATTTTTCAATAATGTCTAAGTTAAATAAGAATGTTAAAAAAAATTGAAATGTATTAGTTTGTAAGTGCGCAAATAAATACACAAACGGACCAATTTTCGTCAAGAAACACATGTACGAATATATTTTTTTATGATTTTATTTAAACTCTAATTAAAATTCTAAAACATGCGATACCCAGATAATGTATTGATTTATTTTACTGCATGATTATATGATTTGAAATGGGTGTGGTATAATACAAAATCTTTTTTGAAAATTTAACAAACTGCCAACGACTTATAGAATAACCTTATTAAACTAAAAATAAACATTTTTTCTCAAAATTTAAAACATGCGAATGCTAGATAAAAGAACAATCTTTCGAAATCCATTTATAATTTTTTGTGGAAAAGAGTCAATACGTCTAAAATCTGATTTTAAAATGACATATTTCTGGTTTTCTCTGGTAATACCCTCTTAATTATTTAAAATATCCCAGTATCCAGTTCACCCCTGCCTGCACACATCAGATAGCTAAAATAAATAATTAAGCGGTAGAATAATCAGATCAAATTGTTTAGTTTATGAGACACGGTATTCAGTACTGAGTTCACAATTTATTCAACTAGTAAACATCCTTGAAATCGAAATTCAGTGTTTACACAATTCAATGACATGTAAATCAATATTTGCGCTTTTATGCGAGTTTTTGTTGACACATAATCATCACAATTGTATATTAGTCGGCGATGACTGAATATTTTCTGAATATACACGTAATTTGGGAGGCGGGTTTGGGTACCGCCGCCCCGGAAACCATTTATTAGATAACCAACACCTTTGCCATAGGTCTAGCATACTTAGCAGGGGTGCCCGGGTTGCGTATTTACATTTTAAATATACCTCTATATTGGTTATTTTTTATCACATTGCAAAAACAAAAATTGTTCTAAAATCTAGATAAAATAATCTTTCTGGTGTGTATATTAGAAATTAATTATTTTATTTTTAAATATTTAAATTTTAATATTATTCCCATATATTGTAAATACACCTCTATATTGACATTTTTTTATCACTTTGCAAAAAAAAATGTTCTAAAATCTAGATAAAATAATCCCTCCAATGTGTATATTAGAAATTAATAATTTTTTTTCTAAATATTTAAATTTTGATATTGAAAATTTAAAGCGACTGAAACGCGGTAGGGATTGTAAATACGCGCCCGGGTTTATGGGGTGAGGTTTGTCCAGGTATTGGCGGTGGATGTGTCTGCCCACCTACTGCGTGGCGGTCCGGATCGAGAGAGCTTTTGACCATTGCCTTGCACCATTGTTGGAGGGATGGATTCCTACGTTTGTCGCTTCTGTACAAACTGATCCCCAGATTCCTACCCATTACTCATATCTTTTTCCTATATTTCCTTTCCTTAAAAAGATTCTCCACACAGCATCCCCTAAGATGACATAGGCCCTGAGGGAAATTATTTTCCTCAGGACCGCCTGTGTGGAGCTAAATTTAAAAAAAAGTTATGGCTAGAATGCAGGTATAAAATGATTATAATAATTATAATAAGAAAACTACGTTTGAATGCCGCTTTATTTTAATACTATCTGGTACCCGACATGCGTTGCTATGCCATTCAAAGAAATAAATTGATTCTCCCTGCGTATCCTTGCCCGTGCATCCCCGATCCCTCCCACCTTCCCCACCATCCCCCTCCCTCGTGTCTTTCCTCTCCGCAAACCCCACCTTCCCCTGCCTTTCCTCCCTGCCGCTAAAATATATGATATACACATATTTTCATTTTTACAAATTTCGTAACGTCAGAGCTTACTATACGCCTATGTTACTCGCTGACAATTTAGCTTTCTATTGGTAAAAGATTCGGAGCCTATTCAATGCAAACGAACAATCAAATCTTTCCTCTTTGTAGTATTATAAAGATATTAACCAACCGGTTTCGGTTCAACCTTCTTCAGGGGTGTATAAAAACATTTTGAATACATACAGAGATATAGACCACTCAAAGGTAAAATAGAAGAGGGAGAGAGAACACCAACTTTGGCGGGGACGAGGGGGGAGGTACGTAGGAGAGAGGGGTAAAAGTAGGTGTGGGGAAGGGAAAATTGATAAATCTAATAGCTTATTTAAGAAATTGGATTTATTTATTATTAATTTTTTTTTTAAACTTCAAAAGCTTCTAGATTTTTAAGACGTAGACCGATCATAGGTTATTTTTTGAAGTAAAACTTCTTTATGCACGCTTGACTTGGGGAGTAAGCTGGTGAATGCGTGGCGAGGGCGTTATGAAAAGTGTGATCGAGCAAGGCGAACGGTCGAGCGAGGAGAACGGAAGTTGAGAGGGAGATATAAGTTAGTGAAGTTTTATTTCAGTTGTATGGTCAAAGTTAAAGTTAAAGTTTAAGCTTAACTTTAAATGTTATTTGATTAATTTGTGTTATTTCACAATTTATTCATTTAAAACAATATATAGTATATTTGCAGCACGTTCCAGAGTGGGGAAGATACTCTCTAGAGAATCACCCTGATGTGAGACCACCATTCAGAATTAAAACGTTGCTCTGGTATTAGCCGTGTTTGGTGACCAGATCTGAATAGCCAGGTACTTCCCCACCTTCCTCTTCCCTATCTCCTTCCGCTCCCCACTACCTTCAGCCTCACAACATTCCCCAATTGGGCATGTCATAGTCTCAATGGCTGCAGACGGGAGCAGTTGCGACTCTTGTGCGGTATTCATGTAAAAAAAAAAAACTAATTTCGCTTGTGTGGAAGCACTATGTGAAGCGAAACAAAACATGATTTTTTTCTTCAACGGCGTAAGCCAGAGATGAAAAAATATATATATGCACACACATATATTTTATAAAATTTTCATCCAATTTTTTTTGAAAAACTCAGGTTGTGCGACCTGGTTTTAAAAAAGATGGACAGGATAATGATAGGATAATCATGATAGCTACATCTGAAATAGAAAAACAACTTGTTTCTCTTAGTAGGTTTGTATAGTTAGAACGAAGGACTTCAAAAAAATTGAAATTGGGACTCGAACCCAGGATCTCTCGTCTTACCGGGACGAACGCCTTATCAATTCGGCTACTGAGGCCTCTTATTTTTAAGTCATTTTTGTCAATCTCATGTTTCAAATTTTAGAATTAACAATTAGTCTAGTTCGAAGAACTGGTTTGTAACCTAGATAGTATCTCGGATAAACAAATCCGATTTTATTTTTCATTTTTCTAAAACTCTGAATGAATACTTACTCATTTTTTATTAGAACAACTCTAAAAAACAGTATTGTTCAGCAAGCTTCATCCTGCATTTTTACTGCTTTTACAAATGCACATAGGTAGAAGGAAATGTTATTATTATGGAATTGAAACGATACGCTAAACGTAAAGAAAACCGCGATAAGATAGGTGTTTAATCTCAACGACATATTCAAATTTCCTAAATCAAATCATGGAAATATCGTCACGTCTGCATTTTAATGTGGGATCTTTTGCATAATCCTCCGCTGGCTGGGACCTGGGATCTGGGACCTGGGACCCAGGACACAGTGCACACTGTCGGAGGACACGGATTATAATACAGCCTTAATAAATTCTCAGAAATTGTTGGAAATTTTATAATCGTTTCCGGAAATTTTCAACTACTTTCACAAAGCCCTTAGATATGTTTTTAATAAAAACAGGAAAGAATTACAATATCCCATTTTTTCATTCGAAAACTTTGCGTTATTATTTAGAGAGGAAAGAAAAGTTTTTTTTACGTTTTGGGATCTAAATCAAAAAATTCTCGGAATCTTTACATGAATTTGTATTGAATTATTATTTTAGCTTTTCCATTTATATTCCCCCAAGACTTTAGTTTCAACGAAAAAATGTTATTTGGATTTTGTATAACGCAAGAAAAGACACAATACATTAAATTGTTTCTCTGCCTAAAACAGTAGCGGAATGTCATGTTTTCCACGTGTTCTCCAGTCGGCACAGTGACCGGGTTCAGAGGGTTCACGGTGATCTGGATGGAGCGGCCATCTGTGGACCAACACACATATTAATTGGAACACGTGTGAAGGTCTAAAGATATTTATTATTTTCTTTGTGACATACACACATTGATGTTATTGATCGATGTTCACATATAATGTGTGATATATTGTGTGATATATGTGTGGTAATAGGAAAATTAAACAACTTGATTTACTTTTTTAAAAACTTGAGAAATATTTTAAACATATGCGATATAAAAAATATATACCTCGCACTTGCACAATCCATAATGAAATACGGCATTATTGCCTGGGGCTGTGCCAGTAAAAAATACATTAATACACTGTTTAAAGCTCAGAAAACCCTAATAAAAGTAATACTTATGTTACCAATACTAACACCCACTTCAATCATATTCGAAAAATTCCCAGTGCTGAAAATTCAAAAATTATATTCAAAACAAATACTTACTTTCCTTTACAAGAACTTATCCACATTTAACACTTCACAAATTTCTCGCAATACTAGAAAAAGACATGCTCACCAACTACAAATACCAAAAACAAACACATCCTTTGGACAAAAACACTACAGATACCAGGCTATAAAACTATACAATTCTCTTCCTACACAATATAAAACAACTAATATTATTGAATACAAAAAAAACATAAGAAACTGGCTACAATCTTTTTAACTTTTAATTTATAATTTTTGCCGAATTGAAGTCTATTTTATATTTTGATTTTTATTGTTTCTCTTTTTATATTAGCTATTAACACTATTTTGTTTTACTATTCACAATTTATAATTTACAACTGAAAAATGTCCTCTACAACACAGGTGAACTCCTAGTGTGGAGGACAATATATTATACCTTTGTAATGTAAATGTACTAAAAATAAATAAATAAATTTATAATCAATGTTGACGATTTAGAAAATCTATGCCGCCTTGCCATCACAGTGCGTTTTATACTGTAAGGACGCTTATATGTACATGATTTACTTTTAAAGTTATTAAAGTTACAAAACTATTCACAAAACAGTAAGAAAGGAAATATATTATTTTCAATTCAACTTATGGTCACGGCGACCTACATATGGTTCAAGCGGTACGATCCTTAGTTTTAGACGTGGTTAAAAATAAACTGCTTTCCCTCTCCTCTTCCTTCAAAAAGTTCCAATAACCAATACCTATAAATAAAAAGCATAATACCATATTCCCACAGCTGACAAACTTGCTGATGAAGTTGCAGGAGTGTACAACTTTAGATCTCTACGTAGGTCCTAAATACCTGTTGTTTTTTTAAAAAGAGAATTTTTTTTTGCTTGTTTTTATATGAATCTCAAAATCAGTCCGTAATCAAAGGTACAAAGTGTCAAATTTAAATTGCCATCTTCCGGACAAAGCCACAATCCGCCATTTGCTACCCGCTACCCGCTATCATATAGAGGCAAATATTAGCCGAGACGTCACATGAATAATGAGTCTACAGAGACGATGCGAGTGCGGTTGATGGGAGGTCACGCTCCAAGCGCAGGGCGAAAGCTGGAAGGATGGGGGATGCGATCGGAATGCACCCAAGGAACCGCGGAGAGGATTATCGAGCTTTAGAGGAAATAACAAGGGAGATTAGAGGTGAGACCAAATAACTATGAAAGATGTCGGTACGTTCTTCGGTTCAAGAATAGGTATACTACAGTTGTCAGGGATGTGACGTGATTTACATAATGAGCTTTTGGTTGATTTTGATTTTTATGGTTGAAAATGTTTTTCGCGACTTTTAGATAAGGCGAAGATGTTATTTCCTAAAAAAGCAATCGGTTCATCGGATTTTTCAATCTGAAATAAAAAATACCTATCAAATTGCAAAAATATGGGATATTTCACGGCATATCGTTGACAAGCATTCCAAAAAGTAAAGCATGTGGATGTATTTGCTCTGACCACGATTCAGAATTGAAACGATACCTGGAACTGGATTATAATATTTTGTATACTTTCTCATCCCCTGTTTTGTCTATTTAAGCCAACCCCACACCAATCCCTCCACATAGCATCCCCAAATATGACATAGGCCCTGCTGTGGAAATGATTTCACTTTTGGGATATTACGTGGAGTTAAATCAAAACAACAAAAGCATTCCACACCGGTGATGCATTTTTTTAGATTGCTTATTTATATAGAAGAGGTACTACAACTATAATAATTTTTAATAGCTACATCGGTAGGTACACAGGCAATCGGGTATGTACCTATGCAGTTTAATAGGCGCTAGGTCTACGTAACAAAATACCTATTTTACAAAACAAACAATGAATAAATAAACTCTTTTAATATCTCTAATAGATCGTTGCCATCGAATTATCGCAGAGTAGGGAAACCTGACGACATCCTGTTAAATCAATGGACTCGCTTCTCGAAGAGATAAATTGGAAAAGTTTGTAAATATTCAAAAATTTAATAAAACGTCGGAAGCTGTCAAAAGGAACTTAGATATTTTATAATTTATTATTAAATATTCTCAGTGGCTCTTTCATCATTGACCGCAACTGATGGCCGTCATATTATGAAAGGACAGATTTCGTAATTTATGCGCGGCGTGGAATGTGTCGTGTGACTGTGTCTTTATTCCAACATGAATTTTCACGTTATTAAGAAAATAACAATGAAAGTGATATATTATTTTTCGTGAATTATGTATTGTCATACATATATAACATGTATACATTGGTTTCTTTGATTCGTGGATCTTTATACATATATGTATCTTTACTACACTGAGTATCAAAATAATTATATTATGTATATTATAAATGTGTTTTCTATGCATATACATACTTCCAAAATATACCAGGCGGAATATTTTATTACACAACAATAACTTCGCCATAAACTCTTTGATAGAAAGAATACATAGGTTGGGCAATAAACTAATTGATGTCGTTGACATATTTAATTTAAACTTCGACACATTTTTTTTATTTTTTTTTTATTTATTTATTTTAGCATATAAAATATAATATACATTTAGATAATGTAGTAATTTGCGTACATGTTCATTTTAAAATACGTTACGTTAATTGTTACGTGGGCTCATTTAAAGTCAAATGAGCCCACCACTTTTTAGATGTAAATAATGAATGAAAAATCATTTGATTTTATTTAGATTGTCTTCTGTTTTTTTATTGTTCGTATTTTAGATGCAAACAACGAGTAATTAAGAAAACATTAATGTGTTTTGATTTTTTTTTTGTTGCTCATAGGTATATAAAGTCAACCATGTGGATTTAGCATTAGATATATTCTTTTTTATTATATTGAGTTTATGCTTTATTTATATAGGGTGTCCGGGAGTAGAGTGGATTAACTTCGGGAGGTGATTCTACATTATGGTAGGAGTAAAAACGATTTATAACTTTTTCTGAAATTCCAATTTTTTTCCCATACAAAAAGACATACCTACTAAAAATCCTTAGTGTAAGGTAAAATTACTCGCTAAAGTTGCTGTTAGCTTGCCGGGCGCGATTGTTGCAACGTTGATTGGTAATAATAATGCTGCCCGCACACGCCCGGTCTAATTTTATCTTTTTACCACAAAACTATCACTAAAAATTGGAATTTCGAAAAAAGTCGTTTTTTTACTTATAATATCATGTGGAATCACCTCCTGAAGTTAATGCACATTACCTCCGGCACCCTATATATTTTGTAATCTTTTTTAAATAATTTAATATTTTTACGCATGTTTAAAGAACTTAAAAAAAATAAGCCATGCTGAGTTAACCATTTAAAATTTCAGGTCGTTTCAAGTATTATGAACTTTGGTTTCTGCGTCAAAGTTAAAATATAGGTTCATAATAAATTGATGCACTCTATTGTAAACCTGATGTGATGGTTCATCATTCGGGCTAATAGTTGCGATAATAATTGTCGGTCGCGAGCATCGGTCGCGTACGATATGTGTACAGGCGAATGAATGGAGAGCTGTAGTGCAATATTAATAACGCTGATGGTCAGCTGCGCGAGTCGCTTCGCGCCGCGTACGAGGACCATCGCGCATCGGTCCAGCTCATCGGCGTTACGCCGCACTGTGGTTCTAAAGACTGATCCAACTGTACTTTATTATTTGCTTTACTTAAAATCTTTTTTATGACTTATGTATGAACCCCTGTGTTTATCGAACTAAAGTTATCCATGTTGGCGATGGAAATAAAACCACTTAAATAAGAAAAGCAACCACAGAGAAAAAACAAATCTTACACATAAAAAACTTTCAAACAATCATCTAATGTTAAGGTCAAGCGCAAACATGCTCTACATGCAGAAACAAATAATGCAGGGCCAAAAGAGTTTAATTATTTTTGGGTGTGGTAAAACAAATATGGCGATTCCAGGCCAATTGCTCTGACAAGGCACTGCATTTTTTTAATCAATCATAGTGACTGGCTTAGACTACTGAAACATGTAGCCAATTTCGCAATCTCAGTTTCAGTGCGCCAATCGAAAAAATAGCTCCTTCCGCGGAAAGCCGCCCCCGCAAGTACTGAAACAGATACATATATGTTCTATATAAAGAAAAAAAATACAAGTGCGCACTTCAAACGAGATAGAACTTTCAGAAAATTTAGAGTAGACAAGAGAGGGAGGATACGAAGCACCAAACAAAGAGGAAACCGATTATAATATCTCATTCTCTCGCAGGCTAAATCCTATCGCTATTTTTCGTTTCATCGAGTTTCAAATCGCAACGGTGCTTAAGAAGTTTTTACTTTAATAATAATCAACACGGACAAACGCGGGCAACAGATTCCATGTCCAAAATATTTGAAATTTACTTAATAATTGAAAACAAATCACTGTTTACGTAAGTCAGTAGTATAAAAAAAGTTATGATAGATACTTACGATTTAACTTATTATAATATTAATATACATATGTACATATACCGAGGAATGCGTCCGTAATTCTCAAATAATTTGATTTAACTGTAGATGCCCACGATAAGGTGTTTTCATGGCAACTTAGGCCGGCCGCAAACATCAGATTTTTCCATCCGATTGTCTGATCAGACAACCGGAAGGCCTTCGGATAAATCGGAAAAACACCGCTCACATCCGATTCGAAAATGGAAATGGGCCACGCCTTTCCGCGCCGGCCATCCAATCCGGTCCAACAACAAACGTGGCCCCGGTATTATAACCAATCCGGTTTTCGAATCGATTTTTGTCTGATAAGACAATCGGATGGAAAAACTTGACGTATGCGGCCCGCCTTACACAGATGGTTACCTGTGAAGGGACCTACTATCATCAAATTCTACCAGCCCTATCGGGGTCTGGGGTGACGATATCAAAAAAGTTTTTTGGAACATAGTAAACAGGTATTCTATATTTTCGGGAAAAAATGGTTCATTTATAAAACACAGAATTTTGTAATTAAATGCAGTTGGTTTTGTTTTTGAGGCATCAGTGCCCTGCCAAAGATCTATTCAAAGATAGGGATAAGTAGGTAAAAGGTTGTTTCCAGTCTTTGATTAAAGCGATATTAATAAAATAAATTTAATTAAATGAAGACAACTGGACTCGATCTCTTTGGGATAAAATTCAATTTGGGAGGCGAGTTTCCCGGGTACCGCCGCCCGGGGAACCATTTATTGGATAACCAACACCTCTGCCATACGTCACCCCAAGTAGAACGCTACGTTCGGTGACTTAGCAGGGGTGCCTGATGTCATGGGGTGATGTTTGTCCGGATATTGAGAGAAACTAGGCCGATATCGGCGCCGCACTATGACATCGTCGCGTAACTGACGGTCAGCGACCGACGACGCGACGGTAAGCGACCGACGTGCACGTCGCCCTATTTCCAGCCTCAGAATATAACCCTGTTTACAAATTCACTCCTAAATCTAAATATTTAGGTTGATTGCCTCAATACATTATTTTGCTTTAATAACTCGGCTGTGGATTGTGATGGTTAATGTTCGTTTTTATGGAATTTATGAATTTATAGCTAAAATGGATAGCTTTCTTAAAGATCATTGGAGCATGACAATCAAATAAAATAGATAAGACTTTATTTTATTATAATCATTTCTAAACATGCGTCACAATACCGGCATGCGTCTCCATAATCAATGTTATGAATAAAATCTCCCGTGTGTTACCGCGTCTGAATTTCAAAGGTCTGTTGGATAATGCAAATGCGGGTTTATTCAATAATCAAATTCTCGGAAATCTGTATACAATTCTCATCCTTATAAGAATTTGTCTCACGGAGTACCTACCTACCTCCGAATAATAAATTTAAATAAATCTAGAATTCCCATCTATTGCTTACCTATAGTTTTAAGCAATATTCTCCAGTCTGATAATTGGACATGTTGAGGTATTTGCATTGCGGGACACAATAGGAGTTTTATCATCCCGCTACACCCACCAGATTAATCTGTCTCTGTTTATCTCCCGCTAACGGCCATCCTCCAAACCCTGCGATGAAAGAACTAAGAGGAATCCGATACATTGAGTATGAGCTGATGCAGTAAGATCTAGGCTTCTGAAAATTTTCTGTTTTTTCACATAAGCTCCGCACAACAGACCCTGAGGAAAAAATTCCTCCGGGGCCTAAGTCCAGTGTCATCTTTGAGGATGCTGTGCAGAGGGTCATTTCAGGGAAAGGAAGAAGAGAAAGTTTTTTGAAGGAAAAATATATGAGAAGTGGGTAGGGATCTGGGGTCAAAGTGTCCAGGAGTGACGTTTTAATCTCATCCCACTGCGGTGCTAGGCGATGGGTCGAGAGCGTCCTGCTGGAGAAGTCACGCCATGCAATAGATGAGCAAACGCATCCGCCGCCAAGACCTAGACAAACCTCACCCCATGAAACCGGGCAGTCTTGCTAAATCATCAAACGTAGCGAACCACTTCCTCAATGGCCTCTCAATGCTCCTTCGCCAAGTAAATCTTTTATTTATCATCACAATAAATATAAAAGAAAATGGTCAAACTGACCAGTGTTCAGCAAAATCGTTTTGCTGTAGGTATTCCTTATAGTGTTAAGGCGACCAATAAGATCTCCTGTTTTTTTTTACCTGCAGAGAACGTGACCTAATTAATTATCCCAGTTTTATGTCTAAAGTTTCCTTTAATATGTATGTTATACCTGTTCCTTTCTACTTGATTTTAACTAAAAAGTACACGAACATTATACTAGACAACACAATAAATTATATACAAATACTGTCAAGACTGAAAGTGGCAAGAAAAGTATTGGCCACGAAGAAGTTCACATATATAATCTCCTTCCAGATAACCTTAAAGCGGAAAAGAATAAAAAAAACTATTTAAACTTAAGATGTTGGAACAAAATTAAAAATATTACTACTATACTTGTACTACTATATTTTATATGCACTGTACTTAAGTTAAGAAAGCGAAATATTATATTTCTTTTAACTAAATAATATAAAAAAAAATATATAAAAAAAAAAATATAAAAAAAAAAACTACCTGCTGTTCTAAAGCTTAACTGCTCCACGATGCAACACGATCAGTTAATATAAAAAATTATCGGTCATTGGAAATGTCTATCATAATATGGTAGGCGCCAGAGAAGAGGAGGTTGCAACGCCACTGTGACCGACAATAACATGCATAAAACTCAGCTCGTGGAATACTTTTTATTGTTGTGGATATTTCCTTGACTTTTTCACCCCTTCGCTGCACTCCCATTTCTGTATAATCCAAGCTCCGAACCTCCTTTTCACAAACCGCCACTGTTACAATGAATCCAAATAAACGACGGCAATTTGAAAGGAACAACAAAAATGGCGTGGATGAGTAGAGAGAAACGTTACAGCCATTATTATTATTTGCGCGGGTACGTAAATAAACGAGGAGAACATCTCGAATGAACGATGACAAGAACGTTAACACAACGGCGAAAAGTGGGCCCGCCGTTTTGTAGGACTCTCCACAAAGACCGTCAGGTGCAGTCCACGCCAGTATTACCACAGCTGAAATTGGAACCTGGAACTACCGGAGCTTCAGCTGGAATTGGAACCGCACCTGGAACTGGAACTGTGGACTCAAACTGGAGGATATCATTCTTCAATGGAACCGGCAAGCTTTTGCAATAATGATGTGTCGGTATTAAAACAACTAACTAACTAATAGGATTATCTTTAAAACTCTTAAATATTTAAGAGTGAAGGGTGTGTAGACTTTGTAGCTACAGCAAAACAACATAAAAATATTGTCTTAATTTTTATTGACAAAAGATATTATAATGTTTTCTTGGTCTAAATGTTGTCTAAGTTAAAATATAAGAAAAATATCGAAGCAAATATCAAATAACACCGTATCGTTCGTTATACGGATCAAAAAGGCCAAAAAGTATTTTTATTTCATCAACTAAGAGATTCTTTTGAGAACAATTAGCAAGCTTCATGAACGTCATTCAATAGGCGCTTTTAACATACCAAAAAGGCAATAAACATACGTTCCTTATTACACTAATGCTGCAGCTCTTTCTTACACATTAAATAATGGTGAGACAAAAGATGAAACCTACAATGCACGTACGACAGTTTCAAAAAAGAAAAATACATACGTACATGGTGCGTCTCATCGTTTGTCTCACCATGATTTAATATGTAAGAAAGAACTGCAGCATTATTTTGATAAGGAACGTACTTTATTCCTTTTTTTGTATCGTCGCCGTTCTGTTAACGTGGGAATATTAAAAGCGCCTAATGGATGCTTGTCTTCCTTTCTGGACGTAAACTTATTTTCATTTTAACGAATTCTTTCATTTGTAATTGCAATTTGATAATATAGGCATTTATATTCACACCCCTTATTAAATTCTCTGATTTTATATTCCGTAAATCTCAGCCCCAATTTCTTTGAAATTCCTGTAAAAAATGATAAAAATATAATATTACAGACAGATTCGGCGGCGGAGAAAGACGAAGCTCCAGAAACAAGTTGAAAATGAAAAGTTGCCGGAATCAAAAATATCAGTTTCTTTTTCTTCCCTACTCTTGTTGGAATAAGCGGCTTTTATTCGTGTAAATAAAAACTCCATCAAACTTTGTTGTTTTTTGTTTACAGTTCTGCGGGGTTTCCGTTTTATTTATTAAGCCGGTTGTGCGTAAGTATACTAATAGGTGAACTTTGCCTACAATAATTCTCCTACAATGCCTTCTCCACAAAATCACTTTCCCTCGTACAACAATGCCACGTTTCGGAAAGCAAAATCACCCGATGCTTTTCCGAAGATATATTTTATTCGATTAGTTTTAAGTGTTGTAATATATTTTATTTCATTGAATAGTTTTTTTTATTCATCTGTACATAGCTGTGCAACACGCTGTCTTCGCAAATAAGGTAAAAGGAATAAAAATAAAAATAGTAATCATAAAAGAGAAGATAAAATATTCAAAATAAAATAATTAAATACTTCAAAGTAAGTAGTGTGTGGTGGGTTGAAGAATGCAAAACCTCTAAATTATATTTTATGTTTTGTGACAGGAATAGTCGAAAAACTTCGCTGGCTGCTTTTTTGTATTGATTAATTTGCGTAATTAAGACATTCCAACTTCAAGAAACATATTGCGCATAACTCAAATAATATTTCTGACATCAATGCATCATCAGAAGATTATTCAAAACAAAGCAACGTGTCCTGTGTACGAATACGAAATGTTATAGACAACAAGTTACGTAAAAAAGCAAACGAAAAATAAAACTCGTAATATTGTATATTTAATAAAAGAAACAAGCGTAATTTAAACCTCGTACAACACTGGGCTTGCTGTATCTCATTTTAGAGCGTAATGATCTATTCAGAAACTTCTCTTTGTGGATCCAGCGCCGGATCTAACATAGGACCGTGTTACAAGGACGGAAAATTGTAAAAAGGGCCAGGTATCTTTTTTTAATAATCCCCAAAATATTTTCGTACATTATTGCCATCTATGAATTGTAGGCTTAACTAGGCGGGTTTTAAATGCCATCTAACGAAATAGGTGCTATGTGAACAGTAGTACACAATAGTATATTCTTAAGGCGATTCAATAGTCCAGGAAAAAATCGAAATCGGAATTCACGCCCCTTTAAGGGAGGAGTTTGAAAATACTTGAGAAAAAGCTTTTGGGAAGGTTGGAAAAGGTATTTGAGAAAAAAAATCCAGGTTGATTTCGTAATTAAATCATTAACTCCTTTTTTACACACTGTTTATTGTAATAAAACGGAAATTTAAAATTGATTTCACGAAATCAAGCGACGTCCATCTCCCGCTCCGACCGGGGCGTGACTGATACGAAATAGGTGTGGAGTGGTAAGTAGTTCTTCGGTGGACGCCGTAGGGTTCACGTTGAAAAACCAAATTCGTCGACTAGCGGTCGTATTGTAAAATAACAACGCGATAATGCATATTTTTTTTTTAATTTAGGAAGTTCGGGCGTAAATATAATATAATATAAAATAAACTGAATTTGCCACATTATCCAATAAAACTATATCTGAAAAGGGGTTTATAAATAGGAGAGTTTGGACTTGAAAGTATTTTTTATAGAACTTATACTTTATTTTTTATTGGCTTATTAAAAGATTTATAAAAAAAAAACGATATTTTTAAGGGCCAAGGTATGTTCTACGCGCAGTATTTAATTGAAGCATCTATAATACTTCTAAGCGATCAAATTTTCAAAACAAAAACATATGATTTTGTATGATTTTGCATTATTTACTACGGCTTCATCTTAAGGACGTTATTTGAAAATCAAAGTTCGTAATTGTTGAACATTTTCACTTCACGGTACGAATTACGAGGTTAGTTTGTAAATGCAAAACTTTGTAAATGCAATAATTCGAATTCAATATTTATGTAAAGGGTACATCATACATATTTATACAAATATGTATGATGATTGAAAAACAATGTGGATATTGAAAACAAGTTTTAATGGCGCCCCATTTATATTTTCTGAATCGGGAGCAATATATCCAAGTGCAGCCCTTGTAGAGAGAACTCAACGTGTATGTTTTTTTTTTTTATTTCCGCGTGGATATCTCTCTCGTCACCAGTATATGTGTAAAGATAAACAGCGCGTATAAGTATAAAGTGAAGATATAGTAGAAACCGAGTAAGAATAGAGAATTCAAAGAAAATAGCATGGAGAAGGTCGAACCTCTCATCCGTCTAACGTTATTGTCTTATTAACACTGTTCGATTTCAGACGACTTACAATCGATTGATCTAACAATATAGAATATTAATAGAAGAGATCCGTGAAAAATCACGGGATAGTCTTAAATTTGAAAAATCAGTTCCAATTTTGAAAATGACACAAAAAAATAATTTTCCGTTATCTCTTTTCTGAATTCTTCACATAATTAGTACATCTTTGAAAATGACACTTAAAATCAAAGCAAATCTAAGTTCAATGAACCAGAGTTGCGCAGGACATTAAAAAATAAGATCATTTCAAAGTTTTCATCGATATTTTATTTCATGATTTATTGGACTGAACCGTATTTAGACATAATTTATATTCACTCGTAATAATATTAAAAAAAACACTAACCTGCCCAAAGCTTTATGTAATTATTGCAATTTTTGGAATATTTTTTTTATATTTTCTTCGTCACTTAATTTGTATGATAAATTCTTGCATATTTTAACTATGTAAAATGCGCATTAGTGAGAGGATCTTTGACGTCATAAATTTTGAATCATGATTTTGTCAACATGTTTATTTCGTTTTCTTAACAATTTTCTTATTTGACATAAATACGAGTATATTTTCATATAAATGGAATAGATTTTGAAACTAAACTGAGGGACAATTTTAATAATTGTTTTCTACCATGTAATTTTTTGGTTAGCTAACTTAATCAGTAAGTAACATTGTTTTGCCATCGAGCTCATACCAAAATAAGTACATCAGCGTGCTGATAATCCTAAGTTGTGTTGAATTTTTACGAGTTTATCTCATTGATGCCTACAATCCAAAACCGCTTTTACAACCATCTTATTCCCGTCGCGACGCCTAAAATCTTATAAAAACAGTGAGCACAGCCTCCGAGACAATTCTCATGATTTCCCACAAAGTCGCGGACCACAATTTTACTACACTCAGTACTGCATAAATTTACGCAAACGTTCATACCGTACGAGTAAACATTTGCAACTTATTGTTGTTCGCACACATCTCGGAGATGTAACCGGTCTTTCTTAGGAAAATATAGAGGATTACATAAGCACTTTACGGCTAAATCCCATATTTTGTTGCGGAACAAACATTCTGTTACGGCCGCGAGACAATTTGTCGAATTCGAGAGGCGCAACGGAAGAGTAATGCGACGCCACTTTACATATGAAGGGAGTCTTTTATGTGGGACTTAACAATGCAAATTATACAGGTGCCAAAAGACATTCATGGATAATTCCACGCATTCACGTGCCACGTAGACATAAGGCAGTAGAACTGTGCACAAGAAATGAAGAGTGGGTCGAGGGTCTATAAATGATTGCATTGCTTTTCTTCCAGCTAAATAATTATCATATTGTGTGAAAAATCTTATGAAATAATTTCTGCGTAATGTCCCTAGAACTGGTTTCTGTCTGATCAGAATTAGTATATGTATATGTAAATTTGTTAGGGCTCCTGTACTAAAATACTGTTCTGTGTGCTGTAATAAAATAGACATTAATTAGCTAATTAATAGGGGCAGTGGCAAATGACGCCTCCCGCAGAATCAGGCCAAAAATTCGAAGAATTAATACTCGTACGAATATTAACCTTTTTGGATTTATCCGTGCATTGCCACAGGTGTTTGTATTGAGAGGACCCTTAACGCAATGGCTAAAGACCACCATTCAGAATCGAACATGCCGACGCTTTAAACGGCTTAGGCTGTGTTTGGTAACATCTGGGCAAAGTGCTTCGCAACCTTCATCTTCCTCAGCCTTACGACATATCAACACTAATTGATTATGCCACAGTCCCACTCGCACCAGACGGTTAGAAGCAGCGGGGACTCCTTTACATTATTCTCATATAAAACCGAATAATTCACGTCAACCATAAACCCATCTCCGTATATAAATAAGTATACAAATAGGTCCTTTCTGTGAATATTATTTCTGTGGACAAAATACAGTACACTTGAAAGTTCCATTGTGACCATTAAAACTAACTGGTCTAGTCACGCAATTCCACAATACAAACAGTGCACGTTGGTCGGTAGTTAGTACTTGGTAGGTTTGTAGTTATTATGTTGGTAGTTAGTAGGCTGTGCTTGGTACTTGGTAGGTCGTACAGCACCCCACGTAAACGTACAACGTGTGTCACGCATCAATTTACATATGAATTGAATTAAATGTTCCCCGTGTACACCGAGCCTTAATTGTTCGTGTCACTTAATATTACAGTAATTTTATTCATGTTTTGCAGTTAAGATAACAAAATATTAATGTCAACCCATAGTTATAAGCGTAGTTATTATTATCGCGTTTTGATTAATAAAAAATATTTTCAATCAGTAGGTAGGTACAGAGCATAGTTGTTTTAACTTACTTTAGAAGGACAAGACTTTTGAATGCAACTATTTTAACTCATTTTATGAAATTTACAGTTTTTTATAAATATATTCCATCAGTTTTCTTGTTATAAATAATGAATGCTATTTCACTGCCGATATGATTTTAACATAAACACAATCCTCACAATTAAAATTAAATTTTAAATTATTAGCGTAATATAAGATTTGTCAAAGGATTTATATATAAAAATGCAAGATTTGTCAAAGAATTTATATATAAAAATGCAAAAATCAGTCATTTTAAATACATGTAGGATTACAAAAATTTTTTTAAATATTTATATTGAGGGATCAGTAGGATTTAGAGGTTCAATTAGGAGTTCCACAGAGCCGAACCCTCTGATATGAAAATATCTGGAGTCGGTGAATTATTTTCCCATTTGGTCTCTGGTAGGTTGACATGTTGTTCTTGTATTGTTTTGTATTTATAATACTTATACATATAGTGCAATTGCATAGCGTGGATTGACCAGATGATCATTTGGGAAGTGTGTGAAAGGTTTTAGTTTTTCCTGTGGGGAAAATTAAACCCGGACATTTAAATCTGGTGCATAAAAAGTATTATGTACATATAATTTTTCCTTTTCGTCTTGTTTTTTTTTAATAATTAATTTATATACACGTACATGTAATATATTCACGAGTTCATGAGTAATTGCATTTTCTGTGTGGCATTATGGTTACAATCGGATTAAACCCAAATCATTAAATACTAACATGAAATATTGATCCGAATTTATATAAACATATATATGCATATAATGTATTAACCTTTACGAGGGTGGAACTACTCGTGTGTAAAGGGAAAAAAATTAAGTGGAATTGAAACAAAGTTATTTAATTGTGTTTATTATAATTATGTATTCCCACAAAGTGTTTGCTACATGTCAAGATTTAAAAAAATTAAAATAAAAAATTATAAAAGTATACAATAAGGAACTCCAGTGAAAAATATTATGGCTTTAAAAAATATGTTCATTCAGACCAATGAACGCTGATTCTGAATATATAAGTTTTATTTCATAATATTAAACGTAGAGTTCTTAAAAAATTAATAAAAAGTGCATTTTTGAACCTCTCGTCAAAACACACTGTAAAGTTGGCATTACTGAATGGTTAGTGCTGATGTCACGCGTCACCAGTTATTGTATTGAAACTTTGATTATGCAGGTATGACAAAACCCATCAGTATTAACAACATTTCATGTTATTCGTTATTTCATACTGTTTATAGAGATTTAGTTGTTGTGTTTATTGAAACAATATTTAAGCCTAAATAATTCAGTATCAAAAATAGAGGTATCTCTATTAGTTTATCTCTATTATTTAAAATATTGAAAAACTTTAAACTGTACGAAAAAATCGTATTCTATATCATAATGCTACATAGGCTAAAATTTGGTTGTGGAGTAGAACCAAAATGGCCACAATCGATCAGCTGTTATCATCTGTTACACTTTTGTGTGTGATTCTTCGTTTTTGATAATATTGATTTTAAAAGCAAAAATAATAATTTCAAACAATTTTTATACCACTATCCAGTAATAATATTCAACAATACAATAATATTATATATAATGAATAAATAATTCCACCTAAATAATGTTTTCACTTATCGAATAGTGTCATCTTTCTTCCGTATAATTATCATTCAAAATGACAACACCTGTTGAAAGTAAATAAAACTATCGATGGGTGATGTCGTCACACAATCCACCATAAATACGGTGATTTTCAGGGGGTCTTGAAAAATTAAAACTTTGACAATTATTTTAACTATTAAAACTAACTATAAAAATAAAAATGCAGTTATTTAAGTTTGAAGGTCTTTATTCATTAAAAAAAAATAAAAAAATTGGACTGGGGTTCTCTATTAATAGCATAATATATTATTTCAAGTCAAATTCCAATACTACATGTGTACCTTATAATTTATTAGCTTCCTTGAGCTTACTAGATACCCATTATCTGTAATACTATTGATCTTTATTGATAATTACATATATTATTTTGTGTTATTTTCATTTTTTTATAAAATTATTAAGCTCAATACCGGCTTGTCCTAGTGAGGTAAAAAAATTAAATAGTAAACAAGCCTAGCGTGTAAAGAAACAATAAAAAATAAATAAATTCAGACACTTTACTTAGGTTTAATGTAGAATGATGAACCACTGACCAACGTTTAACCTTTGTTAAAGGTTTATTTAAAGGAAATCCACAAAATGTATTTATCAATAGGTAACATTGCCCGCATTACGGGTGTTTATTGTTTTATAATAATATCCTACCCTTTTTCTAAATATTTAAATTATGACTAAATTATAAACATGCTTCAAAATACTCGTAGTTACACGCATTTTTTGCCTCAATGCCTCAACATTGTGAAAATCATTTTTCGCACCTCAAGAATGCTTAAAAATGAAAAAGCCGTAAATTTAAAAAAAATAATTGAATGCCTCCTAACGACAGACACTTGTGGACATTTGGTCGCGTGACTTTGAAAGATAAAAAAGAAACAATATTCAGGGTGACGACGTTCGGACGGCACAAGTGGTCAAATTTAGAATGGTTGTGATAAAATCTACACACGTTCGGACGTTATTTTTAAAGGTGCCAATTTGTTCGGAAAAGCGAGGTTTTAACGGGAAAAACATGATTTGGAAAGAGCATTACTGATATTGTCCTTGTTTGTAATACTGAGTAAGAGTAAACATGGAGTAGGTTGGTAAGTTGAAGTCTTCACCGGAATCTCTGTAATAATTTTTATTTTGTTTGCATAATTTATCATTTTATTTTTATCCGTATTTCTACATGTAATAATTAGCGTTTACAGCTAAATTATTGTAGTAGTTCTTTAAAATAACAAAAAAATGTAGGTTTCAAAAAAAATTAATACCAATTATGAAAAACAATAGTTTCTAAGTGTAGTGTATGGTTTGTCTTGTAGTTTCAACATCCTCCAATAGATGTCGTTAGTATAATTAGTTATACGAAGTTTTTCAATATTCCTAACAGATGTATTCAGTTAAGTATCAGAACAGTATCATCTATCGTCGTTCGTGTCTATTGAACGAACGTTTCTTATGATGGCCGGAGGCATCGGGAAGTCCATAGGCACCATCGGCATCAGCGTCAGAAATACTTAGAGCCTACTATAGTAAGAATGGCTACTCCAGTTTAATATTCATTGAAGTCTTCACGATATTAGAAATAAATCAAGTAGTAACCACCACTAAACTCAACCTTATTTGAAAGTTTCCCAAAACATTTTAATTAATGGTAATCATTGGGATTAACAGAAACAAAATTTATAAAGGATAATTATTAAATATTATTAATTGGGCTCCCGTGCTACTGCATCGCTTAAATCGTACTTACGAGATTCCTACCCTCCTGAGAGGTTGGATTGCTGATCGGGATTCAACGAAATTTTTGCGAAATAATAAACAAGGACCGACATCGATTACAATACAGTTACACGGAAAATTATGGCAAATTTTTCACCAAAAAAATTAAGTTAACTTTTACCATACCAATGGTTTTCTTATAATATAAACAGGGCTGGACAGTATTTGAATTACTTGTAAATGTATTTTGTAATTGGTATTTCAATTACCCAATGCTGAAGTATTTTGTAATTTGAATTTCAAATACTTATGGCTTCAAAATACATTTTCAAATACGTTTAGCGACCTTAATAATGATAGTGAAAAATAAACTGACATAGATAATACGTAAACTAAAAACGCTAGAATCCAGAGCAATATATTATGTATGTTAAAATTTAGAGTTGGCAACACGTCCTGTGCTATATAATAGCACTGTTATTGTACATTTTTTATCATATTTGTATCATATTATATTATACTTGTGATTGCTTTGTATTTTACATTTTTGTGTCATAGTATTAGATCAAGCACCATAGGAATAATTTGACTGAATACTAAATTATTTTTAAGTTAATTACAGTAGAGCGCACTTGAAGTGAAATAACAAAAAACTGCGCTATATAAATGTCGTGGGTGCCTGGGTCCTATACCACAAAACTTTACAAGTGGAGCGGAGTTGAGATGTGTCTTTTGAGCAATATGATTGGTCAATTTTTGCACGTCTCTGTTTCACTCTCCTCAACTTTGCTTCCATGGAAACGCACCCTTAGATAAGGGCACTTACGACAATTTATTGCAACCGAAGGTTCTACCAAAACCAAATGTATTTTGTAATTTGTATTTGAAATATAAAAAAATGGTTAAAATGCTGTATTTTGTATTTTGAATTTCAAATACACGACTTGGAAGTATTTTGTATTTCGTATTTTAAATACATGCAAAAAAGTATTTTGTAATTTGTGTTTTAATTACAGCAAAGCATGTATTTTGCCCAGCCCTGAATATGAACAAAATAAGCAATATATCGCACAACGCACACAAGTATGCACATTCTGAAATAAAAATGATAGACATATTTACAGGGAAATAAGAAAATACATCACTCAAAAGTTTTTTTCAAAAATTAAATAGCGATTAAATTGATGACAAAATATTTTACCAAATTTGTCAAAGTTTATTAACCTTCTAATGTGATAATCATTTTTGTGTAAATTTTCTAATTTGCTCTTCAAACTTCCATAGAATAAAAATGCAGTGTCTGTAGAAGCTATTATGTGTGTCATTAAAATACCAAGTTCAACATGAGGTACTCGTAGATTATAGTAGCATTTGTTTGCTCTTCGATGGAAAGTTAACTTATTTTTTGATAATGAAGACAAAACTTATAGAAAAAAAAACACAACAAAACCTTCATTGTTCCTCATAGAACCGTATCTCCTGATAATATATTTCATGGTATGAGTTGTTGTTTTTATTGGAAACATCGTGGTCAAATTATCTGAGTCATTGTTTTACTAGAAGGCGGGATTTATTTCAGTGCAGGAAAATAATTTCCTTCAGGGCCAATGCCATCTTTGGGGATAAGTGTAAAGGGTTTCTTTAGGAAGGGAAGGAGAGGAAGTTCTGGGAAGGAAAAAGGAATTAGGGTTGGGTAGGAATCTACGGGTCAATGTGTCCAGGAGTGACGGACGTATGAATCCATTCCTCTCACTGCGGTGCATGGCAATATTCCGAAAGAGTACAGCTGGAGAAGTCAAACGGACTCTCTCAACCATTCTCTTTCGATCCGGCCTGCCATGCTGCTGGTGGGCAGACGCATCCACCGACAAGACCCGGACAAACCTCACCCAATGAACCCTGGCTCCCCTGCTAAGTCACCAAAACGCAGCGAAACACTTGGGGTGACCTATGGCAGAGGGGTTGGTTATCCAATAAATACCCGCCTCCCAAATTGTCCCAAACTTAAATAGTAGGTACACATCATTCTTACTATAATATGACATTAGGAATACGAAATATTTATAGGTAGGTTAGGTACTTGTGTTATAACATATATAGATATGTTTAAATGAACATTGTCATCGAAATAAATTAATTGTGAAAAAAACATAATAAAAACACATTGCCTATACACTATATAATTCGCTACCAGATATGTACAAGGGAATTCAGCAAAATAAAAAAAATCAGAGTAATGCTTTAAAAGAATATTTTTTAAGTATGTATAAGGATGAAACTTTGTAATTTTCTTGTCATATTCAATTGTCTTGTTTCTTTTCTCTTCTTTTCTTTTCCATTAAGTTGTAATCATCCATATCTGAATAACCTTGTTCCCTTTTTCTTTAATTGTTTTCCATTGCTGTTTATTCTACTTAACCTGTCTTTTATTTTTCTTCTATATTGTATGTGAATCTTATATTTTAATATCCAAATTCCTATGTAAAATTTTAACTATTTCCTCCCACCCATGATTTGTATGTTCCTCCTGTCCTAAAATGAGTTCTGTAACTCATCGGGATTGCTATAGCAAGAAATAAAAACAATAAAAAAAATAAAAAAAATAAAAATTGCCCGAATCAGTATAATAAAAAAAATCCCTTTTCACACAAAAGGATGCATAAAAAGCTAAAATGTCTGTGTTAATTGCATATTTTTCACGCGCCTGTATCGTTCAAATTTTGTATCGTTTCTCGCATATGTATCGTTCTCATTTCGTAATCCATTTTGAATCCTCGTTTATGTGAATCTATGCTGTCTCTCAATATCACAATAAATCATGTTACTGTCATAATTGAATGATTAAAACGATTGCACGATCACTGCTAATAAAACTGAACATTAATAAATACACAATATCAAAGACTGTATTACTTTGTGTAACTTAATTGCAGTAGGAAAATCGTGTGTAAAAGCATGGCTGTGTTTGAGTTAACAGCATGTTGTGTTGCCATACGCACTAACAACGCGGAAGCGAATGAGGTTAACGATTATACATTTCGTGTCTATTTATCTTGGGCGGAATCATCATAAAACGGAGTAAATTGATATACTTCGCAGTTGATGCATTAGAATTATGTATCTTGTTTGCCTGATGTTTGTTTACCGGCCTGATGGAGAGTGAATAGTGAAAAACTCGCTAATAGATGTTTCCATGGAATTCGTTTTTCCGACTAAATAACATCTCTAATCAAAAATATTTCATTGTTCATCTTCTCGGAATCACTTGCAACTGAAGTTTTTGATAATAATAATACAATAATAGGTACATAATATTTTTCTTTTTCTGTTTCCCACAAACTTGTGTTAAATATGTATTGTTGTAGTAGTCACAGAGAGGTCGCACGTACGTGATCGACAAAAAATCATCCTTCTCACACGTCTTGTATTAGTAAGAAAAAGGCGGAAGACAGTAGAACGACGTCGTCACAAAGGACCTCTTTCTTGGATTTTTTTACCAGAATTTTTTTTTACCATATAAGAAATTTTCACCAACTGCTTCTTATTTTTCATTGCTGTATTGTAAAAACAGCAGAGAAAAATGCAAAACAAAATATGCAGCGTTTATTTATTTTGTATTTATCTCTAAAATCTATCTATCTATCCATATATAACGTTAAGTGTCTGTGGGAGACGGGAGTGGCTTTTGTATGCAAATCTACAGTTTTAATCCGAGATTAATGAAATTTTTCACGCTTGGCCGCCATTTAAAAGGAAGGTGACTGTCAACGTGAGATTTGTAAAACGCGCCCATCCCCCTTTCAAACCCCTCAAAACGGAAATTATTAATTATTAAATTAAAACAGAAATTATTACATCTTGATGACATTTTGTAATAATTGTCAATTTGATAATAATTATCCTAATTAGGTACCAGTTATTATTTTGTATCTACACTGATATCGAAAAAATCATTCATTTCGAAAAAATTACATTGATTAAACTGATTTAGAAAAAATCTTTGGGAAATGACAGGGACTTCAGCTAGTATTATGTAAATAAAAATGTAACTAAAATAATAGGTGGATAATTTTTATAGCGCCGTTGAGCAATGCACAAATATCTCTTGCTGAGTATTATCTTGTTTTGTACAAACAGATTCAATGACATACTGACCTGGCAGATCTCTTCAGATTAACAGATCGCATTATAGAGTTTTAGTTTGTTTTACATTAACTCCACACACGAGGCTTTGAGGAAAACACTTTCCCTTGGGGCCTATATCATCTTTGAGGATGCTGTGTGGAGAATTTTTTAGCATTAGGAAAGAGAATGAGGGGTGGGTATGAATCTGGGGGTCAGTGTGTCCAGGAGTGACGGACGTGTGAATCCATTCCTCCCACTGCGGTGGAAGGCTATGAGTCCGGCTGGAGAGGTTTAATGATCTCCCTCGACCATTCTCTCCCGATCCGGCACGCCACGCATTAGCTGGGCAGACGTATCCGACACCAAGACCTAGACAAACCTCGGGACTCCTACTAAGTAACCAAACGTAGCGAACTACTTTGGGCGACCAATGGCAAGTGTGTTGGATATCCAATAAATGATTCCTGGAACGCCGGTACCCATACCCGCCTTCCAAAATGTGATATGACTTGTATAATGCCGTTTTTATGAAAAATCACCTCAAGAGCGCTCTACAAATTTGTAATATATTTCTTCTATTTTACTTCTAATTACAGACTAGACAAACCATTATAACAACTTATGGCTAAAAATTGCATCCACCGACTCATCGTTCACTGATACGAATTAATATGTACAATGCATTTGACCAATGAAAGCGATGCTGCGTAACAATGTTCATATTACATTGTTTTATTTATACTCTGTACAGGCAGAAAATATACAGGACGATAAGATCGTGAAAGATTTATTATCTGCATATAACATTACAATATTTAACACATATTTTTTTTAATATTGTAAAACATGTTTACCAAATAACATAATTTTTTTTAAATATGATGATGTGAGCAAACTTAATAACTAAAATAATCTTATATAATGAATAACAGATCACTTTGTATAAACCACTATATTATAAACAATGTCTACATGTTTCGATAAGAATGTTATCTTTATCAGGATATGTTAATATAAAGAAAAATAAATGACAAACAAGTATAGACAAATTAGAATAAACTATAACATAGACAAAATATTAAAAAGTAGAGGTGATTAATTACTTACAAATCATAAAAATAGTTATACAAAATTGAATATAAAAATTATTTAAGGAAAAATAAAATTGCATTTAGATAATAAAAAACTTTTAAGAACAAATAATTAAAATAATTAGTCTAAATCAAAAAATCAATAATTATAATTAATTGTAAGTATTAATATGAAAATAAATTTAAAAGGTGGCTATTTTTAAAAAAATGTTTGGTTATTTATAATATTTAATTTACTATTAAGGCTTTTTCTAATTTCTAAAATTTCTAAATTATCCAATTGTATGCCCGTAGTGTTAGTATGTAAAATTTTAAGACCTGTATTAATATCAAAAGAATGACTTGTTTCCAAAATATGGTTGGCAAATTCAGAATAATTATTATTATTTAAACATCTTATATGTTCCTTAACTCTAATATAGTGGTTTATACAAAGTGATCTGTTATTCATTATATAATTAATGATGCCACAAAGTAATTTTGCGAAGTTTGAAGAAGTAAAATAATCTTAATTAATAAATATGTACATCTATTTTTATAAGTCTAATATCCAATTATAGACTTTGTCAGTATGTGCTTGCGCTGATAACCGCCGAAGTAATTAGATAATTTAAAAATAATAATCATATTACGTTTTCCAATACAACCAATAAATAAATACTTTACTACTTTATCGATGGTAAGTACCTACCGACTTACCATCGATAGTTCCTACTAAAGTAAGAACTCGCGTTGAAATATTCCGAATGAATTTATATCTCAAAGGGGTGAAGAAAGACGGAAGTGATTGTTTACAATGGAGCAGGGAAAAATGAAACGATAGACGATACATGTCTAAGTGTAGACGTAGACAGAGATGAATGGAGTGGTATGGAACGGGCAGAAATAACGAAATACTTTTACTGCGGATATTTCCAACCATTGCATTCCCATTATTGTGAAATACTTTACTTATTTTTTAAATTATATATTTCAAGATTTCTTCGCTTTTCAGGAAACATTGGTATTTTAAAAATAATATTTTTTTCTAGAGAATCGTAAATTTGTTTTTTTTCCATCAATTGAGAGATTGAAAAGATGCTATTAAAAAAAAATATCAGCCTGAACATCAATATATGTATATGAATACAGTCAGAAGCTACAACGTAAAAACAATCACATTCATACAGTGAAATTCGAAGGAGAGATAAATCATCATTATATTTGAAAATAAATGCATTTTTTTCAACTGCCTACAACATTTTAAGTCAGAGTAAAGTTAGCCTCCCAAAAACTGGGCGTACTGTACAGGGCCCGCAGATACTTTAATAGTACACAACTGCTAACCCTGTACAAATCGCAAGTGCGCCCCACGGTTGAATTTGGCAGCCACCTCTGGTCTGGAGCTCCAAAATACCTGAAAAATACCCTCGACTCTGTGCAGAAACGGGCGATCCGTTTTTTTTTTTTTTTTTTTTTTTTTTTTTTTTTTTTTTTTTTTTTTTTATTGAAATTTTTTGATACAATACATATAATACATACATGAAATAATGAAAAGTATATAAAAAAACTTAATATAATTAATGTATGAACAAAAAAATCCCACAAAGGCAATGCCTGTGCGTGGGTATAATATAGATTTTTTACTTTTATTTCTATGGTTATAGTGAATATTTTAAGTATACATAAATAAGGAATTTAAAAAAAAGTAACTGAATGAATGCATTTAAAAACTACAGCATAATGACAGTCTGCACTGTTATTATTGTATTTGTAAGTTTTGTAAAAATAGATGTTACAAGTGCAATTTAAAAACATAAAAAACAAACAAAATAAACTAGCAAACAATATTATAAATCTTCTCTAAAAGCTGTCCAATGATAGATATATTTAATGGCTTTATTTGAACTTATAAGAAAAAAATATCTGTTTCAGTGTTTTTTAGCCAAATTTTGGTATATTTTTTATAAGATTGAAGATTTTGACATATGTTCTCTTTAAAGGTTGTACATAGTAAATTATACATTTTTGGAGCTATAAAACTAATATGCCTTTGGGACAACCTAGTTTTGCAGTGGGGTACTGCATACTCACATGTACCACGTCTTTGGCTGGTACGATTTGAATTTTTTAGAAAGTTATTTGGACGCATGTAAATAAATTTAAGGCATTGAAGTCCATAAGTCTGTCTAAGGTCCAAAATATCAGTTTCCTTAAACAATTGTTTGATAGATTCTCCCATCTTAACAGACGGATTGCAATCTTTAGAGCACAGGCGTCGGGTGGGAATGCTATCCTTGTTCTACCGGTATTACAATGGAAGATGCTCCGAGGAACTAGCATCATTGATCCCTTCGGCACCGGTGCATAGTCGGGAAACACGCCAAACGCGTGCCCAACATTTGTACACAGTTGACATTTGTCACATGAGAACGGGTCGTTTCTTCGACTCGTTCTTGTGTTCAACAGCTCGGCTGTGGAATGATTTGCCGGCCTCTGTGTTTCCTCCTTCCTACAACATGGGTCTCTTCAAGACCAATGTTCATTCCTTCCTCTCCTCAAAAAGACCCTTCACACAGCATCCCACATGTTATTTTCCTCAGGGCCTCCTGTGTGGAGTTAATGTAAAAAAAAAAAAAAAAATTATTTGCAGTCGGTTGATAAAGAGTTGTGCATTTGCGCCAATAATGGTGTTCTAATATTAACAATGATAATTATAAAAAAATATTTGAAACATCCCATCACTAAAATTTTTTCGTAGTGTTTTTTTTTCAAAGAATTTCGCTTATTAAAAAACTTTTTAACGATTTTTTAAAAAAACTCGTTTAATTTGACGGTATGAGAGTGTAACACGATGAATAAAGCTTATTGTATCACATAGGTGAGTGAACAGGAACGCGGGTACTCTTTTTGAGACGAAAAAAACCTCGCCTTTGTAATAATAAAAACACAAGTAGGTACCGACTTCATAGATTGAATGTAACTAAGCCTACGTAGAAATAATGAACCAACCTTTAAAAAAATGTTTGAATTAGCGGGCCCGCTTCCCGGGCTTTGAAAGTCCCATCCACCGTATGACAAGAAAGTGACTCGCTCCTTTCTCTTAAAATTTCTTTATGTTTTGACACAATGGACTATCGTCGGGAGTGTTTCCTTTGTGAGTTACGCTAATACCCATATTCCCGTCGGAAAATTACTCTCTGCGTTTCTGCAATCCTGTGAATAGAGAAAATTCCTGATACCGAGGATAAGAATTTTCACGTTCATATTATGAGCATTTTCTCTTGTTATGTAGGACAAAACTTCTCTCGTGGATATTTTTTGTCGCTCTTAGTTGTAGAACAAATAACCTCACTACCGGCTTGTTTTGTGTTTTGTGTTGGTTATGACAACAGTAATTCCAGCAATTTTCAAGAATTAATTAAATGCTGGCGATGATGAAAGGTTCCCATACCAAATTTATTTACTTTAAAATAGGATTCTTCGTCTACTATTGATAAAAATCATTTTATGGTAAATATTTTTTTAAGGGAGCAATAAAACGACGGAAAAAACATTAATGTTAAAGATAAGTAACTTTTAAAGGACTTAATCTTATAGATTAAAATAGCGACCAACAACGTCAATAGATATTCCAAGTTGAATTTTTTTTTAAATAATATCACTTAATAATTTATTTATTTATTTTATTTTAAATGCACATTTACAGTTATTCATAACCAATAATAAACATAATGGTCGGTGGTTGAGTGGGCATAGCGCTTGGGTCCTACCCGAGCGTCGCGTGTTCGATTCCTCGGCTGGCTAAGTCCTCCATCACAACACAAGCAACATTTTCGGCTTTCTGTGGTGGTAGTAGGAGATTTTCAAACATTGTTGGGTTATTCGTAACCCGGGAATGTTTGTCTTTCTTTTAAAAAAAAAATAAAAAAAATATATATTTTATTTTATTAAAAAATAATAGCGTTTTTGAATTGATGAATAGGTTATTTAGTTGAAAAAAATCTGTATCAGGGGACAGGTAATTTAGTAACAGAATCATTTTTCCGAGCGGCATTACTAATGGTAAGTTAGTTCTGCATCTCGGAACTTCTAATACATATGTTAAATGGTTCAAAATACTAATTGAGGTCTGCGAGATTTCAAGGATTAACATTCGAGTATTTGAGGATATATCGGAATCCTAAATGTGAAATAGAAGTGAAAATCATTATGAACATTGTCTTATTATTTTCAAACTGCTTTGAAAATAATAAGATAAAGTATGAGCACGATTAAATATTAGTGACAAGAAAAATTAGCAGTCCGCAAGGTCAGCGCATTGTACGTCACATTGTAGCACTTCTTATAGGAGAGTGCTATTCACTAAAAACTAGGTTGAATAATAATATGAAATTATAATAGCCTATGTTGTATGTTTTATGCTTCAAAGACAAATAAATTAATTTGGAAAAAATATTATTATAGATAATAAAATACATCATTTTTTTTATTTTAACATGTCACTTCAAATTATATTTATTTATTTAACGAGGATATTTTTTTAATCAAACAATTAGTACCTACAAAAAATGCTACTTGTGGGTTCTCGCCCACCACATATTTTTTTAGGAGTTAGTCTCGATTATGTTAGGCTAGAAATCATCAATAATTATTACGCTCTCATTACACGTGCACAACTTTGTCTGTGAGGAATTTCTAGGTCAAAGAAAATAATTTTTACGAAAAACGTTACAATCATCATATTATTTCAAATATAATGTTATATTCAAATAAAATAAATATTAGATGACGACTCGAACGACTATTCTTATTTATCATAAAATTAGTATTACCTTTTCACTGAATTTCCAATTAAACCAGAAATGTTAAATAGTATATTCATTCGAGCTTCTTCTTTGAAAATTGTACATCAATAAATGCAATATTTACGCTTGCACAGCTTTATTATCAGTACTTTAAATACGAATGTTGCATCAATAATTACCGATTGTAATATTTACCCTTCAGAGACGATACTTAGAAACCTGCCATTGAGTTCAAATTCTAAGAAAACGTAATCCTTTGTACTTTAGCGAAATGTGCTAAGTACGTAAATAAACATTGCAAGATGTATTCGCTTATTTAAATGCGAGGTTGCGAAATATATTAACACGTCCGGAGGCAACATACAATGCATCTAAAAAAAACAAAGAAAAATTAATGAATGAAATCAGAAATTGGCAAGAACTTGAAATTTAAATGAAAAAAGGATAAAGAGATACTTTTTGTTGTATCAGCTGTGAATTTATTACAGACGATCAAAATAACATGAAGGCGTTATGTTATGTTAAGTTACTGTTATTATTGTTATTATTGCCAAAAATTGTCTTAGTTTTGTGATATAATTTTCGCAACATATTTCTTTAAACTTTCTTATTGTAACTAAACGTATTTGTTGTCAACTTTGTTATTTTAATACTAATGATCAGGTTATTTAAAAAGGAAATTATGAAAAACCTCGCGTATCATATCTCATTTCACAGCAATAACATTATAATAAGAAGAGAGTTTTTTTCAACAATTGTTATTAAATTAGGGATCTCAATTTAATAACAATAATAATATTTACATTACATTTCTACAGTGCAGTCTTGCACATTTTATTTGACTTCGAGTGCGCTTCCATATAATCGATATCACTGTCTACTATCGTTTGCTACTTCTACTCCTTTTTTTATTAGTTTTTATATACATATACATGTAATATAATCATGAGTAATTACATTTTCACGTTACAATCGGATTAAACTCAAATCATTAAATACTATCATGCAACATTGATTAGAAACAGTATAAACATATATATGTATATAATATATAACCTTTACGAGAGTGTAACTACTCGTGTGTAAAGGGAAGAGAAAATATATATATGTATATTATTTTAAATTAAAAAAAATGAAATAAAAAATTATAACACATACATTGTATATACGTACTTACATAAATCAACTGTATAAAACAATAAAATAATATTAAAAAAAAAAAATAATATAAAAAAATATAAAATAAATTATTGAATTATAAATTATAGTTAATGTACCGGACGTGATTTGAGCATTTGATAATTATTTTAAAATTATAATTAATTAATAAATTAGCTCCCGGGGTCAAGTAATTCCAAAGGGATAAAAAACAAAACTTGACCCCTCCACTCCCTTTTTCCTCCCTCTTGAGTACATACCTACACATTCTTTTGTTAATTTGCATAAATTTGTGATTTGTGCAAAGCCTTCTTGGTCTGTTGTACATACCTACTTTGCGCAAATTCAAATTTATGCAAAGCCATTCCTATTTCTCTCCATGTACCCAATTTGTGCTAAACTATGTGTTTTTATCCTGCACAAATTGGCTCTATGAAACTACACCCATTTTATGCAAAACCTTCCTTTATCATTTTGCATAAAATCTTAGCTGTTCAATCCTGTATCTTTCTTACATGTAATTGTGCAAACTCACTATGTTACAAAATAAATATCAAGGAAGCGTAGAGAGTTGGACAGATGTTACGAGATGGCAAGAACGCTCGGTGACCGCCGACGCGTTCGAAACCTTTGCCCGGTCCCATTCCGAGATCCCAATTCTCGGAATTAAGGGGAGACAAAGGCTAAGACCGGCTGTTTCCCCTTTAAATACTGCCCAAAAATCGCTGGACCGAGAGAGTTCCTGCATCCGTCATCTCGCACACATCTGTACCTGCCCTGCGCTCCGCGACCCAACTGCAACCTCGACTTTCTCTTCTTGCCTGGCCGACTTGTTCACCCTTGAAGCATAATACAATTACTGTTCGAACGTCTTTTTCAAGGCGCAGGTTACCCCTCTACCCTGCTCCACCTCCCTTCTTCCCCTCGGCTTCACCCGTTTCTCCCTTTACCTACTGCAAGTTGCACTTCTTCTCTCCTCTGGCCGCACCGCCCACCAAGAAGACCCTGCATACAATTGTCGAAACGCTTTTCTCAAGGCGAAGGTACCTCTGCGCTGCGCTCTACCTACCTCCCTTCCCCTTGCCCTAGATCCGTTTCTCCCTTCCTACCTACAATTTCTCCCCGTTTTCCCTCGCTTTCTCCCCATTTCTCCCTTTCTCCCTACATTTACCCCACTTTTCCCTCTACCTATCCTTTCTCTCCCCTTCTCCCGAAGGCGTCGGAACGGCCAGCCGGTCCCCCTCCCACTACATCGTCTGTGCGGGTGGCGATTACAGTGCCACGTCCCGTACAGTTAATTAAAGGTTAATGCGGTTCTAAGTGGCTAAATTATTTAAAATATTATTGTTTAATTTATTTTTGAATTTATTGTAGTTAGGTTCTAATCTCAGCTATATTGCTAGTTGATTAAACCACACCACTCCATTGTACGTGTAGTAGTGTTGTGCAAAACTGGTATGCATTAATGGCGTACACAAGCGACCCACTGTATTTTGCCTATTGCTCTCAACGCGTACCATGGCGTGGTACAACTTCTTAGAATAGTCTTTGTGTATTTGTAGCAACGTATTTTTTATATGTGTATTTTTTAGAGGTGGGACTTGAAAGTCTTGAAAAAGTTGAGAGGTTGTATAATCTGATGATTTCTTAGTAATAATTTTGATTATTAATCTTGGAGTAATTTCCAATGGCAAAATTGAGGTTTTTTAAGCTCCTCCCCATGCAACGATACCGTTGCATGGCACCTTCATTAGCATATATAAG